>CM051457.1:80420118-80485278 GCA_028274465.1 Plantago ovata
AAGTTAAAAGATATTTTCTGATTTCCCGTATCAGTAAATTCTTTTGCAATTTGAGACATCCTTTGGTAAAATCTGAGAGATGAGATTTTGCTCTTTTTCTGAATTCCTGTTTCAGAAAATTCCTTTGATACTTGAATACCTGTTTCAGTATCTTTTGATTGTCTAAGTACCCGTCTCAGCAATCCTTAGTTCTTTCACTTACTGAGTTCCTGTCTCAGCAAGTGATCAAGTTTCCTAACAAATACCTGTTTTGAAGGAATTACTTGCTGAATGCCTGTTTCAGCAATCATGTTGACTTATCATTTCTTAGAAGAAATCAGTGACTTGGTCTTTTGGACAGGAATACTTTGGCTTGCTGAATACCTGTTTCAGCATTCTGCCAAGTGTATCCTTTATTGAGGTAGTTCAATCAATCCAAGGTTATACCTTAGCATTGCGAACCTATTATCCGGTAGGGGCTTGGTAAAGATGTCAGCAAGCTGATCTTCAGTACCTACTTTCACAACCTCAATATCACCTTTTTCCACATGATCTCTAATGAAATGATGTCTAATATCAATGTGCTTGGTCCTAGAGTGAAACTTAGGATTTTGCGTAATTGCAATAGCACTTGTATTATCACAAAAGATTGGTGTTTTCTTTGCAGAAATACCATAATCTCTTAATTGTTGCTGAATCCATAGGATTTGAGCTGTGCAACAACCAGCTGCAATGTATTCAGATTCAGTAGATGAATTGGCGACACACGTTTGCTTCTTGCTGAACCATGATATTAATCTAGTACCCAAAAACTGACAAGTTCCAGAGGTACTTTTTCTATCAAGAGTTGATCCACCATGATCAGCATCAGAATAGCCAACCAATTCAAGTCCAGAATCTTTTGGATACCATAATCCAACATTGACTGTACCTTTAACATATTTCAGTATTTTAATTGCCTTTTTGTAGTGTGATTCTCTTGGATCCGATTGGAATCTTGCACACACACAAACAGCATACTGAATGTCAGGTCTACTTGCTGTTAAATACAACAAGGAACCAATGAGCTTCCTATACTTGTGTTCTTCAACACTTTTGTCCTCTTTAGTATAGCCCAATTTGGTACCAACACTCATAGGGATCTTTTCAGGTTTTCATCCTCTTTGATCCTAAACTTTATGAGCATTTCTTTCGCATACTTTGCTTGATTTATGAATATTCCATCTTTGAGTTGCTTGACTTGCAACCCTAGGAAATAATTCAATTTTCCCATCATACTCATTTCAAACTTATTTGTCATGAGTTTGGCAAAATCATCACAAAGTTGCTTGTCCTTAGATCCAAAAATTATGTCATCCACATAAATTTGAACTAAGATTAATTTACCATCATGGTTCATGGTAAAAGAGTTTTGTCAACTTCACCTTTCTTGAAACCATTTTCCAGCAAGAACTTAGCTAAGGTATCATACCATGCTCTTGGTGCTTGCTTTAGACCATATACAGCTTTCTGAAGCTTATATACCATCTTGGTTTCTGAGGGAAGTTCAAAGCCAGGGGGTTGTTCTAGGTAGACTTCTTCAGCAAGTTCACCATTTAAGAATGCACTCTTAACATCCATTTGGTAAACAATGAAGTCATTGTGAGCAGCAAAGGCCAAGAAAAGCCTAATTGCATCCAATCTTGCAACTGGAGCGTAAGACTCATCATAGTCCAATCCTTCAGTCTGACAGTAACCTTGAGCAACTAAGCGTGCTTTGTTTCTTGTTACTTCACCAGACTCGCTCAGCTTGTTTCTGAACACCCACTTTGTACCAATAGCTTTCTTATTTTCAGCAAGTGGCACAAGTTTCCAGACTTTGTTTCTTTCAAATTGATCCAATTCTTCTTGCATTGCCTTTATCCATTCAGAATGCTTCAAAGCTTCTTCTATGGTTTTAGGTTCAATTTCTGAAACAAAGCAAGAGAATAAAGATTCTACTTCTACGACAGTTGCTTCTTCAGCAAGTCCTTGAGTAGCTTTGGATCTAGTCACTTGGCGTTTATTAATATCGCCAATCATATCCGTAGAGGGATGATCTCTAATCCATTTATTAACAGGTTTCCTGTTTGTTGGATCAGGATATGTTTGCTCATCAGCATGTGACTCTTCAGTATGTACTTGTTCAGTACTACTGGGAATTTGTGTCTCTGCTGAGATTTGATCGTCAGCAACTGCTTGTTCAGCATTGCTGGGTTGAGGTATTTCATCAGCAGGCACTGGAGATTGCGTAATTTCAGCAACTTCCGGAGCAACCGCATCTTTTGCTGGAAATTCTTTGTCGTGAACTATATTTATCTTGTCATGACTCGGGGGAGGAGAATCATTGTCAGAATCATCATTTAGTTCAATTGACTTGATTTGCCTAGCATCAGATTCAGTTCTTTGCTCATGTATGATTAGCTTTTTCATACATTCTGATATTTCTTCTTCAGCAGGCACACCTTGTGTCTTTTCGTAGAATACAACATGCACAGATTCTTCAATCTTTTGTGCCTTTTTGTTGTAAACTCTGTAAGCTTTACTATGCAAGGAGTAGCCAAGAAATATCGCTTCGTCTGCCTTTGGTTGAAATGTTCTTAGGTATTCTCTACCATTTTAAGAACGAAACACTTGCAACCAAATACTCTTAGATGAGTGATGTTAGGAGGTCTTCCAACAAACAATTCATAAGGAGTTTTGTTGTATTCCTTAGTAATCAAACATCTATTCTGAGTATAGCAGGCGGTATTAATCGCTTCAACCCAGTAAGCCTCACTTATCTCAGTGTCAGCAAGCATTGTTCTTGCGGCTTCTTTCAGGGTACGATTCTTCCGTTCAGCAACACCATTTTGCTGTGGTGTCCTTACTGAGGATAACTGATGTTGAATACCTTTGGAGGTACAATATTCAGTTATGTACTGGTTTACAAACTCAGTACCATGGTCTGTCCTTATGACTCTTACCTTGTCATTTTTCATGACTTCAAGCTTATTCAGCAAGTTAGGTATTTCAGTCTTGGTTTCAGATTTGTGCTTGATGAATACTACCCAAGTGAATCTTGAATAGTCATCTACCAGGACTAGACCATACTTCTTACCAGCATAGCTTGTTGAAGAAGATTCAAACAAGTCCATGTGTAAGAGTTGTAAAGGTTTTGTAGTTGACGGTACTGCCTTATTCTTGAAAGAAGATTTGGTTTGCTTTCCTTGCTGACATGCATTGCGAACACCATCCTTCTTAAAAGTAACCCTAGGTAATCCAACTACAAGTGCCTTTTTAGACAGCTTATTCAGCGTCTTGAAGTTTAGATGACTTGTTCGTTTATGCCATAACCATGCTTTTTCAGCAAGGCAATCATGATCTGAGACAAGGCATTTTTCAACGTTTGCTGAAGACCAATCAACGGTGTACAAGCCTCCTGATCTTCTTGCAATCATTATAACCTTTTTAGTCTCAAAATCTACAAGTTTACATTCATCAATTTTAATTTCGATGAAGTATCCTTTGTCAGCAAATTGACTCATGCTGAAAAGGTTAAACTTAAGATATTTGACATAAAGAACTCCAGAAATGGTTATGCATCCCAACTTCACATCACCATAGCCTTTTGTAGATCCGGAGCCTCCACCAGCAAACCTTATTGTTGGACCTTTAGACCACCGTCTATAGTTTATAAGGTTATTCTTGTTGCCCGTCATGTGCTTTCCACAACCACTATCAAAGGGCCAGATTGCATCGTTGTCTCCGTGGTTGCAGTCTGCACAATCAAGAGCAAACAAGTTAATTATCCAATGATGGATGTCCATTAACATGTTCAAGAATGCGTCCAGTGGAAACCCAAGTCTGAAGTTTTTCAACTTTGACTTGTTTTCTACTTGCTGAGGAACTAGGAGGTTTTGAGCTGAAAGACTTTTGACTCGTGCTGGTCAAATCCACTTTCTGATGTGGTGTCTTGCTCTGTTGACCTTTTTGCTGAACATACTTTCAGTAAGTTCTTTTCTAGCAAGGTTCCTTCTAGTCCTAGCATTGGGAGTCTTTTCAAAACTCTTAGGCTTGGTTTTCTTCATCTCTTTGAAGTATTTTTGCTGACTTTGCTTATACTCATGAAAGAGTTGACTTTGCTTGGTTTGAAACCGAGTCCACTCTTTGGAGAATGCTGAGCTTTAGCATCAGCAACCTTACTTGATTCAGGTTTGTCAGCAAAGGACTTCTGATTACTTTTGGTAATCATGCCTTTAGACTTAACAACTTGCTTTTCAGCAACTTGTTTGGCGGAATGCTTCACGGCATTCTTTTTCTTTCCAGTTTGCTTCACAGCAACCTCTTTTCCTTTTAAAGTCTTGTTACTTTGAGTAGCAACAGCGGGCTTTATGGTCATAGGTACTTGATTGCATGTTTCAGCAACCTTAGTTTGACCAAACTGATAGATCACTGGTGGACTACTATCAGTAGCACGTACAAAGGAGATCGGTGATTTATCTTTTCTCAAGATTTCTACGTTATCACCTTCACACGTTGCTCCTAAACCTTCTTTCTGAGATGGATCTCTCAAATAAGAGTTTAGTTCAGTCAGCGTATTACTTGCTTCCACATAGGATTTGAAATTGATTTTCATCTTTTTCATTTCTTGAATTTCAGCAAGTAACTTTAGAATTAAGGACTGATACTCTTCCAATTCTAATGCCATTTGAGAATTTTCTCTGCAGCCCCAGCAATCAACTTCTTTAGACGCCTTATTTCAGCATCCTTTTCTTCTGTCTCTTCCTTCAGCAAAACGTACTTTTCAGTAGTTTGCTTGGTCAGAGTTTCAGCAAGTTGAAGTTTTTCTTGCTGTTTGCTGAGAGTTTTCTCAAATCTTTCAATTTCTCCTTGAATCTTGTCAAGGTCAATCTCGTCTTCACTGTCTGAATCTGAGTCAGAGGTAGAATCATTTACCTAACCGGCCATGAGGCAGAATTCGTAGTTCGACACATCTGGATAAGCTTCCATAGCTATTCCACACACTTCTTTGCCAATCTCCACATCTAGAGTGGCTTCCTCATCGTCGGTGTCTGAACTTTCATCCTCACTGTCTTCGGAGCTTGTCTCAATGCACAATGCATCGATTTTTGCTTGAAGCTTCTTCTTTTCTTCAGCAATGAAAGCTCTTTTGAAATTCTTCTTCTTTTCAGCAGATTTGCCTTTCAGCAAAGGGCAATTAGCTTTGAAGTGTCCAGGCTTTTTGCAGTAAAAACATAGATCATTTCCAACTGCTGGTTCTTCTGATGATGTAGCTTGCTGAGCTTGCTTGTTCAGCGAGCTAGTATCATTCTTGTACTTATGGTAGTTATTACCAAGATGCTTTTTCAGCTTCTCTTTTGCTTTTCGCCTTTCAAGTTCCTTACTGATGAATTTCTTCATGTTTTTAACAACTAAAGCATTTTCATCAGCAGGCTCTTTATCATTCTTCTTTTCAGAAGATGACGGCTTTGCAGCAAGAGCAATGTTTTGCGATTTTTCAGCAAACACATTTTCTCTTTGCTTTGTCTCATAATTGACAGTAGCAAGATGAGAGAACAACTCAGTTGGTGTAATGTCAGGCATTCCTTGATTATAATAGAAATTCTGAGTATGGATCCATTCTTGATTCAAACTCCTGATGATAGTTTTCACTTTCTCAGAATCTGAATAAAAATTTCCAACACCCAGCGCTGCCATTTCACTAACAAGAGTTGTGAATCTGAAGTCCAAGTCTTCCAGTGACTCGTTAGCACCTTGCTTAAAGTTTTGAAACTTCAGCTTAAGTACTTCAAGTTTGTTTTCCTTGGTCTTGTCAGATCCAGCACAAAGATCTTGAACCATTTTCCAAGCCTCCTTAGCAGTCTTAGCACCCCACAGTTTGCACTGTATGGTATCCGGAGTTGATCTGATGATGATATTTCTTGCTTGGCCATCAAGACGGAATCTCTTAGCTTCGTCAGAAGTCTATTCCTCTCTTGGTTTTGGCACAACAGTATCTGAAGGTTCGCCAAGGATGGTTTCCTTCCCAGCTTCAGTGGTCTTGTAAGGGTAACTCCTTTCAATCTTAGTGATCTTGATAGTCCATCATTAATGACGGTGACCATCTCATCACTAATGGCCTCAAGATGTAACATCATGTTGTTTCGCCATTTCTCGTAATTTTCCAGCTTCAGCAAGGGAGCATCTCCTAAAGACATCCTGTCAGCAAAGCACTACCAAACTGATCAAGTGAAAGAGATTACGGAAAGCACTTAAGGGGATCTAGGTTCAGTGCAGAAGGCTAAAGAACCTCCTGCTCTGATACCACTTGTTGGTCCCTTTAAACAACAAGAAAAGACTAGAGGGGGGGGGGGGTGAATAGTCTTTTCAAACTTTTGTCGTTTAAAACTTTCTCAGCAAGTACGTATTACTTTTCAGTAATGAGGTTGCTGATACTTAACTTTCTCAGCAAGCGTAAGTTACTTTACAGTAGCTTGGTTTGCTGATACTTAAAATCAGAGAGCGGAAGTCTTTGAAACGATAAGTGCTTTTTCAGCAAGTAAAGTGTTTCAGCAAGTGAAGTGAGTGTGTGTACAAACAAATATAATTTGCTGAAAGCTAATTGCAGTAAGTAAATCACACAAACGCTTTTAGAGTTGTATCTGAGAGTGGCGTAATCTCCCAACTAATCCACTTTGTCCTTTCTAGGACTGAATCCACTAAGATATGATTGAGGTTCCTTACAATCTCCTATCTAAAGTGATTCGACAGAAACCAAAGCACACTTGCTTTGTCTCCAACCTAAACTAGAGAACTCAACCTTGTTCTCCACCAAACTTGGTACTTTTAATCAGCAAAACTATGCTTGATTAAGTTCCCCCTGAATATCACGCCTGAAAGGGTGTATTTTCAGTTAGAGAGTTTTGGGGTGAGATAACTTAATTATAACTTATTCAGTTACAACAAGTAATCTAAGAAACACAACTTGGAATACTTTGCAGTAAACAAGTTTGATTGTTTCTGGTGTCAAGACTTGTTCTTGTTCGAAAGAAAGAACACTTAACTAATTTCTTAGCCGAGTTTGTTCTACTTCTTCACAAGTAGCTTTTTCAAGCTTTAAGTCTTGGAACGGATCAATGGCAGTAAGAGTGTTTGAGGGTTTGTGAATTTTAAGCACAAGTGAGAGTTTGATCACGTTGTTGACACCCTTCAACTCTTTGCCGGATGACCTCTATTTATAGTGCAAGTAAGGAGCCGTTTGAATTTCAAATCCTAAGACTTTTGTTCCTTAACATGTCACTATCTTGCTTTTGTACTTTCAGCAACAACCTTTGTTTGTCTTCTAGTCTTCATGTCCTTTGTGTGTAAGCTTTGCATTAAATGCACCTTTGAATAGAATTCAAACAGTAACAATGGAGCGCAAAATCACGTACATTCAGCAAGAGGTCACATATGTTCATCAGCAAGTGTTCATTCTCAGTTTCAGCAAGCACAACCTACTCTGTCTTTCAGATTTTCACTTATGCAATGTTGTTGCTGAAAATTTCACTTTCTGAGCAACACGTGCCTTACCAGTCTTCAGCAATCTTCAAGTCTTCAAGTCTTCAAGTCTTCAGATCTTCAAAAGTCTTCAAGATTCTGACCGGTTTCTTATTTGCTTCAATAATTTGTTTGTAATAAACAAAATACATCTTCAGCAAATGCTTCAATAGGTCATTTTCTTTTCAGAAAAATAAGTTACATCAAAGCTAAGCATCAATAAGATATTTTCTTTTCAGAAAATAAAATATATCATACGCAAATGTGTCAATAGATTAATTTCTTAACAGAAATTAAAGTACGTCATCCACAAAAGAAATAACTTATCTAACACCTATCTAAGTCATCAGCAAACGTTCCTCTTTTACAATGTCCTTAAAATTCTAAATTCCTATGGACCTTAAGAGTACTAGTTACTGGAATGTTCTTAATTTAGCATGGTTAATTGCTCATCAAAATTACAAGTTTCCTAACATGGTCTGATGGTCGACAAGTGTCCAATTGTGTATAATAATTAATACAACATACGAGAATTTAGGTTGTGCCTGATCAACGAAATAAAGCAATGACACGGAGTATAATGCGCGATATAGCCAATAGCATGATTATCTTCCCTTCGCTAAGAATTCACATACTACCACCAACGATAAGTTTAGCTACTCATAATAGGCATGCAATCAACAGAAATCATAGAAGAAAACATGTTGAAAGAATATAAAATAAGTAGAATAAAACTGTAAGATACAAAGTTACCGAAGTTTGTCAATCTCCGGATGATTGCGATCCTACGAGCTCCAAACTGCTATGAAAAAGTATCCCCTAAGCTACGGAACTCCCAGGACAGGCCCCGGGAAGTTCCTACCTAAAACTATAGAGAGAGGTGAGAGAGAAGGTCTGGAAAGATATGATTTTCGGAGAAAACTGAGCAACTATATATAGGCCCCGAAATACCACGGGGCGGTTCGCCCCAGAGTTTTTCTCGCGGAATTCCGCATTTTCGACGCGTTTTTGGATTTCTTCCCCTTTTCGGACTCGGTTTCTGACTTCTAGTAGCCTTCTAACCTCTAGATTCGGCCCCTAGACTCCAAATCCTATCCGGAAAACATCAGATACTCCAAATAGGCTTCTGGAACACCAATTCCTTGTCAACTTTAATATAATTGCACGGAAATCTTCGAATTTCAACCAAAACCTGTAAAATAAAATCTAAAGGGAAACGTGACACTATTCTAATAAAATATACTAAAATATAGCTAAATTAACATAGAGGATAGCTAAAATAGGTGAAAAAGACTCGAATGAAATTGTAAAATACACATTCATCAAACTCCCCAAACCGAACCTTTGCTTGTCCTCAAGCAACTAAGCTAGACTGTAATACAACAAACATGCAAGACATAAAATGGAGTTTCATGCCAAATAAATTGAACTAATCTACTGAATCTACCAAAAAACATATGAACAAAAACCATACGAATCAAAGCATGAATATAAGTTGAAGAATACCTCGATTGACTTATACACATCCACATAAGCACTTATGTCAAGACAAGATAGTCTCTCGTAACATTCCCTACCTGGACCTAGTCAGTGACGACGTAATGATGCATGCTAAGATACGAATGGTTGCCCCGTGCCTATGAAACTGAGGACTTACTGCTGTTCCACCATGTTAAGACTTTCCCTCAAAAGAGGTCGAACCAGTACTGGCTCTCATCAAACGAAGGAGGGTTCCCTATAAAAGATAACACTCCCCTATTCTACCCATCTCTTAAGTAAAGTCTTAAGCTATTCACCACTTCCTGAATGGCAGGACGAGGGTGGTCTAGAACAGATGACACTCAAGACAAAAAGGATAAAAGATAAAAAACACGATTACGAACATTACAAAAATGGAAAAGACTCAACACTTTGCTAAACTGCTATTTGGCTTTCTTTTTTTGGACCCTTCTTTGCTTTTTTGGGGTCTTTTTTTTTCTTTTTTTCTTTCCAGATTCTTTTTTCTTTTTTTCTTTTCGTTTTTCTGGAACTTTTCTTTCTTCTTTTTTTTCGATTTTTCTAGCCAGCAGTAGCATAACAAAAAGAGAAACAAAATGACTCACACGACTTCCCCAAACCTATTCAAAGGACTAGGTTGGAGTACAAAATTCACGGAAAAGGAAAAATAAACTCACGAAACGAAAATGAAAAACAGAAACAAGTCTATGATGGTGTAACCCCCTCCCCAAACCTATTCGGAAGAATAGGTTATAAACAAAGGATCACACAACCTCACACTACCTCCTTTCTAGGCATTTAGCAATCTCAAAGCATGGTGAAGACTTGTTGTCTCTTAGGTACATAATTACTCGGGAAAACAACCAAAAGACCCTAACATGCATCATCCTATTATAAAGGCCTTCGTGAACCGCAGTAGAGAAAACACCACTAAGTGATGTCGAGACTACCAGGCTTAACTAAGTGCAATACATAAATGTGACAAGCCAAGCGAGAAAAACCACAAACAAATTCATAGAGATGAAGCATACGATTAATGGCACAGTTGGTTGATCTATCCAATAAAAAAGTTCAAAAAATTCGGCAATAAACTCCATATAAAACATGCAAGACTATCCTAGGATGAATGTAGTGAATGCAGCCTAAAAAATCTAAGAAAGCAGTAAACGTGCAAATGCAAATGCAAACGGATAAAGCATGCGAGGTACTATACTCATCCTACCAATACCAAGCTCCAAACTAACAACATCAGATCACTTAAATCCCATCCCCCCTCATGAAATTAACGCTAGTCCCTAGCAGTAAGAAAATGAGGAAATAAGATGTGATACTAGATGTTACCCCATGGTTTGGCCTCGGTCGGCTGAGTATGCTGCTTGTGGGTTATTGGGCCTGCTCTGAGAGCTTTATAGGTGGTCATCAGGTCTTCTGGTAGGTGCAGTAGTTCGATTTTTAGGCCGGACAAGAACAACTCCTCTATCAGAATCATCATTGCCCGTATGGCCTTCATTGTCACTACTGTCACGCACATCCTCACTAGTAGAGTTGTAGTGGCAGGTAGAATTCTCAAGAGTAGCCGCCGCTGTTATGGAATCCTCCATCCTGAAGTCCTCCAATAGGATGTGAACTGTTGAAGGGGAAAGGGCAGTGGTATCAGGACCTCCCCCTCCAACGTTTTACACCACGAGAAGGTTTCAGTAAGCTGCTTGGATACTCAGAAGTCTTCTACCTTTTTCTCCAATTTTGACCACATTCTCTACGGTGGATCCGACCGATGTCTATATGATGCTCACTTTAGAGGCAGGCAAGGAGCACCCCAACAAGGTGCTGGGCACCCATGTCATTATGTTTTGGAACCAAGCTAGCGCTTCTGAACCTTCTAGCAACTGCGAACTCAAGATTGAATCCGTCGCGGCCAGAATGTCCCGGTGCCTTCCTGTTCACTCGAACTCTGCAGTCCTCGTGATGGAGTGATGATGTAATAATGGTTTTTGTCCCTTCGGTGGTGCATGAATAGGCATAGGAGTCCTTACTCCAGGTGTACTCTAGCTCCTCCTCTTGGATAATCCACGACGTTGTTGCAAAACCCCTTGGCTCGAACGCACATCTAACGAGGTCACCTTCCTTGACATGGTTCTTCACAGCAATCATGCGGGAATGCTCCTTTCCCTTGGTATGGTCCCTACAAACAGCAGTTAGTACCTCGTATGACACAAAACTGACTCATGCATATGCTAGTGTAAGAACGATATAATCAAGTGACAAAATCGACAATCGAGCTCCCCAAACCGTAATGTCTAGTCTAGCTTCTTCATCATGCAACATACCAACGTAACTACTACATGCAGTACATCACATTATGCTCTTACTAAACAACCAATATCCTAGATAACAAGGCTCAATTCATACCATAGTAGCGAAAAATTCTACCAACATAAAACCTCATACTCAACAATTAAGCATTCTATCGTCAAATCTACCAACATTACATCAATAAACACAACCATATGCTAGAAATCAAAGATAAAGACATAATGCATAACAAGATATATCATCTAGTAGCAAAATATCCAAATCAACAATTCAAGCAAAATTGAGCATGCAATTGATAGTAAATAACATGTCTAATCACACTAATAACATACCCATGCATCAAATAAGCATAATTGAAGCTCAAATTAGAAAACCCCCAAATTCGAAAATTAGGGTTCTAAGGATGATACCTCAGATCTGAAAATCTAACACATAAGGACGAAATCTGTTCGGATGGGATAATAGATCATGTAATAGGCTTCGATTTAAGCTAAAGAACACTAAATTTGGTCAAGAATTGAAGAAGTTATGAAGATTTGAATGTAAAATCGCGTTTTTCGGGTTTTTTGGGAGAAGGAATGAAGATGAATGAAGAAAATGAGGTTTTGGGGAAGAAATCCGCATTTTTGAAGTTCTGGAGCCGTGGGGCGGTTCGCCCCCGGTGCGGGGCGGTTCGCCCCACACGGGGTGGTTCGCCCCCCAAATGGGGCGGTTCGCCCCGTGCTCCCCGATGTGGGGAGACGGCTTCCGTCGTCAGAAAATGCGGTTTTAATCCCCGAAATCAATTTTTTTCAAAAAACCACTCGAAAAATCGTACTCAAACAAAAGCACATACGACACACATATGAACAAATTCGCATACGAGAACCAAATAGTTCAAGAATGAAAGCATGCAGAAAAGCAGTAAAGAAAGCGATTAAAATTCCGGGTTGCCTCCCGGATAGCGCCATTGTTTAAAGTCTTTGACTCGACTCCTGTCTGGGCCTATCTCTTGTTTTTGCGGGTACTAGGCTTCCCCTTCATTGATCTCCTCTCCATGCCACGAACCTGTGAATAAGAAAGAATATAGGCTGCAAGACCACAATAGTGACTAGTAATATCAGGTGGTTCAGGTGTATTTGGTATGGCCCGCAACATGTGTTGCTTGCCATCTACTTCGATGGTGCAAGTTCTTTGGTAGATGTCCATCACTGAGCGTAGTTTAGTCAAGAACGTTTGCCCTAGGAGTATGACATCCCCCGTTCCAGGTGCAGACGCCGGCATAACTACAAAATTGGTGTATATAGATGCTTCACCAATCTTGACCAACACATTTTTCACAACGCCCTCGGGTCTCATAAAGGATCCATCCGCCAGTTGTACAATAGCCCTTTGATCAGATAGTTTTCCAAGGTTGCTCTTTTCAAACACATTCAAAGGGATTATGTTTGAGTAGGATCCTGTGTCTAGTGTGGCACGGACATCTTCAAGCTCACCAATCCCTACCTTAACATCGAAACTTTTAGGGAGTGGTTCGGGATCCTCTTGCTCCTCATCACTTGCATCAGAATCGAGGTCCTTCTCTTTTTCCTCAGCCTGTAGAAGTTCTTCCTTCATGCAACACTCGCACCTAACAATCTTCTTGATGGTGATTTCATCAGATACATCACCAGCCAATGTAATGGCATTCGACTTCACAGTGTTGCTAGGCAGTTTGCCTTGTTCCCTACTTGCTCCTCGGTCGATCAACTCTTGCATCTTCTGATGGGCAAGCCTAGTGCTCTCTTCCAACCTATCAAGCCTTTCCCTAGTCTTCTCAGAATCTTCTTCATAACGTTTGAGAAAACTTTGTGTGTGATCAACCATCTTCTGCAAGTTCTCCATCAGTTGAGCCGACTTCGACTTCGGTGGCTCTTTCGGAGCGGGGTTTTCGCAGTGGTCATTACCATAGTTTAGCCTACTACGGTCTTGGTTAGGGCCATAAGTTTGGTTAGCCGGTGCATATCCTTGATTGTTGCGGTATCCTCTTCTCCAGAATCCACCTCGAGGATTCCTACCGTCTTGTCCGTAGCTAACTTCTTGAGTACCAAACTCCGTAGCAAAGGCTTCTTCTTCGCCTCCTCGAGCCCAGTTGCCATCATCGTATGCCAGCTCCGATCTACACATATGAGCCCCATGCCCATAGTTCTTGCATATTCGGCATACTTCGTTCGAAACAGTTGTTCCAGTGGCGCTCTTGAGGACTTGCTTCAATTCGTTGGTAAAGCACTCGAATTGATCCCCATTCCCCCTATACATAGGGGTTTCTTGAGTCGGTGGAGCTTCAGGTCCACGTCTCCTAACCATTGCTCTTGGGTCCTTGAACTACGAACCCTTAGCAAGCCTTTCGAAAACAGCCCAGACGGCTTCTGCGGTTTCCTCCCAAATATTGCCTCGGCATTGGAAATCCACCACTTGTTGGTTCTCGAAGGTTAGTCCATTGTAGAAGTGTTGGACTAGGTCGGAAAGTTCAAAACCATGGTGAGGGCACTTGTTCGTGATATCTTGGAATCTCTCAAACGCGGTGTAGATGGTCTCATCATAGTCCTGCTTGAATCCAGTGATCTGCGCCTTTAGCGCGGTAGTCAAGGTGTGGGGGAAGTATTTCTCCATGAAAGCTGAAAAAACCTTCTCCCAAGTGTCCAGCGAGCCGGCTGGTAGAGAACTCAGCCATGACTTGGCTCTGTCGCCAAGTCCCATAGCAAAAACCTTCATCCTCAACTCATCCGTTGTTATGTCAGCTCCGGGTCGTGGGAGTTGGTTGACGAAATCATCGATATCGTGCAAGTACCCCATCACATCTTCCCTTGATAAGCCATAGAACCTCGGAAGTTGTTGGAATGCGTGGTTCTTGATCTCCAGATCTCGGGTTGCAGACGAAAGAACAATCGCCGGTCCCCTCATACGATCCTTGGTGGGTTGAACCCATGCCTTTAGTGGTCTAGCTTCTGCCATTCCGTCGATTTCCTTGAAAAGAATGTGTAGAGATTCAGAGAAATCGGTTTCCTCTATTTCCTCTAGTGCGCGCCTTTCAAGTAGTCGCCTTCTTTGGTGGTAGACTCTATCGATCTCAGCAATTGAATCAGCAAGCGGTGTTCCTGCAGACCGTGTATGCGGCATACACTATCTATAACAGACTAGGAAAGGTGATTAGAAACAGACTAGGAAACCAGTATCAGAGAGAGTTTAAAAAGGAAAACCAAAACTAATAGAATTAGGAATCTAAAGCTGAAAATATAAACAAATTAAACAGAAAAAAAGGAGTATAGTCCCCGGCAACGGCGCCAATTTGATGAACGCGCGGATGTCGTGCTCCGAGTTCACGCAAATAAATTTGTAATTTAGCCAAAGGCAATCCACAACTACCACGTAAACCGTAGTGAAGCAGTAGAATGACTCGAGTGTCGTTCTCTCAGGACTATAACTAGCTTTATCAAATCTAATTTAGAATATAAAAACAACAAACAGATAGCAAAGGGGTTTCTAGCAGATAATGGAGATTGGTGATAGTATGGTCCTTCTTAGCATAACGGGTCGATAATCATGCATAAATTCCTCGGTCTTGCATAGAGATCTTTGAATCAATCTAGTGTCCTGTTGCAAATATTAAGCACTACGAAGATAATTTGGTCTGACAAGTCAATCACTATTGTCCTAATGTGTTCCGTAATTATTCAACACTACGAAGATAATTGGTCTGATGGTCGACAAGTGTCCAATTGTGCATAATAATTAATACAACATACGAGAATTTAGGTTGTGCCTGATCAACGAAATAAAGCAATGACACGGAGTATAATGCGCGATATAGCCATTAGCATGATTATCTTCCCTTCGCTAAGAATTCACATACTACCACCAACGATAAGTTTAGCTACTCATAATAGGCATGCAATCAAAAGAAATCATAGAAGAAAACATGTAAAATAAAATCTAAAGGGAAACATGACACTATTATAATAAAATGTACTAAAATATAGCTAAATTAACATAGAGGATAGCTAAAATAGGTGAAAAAGACTCGAATGAAAGTGTAAAATACACATTCATCAGTGTGTGATTTTATTAGAATAGTGTCACGTTTCCCTTTAGCTTTTATTTTACAGGTTTTGGTTGAAAAACGAGGATTTGAGGGCAATTATATTGATGTTGACAAGGAATTGGTGTTCCAGAAGCCTATTTGGAGTATCTGAAGGTTTCCGGACAGGGTTTGGAGTCTAGGGGTCGAATCTGGAGGTTAGAAGGCCACTAAAAGTCAGAAACCGAGTCCGAAAAGGGGAAGAAATCCAAAAACGCGTCGAAAACGCGGAAATTCCGGAAAAATACTCTCGGGCAAATCGCCCGGGACGTGGGGCGAATCGCCCCACACCAGGCGACTCGCCGTGTGTGGGGCCCTTCGCCCCACACCGTAATTATTCAACACTACGAAGATATAGATATGCATAGGTCAACACTATGGTCCAATTGTGTGCAATAATTAATCAACATACGATGATATAGATTCCGCTAGATCAAAGAAATAAAGCAATAACACGGAGTATAATGCGCGATATAGCCATTAGCATAATTATCAACCCTTCGCTAAGAATTCACATACTATCACCAACGATGAGTTTAGCTACTCATAGTTGTCATGCAATCAACAGAAATCATAGAAGAAAACATGTTGAAAGATATATAAAAATAAGTAGAAAAACTGTAAGATACAATGTTACCGAAGGTTGTTAGTCTCCGAAGAATCGCGATCTTATAAGCTCCAAACTGCTAAGAAAAAGTATCTCCTAAGCTATGAACCCCCAGAACTGGCTCTGGGAAGTTCCTACCTAAAACTACAGAGAAAGGTGGGAGAGAAGGTCTGTTTAATTTCAGTTTGACGGAACGCGGATTTGTCGGGTCCGGATCGGTCAAATAAATTTGTTATTTAGCCAAAGACAATTCACAACTACAACGAAAACCGTAGTGTAGCAGTAGAATGACCTCGAGTTTCGTTCTCTAAGGACTATAACTAGCTTTTATCAAATCTAATTTAGAATATAAAACAGCAGACGGTTTAGCAAAGGTTTTTCTAATAGATAATGGAGATTGGTGATAGTATGGTCCTTCAAAGCATAACGGGTTAATAATCATGCGTAAATTTCTCGGTCTTGCATGGAGATCTTTGATCAATAACTGTCCTGTTGCAATTATCACACACTACGAAGATATAGATTCTGATAGGTCAAACACTACTGTCCAATTGTGTTCCGTAACTATTCAACACTACGAAGATATAGATATGCATAGGTCAACACTATGGTCCAATTGTGTGCAATAATTAATCAACATACGAAGATATAGATTCCGCTAGATCAAAGAAATAAAGCAATAACACGGAGTATAATGCGCGATATAGCCATTAGCATAATTATCAACCCTTCGCTAAGAATTCACATACTATCACCAACGATGAGTTTAGCTACTCATAGTTGTCATGCAATCAACAGAAATCATAGAAGAAAACATGTTGAAAGATATATAAAAATAAGTAGAAAAACTGTAAGATATAATGTTACCGAAGGTTGTCAGTCTCCGAAGAATCGCGATCTTACAAGCTCCAAACTGCTAAGAAAAAGTATCTCCTAAGCTATGAACCCCCAGAACAGGCTCTGGGAAGTTCCTACCTAAAACTACAGAGAAAGGTGAGAGAGAAGGTCTGGAAAAGTATGAAAAACGGAGAAAACTGAGCAACTATATATAGGCTTCGAATTTGTGTGGGGCGAAGGGCCCCACACACCGGGCGAGTCGCCTGGTGTGGGGCGATTCGCCCCACGTCCCGGGCGATTCGTCCGGGAGTATTTTTCCGAAATTTCCGCATTTTCGACGCGTTTTTGGATTTCTTCCCCTTTTCGGACTCGTTTCTGACTTCTAATGGCCTTCTAACCTCCAGATTCGACCCCTAGACTCCAAATCCTATCCAGAAACCTTCAGATACTCCAAATAGGCTTATGGAACACCAATTCCTTGTCAACTTCAATATAATTGCCCTGAAATCCTTGTTTTTCAACCAAAACCTGTAAAATAAAAGCTAAAGGGAAGCGTGACACTATTCTAATAAAATGCACTAAAATATAGCTAAATTAACATAGAGGGTAGCTAAAATAGGTGAAAAAGACTCAAATGAAAGTGTAAAATACACATTCATCAGATATCTTATGGCCTATGGGGAGAAAATTAGTACGCTGTTTTTTGATAATTTTCTCGCATATGTGGTTGATTAGTCTGTCTTTTGTTTGTTTCAAAATTGGCTCAGATAATGTGCAGCCTATATAAAAATTCTGATACCTTATGGGTTGATTAGTCTGTTTTTTGTATGTTTTAATATGGACTCAGATAATGTGCAGTCCATATAAAAACGTCTATCTTATTATTAAAGCCCAGGATTTATTTTTGGTATTTTTGACATTATAAATAACCTACACTACCTTCTATTAAATATACACCAAAATTATGGAGATGATGATGAACCGGAATTTGTCAGAATCAATTAATCAAATAAATTTGTTTTTAGCCAAATGCAATTCACAACTACAACGAAAACCGTAGTGTAGCAGTAAAATAACCTCGAATGTCGATCTCTAGACTATAACTAGATTTATCTAATTTAACTTAAACTATAACTCAACAAACGACTTAGCACAGATTTTCTTATCAATAATAATGGAAGTTAGTGATAGTATGATCATTCAAAGCATCAGGTTAATAATCATGCATGAAGTACTCGATCGTTTTGCATAGAAATCTAAGATCATGAATTGTCCAATGTGTTCCGTTCAATTCAACACTACGAAGATAGAGGGCTTAGATAGATCAAAGAAATAACGCAATAACTCAAGTTTGATTCGCGTTACAGCCATCATGCATAATTAAGAACCCTAGCTAAGAAATCACGTACTATCACCAACGATAGATTTAGCTGGTCATAGATGTCATGCAATCAACAGAAATCAAAGCAAGATTGAATGAAAACATGTTGAAAGATATAAATAAAAGTAGAAAAATCGTGAGATACAATGTTACCGACGAAGGTTGTCAATCTCCGAAGAATTGCGAACTCACAAGCAAGAATTGATAAACAACCAGGTCCAATTGCTATGCTTAATCCTCCAAATTGATAAGAAAAATAGTCTCCTATGCTAAGAATTCCCAGAACAGGCTCTGGAGAATTCCTATCTAAAACCAATGAGAAAAGTATGAAAAAAGGTCTAAAGAAGTCTCAAAAACGTAGAAACAGATGCAACTATATATAGGAGTTCGGAGGGCGTGGGGCGAATCTCCCCAAACACCGGGCGAACCGCCTGGCGTGGGGCGAACCGCCCCACATCCCGGGCGAACCGCCCGGGAGCTCCAGTCGGCGGGGACGCGTTTTTGGTCTTCTTTTTCTTTTCAGACTCGGAATTTGCCTTCTAGTGACCTTTAAGCCTTGAAACTCGACCCCTAGACCTCAAATCTCGTCCGGAACCTTCTAGATACTCCACGAATGTCCTCGGAACACCGATTCTTCGTTCTCTTCAATATAATTGCCCAAAAAATCACGTTTTTCACCTAAAACCCGAAAAATGCAAACTAAAGGGAAACGTGACACTATTCTAATAAATGCACTATAATATAGCTAAATTATCATAGAGGATAGCTAAATAGGTGAAAAAAGACTCGAATGAAGGTGTAAAATACACGTTCATCAAACACCCCAAACCGAACCTTTGCTTGTCCTCAAGCAACTAAGCTAGACTCTAATGCAAAAAACCAATGTAACACACAAAATGGAGTCTCATGCCAAATGTAATGAACTAATCTATTGAGTCTATCAAAAAACTTATGAACAAAGACCATACAAATCATAACACGGATATTGGTTGAAAAATGCCTCGATTGACTCATACACATTCACATATGCATTATGTTAAACAAGATAGTCTCTCGTAACATTCTCTACCTGGACCTAGTCAGTGACGACGTAATGAAACATGTTAAAATACGAATGGTTGTCCCATGCCTATGAAACTGAGGACTTACTACTGTTAACCAAGTTAAGACTTTTCCTCAAAGAGGTCGAACCAATACTGGCTCTCATCAAACGAAGGAGGGTTCCCTAAAAGTTCACACTCCCCTATTCTAGCCATCTCTCAAGAAAAGACTTTTCCTCAAAGTGGTCTAGAACAGATGACACTTAAACAAATAAAAGACAGAAATTACAACTCGATTACGAACATTACAAGAATTGAAAAAACGAGACAAACACTTTGCTAAACTGCTTTTTGGCTTTCTTTGGACCCTTCTTTGCTTTTTTGGGGTCTATTCTGTTTTTTCTCTTCTTTTTTTCTTTTCCAGAATTTTTCTTTTTTTCTGGAATTTTTCCTTTTCTTTTTTCGATTTTTTTTATAGCCAGCAGTAGCACAACGAAAAAGAAATTACAATGACACACAAACGACCTCCCCAAACCTATTCGAAAGAATAGGTTGGAGCACAAACTTTACGAAAAAGGAAAACAAACTCACAACACACACTTAAAAATCAAAAAACAAGTCTAATGAAAGCGTAACCCCCTCCCAAAACCTATTCGAAAGAATAGATTGCAAACAAAGGATCACACAATCTCACACTACCTCCTTCCTAGGCATTTAGCAATCTCAAAGCAAGGTGAAGACTTGTTGCCTCTTAGGTACATAATTACTCGGGAAAACAACCATAAGATCCTAGCATGCATCATCCTATTATAAAGGCCTTCGTGAACCGCAGTAGAGAAAACACCACTAAGTGATGTCGAGACTACCAAGCTTAACTAAGTGCATACGTAAATGTGACAAGCCAAGCGAGAAAAACCTCAAACATATTCATAGAGATGAAACATATGATCAAAGGTCATAACTAGTTAATCTACCCAATAAAAAAGTTCAAAAAATTTGGCAATAAACTCCACATAAAAACAAAACATGCAAGACTATACTAGGATGAATGTAGTGTATGTAGTGTATGCAACTAAATTACTAGGAAAGCGATAAACGTGTACAATGCTAATGCAAACGAATTTCAACAAAATGCAATGTACTATACTCAAACTACCCATGCCAAGCTCCAAACTAACAACAATAGTTCACTTAAATCCCATCCCCCCTCATGAAACTAAAGCTAGTCCCTAGCAATAAGAGAATGATGAAATAAGAAGTGATACTAGATGTTAGCGCGTGGTTTGGCCTCGGTCGGCTGAGTACACAAGATGTAAGGTATTGAGATTGCTCGAGGGCCCTTGTTGGTGATCATCGGAACCCGTGGTGGTGGTGGTGGTTCCACTAATAGATCGAATAGGGCCAACTCCTCCATCAGTACTCATGGCATCTTCATTGTCCCTATTGTCTTCATTGTCACCATCATCATCATTAGAAAAATTGTGTTGTCGAAGAGAATCCTCAAGATTAGTCGCTGCAGTTATGGGGTTTTCCATCCGGTATCTCTCTAATAGCCCGTGAACTGTTGAAGGGGAAAGAGTTGTGCTCTTAGAGTCTCCCTCACCAACGTCCTATACCCCATGGAACTTACTATAAGCTGCGATGAAACTCGGAAACTCAGAGGTTTTCTTCTTCTTTGCCCAATGTCGCCCACATTCTCTATGGTTGATGCTCCCGATGTCTATATGGTTCTCCCTCAATAAGCAGTCGAGGGGAACCCCAAGAAAGGGCTGGGTGTCCATGTCATTATGTTTTGGAATCAAGTTAGCGACACGGAACTTCATCACCACTGTCGACTCAAGACTGAATCTGTTGTGATGAGGCCGCCCCGGTTGCTTCCTAGTCTCTCGGACCTTGCAGTCCTTGTGGCAGATTTCTGCCGTAATATTGGCTTCAATCCCTTTAGTGGTACGTGAATAGACATAAGAGTGCTCACCCCCGGTGGATTCTCGTTCCTCCTTATGGATAAACCGCGAAGTTGTTGCAAAAGTCCATGGCTCGAACGAACCTCTAACGAGATCACTCTCCTTCTCTTCAAGATTAGTAGACCCAACATAGAACTCATGGAGAACGTCCTTGTCAAACCCTTTGACATGGTTGAAATCGAACCACCTCCAATACTTCATTGTACCCAAACGAAAATGCTTCTCTCCCTTTGTGGCATGGTTCCTACAAACATCCATTAGTACCTTGTACAACAAAAAGCTTCATGCATATGCAAATGCAAGAGTGAAACAAACGAGTAACTTAATTATCACACCTAATCTTCAAAACACCAAGTCTAATGTAGCTACCACAATGCAACGTATCAACATATCATAATATGTAACATATCTCAACATGCTTATGCTAGATAACTAGTAACCTCAAATCACAAGATTCATTCAAACCGTAGTACTCAAAAAATTTCACCAAAAAGTCTCAAACCCCATCAATCAAGTATTCTACCATGATGTCTACCTTAATCATACCAATAACCTCATCATATAACATGGAATAAAGAAAAATGAGCAATGCAAAACGAGACATAGATATCAAGTAAGCAAAAATTCCCAATCTATCAAACCAAGCAAAATTGAGCAAGCAATTGGTAATGAAAATCTATTCTAATCACATAAACAATCAACCCATACATTATATAAGCTTAATTGAAGCATAGATCTTGAAACCCCCAAATTTGAAAAATTAGGGTTCATGTGAAGTTACCTCAGATCTGAAAGACAAATGTACTAGGATGAAAGTTGTTCGGATAGAATTAAAGAGCACGTAATGGGCTTCGATTGAAGCTAAAGAATACAAAATTTGATGGAGAATTGAAGAAATTATGGAAGAAAGAAGATTTTTTGAGTTTTTGGGTGTTTTGGAGTAAGAGAGGTGAAGATGATGAGAGAATGAGGATCTGGGGGAAGAATCTCGCTTTTCACCTTGCCTGAGGACGGGGGGCGATTCGCCCCTTGTGTGGGGCGATTCGCCTCCCACTGCCAGAGAGTCTAAAACTATCTGGCTCTGTGGGGCGATTCGCCCCACCTCCAGAGGTGGGGAGACAAAATTTTTCGAAAAAAGTTCAGTTTTTATCCCCGAAAACCATTCTCCTCATAAAAAACACTCGAAAAAGTTCACTCAAACATAAACATAAGCACAAAGCAACACATAAACGAACAAATTCACATAAAGAAAGGCAAATTGTTCAATGTATGAATGCATGCAATGCAATAAAACGATAAAAAAAAGCGATAAAAACTCTGGGTTGCCTCCCGGATAGCGCCATTGTTTATAGTCTTTGACTCGACTTCTTCTTGCTTTTAGTTCTTATTTTTGAGGGTACTAGACTTCCCCTTCATGGATCTTTTCCTCATGCCACGAACCTGTGAATGAGAATGAACATAGACAGCAAGACCAAAGTAGTTAATTGTGTGAGAAGCATTGAAGTGAATATTTGGATCAGATATGGCTCGCAACACATGTTGCTTTCCATCCACCTCAATGGTGCAAGTTCTTCGGTAGATGTCTATCACGGAGCGTAGTTTAGTCAAGAATGTTCGCCCCAAGAGAACAACATCCCCCATCCCAAGTGTAGACGCCGACATAACTACAAAGTTGGTGTACACAGAAGCTTCACCAATCTTAACCAATACGTTCTTTACAACGCCTTCGGGTCTCACAAAGGATCCATCCGCCAATTGCACAATAGCCTTATGCTCAGATAGTTTTCCAAGGCTACTCTTCTCAAACACATCCATTGGGAGCACATTAGAGTAAGATCCCGTGTCTAGTGTAGCACGAACATCTTCAAGTTCGCCAATCTCAACCTTAACATCGAAACTCACAGGAATTGGCTCGGGATCCTCTTGCTCCTCTTCACTCTCATCAGAACCAAGATCCTTCTCTTCTTCCTTGGCTAGTGGAGGTTATCCATCTTTGCAACACTCACATTTAGCGACCTTCTTGATGGTGATTTCAACAGGAAGATCACCCACCAAGGTACTAGACATCGACTTCTCAGTGTTGCTAGGCAACTTCCCTTGCTCCCTACTTGCTCAAAGGTCAATCAACTCTTGCATCTTTTGATGGGCAAGTCTAGTGCTCTCTTCCAAACGATCCAGCCTAGCCCTAGTCTTCTCAAAATCTTCTTCATAACGCTTAAGAAAACTTTGGGTGTGATCAACCATTTTCTGCAAGTTTTCCATTAGTAGAGTTGTCTTCGACTTCGGTTGCTCTTTGGGAGCGGGATTTTCGCAGTGATCATTACCATAGCTAAGCTTACTACGGTCTTGGTTAGGGCCATAAGTTTGGCTAGCCGGTGCATATCCTTGATTGTTTCGGAACCCTCTTCTCCAAAATCCACCTCGAGGATTCCTACCATCTTGTCCATAGCTAGCTTCTTGAGTACCAAATTCCGCAGCAAAAGCTTCTTCTTCGCCTCCTTGAACCCAATTGCCATCATCATATGCAAGCTACGATCTACACATATGAGCTCCATGCCCATAGTTCTTGCATATTCGGCAAACTTCATTCGACATAGATGTTCCTGCGGAGTTCCTGAGGACTTGTTTCAACTCATTGGTAAAGCACTCGAATCGATCACCATTCCCCCCATACATAGGGGTCTCCTGCGTAGGTGGAGCTTCAGGTCCGCGTCTCCTAACCGTTGCTCTTGGATCCTTGAATTGTGAACCCTTAGCAAGCCTTTCGAAAACCGCCCAAACGGCTTCCGCGGTTTCTTCCCAAATATTGCCACGGCATTGGAAATCTACCACTTGTTGATTCTCAAAGGTTAGTCCATTGTAGAAGTGATGGACAAGATCCGCAAGCTCAAAACCATGGTGAGGGCACTTGTTCATGAGGTCTTGGAAACTCTCAAACGCGGTGTAGATGGTCTCATCATAGTCTTGTTTGAATCCAGTGATTTGCGCCTTAAGAGCGGTAGTCAAGGTGTGAGGAAAGTATTTCTCCATGAATGCTGAAAAAACCTTTGCCCAAGTGTCAAGCGAACCCGCCGGTAGAGAACTCAACCATGACTTGGCCCTGTCGCCAAGCCCCATAGCAAAAACCTTCATTCTCAACTCATCCGCTGTTATTTCAGCTCCGGGTCATGGGAGTTGGTTGACGAAGTCATCGATATCGTGCAAGTACCCCATCACATCTTCCCTTGCCAAGCCATAGAACCTCGGAAGTTGCTGGAACACGTGGTTTTTTATTTCCAGATCTCGAGTTGCAGGCGAAAGAAAAATCGTTGGTCCCCTCATACGATCCTTGGTGGGTTGAACCCATGATTTCAGTGGTCTAGCTTCTGCCATTACGACGATTTCCTTAAAAAGACTGTGTAGAGATTCAGAGAAATCAGTATCCTCTATTTCCTCTAGTTCACGTCGTTGAAGTAGTCGCTGATGATGTCGTTTTTCACCAATTAAATTTGTTTAAAAAGCCAAAGAACACCTTTCACTACACAAACAGAGTGCAATGGCAAGTTGTCCCCGAGTGTCGTTCTCTCGGGACCTAACGTGGCTTTGATCAAGGTTTTTGCTAACTAATTTCAGTCAACTAGATGATGATTTTTGAGAAAGATGTTTGAACAAAGGAAGTGAGAAATCAAGAGTTTTTGTAAACAAGTTTGGAAAACGGTCGGTGGTAGAAATCGAATACACATGCATGGATTACGAATATGCTCACAAGTTCAGTGCGTAAAACCTTCAACTAAGTCTGCTAAGCAACTTGTCTAGGTAACTTTCAAGACACACATCATGAAAGGCCACTATCAATAATTTAGAGGTGTTTGTCACCAACACCATTTATCTAGCATGCTGCAAATCACTAACATACAATCCTATAGCTTTCATTGACCAACGAGTTTGTCACATACTCTATTCGAATATATTTTATAGGCAACTACGAATCATATGAAGTAATTTGCAGCAAGATTGACTCACAACCTCATGTAAGCATAAGCATAATCCATAACATGCATAATTCTACATTCTACCACCAACACAAAGGATTGAGCTACTCATATTCATCAACATAGACATCGATTCATATGAATAATAATCAGAATACATCATATCAAACTACAAGACAAGAGAGTGATACAAGTTACCACCAAAGCTGTCACTAATCGGTCGAAATCAAAGAAAACCTCTCCGTAGATGATTACAAAGGATGAATTCCAATCAAAATCTTGAATCCCAAGCTAAATTACAATGAATCTATGAGTTTCTCTGAGTTTTTGGGGCTTAGGAGCTCTGCCAAAATGAAGCCAATGTTCCAAAGTATGAAAAAAGTAACTGAAAATCAGATTTAAGAAGGAAAATCCGAAAACGTAACCGCTGCCAAGCGGACCGCTTGGAGAGGCCAAGCGGAGCGCTTGGCAAGCGAAGCGCTTGGGCCCTCCAAGCGCTTCGCTTGGCTGCTGTGCCAAAACTACTGGAAAATGAAGCGGAGCGCTTCACTATTCCAGGCGCTTAGCTTGGCTCCTGGGCAGATTTTTGTCTTCCAAGTCAATCTTTTTGCCCTCGTACGGCCCTCGGGTGCCTTGGACTCATCCTTCTCAATGCTTATTGATGCTCAAACACTCACGAACAAGCCGTGGAGATCAAGGAACTTCAACGGGGCCATTTTCTATCAAAAAAGCTCGTTTTTAGCTCCAAAAACGCCATTTCGTTCCTAAGTGCCTGGAAATGCAGAAAACAATAAACGTGACACTATTCTACAAAACTAACCAAAAAAACAAGGCTAAAAGATAGCAAAAGAAGGTAAAAAAGGCAAGATGAACGCGTCAAAAATACGTTCATCAGTCGCCTTCTTTGGTGGTAGACTCTGTCGATTTCAGCGATTGGTTCAGCAAGCGGTGTTCCTCTAGATCGTGTAATTCGCATACACTATCTGTAACAAACTAAGAAAACAGTATCATAGAGATCAAATAAAACTACTAAAACTAGGAATTGAATGCTGAAAATATAAATAAGCTAAACAGAAAAAAGGAGTATAGTCCCCGGCAGTGGCGCCAATTTGATGAACCGGAGTTTGTCAGACTCAATTAATCAAATAAATTTGTTTTTAGCCAAAGGCAATTCACAACTACAACGAAAACCGTAGTGTAGTAGTAAAATAACCTCGAGTGTCGATCTCTAAGGACTATAACTAGCTTTATCTAATTTAACTTAAACTATAACTCAACAAACGACTTAGCACAGATTTTCTTATCAATAATAATGGAAGTTAGTGATAGTATGATCATTCAAAGCATCAGGTTAATAGTCATGCATGAAGTACTCGATCGTTTTGCATAGAAATCTAAGATCATGAATTGTCCAATGTGTTCCATTCAATTCAACACTACGAAGATAGAGGGCTTAGATAGATCAAAGAAATAAAGCAATAACTCAAGTCTGATTCGCGTTACAGCCATCATGCATAATTAAGAACCCTAGCTAAGAAATCACATACTATCACCAACGATAGATTTAGCTAGTCATAGATGTCATGCAATCAACAGAAATCAAAGCAAGATTGAATGAAAACATATTGAAAGATATAAATAAAAGTAGAAAAATCGTGAGATACAATGTTACCGACGAAGGTTGTCAATCTCCGAAGAATTGCGAACTCACAAGCAAGAATTGATAAACAACGAGGTCCAATTGCTATGCTTAATCCTCCAAATTGATAAGAAAAATAGTCTCCTATGCTAAGAATTCCCAGAACAGGCTCTGGAGAATTCCTATCTAAAACTAATGTGAAAAGTATGAAAAAGGTCTAAAGAAGTCTCAAAAACGTAGAAACAGATGCAACTATATATAGGAGTTCGGAGGGCGTGGGGCGAATTGCCCCAGACACCGGGCGAACCGCCTGGCGTGGGGCGAACCGCCCCACATCCCGGGCAAACCGCCCGGGAGCTCCAGTCGGCGGGGACGTGTTTTTGGTCTTCTTTTCCTTTTTGGACTCGGAATTTTCCTTCTAGTGACCTTTAAGCCTTGAAACTCGACCCCTAGACCTCAAATCTCATCCGGAACCTTCTAGATACTCCACGAATGTCCTCGGAGCACCGATTCTTCGTTCTCTTCAATATAATTACCCGGAAAATCACGTTTTTCACCTAAAACCTGAAAAGTACAAACTAAAAGGAAACGTGACACTATTCTAATAAAATGCACTATAATATAGCTAAATTATCATATAGGATAGCGAAATAGGTGAAAAAAGACTCGAATGAAGGTGTAAAATACACGTTCATCAGATGATAGAAGAATGGTTCTGGCGTAGTCTGCCTCTTGATATAAAGAAAAAGATTTTGCTTGAGGTTGCTGTTTCAGATGTAGAAGACAGTAGAAAAGCCATGTTTCTGTAAGCATATTGTTCTTCATCTATATATCAATTGCTTCGTCTTCCTTATACTTATATAATATCGTTTTTTATACAAATTTAACTCAGTGACAAAACCGTGACCGGTTTCTGCAAGCAACCTGAATTCTTCAGAAGGGTGAATTTTGAGGCAATTCCGAAAGTCCCATGGAAGAAACCAACTTCGTCGGAACAGATGTTTATGACAAATTGTTACTTGAGTAACAATCCTGAATCATTCTACAGGATGTTATTGGTAAACACTATGTTTTGTGTGTGTGTATTATTAGGAACTCAATAAACGTTTATGTTTTAATACAATGTCTTCATTCACTGTTGTGCAGTCTGATGTATTTGAGCATACAAAGTTCAATCAGTATGATTACTTAATGGGAAAGATAAGAGATGGAGGACATCCACAGATAGTGTACACGTCATGCATCACAAAGTTGTTAGCCACAGATGATGTTATGCGAATGAAAGGATTGGAAGAACTTACTCAAATTGTTAAAGATGATCCCACAAGATCCAAATTGGACGATTGGCGCTACTATCTGTGCCAGAGGCTAAGTGTGCAGTTCACTTCATTGCAGTGGATGTGGATGTATAGCAATCGGTTTTGCTATTTGCATCCTCTTCCTACACCAAAAGAGAGACTCAGTATAAGTTTCTATGGATGCTTGGCGGATTTTGAAACTCACGTATACATCAAAAGGGTTTATTTCAACGCTGTCATAAGAAAGTTTGAAGATTCCGATGACGAATATGCTTTGATGATATAGAGTATTATTTGTACTTTCATGTTTAAGATGCTTATGTTTTTGGTTGTTGCATTTCAATAATTTCTATATTTCTCCTTTTAATCAACATAATGTTTTTTGGATTTTAGTCATAAAAATAAATTTACTGTTATTCTATAATCCCTGTTAAAGAAAGCAAAAAACACTGAAATTTGTGACACTGGAGTATTGTTTCAAGGACTGATAATAGACGTAGATATTCGATTCTTCTTGGCAACTATAATTAAAAAACATTTCAAACTATCGACCATGTGAAGAATAGAAGCATATACAACAAGCCAAAGTCTATTAAAACATATGTAATAAACAAATTATGTTGATATATAGTACATGCAGTAAATTACTAATTTCAAATATTTATCGAGTTCCATCTTTACACTTAATTACTGTTGCACTATGATTTATAAGTTTAGTGTAATTATATAATTATCTAATTTCGCATCTCAATGTAATATTTCATGTGTAGTTTTAAAACACATCAATTGTTTGTGTGTGCTTTCACGTGAAATAAAAAAAAAAAGCCAGTCATTGGACACGAGATCCGGTAATAAATCAAAATATGATATAGCATTATCATATATAAGTCTGGTTCCATTGATGTACAAACTTCAGTAATTCTCCATACAATTTTACTTCATTATACACTTAGCACCAATTACATGTAATATTAAATATAAATATTATTTTGCGTGAATAATGATCTAATCTCGCACGAGATATCGCATGTCTTTACTTAAAATATAACCATATTAATTATGATTGATTGAATCTGTATTAATTATATGATTGATTGCATATTTAGGTTTTAAGTTACATGGTCAAATCCCAATAGTATTTTACGTGATTTGTGTGTGTAATAGAATTTTCCTCATCTATTCTTAATTATGAAGAGATCTTTCCATATATATACGAATCATTGATTGCATAGAAAGGGGATTCGAATATAGGTCACCCACATGGAAAAATATTGACTTTATTTATTAACTTATTCTCCTTTTGGAGACTTATTATTGTAGGATTATATGGTTGATTTGATGTCATCATTGATATCGTACTAAATTTAGACCCCAACAATTTCTACTATATAATAAGGCTCTCTTATGTTGTGTAATACTCCATTCAACATTCTTAGCAATACATGAGTTCAATTAAGCCATTATTAACAAATCAAGAAACATGAACCCAATTGCTTTGAAGGATCTTAAGAAGGATCTTGACTGCATCAGCCTTTTCACTGTCACTGTTAAGGTCCTAAAGATGTGGCAATTCACTGATTCGAATAAGGCTCCAGCAGGCGTTGACGCTATCTTCGTGGATAATGAGGTGTTTATAGTTGATTAAACTTTTTTGATTGTTTGTACAATAATTTTTTTGTTATTTATTAACATTTTTTTCATTTTGGATTAGGGAACTGTGATGCCTGCCACCTCAACTAAAAGAATGATGAAATATCTGATGAAAAGGCTCAAGGAGGGAGACACTTTCAGGATAACAAGGTTTGACGTGGAGGATAATACCGCGCCAAAGTATTCAAAGGGACGCGTTGACCACCCTTACAAGCTTATGATGATTTATGGTGTTGATGTCACACCATGTAGGCCTGATTTGTCTATCCTTACTAATGGGATAAAGTTGATTCCTTATGGTGAGATCAATGCTTCTGATCCACAGTTCTAGCTAGGTACGTTATTTAAAGATACATAGTTAATTATATATAATAACGTTGAGTATGAAAATAGTATTTCAATAGATAGATCAATACAACATGATCATATAATAATTAGTTATATTAAAATTTGCATTGATGAATATGCTTTGTTGATATAGAGTATTATTTGTACTTTCATAGTTAAGATGCTCATGTTTTTGGTTGTTCGATTGATGAATATGCTTTATTGATATTGAGTATTATCAATAGACGTAGATGTTCCATTTTTCTTGGCAACTATAAATAAATTAAAACACTTCAACCTATCGCCTATGTGAATAATAAAAGATGAGCATTTTATTTTTCTAAATCATGAAATGTATATGATTCTTTATCAATCTAATGAAAATATTGTCTATTATAGTCTAAATTAAAACTGCTACTATATTTATAAGTTACGCAATATATGTATAAGCATGATAACTCAGTATTATTAAAATTTCAGATGTCCTCGGTCAGATTACAAGCAGGAGTGACATTGGCTATGTTGAGAAAATGCGTGCTAGAAAAATAGATGTTGAACTCCGTGATGATAGGTATATTTTAAACAGATATGTCATATCGTTGATCTCTTTTTGTCTTTTTTTTTTTTTTTTTTTTTTTTTTGGCCTTAATGTTTGAAATTAACTGCTGTTTTTCATTAGTAATGTCACTATCAAAGTTGTTCTCTGGGAATCGTACGCTGATAGGATTATCGAGCGTATTCCAAATAGTGGTTCTGTTACTCCTGGAATTGTTATTCTTCTGCAGTTCGCGTTGAAGAGTTCGTATCTCAGTAAGATGAATTCCACATCCTTTTAAATATGTCAATAATAAATTATTACAAACTGCTTTTGTTTTGGGTGATGAGATTTTTTATATCTTCCTAGATGAAACTCGGCTTCAAACTGCTTACCATGCTACTAAGCTTTACATAAATGATGACCTCCCAGAATTTGCCGAGTTCAACATCAAGTGAGTTCCTACTAACAGTTTATAAAATATCCAACGTATATATAATTATACATAAAACATTTTATGTGTGTAATTCTGAAAGATATATTTTTGAATTGTATGTAGGAAAAAGGATAATTGCAGCAACTCAGTCACCTTCTTGAGTGCTGAACCTAGGTCTCTTAGACCTGAAGAGTGGTTGAATATGGAGTCGCATCGAACCCCGAGACAGATCAAGGACTACTTGACTGTACGTGGATATGGTTTAAATTGCTTCTAATTTATATGTTGTTCTCATGTATATTATAGGGCAGTATTATCAAAACAACAAATTTCTTATTTTATATCATATCTAATACGTTATTATTTCAATAGGTTGGGTCCTATATCATGTTTGTTTGCTTCCAAAAGGTAGATGAAGCCTCTCCATGGTTCTACATGTCATGCTCTAATTGTACGGGAAATGCTAAAAAGGCTGTAATTGGTGATCCCTGTCCAAGAACCAAGTGTGCAGGGCAGCCTATAAGAAGATTAATTCCCAAGTACGTACATTGATAATTTGGTTATGATAATTTTGTTTTAGTTGATATAAAGGTCTATATATAATAATTATAATGTAACTATCAGGTTTCGAGTGAAATTCATAGCCAGAGGTGCCAAGGAGGAGAAAATATTTGTCGTTGTATTTGAGGACATGATGAACAAATTTATCAAGAAAACCTGCCAGGAAGTTTATGATGAGTGGAAAGAAGTAATATCCTCACCTTATCAAAATTCATAAATATATTCGTATGTGTGTTTTTTAAGTTCACATTGCCAGTAAAATTAATGAACTTTCTATATGTGATCCTCAGGAGGATGATGAATATATGATACAAATGGACTTTTGTCACATGCTGCAGCGGGACTACTTGACTAAAGTGAGAGTTACAGACTACAATTTAAAAGGTGAAAAATTCAAAGAATTTAGCATTGATGTTATGACAGACGATGCTGATATCCTTAGGCAGTACCTTGAGGTATTTGATTCATTGTTAAATCCATCATATATATATATACACACACACACACACACACACACACACACACACACACACACACCAAAGGACAAATAAATTATACTGCAAATTTTATACACCAGATGGAATATCGGCGCCCAAGGTTAATGATGTCACTGGATATGGCAAGTCAAAGGCATTTGAAGACCCAGCAGAAAATGCTAGCAATGACTGTGAAGGATTCTTAACTCCTTCCAAGCGTAATTCACAGATCGATAGTGATGATGAGGCTGCCAGCACACTTGGGACACAGAAGCCAACCAGCAGACTCAAGAAGATCAATCAGGAGAAAGCTACAGCGTAGTTTTTTTGACATCCTTTATTTTTTATTTTTGAACAATTCATGTTTTTTTTCTGAGACAATTTTTTAAGCTTACGTTTGTTTCGCCCTCATGCTTTGCACAGGGCAATGATGTTATTTTGGATGATTTTTAATTTTAAACAATGCTTGGTCTATCACACCGTCTTCGTTTTTTTAGGACAGTTTCTAACGTTTATACATGTCACATGAATTTGCATTGGTTAAATTAAGTATTTTTGGTAGAAACATGGAATTGAGCCAAGTTTTGCTTGAGTTCAAAAGTAATGTTATGAATAAATGGAATTTCATTGGTTTTGCTCCTATTTTTATTCTCTTTTTTGTCGTCGTGAGAATATATTTTCCTTCTCCATCATATTTGCTTGCTTTCTTTGTGAGAGCTGAATGTAGAAAACATCTTCAAGACTGAACTCCAAGATATGGTTATGCTTAAGTGATGAGTCTAAAAACCTGAATACTGACATTAATATCTTCAGATGATCAGATGGACACCAAGGTAATTTTTATCTTCTTTTTAATATAGTAGTAAGAGGTTATTGTCGTGTTGATAATATACCGTGGTCTATCCACGTATCTCATTTCAGTAGCTACAGGGTGCAGCCTCCTTTTGCTCTCTCTATTTTCTGCCACATATTAGTTCACTTCAATGGTTTAGAAGAGGTGTTATGTCTAAAAGCGAAATACCGAAGTACTTCTCATGTGGTTTCATAATCAATTCATGTGATGATTATGCGCAACCGATAAATGATAAAGATCACATGTTTTTGTTGATATATCTACATTCGCAAAGCTGTTTACCTACTTAAAAAGATATAATATACCCAGTTTCTACAAGGGAGGAGAGAGACTTACCACGGCATATAGCCATCAATGTAACATTCTCCGCTAAAAACAGCTTTCCACATGGTTCTTCCACTCAGAGTGCAAACAACAACTTGCGTATGTGGATTAGTAGGAGTAGTATAGTTAGATTTGACCGTATAGTGGCTGATATATGGACATGAAAAGAACCATGCTATTTGTCAACTACAAAATGTTGATAAAAATACCAAAAAAAAATTTAAAAAAAATCCACATATACGTTTAATAAAAAACATGAGATATGTCAACTACACTAATCAAACGTCCTGGAAGTGAATGAAGAGCCAACTCCCATGTATTTTTTAATTTACGAATAAACATTTATATTAAGGTGATGCTCATACAAGCTCAGAATTCAAAAATCATAATATATTATTTTTTATGTTATTGTTTTAGTTTTAACATCTCATATTCAGAAAACAACTGTAAAATACGCGATATTAATACATGAGATATTAATGTTTGATTTCATATTTCTACACATAAATTACATGACAACATGAGGACACATATTCATTTTCTGAAAGATCTGATTGATTAAATTACTCCACCAAAAATGTCTATTACCTTAATTTCATATATTCATTTTTCTGAAAGATCTGCTATATTTTCCCAAAGATTTCGTCTGTTACCTTAATTTCATATGAAATCACTGAAAGGATTTTTGTTTCTTACATATATATATTAGATCTTCACTCATGCATCACTCTGTTAGTTTCTGATTTACAATTGAAGTACCCAACTCGCCGATGCAGAATTATCCATCTTTCCAATCACATACAAACAGGTATAAAATTATGTCTACGAGTATATCAAATTAAGAGCAGTTTAATAGATACAATACAATCTCTTAATATTGTTATTTTGCATATTTTCAGCCTACGAATCACTTGTGGCCTTAAGTGGATGAGCTACTTCTACATGCTTTGGGAAACCAGAGAATAAATTATAAGGTACACATTCTAATTCATATTGTAGCAAATAAAATTGCACAAATTGATTTTTATTTATTTCTTGAATGAATTTGGAGTACAATCTCTATCTAATCCTCTGATTCTAATCTTGAAAGCGACGAACTCAGATCTTCAAAGTCTTCACTTAGGACAAATGTCAATTCGAGGGCTTCACGGCTTTATCTCGAATCAAATATTCGAACTTGATGTCTTTTGTGATGAACGATGACGAACTTCTTGAATGATTTATGGATTTCACGAAGAACGCTTTGATCTTCGTCTTAGGTTTTAGTAGATTTGTGAGTCTCGATCTTCTTTAGAGGAATCACGATCTTCACGGACGTTTCTTCAAGGGCTTTTGTGCTTATTCTTGAATCAAATGACGCTTCTTTTCTTCAATTCGATGAAGAACTTCAAGAATTTTGCTGGAACTTCTTCAAGTCTTTGGATTTTGATCTTCCTTTGCGGAATTTGATCTTCCAATAACGTTTCTTCAAGGGTTTGTTAGCTTGGTCTTGAATCAATCGTTGCTTTAGGCTTGAATTTGGTGAAGAACTCCAAGAACTTCATCAATTTCTTGGGATTTGATCTTCTTTGTAGAGCTTGATCTTCCCAATAACGTTTCTCCAAGTGCGTTGCGGCTTCTTCTTGGATCAAACGCTTGATTTCTTCAATCTCTTTGATGAAATTCTTGAATGTTCTCTTGAATCTCTAAACTTGATCTTGAGAGAATTCTTCAGTCTCTTGCTCTTGCTCTTGCGCCTTCTCTTATGTCTTCCAGTTGTGTTCTTGGCATGAATGAAGGCTCCTCTTATTTATAGTGGAGGAGTAGAGCTCTTTCCATATTTGAGATGGAAATAGAGCAATCTTATTGGTCAATTAATATATGATTTATATTTGATTTAAATCATATATATTTACCAATATTTAAGATTTTAATTTATTCTTCCACATTTGGTATGTGAAATATTTAAATTTAAATTTAAATATTAGAAAATAATCTAACAACTTTATTTTGGAATTTAATTTTTTAAAATTCCCAAAATTTGCTAGAAAATTGTATTTTCCTTCTAATATATAATTTTAAATAATAAATTTAATTAGACAAATTTTATTTGTCTACAAATGCCCCCTCGTGACGGTTCACGAATAGCATCGTCCAGATGCGTCTTCCAGTGGATGAGTCACGATTGATTAGTTTACACACGTAAATTTGATATACGTGTGCGTGCGATTGGTCCGGCCCAGAATAGTTGCCTGACTAGGCCATGGTGCAATTAACTCTTAAGTAACTAGGGGCCCAAAAGTGATCAGTTCACGTGAACCAAAATTCTTGATTTTGTGCAACTGAATTAACTCGCAGCCTGGACGGTCTTCTACCTTTGCTGCTTGATTTTTAAGAAAAAGCAATCTCATCTCATTTTAATCACGAGATTAACACGCATTAATTGTCTCCAAATCTTTTTCTTTCCAATTGTAGACTATAACCACAATCAAACATTGATTTGCAGAATAGACAAACAAACAGCTGTCGAATCAGCTTGGCCACGGAATGAATCCATTCTGAAGAATTAATTGATTTCCTCTATCAACAGATTGACATTCAATCAGAATTTCCTTCCCATTTTACTCATAATCATCTCAATATTTCCCATTCGGCTTCATCCCCGCCTATCTATTTAAAGGTGGCAAAAGAACTCTTTTTTCTTCAACACAAACTCTCTTAGCCGTGAATCAGAGAAGTGTTAACTCTGTTTTACTAGAGCTGCAAGGGCAACGGGACGGAGCGGCAGTCCGGTGATTCCATACTCAAGCAACGAGCTCAACTTATGGATTCGCCGCGTTCATCAGTTCTGGTCATCTTCACTTCTTCAATGATCAATCTTGTACTCCATATTTTCTCTTGTCCCTTTATTTTTCTTTAACTGTTCTCTTGCTTATGCCTATGCTTTTGTTAACTTCAGTAAACTTTTGCACGGACCATGAGAGCTACAAGGAGGCATGCGTTAGCAGCAATAGCTTGCCATTTGTGGATTTGTCGCTTGCGATTGTATTGACAGAACAGAACACCGAAGGTATCAACACCAACGAGTTCGCAATCTGTGAAGACGTATGTAGACGTCTTCTACATCATCCATAAGTGGCAGCGAGGAACCTATTGCAGCGAAATTCAGCGGTGATGAGATTCTTTATCAGAGCAATGGAGTGTGGCTACAAGTCAGGGGCAGCGGCAGTTTTGGAGCAGCAAGAAGTTTACAACCTTCTCAGGGACATGGCGATCTTCTTTTATTGATGCACCGGAGACTTCAGAGGCCGATACAGCAACAACCATGATCGTTTGGATGAACGGTTTGACTGACATCAGCAACAAGGAGTGCAAATATGCTCTAGGAGAAGCAGCGCAGGTTTAAGATTTGTTCAACCGCCATGTGGAGCATCAGCGGCGTCTAGGAGCTTGTGTCGGTGCAATTTTGCTTTAGAAACATAGCTTCATGATCATTTCTTCACTTCAGACTTCAGGGATGTGGCAGTAGCGAAGATTTGAAGTTCAAGTGCTCGTGAAGCAGCGATTTTTGGTTCCGCAACAACAATGTTCTACAACTCGGTAGTCCACAGATTCAAAGTGCGAAGAGCACAAACTTGGAGCCACAAACTTGATTATTGGTGCCGACAAGTTACAGACTTGGAGCACTTGGAGTACGCTAAGGGATGCAATGTTGAATCATCTTCCATATGACATCAAGCAGCTAACATGGTTTCTTCAAGGGAATATGCGGATGCAATTTGGCGATCCACATCAAAGTACGTACTTGAAGACTTTTGCCGCTGACTTTGGAGCACCGGAAATTTGAAATATCAACTCTAAATCATGAGACATTGACTTGAAGACGGTGGCTGCAATTAACGAGCTATGAATCATCAATTTGGAGGCTTGACGTGGTATGACACACAGAACGTGCATTTGAAGATCATCGACACGGAAATGTGTTGAGTTTAGAAGAAATTGAAAAACTTTAGTTTGGAGAAATCAACTTGAAGAAGGTTGCTACTTAAAGAGGCGGACTTTCAACCGGAAGGCATTAGTAGCCAACAACAAATCAAAATTCAGGCCATAAACTTGAAGATGTCGACAATTTGAAGAGGTGTAAAAACTGTCAATATGAAGGCTTGGAGTAGAGTCAGCACTTGAAGTTTTGAGCAATCAACTTGGAAGCACACGGAGTTTGCAATCATTCGAAGACCATCCTAGAGACATGAGATTCAAAAGATGAAGCTTGAATTATCAACTTGAAGGCTTGAAGCGCACATTGAAGAGCAAGAACATGCAGATTGATCGAGTCTAGACGCAACTTGAAGATAGGAATCTTAACTTGCGGATCAACTAGAGGAAGGCCACAGCTTGGAGAGGCAATGCATGAAGCCAATTCCGAATTGAATCTTGGAGCAGTAACTTGAAAGCGTGTCTTGGCACTTAGAAGACCAACAACATGAAGGCTTGCAGAGCCAACTTGAAAACCACAATATCAAGAAGCATGGTGTTTAGAACTTTTGCATTTCTATTGTTTGTTCTTTAATTCTTGTAACAGGTTATCGCTCCAAAAAAAATGAATAATAGAATGATTTATTTTTTATCACCATTATTACTCACCTTCAACTCAATTTTATTTATCGAGATGTTTCATCAAGACAAACAGACCAATTTTGCGTGCTTCGACTGAACTTAGAAAATGTCTAAGCTGCCTACGTACCTCCATAAGAGGATCAAGTCAAAAACGTAGTTCAAAACAATTCCGTTTGTTGGAATGGGGGGTGCCGTGCACAGTTTATACTCATGCGGGCCAGGAGTATCTATTTTTTAACCACCTTAGACTCGGTGGGGTTTTAATAGTTTAACCACTGCAAATGCCTTTAGTGGAGTGAGTTAACAGTTTAGCCACATGTACTACCATTGGTGGTCGCTGTACACAGTTTATGCTCGTGTGGGTCAGGAGCCTTTGTTTTGTTTTTGTACCCCTGTTTATTTTTAGGGCACTTTTTTTCAATCTTCTTTTTTTCTTTTCTTTACTTTTTCTTTTTTTTCTTTCCTTTTTTTTTCTTTTTTTCTTTCTTTCTTTTTTTTTTTTTCTTTTTTTTTTCACAATACAATTGATGCTAGTATTGTTCATCGGTATGGTCGATTCTTGGGCTATTTGACGACGCCACACTTTCATCATCGTCTTCAACAACATCTTTAACCCTTGTATGGATAATTGTCTCCCACTTAGCCTTGAGGGTTTCACCACACGAGATTTTGATGTCTTCAACACGGACCATACGAGATGGAATTAAACTTCGAAGACTTTTTGAAGTGCATGATTTGCTTACTTTGTTCGCACATGTTGGTTTGATCGGTCCCAACCTCTCGTGCACAGATCTTCTCATTGCCCCCAGCCTTTGGCGTGCTGGTTTTCTAATCGGCCCCAACCTTTGGTGTATGAATTTTCTTATTGGTCCCAATCTTTTAAAGACAGACTCACGTTGGGGCTTATCGCCTTCTTGGAAAAAGGCATTTGGACAAGCATCACCCTCTCCAACATAGTTACAAGTGGCTCGTTTTATGGTGATTCTTACGGGCTTAGTACGTGTGAATCCAAGACCTTCTCGAGTTTTTCCACCTTGATGTGAGTCATTTCTAGTTGATCCCAATGCATGTCCTTTCAAAGGAGAACCATTCTTAGGATCGTATCCAGCTTTCATTAAAAGTTTGAAGGCTTTTGGTCCAAAATGTTGATCTTTCACCTCAAATTCCGTTGAATCTCCTTGAACTTGACAAGCAGACCCATCGATTGGTGACACGGTTGGACTGGTGAGACTAAGTTTTGTCAAAGGTAGAGTAAACCCCTCTAACCCATCATTGACGCGGTGATCCTGTGGAGATAACTTCTTCTTGCTTTCCTTGATTGCTTCATTTTTAAGCTCATCATCAGATTGTGATTGTCCTTCATTCACATTCTTCTTGCGCTCCATGTAGTACTTGGCGTCGGCGAAGTAAGACTCGACTTCTGTGAACGGTTTGTCATCGGCGAGCACCTTTTTTACAACTCCATTTTCACAATATTTGAAGCATTTGTGCAAGGTTGATGGGACGCCGCCATATCCATGTATCCATGGTCTTCCCAAAAGCTTGTAGGATGTCTTGGCATCAATGACATGCAAGAGTGCTGTTGATGACATATCACCAATTTTCAACTCTAATCGCACTACCCCAATTGCTCTTTGCCCCCCTTGGTTGAAGCCTTGGATCATCAAGCGACTGCTTGATAGTTCGTCCATCGGTATCCCAATCTCTTTCATCACACGCAATGGTAAGAGATTAACTGCAGACCCACCATCGACCAAGATCCTCCTTACTTTTTGTTCTTTAGCATAGCCAGTCACGAACAATGGTCGATTGTGAGGTTTAGAGCCTAGCAGAAGATCTTCATCGGTGAAGGAGATGGTTGACAAACATTGTTCAATATTAGGCTCCATTTCCACGGTTGAAAGATATGTGTTGCTTGGAGTATTTTCAAGCAAAGCAAGGTTGCTGGTTTCTTCCTTGTCTTCATGGACTTCAAAAGATGAGGTAGTGTTGACATTTGCATTTTCCTCAGTGAAATTTTACCTTCTCGGGCTAACTTCATCACCTTCTCCTTGAAGATGAAGCAATCTTGTATTGGGTGACCTATGAGGCGATGATATTTGCAGTATCTTGGATCGTTAGAACGACCTTCCTCTTCAGGTCTTTTCATTTCAGGCAATTCGATCAAATTGCTCTCAAGTAGATCATCAAATATTCCAGGGACATCAGAGTCGAGGAATGGGTATTGCTTTGCCATCATCTCTTCCAATGTTGATTTCCTTTGTTCTTCTTTTTGTGGAACATGGCTAGTATGAATTACCTTCCTTGCGCCTTTATCCTTTGGAGCTCTTGACGCTTTTACATTTGTGACCATCACTTCTCTAAAAGGAGGCTTGCCCCCTTTAGAACTATTTTCCTTGAATAAACCTTGCACGAGAGGACCGTCGGCTCCACTTGAAGACATGCTCAATTCCATGTCATGTGCTCGAGTAGCTAGTTCTTCGAACGACCGTGGTTGGATACCTTGAAGAATATATCGGAGACCCCAATGCATCCCTTGGATACACATTTCAATTGCCGAGGACTCAGACAACTTGTCTTTGCAATTGAGACTCAAATTTCTCCAACGATGGATGTAGTCTATGACTGCTTCTTCTTTCCATTGGCGGGTGTTGGTTAGCTCGATCATGCTAACGGTTCTTCTTGTGCTATAGAAGCGGTTAAGGAACTCTTGCTCCAACTGTTCCCAAGTGTCAATGGACCCAACCTCCAAATCAGTGTACCAATCGAATGCATTATCATTGAGTGAGAGAACAAATTGATTTACGAGATGGTCGCCAAAAGTCCCAGCATTATTGCATGTCTCAACAAAATGTGCGATGTGTTGCTTTGGATTCCCTTTGCCATCGAACTGTTGAAACTTGGGTGGTTGATATCCAGCTGGCATCCTCAAGCTATCGATCCTCCGTGTATACGGCTTGCTGTATGTGATGATGATTTTGATTTCCTATCGAGTCTTTCATTTAGAGTTCCCATGATGAATTCCCTCAACTGATCAACAGGAATCATCCCGTCGGAAGAAAGTGGCACCTCTTCATAGGTGGACTTCATTTGTGTTTTTGGCTGATGTTTGTGTGACGTATCATGGTCGTCGAACCATTCTTGCCGTTTCTCTCTAGCCTTGCTAGTTTCAGCCGTTTCCTTCCTTAAAAGCCTTTCAATCTTGGACTCTCGCTCCATGAGCATAGCAATTTTTGAATCTTGGTATTCAGTGTGCTTCATGAGACGGTCCATGGCCTTGGTTAGGGCTACCATTCGTTCTTCCAGCATATTTGTAGATGCTAAGGCAGCATCATTCTTACGTGGAGAACCGTTTCGAGATCCGCTGCTCACAGAGGCCTCATCCCCATCCTTTCCATTGGTACTTGTAGCAAGCGCTTTTAAAACGGCTTCAGGGGCATGTAGATGCGGGGCCAAAGTATCATCGGCTTTCGAGTTCACATCTTCAGATACATTTGAGGTGGTTTTGGCTCCTTTTCGATTCACCATTTTGATCGTTCAACTTTGAGAATGACTAGAGATGAGAGGTAGAGAGGTCCCACTGGGCGTGCCAAAAATCTGTAGCAAATAAAATTGCACAAATTGATTTTTATTTATTTCTTGAATGAATTTGGAGTACAATCTCTATCTAATCCTCTGATTCTAATCTTCAAAGCGACGAACTTAGATCTTCAAAGTCTTCACTTAGGACAAATGTCAATTCGAGGGCTTCACGGCTTTATCTCGAATCAAATAGTCGAACTTGATGACTTTTGTGATGAACGATGACGAACTTCTTGAATGATTTATGGATTTCACGAAGAACGCTTTGATCTTCGTCTTAGGTTTTAATGGATTTGTGAGTCTCGATCTTCTTTAGAGGAATCACGATCTTCACGGACGTTTCTTCAAGGGCTTTTGTGCTTATTCTTGAATCAAATGACGCTTCTTTTCTTCAATTCGATGAAGAACTTCAAGAATTTTGCTGGAACTTCTTCAAGTCTTTGGATTTTGATCTTCCTTCGCGGAATTTGATCTTCCAATAACGTTTCTTCAAGGGTTTGTTAGCTTGGTCTTGAATCAATCGTTGCTTTAGGCTTGGATTTGGTGAAGAACTCCAAGAACTTCTTCAATTTCTTGGGATTTGATCTTCTTTGTAGAGCTTGATCTTCCCAATAACGTTTCTCCAAGTGCGTTGCGGTTTCTTCTTGGATCAAACGCTTGATTTCTTCAATCTCTTTGATGAAATTCTTCAATGTTCTCTTGAATCTCTAAACTTGATCTTGAGAGAATTCTTCAGTCTCTCGCTCTTGCTCTTGCTCCTTCTCTTATGTCTTCCAGTTGTGTTCTTGGCATGAATGAAGGCTCCTCTTATTTATAGTGGAGGAGTAGAGCTCTTTCCATATTTGAGACAGAAATAGAGCAATCTTATTGGTCAATTAATATATGATGTATATTTGATTTAAATCATATATATTTACCAATATTTAAGATTTTAATTTATTCTTCCACATTTGGTATGTGAAATATTTAAATTTAAATTTAAATATTAGAAAATAATCTAACAACTTCATTTTGGAATTTAATTTTGTAAAATTCCCAAAATTTGCTAGAAAATTGTATTTTCCTTCTAATATATAATTTTAAATATTAAATTTAATTAGACAAATTTTATTTGTCTACACATATATCATACTTCAGTGGCCATACTTTAATTGTTGAAAATGTTTGAACCTTATAGATATGGAAGTTCTTGCAACATTGTCCTCATACTGTTCTATCTTACATCTCTGCGCATATATTGATTCGATATTTGAGGTCTGCATTTTGCACACTGTACTGTTAGCATCTGAAGTAACCAAAGAAAACAAACAGTAAATATTCAATAATCATAAGTAATATATGTTGTTGCTAAGAGAGTAGATAAACTAACCAGAGAATATAGCCATCAATGTAACATGGGGCTTTCTATTCTCAGGTCGCCTTCGTACCGACTTGAGAACAGGTCTCCACTAGAATGCTGCCACGTGGCAATGGTACGAAGTTAATATTTTTATTATAAATTCTTACATTTTAATAATAAATATTAAATTTACAATTATACCCCATAAATTTAAAATCATATTTAACAATTTATATTTTTTATTATATCTTCAAATTAATTTAAAGATACTTTAATAATAGAAATTCATTTAATATAAACTAAAAATTAAAGTCATTATAGTTAAAAACCAATATTTTTTTTCAAATCTTAATCCAATAACATTCAGTTTTCTATCTCTGAATCGATTGTTGACCGTGTTCTTCCCCAATTCCCATGAACCCTTCTTCCCCAATTCAATTTCAATTTCTAATTTCTGATGGACGATAACCCAAATCGACCCAATCATCTCACAATTCACCCAGAACGGACATCTTCTTAAACCCTTGATGCCGGAACTCCACCGGTAACGCCTTTCGATTGCTCACCGTGCGTACCAGACACCATAGTCCTGGTCCGAATACCCCAGGGTTTAAGCAGTGCCATAAATTCCGTCGCCTCCGCCTCCGACACTGACTCCGGCAAGGTCAATTCCAACGGCCAGGCAACCCATGAAGAACAAAATGGGGAAGGCCTCAAACCTAAGCTCAAACTCTAACAATTCAAGGTATCTAATCTAATTTTACTGCTTGTATATTCGATTGGAAAAATCTGTTCAGTATGTTGAGATGATAAAATGAACTGTGCTATGAATATTAGGATGCTTATAACAATTTCTGGTTGCATTTTGGACTTTTAAGCTGTTTCGTATAACTGATGAGCACTGCAAATTATATTCTGAGTTATGATTCGGTTTATTCGATTTCACATTGTCTAAAAGCTTGAACTTGTGTTGAACAAAGGTTAGGAGATTTAAAATTTATTGCTAGTAGTATAAGGATACTTGAGAAAAGTAAGGTTAAGCCAAGTTCAATTCACTATCTGCAAAAGTAAGGTTTGTATATTCATTGAGTTGAGTTGATAGGGTCCAACTGAGTGAACTATGTCCATTGTCCAGCATTTGCAGAAAATTTTAGACATTTCTTGATGTTAGGGTAGCATAAATAACAATTGGAGTTTGATGGGATGCATTGCTGCTTGTAACACAAAATGCTGGTGTTATAGAAAACCTGTGTGTAACACGCCCTCCTTTTTTCTTTTTTAACGTTGAGATTTTTAGGATGTTGGTATGAACAGTGTGTGGTTTGGTGTAGTGAAAAGACTAATGGTGTAAACAAACGGACCGAAAAGTAATACGTAAACCATCTAAATATTGAAAATCAGATGCATTATAATAGTATGCTAACAACCAGTTTAAGTTTTTGCCTTCTATGTTCTGTTTTTCAAGAATAAGGAATTCTGATTTGATATCTCTTGTATTCCTAGGTAATTATGCTTGTCTTGGCTTCTAGTTTTTTGTTTGGTCTGTATTTTTAGCATTATACTTGTCTTGTCTTGGCTTTCTTTTAAATCTTCTTCTCTGCTTATCCAGTTCCATCCCAGCTGCTGGTTGCCTGAATTGCTGTTTTTGTTTTGTTTGTTCTGAACTTCTGATCCAGAGTTTGATTAATTAGTGCCATATTTTGTTTCAAATTCAATTCAGCACCAAAATAAACAAATTATCATGTCGTCGATAAAGGATATTACTCTTCTTGATGACAGTCAAGCTGAGATTTCAAAGGTGATATGTCATTTTCCAATCAACTAACTCTTTCTTTTCTGGTTTTTCTTTGCCCGTAGAACTAACGCCGGACTCTTTTTTGTTTGTGAGGCGTGCACCAGAAAAGTTGATCGGATTAGTAATTTACCTGATGACATTCTTAAAGTTGATCGGATCAGTGATTTACCTGATGACATTCTTATCCGTATAATCTCGTCGTTAACATTGTGGATTCAATGTTACTGTTACAGGTTAGTGCTCTTGACATTTGATTGTCATTTTATTCTCGAATTGTGTTCATTCCAGTAGTCACTAGTCGGTGGTCTAACGATAGGAAAATTTCTTGTAGATGATTGTGAAGCTGGAAGCACAAGAAAGGCATGCAAAAATTGCGTATGTGGAAGGGCCGAGGCTGAGGAGAAGGTGCAAAAAATTTACCTCCGCCGCTGCGTCCCCGTTGTTATCTCTTCATCATGTCATCTCTGATTCTCTTATCTTTCTCTTCTATCAAAGGTATGTTCTATAACCTAACTTTTGGGAAATTTTCAATTTAGCCAAACAATTTGCTTCTGTTAATCAATAAATGTAATATTGTCATGTTTAATTGGTAGGATTTGTTAATTATGGGCTTAAATCAGTAGCTTGATTGAACTTTGATTAAGTATTAGAACTAGGATTACTTTGTTTCTGTACCTACTCCAGAAAACTAAAGCATTATTAGGGCTACTGATTGAGATGATTATACTCCAGGCTTGGAGTCGATTTCAATAGATTGGTTTCTCTACTATGCTTCATTTTCGTCCAATTTATGTGTTCTGCTCAAGCACCTAGCTTAGGCTATATGGAATGCTTGAGAACGAGCACATGTATAGTACTGTTAAGTGTTAATCAATGTAGCAGTAGCAGTATTGATTAATAATAAACTTAGTAGTATTTGTCACGTACCTTGTTGTTATATGGAAGTAGTAGGAGCAGTGCTGTTAATCAATGTAGTAGTAGTATTAACAATTCTTGTAGTATAGTTTAACAATAAATTGTGTTTACGGAACAATGCAAGTAGTAGTATATGTAGTACGGTAGTACCGGTTGAACTCAATACTAGTAGTAGTATTTGTCACATTGTTGCTTTTTAGTGAAGTATTTAGTTTAAATATGGTCCTTCTTTATCATGGTTAGGAAGTGGTTTAAAAGCAAGGTTGCATGACTACATTTCTGAATTCAATACATTTGGGTACATAAACCATTTTGTCTACCATGGTATATAGTTTCGAATATGTACAACCGGTTATGATCCAGGTTGGGTTATTTGAAGAATCCTTTTACCCCGCATTAACCAGGGAGTCCAGCAGATTTCTGAATGGCTGGACCTGAGTATCAATAAATCTAACACTAACGTTTAATCCATAGTACGCTTATTTGGTCAGGAGTTAAGAGATAATTATTAAAGTTTTTAGTTTTAATGTTTATTTTTAGTGTATATCAATAAATCTAGCACTTTTGTACTGATTGCACAAATACATTTATATACTTCATTCCATGCCTGTTTTCAGGTTCATTGTGAAATTTATACCCATAAGGACTGTTTTGGAGAAGCTGAAGTCACACAAGTTCAGAACTGGAGAAGCTCACACAAGTTTAGAACTGGAGAAGCTCACACAAGTTCGGAACTTAAGTGATTGTGAAGTTTAGCTCATCTGGTATGCACTTTAACAGTGTATCGAGTCAATAAATTACTCACATTTTGTAGTACGGTTAGTAGTATTAGTAGTACCGGTAGTAGTCATGTTATTAGTATTAGTACTCGTAGTACCGTTAGTGGCAGAAAAGTACTTAGTATCATATATATTCCATGTTTTCAGCTTATTTACTTGTTAAGAATGATTATTAGGAGCTCGGAGCTAGCCATTGTTGTGGTCGTTGTTGCAGTTCTTGCTCTCATTCACATTCTGATTTTCATGGTAAGAAACTCTCTACGTTATCTTGATGTAGTTGGGGCATTGCCTTTTAAAACGTATGTTTGAATAATGATCTTTTTGTTAGATTTGGGACATTGCCTACTGCATAAAGCATTTTATATGTGTAGTTAGATTGGGGCATTGCCTTTTATGAGATTTGGTGCAGTACCTATGGAAACTGTTATGAGATTTTGCATGAAGATGTGTCCATAGACCTTGAGGCTAGCAGTGATAATGAGGGTGCTCAAATAGGTGTTTATGATTTAGATAAAACTGTTCATACCATTTGTGTTCGACTCTTGTGGACATCAATTATGCAAAATTAGCCATTTGTTAATTTTGTTCATTATATGTGTTTAATATGAATAATTGTGTGTGCAGATGCCGGTCCAATGCAAACTAAAGTTGGGACATAGTCCAGGGAGCCCGAGCGTGAACAAGACCTCCCCTTCATCAGTTCCGGAGAGCCCGATCGTTGCATTCACTTCTGAGCAGCATGGAGAGGGTGAGGAGCGAGAGACTATTGATCAACCACATTAGAGAAGGATGAGCAGTTGGCAGATGTTCTTGAGCTGCCAGAAGAAGTTATGCATGGAAATCTGCAAACTTTGACCTTATTCGGACCTGACAGGTATCATACCAGGTCATTTTCATTAGCTCCAGTACCTTATATTTTCAATTACATGACTGGATGCTTGTTGGTATGAGTTATTGCATATAGAATTTGTGCATGGGAGTGAAATTGAGCGTCACTGTAAATATGTCTAATCTATTGCTTGCTTGGTTGTTTGTAGAAAATCTACTACGTGACATCTCAATTTCAAAAGCAAGGAATGCCACCAATATCAGGATGATCAGTCCTCAGCCTATGATATCTTTTGGATCTTTATATTTGTAGGATGACTTGATGAAATTAGTCTGCGGTAAACTTTTGGATCTTCATATTTGTAGGATGATTTGATGTTTAAATACTTTGGTGTTTTGATAATACCTTTGTTGATATTAAATTTTATGCATATTCAGTTGCTATTGACTCAAGACATTAAAAACAGGGATTTAAAAGAAATTAAAAAAAAGAAAATAAAATACAATTCCACTCAACAACGGAAACTAGAATTCCGTTGCTGTAAATGTTCCAGGGAAAAATAGTAATAAAAATAGAAAAAGGGAATCCGTTGCTAATCCTTCGTAAATCCGCGACGGATTAGAAATCCGGTAAACATATTGTGCGCATTCCGTTGTTAATCCGTCGGTGAAGTAGCGACGGAATGAAAAATCCCGTCGGCAAATTTTACCGACGACACATTCAACGACGGAATGAAATTCCATCGGCAATCTGTCGTCCGTGTCATTTTAACAACGGAATTGGGCATATTCCGTTGCTAAAGTGCCGTCGTTAAATTTGATGTTTCTTGTAGTGGGCCTACTGCAGAAAAACTAAATAATCCTCAAGCTTCTGATTTTTGAATTGTAAGAGGATATGTGTGTGTGTGAGTGGATTGACGTGTTGGTGGTTATATTGATTGATTGTATTAGTTACTTGCTTTGTGATTTAGAATTTGACCTATATGTGCATATGCATGTGTATAGATTGAGGAGTATCAGTTATGTGCTATGGGATTTACATGTATGTGCATGTCCATTTTCATAGGTTGAGCTGGAATTGAGCTGGTATAGTTTTGAAACATCTAGGCCTACGTTTAAGTTTCAAATGGGATATTTATATAGTAGTTGTTTGCATGTGTGTACATGGTGCAATATCCTACATGTATTCTTTCATATAGTTGCATTTATCCATTTGATGTGATTCTATGATGATTTTACTCGGTTGAATTGATTCCTACTGGGTGTTTAGTCTACTGGCATGATTCTCGCTTATTGCGAGAGGGCGCGAGTTCGATTCTCGCAACACCCCTTTTTATTTGTAAGAACTGTTTCATGTGTGGAAGTCAATTCTCTTCCTGGTTTTATGGACCTGTGAAAAATTGGTATGAACGTAACTTGATTAACACAGATAAATTATTCAGGAACTTGAGTTTTGCTGGTTGTATGGACCTGTGAAAAACTGATTTACTCAGATAAATTATTCTGGAGCACTAAAGTAAAAAAATAACACCACAGAAAGTAATGGGAACCACACACACAGGAACCACATATACATGTGTGCTGCCACTAGCTTCTGCATCTTGGGTGATAGCTTCACCCTCTAATTAATTTTAAAGTGAAGCAAATGTTTAGCAGAAAGACATCTCCCGGAATTTGGCTGAATTACGGAATTTGGGTTTTTTAGGACTCTAACGATAGCGTGTGTTTCTTGTGAGTTGCAGAGTTTAAGTTGGAGACGGTGACCTTTGGTCGGACTCATATAAGTACTTTAATAGTCCCAATATTACAAAAACATTGTTGTAGCCTACTGGTAATTATCTAGGCTATTTTTCGTATGTTTTGGTGAAAAAAACTACTTTTACCTTCTTTTTTTTGTATTTCTATAATAATAATAATATTAATAATAATAATAATAATAATAATAGTAATAATATCTAATAATAATAATAATAATAATAATAATAATACTAATAAAATAAAAATAATAATAATAATAATAATAATAATAATAATAATAATAATAATAATAATAATAATAATAATAATAATAATAATAATAATAATTTGGTAGTATAGATTTACTTTTTTGGCGATATTATTTATTGATAATTTATACAAATAAAAATTATTGTACTCGATCTCACAATTTCGTACAAATTATTATAAATAAAACATACAAGTTAATAAATTTTCACATAAAAATCATCTTAATATAATAATAATAATAATAATAATAATAATAATAATAATAATAATAATAATAATAATAATTTGATAGTATAGATTTACTTTTTGGCGATTTTATTTATTTATAATTTATACAAATAAAAATTATTGTACTCGATCTCTCAATTTCGTACAAATTATTATAAATAAAACATATAAGTTAATAAATTTTCACATAAAAATCATCTTAATAATAATAATAATAATAATAATAATAATAATAATAATAATAATAATAATAATAATAATAATAATAATAATAATAATAATAATAATAATAATTTGGTAGTATAGATTTACTTTTTTGGCGATATTATTTATTGATAATTTATACAAATAAAAGTTATTGTACTCGATCTCACAATTTCGTACAAATTATTATAAATAAAACATATAAGTTAATAAATTTTCACATAAAAATCATCTTAATAATTAGAAAAATATTAATTCATCCGGATTATCACATACCAATATTAATCCTTGTGAAATTACTATTTTCCGTCGAAACTCGACGGGTTATTTACTAGTTACTTGTAAATGAGGAGTCATACATCCGTAATTACTAAGTCTAGTTAAGATCAACATCTCCCGTACAGTGCAAACGTCGATAATGTCAACGATCGCTAGATTTTGATGTAAAATGATAACGAGCATGCTCATGACTTCAAGAGTAGGAGTAATACGCGCAGAATCAGCAAGTCCAGCTCGCATCAACATCTCTCGTGGATCCCTTAAGTTTTATTATTTTAGACCCCGGATCCGGGTTTTAGAACATAACTGTTGTATGAATTGCATACCTGACATTGGACTTCATCCTAGTATGGACGATCATACTAATTACTTGTAAATGAGGAGTCATACATCCATAAGTACTTAAATGTTTTCTTTTACTTCTAATACATCCTTAATTTCTTCTTTTAGGCAACAAAATACGAGGGAATGTTATTACAAGCGAATTTCTATAATGAATAAATAAAATAATAATAATAATAAATAACAAGTGAATTTCTATTATAATAATAATAATAATAATAATAATAATAATAATAATAATAATAATAATAATAATAATAATAATAATAATAATAATAATAATAATAATAATTTGAATTACTTAAATGTTTTCTTTTACTTCTAATACATCCTTAATTTCTTCTTTTAGGCAACAAAATACGAGGGAATTAAAGTACTTAAATGTTTTCTTTTACTTCTAATACATCCTTAATTTCTTCTTTTAGGCAACAAAATACGAGGGAATGTTATTACAAGCGAATTTCTATAATGAATAAATGAAAATAATAATAATAATAATAAATAACAAGTGAATTTTTATAATAATAATAATAATAATAATAATAATAATAATAATAATAATAATAATAATAATAATAATAATAATAATAATAATAATAATAAGCAGCAGCAGACGTTTCGCTCTGGCGATCGGGCCCGATCGGCGCTCTCCCTATCTGAACGGCCCTCACGGCCCTCTCTCTTTCTGATCGGCCCTCTCGGCCCTCTCCCTCTCTGATGGCCATTCACTCGCTTTTTTGACCAATTGCGTTCACAGGTAAGTGGTCGTTTTTTGTTTCTTCGGGCCGTTTTTTTTGGGGCCGTTTTTTTGGTTTCTTTTCCTGTTTGGCGTGCGGCGGCTCTGGTGGGGTGCGGCGGCGCGACCGCTTCTTCTTGCCTGGTTTCGGTTTATCTGGTGCGTATTCTTCCGGGCCGTTTGCGGGCCGTTTGGGCTCGGTTTGTTCTGTTCTGGGCGACCTGCTGCCCTGTGTTTTGTTTTTTTTGTTCGTTTTCCTACTGTGTTTTCTCCTTGGACCTTCCTCTGCTTGTACCGTGCCGTCTGGTGCCGGAATTATGCTCTTGTTTGGCCAGGTTACTGTAGCTTGACCGTTTTGGGCTTTGTTGGGCAGTGTAGTGTCCTGTGGTTGTGGGTTGTGTGTTTCTGTGGTTTTGTGGTTGTTCTTCAGCATGTCCCGGGCGTGTGTTGGAAATTTTTTTTGTCCTTTGCGCGGGAGTGACAGTTGTGGTGGACGAGTTGGTGGGGCCTTCGCTAAGACATATTTCATCACTCATTTACGAACCCAGCATTTTAAGTCGGACGACCTGAGAGCCTCCTACAAGGCTCGTATTGCTAGCGACATATCTTTGTTTTCTGCTTTGGATCTCGCACTTCATCAGGCGGGCATTTGGCTGTGTGGTGATTGTCTTAGCACTCACACTTTCACTAAAAACTGCAAGCATGTGGATGGGAGTGTGGTCCTTGCGCCAGACCGTGCAGACTCGGCTATCCTTGGTATCCCGGCTCCTGTTGGTGTTGTCGGGCCTGTGGGGCCTGTTGCAGGCTCGTCTGGGGAGCAGGGTGGGTCTCATGTACGTGATGGAGGTTCGGGTCCCCTTTGCTTTGATATTGACCTCCTTGACCGCGTCTTCTCTCTGCCTTTGCGGACGGTTAAGTGCATTCCTCCTAAGTTGAGGCTTGGGTTTGCCAGGGTTTTCCTTAGTGCTCTCGACCTGGTCCTTGCGTGTCCAGGGGACTTGTCTGCGTGGGTGCAACTTCTTGTTCTGCCTCGTTGCACCCTAGCTGTTTTTGTGCCGTCTAATAGAGCACAACGTCGTTCTGGGGAGCGGGAGCGGCGTCAATTTGAAGGCATTTCTAGTGCTATTGCACGCTGGAGAGACCCTGGTGACCATTTGGGGTTGGTGAGGGACTGTTTATCTGCTGTTTATTCACCTCCTCGGGGGTTTTCACTTCACGGCTGCTATTAAGGTCCTCACCTCTTCTGGGGTTGCCCCTGATACCACTGACACCTTGGCTGAGTTGGAATCTAAACACCCATTTGCCCCACCTCCGGTTGTACCTCCTTCTTTGCTAGAGGAGGATGCTTTGTCAGTACCGAAGGACCTTGTGTTGAATAGGATTCGGAGCTTCCCCAAAGGTACCTCCTGTGGTCGTGATGGTCTCAGAGCCCAACATTTGTTGGATGTTTTGGGGGGTGCTGCTACTGCTGTTTCTGATGGCCTGTTAGCGTCTATCACTGGGGTCGTTAATCTTTTCCTTTCGGGTAAGTGTCCGAGTCTGCTGGGGGAGTTTGTTGCCAGTGCCCCTTTGACTCCTCTTGTTAAGCCTGGAGGGGGTGTTCGTCCCATTGTTGTGGGTACTGTTTGGCGGAGGCTGGTTTCTAAGGTGGCCTCTTCCTCTGTTGGGAACTTGGTGACCTCGTACTTATAGGATTTTCAGTTTGGTGTTGGGGTCTCGGGTGGGTGTGAGGTTGTCCTTCATTCAGTCAACAGGTTTGTGGAGGCTAGAGGAGGCGAGGTTGGGCTTTCTATGCTTTTGGTGGATTTTAAGAATTCTTTTAACTTAGTTGACAGGAGTGCCATACTTCGGGAGACTCGGTTGAGGTGTCCGGCCATCAAAACTGAGTTTTGCTAACAAAATTATAGAATAATTTCGTCCAAGCGGGATTTTCTATATCAGTTCCTATGCCAACTTCTATGCCAGTATTATGAATGTGACATATGACAATAAATTCCCTAGATCATCACACCATATAACCCCTCTTTTTATTTCCTTCATGTTTATACCTTATGCCATTTGCTTTCTTTCTTTTGTTTTTTCCAATAGTTTTAGAGAAAAAAATTTCACATGGTAAAAATTTTGGTGGTCCATTTTATTTTTTTATTGCAAAATATAATTAAACAACGAAATAAGATGTTACTTTTCGGTTCCAATTTTGGATTAACACTCTATTTTGTTAATTCCTTTTACAAATAATATAAACACAAAATAACTTTAAATTCTACCCAAAAAAATTAAAAAACATTTATGTTATGAAGACATAATATTTATACTTATCAAATAATAATTTTTTTTAATTATTTTCCTGATATGACTTGAAATTAATTTAAGATCAAATGAATTTTTAATTAACAAGGTTAGCAAAATATGGTGGAATGAAGTATAATAATAACAGATGTAATAGTACTAAATATTCATGCACAATTGTTTCCAGAGCAATACTGGAATATTTTCAAAAATTAGTATAAGGTAAAATTAAATTATGCAAGAACTATTGGAACATTCCATTTTCATACCGGAACTATGCGAGAATAATTTCTCATAATTCCACATGAACTATTTTAATACCATATTATATTTATTTAGTTGGTTAAAATTTGGGTGGAACAAATTCCCTATAAATTATTAAGCACAAAACGAGAAGAAAGGATAATTATTAAGTGTGGAGGTTTGTTAAATTCATTGCCACGTGTTAAATTTTTAATGCTGGCACATAGGGTGGCATAGGAACTGACATAGAAAATCCCGCTCGGATTTCGCCATATTCATGTTCAGTAATTCAATTTGTCAATAATCACGTCCAATTCATGTTATTAAAAAATAAATAAATAATAATAAATACAATAAAAATTCAATTATTTCTCAACTTTTAATGTATTTATATATTAATATCTTTTACCTAAATTTAGCAGCTTTGACTAAATCAATAATCTTCAATAATTCTAGTCATTATCACAATTACTAAATTTAGCTAAGTTCATGAGTTATAATTATGTACCATACCTTATTTCTCGGAAGAAAAAAAAAAGTATCATACCTTTATGGATAATCATCTAGCATCTAGCTTAGAAAAGTAACACGAGTATAATTGCACATTGATAAATGATAATTCATGTACCACATGAAAGACTGATCAATTGTGAGTACCTTGATCAACCATATACCACTATGTACGACTACTACACATGTACCACAGATTATTGATCATGTACATAGAAACACCCGTTGACTAGCATAAGTTATGTACTTATGTACCATGGATTATATATCATGTCTCCCAAAAAACTAAGAAAATAAAAAAAATACATGCTCCAATAAATTAAGACTCCATATTGTTAACTCATGTAGCACCCAAAGAGTGTCACCACAAATCATGCATTCGGATAGAATTACGTACCCATAAATCTTGTACCATTAAAATTTATATATGTACCAAGTATTTTCAGGCACAAATATGTACTATGGTTCTAATATACTTTTTACATGTACTGAACTTTAAAAACTATGCACCATATTATGCATGTACTACATGTTTGAATTTAATTTTTACATGTAGTTCCAAAACTATGTATCTTTTGCAAGAACATGTACTAAAATTTAAAAAGATGCACCATAATGTCATTAATCGTTGTTTATTCATGTACATATCTCAATTTCTATACATCAAATCTCTAACCATCGTACCCAAAACTAAAAATTACATTAACAGATACAAGGGAATACAATATATATTTCAATAACTTGCTTCACTATTCGTCAAAGTCTTCAACACTGCCAGTTGCTTATTATCCGGATTCATTGTGGTTGGCCAAGCTACCATCTCTATGTCACCATCATGGATCAATATCGTTCTTGCTATCCTTGAAACAAGAATCACCCTCATCTTTCGAAAAACGGATCAATTAATTTGTATTTGATTTGGGACAAGAATTAAGTAGGACATCCATTACAATATAAAGCTGAATCAGAATAAAAAAGAAACAAAAAGAAGAATTATTATACCACAAGCCTACGGGTACTTGATTAGATTATGAATCAAGGGAGAGTTAAGCATGAAATTAAATTGATACTTGATGTGGAAAAAAAAAAAGAAAACCACGAGCCGATCGGAAATTGGAGTCTGACTGCTCGGACTAGAAGTAACTAATCTATGAGCATGGAAGTCGAGTATAGCTCTGACCGGGAATTAGAAATTTAGAATACAAAAGAAATGATTAGAGATTATGATACTTAATTACGGTAGGGAATACAAGTAACGCATGTACACAATTAATTGGGTACCATAATTTAGTTACCTTTTATAGATTTCTTGCAATAATATATATATAAATGTCATTTTGGGTATACCATATCAAAAATCACTTTTTTGAAAACAAGATGTTATGTATCATTAAATTGTAGTTAAGTTGCAAAAACATCACCTAAATGTAATTGACCCTTTTAAGTACACTCTTTGCATTGATCAATGACTAACGATCACAATAAACGTGAGGAGAAGAAGAAGCTTGCGAGTGGTTCGCATTCTTCAAATGTGGCTTCGCCAATTGGGGGTCAGTGTAATTGTGCTGAGAAAGTGAAACAACTTGAAAGTTGAGTACGATAATTTGAAGAGAAATTTGTAGAACAGTTCTTCGATGATTTGGAAAAGCAAATAGAGGGTTGCTCTGTTTCAAGAATGTTGGAGCAGTAGGTAGGATTCTTTAAATGTAATGTGTTTATTTTAGTTGCAGTAAGTAGGATTCTTTAAATGTAATGTGTTTATTTTAGTTGCAGTAAATCATTGTATGACTGTAATTAAGCAAGTGTAATTTGCAGCGATTATGAATGAATGAATGTATGAAATTGCCTTTCAGAATCCCATTTGTCGATTTATTTAACTGTTTTTGTTTTTTTGTCAATGTTATTTCATTGATTTTGTCAATCTCATGAGAAAAGAATATAATATGCTGGAAAAGCTAGAGTCATTTCATTGATTTTTGTTAAATTTAGAATGCAAGCAGCTGGCTAGTACTTTCAGTTATGTTTCTATTCAGTTTCTGCGGAGAGGTGCTAATTATTTGGCACACTTTCATCAAACCAATCTTCATCTACAAACAATGTAAAAATTAGTCTTAAAAATAGTGAAAGCCAAGGTGTCAAGTGACAATAATGCATTAGTGTTACTCAATCTTTTGATGCGATAAAAAAAAAATCCAAGTAGATCATCTTAATGTTACTCAATGGTAGTCTGCTAAAATATTTGCATACATGAGAATGAATGAAAGATGATCACTGGATCATCTTAATTATGCTACACAGCAACAACAAAATATACAATGCAACAACATCAAAATATATTTGCATAGATTAGAATGAATGAAATGTATGCAGCAGCATCAAAATATATGCAGCAGTAGCAAAATGTATGCAGCAGCAACAGCAAAATGTATGCAGTAGCAGCAAAATATATAATGCAAGCGTCCATTACAAACAGAAAGTACATCGAACAAGATTATATGTCTAGATTGACATTTTTTTTCATTTTTAAGGCATTTTTCTGCATATTTTAAATATTTTTTTCCTTCACTTTTTTTTCAACTTTGCTCACTTGTGCAAGTCTAAAATGAGTCCATACACTCATGAAAGCGTCCATTAGAAACGAAAGTACATCGAACAAGAGTACATGTCTAGATTGTCAATTTTTTCATTTTTAAGGCATTTTTCTGCATATTTTAAATATTTTTTCCTTCACTTTTTTTTCAACTTTCTTCAATTGTGCAAGTCTAAAATGAGTCCATACACTCATGAAAGCGTCCATTAGAAACAGAAAGTACATCGAACAAGATTACATGTCTAGATTGACATTTGTTTTCATTTTTAAGGTATTTTTCTGCATATTTTAAATATTTTTTTCCTTCACTTTTTTTTCAACTTCGCTCACTTGTGCAAGTCTAAAATGAGTCCATACACTCATGAAAGCGTCCATTAGAAACAGAAAGTACATCAAACAAGATTACATGTCTAGATTGTCAATTTTTTCATTTTTAAGGCATTTTTTTTTGCATATTTTAAATATTTTTTCCTTCACTTTTTTTTTCAACTTTCTTCAATTGTGCAAGTCTAAAATGAGTCCGTACACTCATGAAAGCGTCCATTAGAAACAGAAAGTACATCGAACAAGATTACATGTCTAGATTGACAATTTTTTTCCATTTTTAAGGCATTTTTCTGCATATTTTAAATATTTTTTCCTTCACATTTTTTCAACTTTGCTCACTTGTGCAAGGCTAAAATGAGCCTATGCACTCATGAAAGCGTCCATTAGAAAATGCAGCTTGCACATAGAAATTCTCAACTGATTCATCATAAATAAAAACCATTGAATCTGGTGATTAAGTTTGTACAAGGCTGAATATAATTAGAACAAATAAACTAGCCTTAGAGTTCATACATCACCAAAAAGCCAAAATTCCTACAGGAATGATATACATTCCATATCACTTCTTCTTGCCGTTTGCCTTCTCAACCTTCTCTTTTTTCACTTTCTGATTGACCTTTGCCTTGTTAATCAGATCCACTGCAGCACAAATGTTCTTCAGTGAAACAACCACCTGACCCACAAAGAACTTCACCACTCCTAGTTCTTCACCCGAATGTCCATACAATATACCTTAACTTCACATCCAACAATCATTCTAAGTCATGTCCTCATCCATGTCGGTCTCATTGATGTCATTAGGATCTCCGTCCAGAATTTTTATACTATCTCGGGTTCGAATACCCGCCTTATTCAACGATGACAACGAAAACTTATGTGGCCCCGTTATATAGCTGAAATATTAAATTAAAAAAAATAAATTAGCTTGCATAAGAATGAGATGCAATATACATTCAATACTCTATATTCAATTACATCACCTGTTACATTTGAGACGATGGGCTGTTTTGCCAGTTGCAAGACTATGGTTGTGTTCATTGATTATATAAGACACATAGTACAACTTATCACCATCCGGTCCACGTGCCACTCGAAATTTGGCTTCACACCCACATCTCTTGCTCTCTCTAGAATTACGTACCCGTTGTTTTACTTCATCAACCTTGTGATTTCCTGCATGTACACATTCCCATTCCACATTGACAGTCTTGCGGAATCGATCTTTTCTTCGGTGGGTTCTCCTAATGTCAAATCCTCTTTCACGGCCATACTGAAGGTAGAATTTGTGGGCATGCCTCCACCGCACAAAAACATACCTTCCCACATCATCGATGGTTTCCGATGAGGTGTCGGTTACTTTACCATTAACATAAGGCTTATAGAGTTTATAACCGCAATTGGATGGTAAATCTTCTAAATCGTCTGGGTCCTCATCCGAACTGCTGCTCCCATCATTACAAATATCAGCCACTTCGAAATCAGCATCCATACTACCTACAGATGACAAAACAACAAGTTATATTACCAATGATCAAGTCATCATTATTTACTACCCTTATCTTCATCTTCATTGCTCATAAACGACAAATCATTTCTTATTACAAGAACATGCCAGCTAAATAAGAAAACAAAAAGTACCAACAAATTGAACACAACTTTGAAATTATATACTAAATTGGATTAATGTACAGTATCTACCTTATAAGCATAAGCAGTGTCTTACTCTAAATTAATGAAGTACAGAAAAAAATGAAGTACTACAGATCTGTGCATCTATTACATTTCAGTGGAAAATCTGGCCAAAACTAACAATTCAGTTCAGCATAATCTTGTGATGCGAAAAGATGATCCTTTCAGAATTAGCTCACATAATTAACAGAGTAACTATAATCTTCAACTGCGGAACCATGATGTAATTGCATCACGTTACAACTGTTCTTTTATGGCGTATGACTTTTTTCAAGAGTCATACAAATAATATGACCTAAACTTCCTACTTAATGCCTCATTTTCTTGCTACAATAAGATACTTTATTTAAACTATTATAAGAAAATATCAAATGGACACAATGAGTAAGTCCACTGTCAAGTAGGTATGAAGTATCTTTCAGGGCTCATTCTTGGCAGATTGTGTTGCTTCTCTGCTGACAGTATATAAATGATATTTATATTAAGATCCATCCCTTCAATAAATACTCTATGTTATCCTAAAATAAAACTAGATCAAACAACATGTTGACCAGAAAAAACGAGTAGGTAACACAGAATTTCAATACTTGTTCCAGAATAAATGCTGGTTCACGGCTGTCCATGAAAATTTATGCAATAGAAAAAGTAATCTCCATATGTTGTTTGTTTAATACCTGAAACTGGAAGTCAAGGAATGGGAGGCCACTAATAACCCAATTTGTCAATGACTGGATCATTCAAAACTAATGCGCTAGCTTGTTAATCTATCTTTTTGTCAACACAAACTAGGACTCAAGTATATTACAAGAATAAAATCGTGAACAAACGTCTGAAGTTAGTCTTATGTTGTGCAGACTGCAGAACATTTTTTTCTTTAAAGAAGAGTCTTAGATGTCAACTAGAGTCATATGCAATATGCAAAATGATGGAATATGAACTAGAACATATATGAGAAACATAAAAAGACGAAAAGCTGTCGTAAAGTACAAAACACCTAAATTGTGACTGGGAGAATCATATGCAGCATAACAAAAGCAAAAGCCCCTTCGAAATATAGCAATCCATTGAAACAGAGCAGGTACAGAAACAAAATGATCTCGCAGAATCCATCGAAACAGAGCAGGTACATCAAACTGGAGTATTGATTATTTATCATCTCAATCAGTAGCTATGCTAATGCTTCAGTTTTCGGAGCAGGTACAGAAACAAAATAACCCGAATACTAATACTCAATCAAAGTTTAATCAAGCAATATATACATAAAAATTAGAGAAGGATTCTTCTTACCGCACAAGTGAATCACTGCGTCAGGGTGTGGCAGTGAGGAGACGCGGTGGTCAGTGAGGAGACGCGGTGGTGGTGGTGGTGTGGCAGTGAGGAGACAGAGCCCCTTCTTGCGCGTATGCTATGCATGAACAGTTCAACAAACAAAGCCCTGGACAATGATCCTCCGCTCTAAACAAGTGCTGCTCGTAACCCGGGACTTTAACCATCCGAATTGTCAAGATGAAAGATGAAACGCAGTGGACGGCCGATGAAGATGAAACGCAGTGGACGCCGATGAAGATGAAGATGAAACGCAGTCTAGGGTTCTTTTGTCATTGATTAATATGAACGTTTAATTCAATTGAGTGATGATTAATTAAAAAAAAAAGATTTGCCTTGTATAATGTATAAAAATGTTAATTAATTAATATGAATTTTAAGAAATGTAATAATATATAATTTTAATTTACAATCAAAATATTTTTTCAGAATAAATAAATATATATAAAAAGGGGCATTATAGTCAAGTTGTATTTTAGGTGAATTTTTTTATTATTAAATAAATGATTTTAAATAGATTGTACCAAAAAATAGCTTTGAACCAAAAACAAAGGTCCAGATTAAATCAACCGCCACGTGGCAGATATCTAACGGAGACCTGTTCTCAGGTCGGTACGAAGGCGACCTGAGAATAGAAAGCCCCATGTAACATTTCCACGCCAAAAACAAATAATCACCATCAGGGCATATATTAGGACTATTGGGCATATCTAAAACTCGGTTGTGTTAGATCCTACACGATGTACAATTGAGAATGCCCAGAGCACCCACTCAACCCGTTTAGATCCTACTTAGTCAGGTTTAGAATCTATTTTCAGATTTATCACCATGTGGTCATTCATATAATCATTTTTAAACAATATCACTCAGTTTAATATCACTCAGTAGATAGGAGTCATAAGCTAAGAGCCCCAGTAACACAGAAGGAGGTAGATAGAGTCACAACAAATAATTTGCACTAAGAGTACGCAATAAGAACATTTTAAGCTACTTTCGAGGTTTGGCCATTTACTGCAATCCATATAAAGGCTTGGCAACAATGTCAATCGTGTAGAGTCCAACTAATGAAGAATAAAAAAATAAAATAATAATAATACCTTTAGAGCTTTCGCTAGGGCCAAAGGTGATGACTGCAGGAGAACTTTATCCTTTTTCAATATTGAATACAATGCAAAGCAGCATGAACCAGGGTCGATCCATACGAGGCTATCCGTGCTTCCATCTTCAACAGAATTATTTTCCACCACCATCTGATTCTCACAAGAATCGAGTTGTCCAGACTCAAGTAACGCTACATCTGTGCTAACTTCGCCATAGTCTCGCACTCCAATACTATTTTTCTACATATGCAAGTCTACCTGCAGATAACATTTATGAATAGATCAAGAGATACGCAAAGCAAAGCCTTTCAGTTAAACATACCAGATTTTAAAAACAAAATTAAATACTTAACCATATAATTCTAACCTCGGAAGACAACTTTCTCCTCTCAACATAAAAGAAAGCTCACAGCAGTGAAGGAACTGACCCTCGATGGCAATTGCTAACTCTCCATTTCAACTGGCCATCAGAAACATCCAATACCAGAACATCACTACCACCAGTTCTCAAACCCGTCGTGAACTCGCAAGCTTCCTTTTTCGGGAGATGTAGATCACAAAAACATGGAAACTTTATTAATCTAATAATAATCTACTAGAACAGAATACTACGAAGCTATGCATCTAAATGAGTTTACGGAACTAATTCCACACCGTTTTTTCTAGAGACAACCATTTCATGCATGTATAATCCATCGAAAGGTGTCCTTCATCATGCTTCCTGAATATTCCATTAGTTTCTGCTGAAGCAATGTTCGCAAATTCTGTTTGGACCTGGCCCTTCCCTGTATCACCCAAATCTGAAAATTCAAGAAGCTTAGTTCGTCATCCACCAACATTTCCGTCAAATAAAGACAACAACCAAGCTTATAAACATATAAATAGCTTCAAACTCTCCCACTTCAACCATCATATCAACCTCTACGACTTTCTACTCCGTCCACACATACATGAATTAAGTAGTACTTATATTACTGTAAAAATAAGGAACAAGAATGAAAGGAGGGTTAAACCTATGAAGTATTACTGCGTAAATAAAATTTCTCATACACTACCAAACTATATTAGGCTTCCCCAAGAAAATTGACATAATTTAGCTTGAATTGGCAGAATATAACATGAGAATGAAAACCCACAAGCCAATCATTCAGAGGAGAAGCTACGAATACATAAAATAAATGGAAAGAAAAGAAGCAGCAACCTTAATTCGACCATCACCAAGAGTACTCCAATACTATTTTTCTCCATATGCAAGTCTACCTGCAGATAACATTTATGAATAGATCAAGAGATACGCAAAGCAAAGCCTTTCAGTTAATCATACCAGATTTTAAAAACAAAATTAAATACTTAACCATATAATTCTAACCTCAGAAGACAACTTTCTCCTCTCAACATAAAAGAAAGCTGACAACAGTGAAGGAACTGACCCTCGGTGGGAATTGCTAACTCTCCATTTCAACTGGCCATCAGAAACATCCAATACCAGAACATCACTACCACCAGTTCTCAAACCCGTCGTGAACTCCCAAGCTTCCTTTTTTTGGGAGATGTAGATCACAAAAACATGGAAAGTTTATTAATCTAATAATAATCTACTAGAACAGAATACTACGAAGCTATGCATCTAAATGATTTTACGGAACTAATTCCACACCGTTTTTTCTAGAGACAACCACTTCATGCATGCATAATCCATCGAAAGGTGCCCTTCATCCTGCTTCCTGAATATTCCATTAGTTTCTGCTGAAGCAATGTCCGCAAATTCTTTTTGGACCTGGCCCTTCCCTGTATCACCCAAATCTGAAAATTCAAGAAGCTTAGTCAGTCATCCACCAACATTTCCATTAAATAAAGACAACAACCAAGCTTATAAACAGATAAATAGCTTCAAACTCTCCCACTTCAACCATCATATCAACCTCTACGACATTCTACTCCGTCCACACATACATGAATTAATTTGTACTTATATTACTGTAAAAATAAGGAACAAGAATGAAAGGAACGGTTAAACCTATGAAGTATTACTGCGTAAATAACCTTTCTCATACACTACCAAACTATATTAGGCTTCCCCATGAAAATTGACATAATTTAGCTTGAATTGGCAAAATATAACATGAGAATGAAAACCCACAAGCCAATCATTCAGAGGAGAAGCTACGAATACATAAAATAAATGGAAATAAAAGAAGCAGCAACCTTAATTCGACCATCACCAAGAGTACTCCAATACTATTTTTCTCCATATGCAAGTCTACCTGCAGATAACATTTATGAATAGATCAAGAGATACGCAAAGCAAAGCCTTTCAGTTGATCATACCAGATTTTAAAAACAAATTAAATACTTAACCATATAATTCTAACCTCGGAAGACAACTTTCTCCTCTCAACATAAAAGAAAGCTGACAACAGTGAAGGAACTGACCCTCGGTGGCAATTGCTAACTCTCCATTTCAACCGGCCATCAGAAACATCCAATACCAGAACATCACTACCACCAGTTCTCAAACCCGTCCTGAACTCGCAAGCTTCCTTTTTTTCGGGAGATGTAGATCACAAAAACATGGAAAGTTTATTAATCTAATAATAATCTACTAGAACATAATACTACGAAGCTATGCATCTAAATGAGTTTACGGAACTAATTCCACACAGTTTTTTCTAGAGACAACCACTTCATGCAGGTATAATTCATCGAAAGGTGCCCTTCATCCTGCTTCCTGAATATTCCATTAGTTTCTGCTGAAGCAATGTTCGCAAATTCTGTTTGGACCTGGCCCTTCCCTGTATCACCCAAATCTGAAAATTCAAGAAGCTTAGTCAGTCATCCACCAACATTTCCATCAAATAAAGACAACAACCAAGCTTATAAACAGATAAATAGCTTCAAACTCTCCCACTTCAACCATCATATCAACCTCTACGACTTTCTACTCCGTCCACACATACATGAATTAAGTTGTACTTATATTACTGTAAAAATAAGGAACAAGAATGAAGGGAATTGTTAAACCTATGAAGTATTACTGCGTAAATAACCTTTCTCATACACTACCATACTATATTAGGCTTCCCCAAGAAAATTGAAATAATTTAGCTTGAATTGGCAGAATATAACATGAGAATGAAAACCCACAAGCCAATCATTCAGAGGAGAAGCTACGAATACATAAAATAAATGGAAAGAAAAGAAGCAGAACCTTAATTCGACCATCACCAAGAGTACTCCAATACTATTTTTCTCCATATGCAAGTCTACCTGCAGATAACATTTATGAATAGATCAAGAGATACGCAAAGCAAAGCCTTTCAGTTAATCATACCATATTTTAAAAACAAAATTAAATACTTAACCATATAATTCTAACCTCGGAAGACAACTTTCTCCTCTCAACATAAAAGAAAGCTGACAACAGTGAAGGAACTGACCCTCGGTGGGAATTGCTAACTCTCCATTTCAACTGGCCATCAGAAACATCCAATACCAGAACATCATTACCACCAGTTCTCAAACCCGTCGTGAACTCCCAAGCTTCCTTTTTTTCGGGAGATGTAGATCACAAAAACATGGAAAGTTTATTAATCTAATTATAATCTACTAGAACAAAATACTACGAAGCTATGCATCTAAATGAGTTTACGGAACTAATTCCACATCGTTTTTTCTACGAATACATGAAATAAGTGGAAAGAAAAGAAGCAGCAACCTTAATTCTACCATCACCAAGAGTGATTGCAAAGTAGCAAAATACATAGTATGAAGTTTTGACCTGAACTCACCTGCCGTATCAAGCCTTTGCTGTATATGCACCGTCCTCTTCCCAAGAAAACCGACAGTTGAACTTTCTAACTCAATGAAAACGATGCCTAATTCATATTGACTTCCAATATCTATAGTTAGGACACATATAACATAGATAAGATTGATGTATAATTGACTTACCAAAGGATATTGATTGCTAATCTACGAGACAAATTATTGTTTTAGTAAACTTGTAATTTTGATGAGCAATTAACCATGCTAAATTAAGGAAAGTCCAGTAACTAGTACTCTTAATGTCCATAGGAATTTAGAATTTTAAGTACATTGTAAAAGAGGAACGTTTGCTGAAGACTTAGATTAGG
>CM051457.1:80485378-80514060 GCA_028274465.1 Plantago ovata
GGAAAAGATAAATACCTATCTCCTTTGTACGTGCTACTGATAGTAGTCCACCAGTGATCTATCAGTTTGGTCAAACTAAGGTTGCTGAAACATGCAATCAAGTACCTATGACCATAAACCCGCTGTTGCTACTCAAAGTAACAAGACTTTAAAAGGAAAAAACAGGTTGCTGAGAAGCAAACTGGAAAGAAAAAGAATGTTGTGAAGCATTCCGCCAAACAAGTTGCTGAAAAGCAAGTTGTTAAGACTAAAGGCAAGATTACTAAAAGTAATCAGAAGTCCTTTGCTGACAAACCTGAATCAAGTAAGGTTGCTGAAGCTAAAGCTCAGCATTCTCCGAAAAGTGGACTCGGTTTCAAAACCAAGCAAAGTCAACTTTCATGAGTATAAGCAAAGTCAGCAAAGATACTTCAAAGAGATGAAGAAAATCAAGCCTAAGAGTTCTGAAAAGACTCTTAATGCTAGGACTAGAAGGAACCTTGCTAGAAAAGAACTTACTGAAAAGTATGTTCAGCAAAAAGGTCAACAGAGCAAGACACACATCAGAAAGTGGATTTGACCAGCACGAGTCAAAAGTCTTTCAGCTCAAAACCTCTAGTTCCTCAGCAAGTAGAAAACAAGTCAAAGTTGAAAAACTTAAGACTTGGGTTTCCACTGGACGCATTCTTGAACATGTTAATGGACATCCATCATTGGATAATTAACTTGTTTGCTCTTGATTGTGCAGACTTCAGCCACGGAGACAAACGATGCAATCTGGCACTTTGATAGTGGTTGTGGAAAGCACATGACGGGCAACAAGAATAACCTTATAAACTATAGACGGTGGTCTAAAGGTCCAACAATAAGGTTTGCTGGTGGAGGCTCCGGATCTACAAAAGGCTATGGTGATGTGAAGTTAGGATGCATAACCATTACTGGAGTTCTTTATGTCAAAAATCTTAAGTTTAACCTTTTCAGCATGAGTCAGTTGCTGACAAAGGATACTTCATCGAAATTAAAAGTGATGAATGTAAACTTATAGATTTCGAGACTAAAAAGGTAATAATGATTGCAAGAAGATCAGGAGGCTTGTACACCGTTGATTGGTCTTCAGCAAACGTTGAAAAATGCCTTGTCTCAGATCATGATTGCCTTGCTGAAAAAGCATGGTTATGGCATAAACGAACAAGTCATCTAAACTTCAAGACGCTGAATAAGCTGTCTAAAAAGGCACTTGTAGTTGGATTACCTAGGGTTACTTTTAAGAAGGATGGTGTTTGCAATGCATGTCAGCAAGGAAAGCAAACCAAATCTTCTTTCAAGAACAAGGCAGTACCGTCAACTACAAAACCTTTACAACTCTTGCACATGGACTTGTTTGAATCTTCTTCAACAAGCTATGCTGGTAAGAAGTATGGTCTAGTCGTGGTAGATGACTATTCAAGATTCACTTGGGTAGTATCATCAAGCACAAATCTGAAACCAAGACTGAAATACCTAACTTGCTGAATAAGCTTGAAGTCATGAAAAATGACAAGGTAAAAGTCATAAGGACAGACCATGGTACTGAGTTTGTAAACCAGTACATAACTGAATATTGTACCTCAAAAGGTATTCAACATCAGTTATCCTCAGTAAGAACCACACAGCAAAACGGTGTTGCTGAACGGAAGAATCGTACCCTGAAAGAAGCCGCAAGAACAATGCTTGCTGACACTGAAATAAGTGAGGCTTATTGGGTTGAAGCGATTAATACCGCCTGTTATACTCAAAACAGATGTTTGATTACTAAGGAATACAACAAAACTCCTTATGAATTGTTTGTTGGAAGACCTCCTAACATCACTCATCTAAGAGTATTTGGTTGCAAGTGTTTCGTTCTTAACAATGGTAGAGAATACCTAAGAACATTTCAACCAAAGGCAGACGAAGCGATATTTCTCGGCTACTCCTTGCATAGTAAAGCTTATAGAGTTTACAACAAAAAGGCACAAAAGATTGAAGAATCAGTGCATGTTGTATTCTACGAAAAGTCACAAGGTGTGCCTGCTGAAGAAGAAATATCAGAATGTATGAAAAAGCTAATCATACATGAGCAAAGAACTGAATCTGATGCTAGGCAAATCAAGTCAATTGAACTAAATGATGATTCTGACAATGACTCTCTCCCCCTAGTCATGACAAGATAAATATAGTTCACGACAAAGAATTTCCAGCAAAAGACGCGGTTGCTCCGGAAGTTGCTGAAATTACGCAATCTCCAGTGCCTGCTGATGAACTACCTCAATCGAGCAATGCTGAACAAGCAGTTGCTGATGAACAAATCTCAGCAGAGACACAAATTCCCAGTAGTACTGAACAAGTACATACTGAAGAGTCACATGCTGATGAGCAAACATATCCTGATCCAACAACAGAAAACCTGTTAATAAATGGATTAGAGATCATCCCTCTACGGATATGATTGGCGATATTAATAAACGCCAAGTGACTAGATCCAAAGCTACTCATGGACTTGCTGAAGAAGCAATTGTCGTTGAAGTAGAATCATTGTTCTCTTGCTTTGTGTCAGAAATGGAACCTAAACCATAGAAGAAGCTTTAAGCATTCTGAATGGATAAAGGCAATGCAAGAAGAACTGGATCAATTTGAAAGAAACAAAGTCTGGAAACTTGTGCCACTTGCTGAAAACAAGAAAGCTATTGGTACAAAGTGGGTGTTCAGAAACAAGCTGAGCGAGTCTGGTGAAGTAACAAGAAATAAAGCACGTTTAGTTGCTCAAGGTTACTGTCAGACTGAAGGATTGGACTATGATGAGTCTTATGCACCAGTTGCAAGATTGGACGCAATTAGGCTTTTCTTGGCCTTTGCTGGTCACAATGACTTCATTGTTTACCAAATGGATGTTAAAAGTGCATTCTTGAATGGTGACTTCCTGAAGAAGTCTACCTAGAACAACCCCCTGACTTTGAACTTCCCTCAGAAATCAAGATGGTATATAAGCTTCAGAAGCTGTATATGGTCTAAAGCAAGCACCAAGAGCATGGTATGATACCTTGGCAAAATTTTTGCTGGATAATGGTTTCAAGAAAGGTGAAGTTGACAAAACCTTATTTACCATGAACCATGATGGTAAAATACTCTTAGTTCAAATTTATGTGGATGACATAATTTTTGGATCTAAGGACAAGCAACTTTGTGATGATTTTGCCAAACTCATGACAAATAAGTTTGAAATGAGTATGATGGGAAAATTGAATTACTTCCTAGGATTGCAAGTCAAGCAACTCAAAGATGGAATATTCATAAATCAAGCAAAGTATGCGAAAGAAATGCTCATAAAGTTTAGGATCAAAGAGGATGAGAAACCTGAAAAGATCCCTATGTGTGTTGGTACCAAATTGGGCTATACTAAAGAGGACAAAAGTGTTGAAGAACACAAGTATAGGAGCTCATTGGTTCCTTGTTGTATTTAACAGCAAGTAGACCTGACATTCAGTATGCTGTTTGTGTGTGTGCAAGATTCCAATATGATCCAAGAGAATCACACTACAAAAAGGCAATCAAGATACTGAAATATGTTAAAGGTACAGTCAATGTTGGATTATGGTATCCTAAAGATTCTGGACTTGAATTGGTTGGCTATTCTGATGCTGATCATGGAGGATCAACTCTTGATAGAAAAAGTACCTCTGGAACCAAGCACATTGATATTAGACATCATTTCATTAGAGATCATGTGGAAAAGGTGATATTGAGGTTGTGAAAGTAGGCACTGAAGATCAGCTTGCTGTCATCTTTACCAAGCCCCTACCGGATAATAGGTTCGCAATGCTAAGGTATAACCTTGGGTTGATTGAACTACCTCAATAAAGGATACACTTGCATAATGTGAAACAGGTATTCAGCAAGCCAAAAGTATTCCTGTTTAAAAGACCCAGTCACTGATTTCTTCTAAGAAATAATATGTCACTACATGTTTGCCGAAACAGGCATTCAACAAGTAATTCCTTCAAAACGGGTATTTGTTAGGAAACTTGATCACTTGCTGAGACAGGTACTCAGTAAGAGAAAGATCTTAAGGATTGCTGAAACAGGCATTCAGACAATCAAAGATACTGAAACAGGTATTCAAGTATCAATGGAATTTTCTGAGACGGGAACTCAGAAAAAGAGATAAACTCATTTCTCAGATTTTACCAAAAGATATCTCAAGTACAAAAGTATTTACTGATACGGGAAATCAGAAATATCTTTTAAACTTAAGACAATATGAGATATCTAAGTAAGGGGGAACTTTCAGGAAGTATCAAGAGTGATAATTCAAACTCGCTGAAAAGATTCTTTTCTATTTCAGCAAGCAATCTATTCCCTTAAAACTCGGTAAAATCAATTTGTGACGTTAAACTGGCACAGATAAACTCGCAATAATCATGACATGAAATTCAATCGTGGCCATTGATTAAAAGGAGTTACTTATCTAACGGCTAACAAACAAAGAGAGAGAGTGCTCTGACGGTTTTAGTTAGTGGGCCACTACGCATTCAATGCAAAGGTTCCACTAACTCCAGTGTTTCTCTGTTTTACCCTTGCTGAGAGCTCAAATCGATTGAGTTTCTCACACACCAGAGACACTATATAAAGAAGGAGTTAGAGAAATGACAAATTCTTTAACTCACATTTCCTTTCTCTGCAAATTCTAGCCTGAATCTACTGTACTTTCGGTCAAAAAGCAAACTATCTCTTTTCGTACACATTTTCTTGCTTTATAAAAGAAATGGCTCCCAAGAGACAGTCTTCTAAGTCCTCAAAGTCATCAAAGGTTGATAGTGCTGAAACACGCACTGCTCCGGTGACTATTCCGGCTACAACCACAACGAAAGTTGTGTTGAAAAACGACCGTATATCCGAGAAGCCTATGCTTCCGTCATACCTTGACACTGCAAGTGTGAGATGTTGATGCAATGGGGAGGTTTTGCAAAAGAAAAGTACATTAGGTACTTTTATGAACAAGATCTCGATGACGAAAATGAAGAGGCGCTTTACCTTATCAAGCAGCAAGGCCTCATGAACTTTATCTCTGCTCGTACTAAGCAAGTGAGCATGATTGATATAATGGAATTCTACAACAATGCAGAAATCCAGTCCCTTACTGATAGTAAAGGAGTCACTGAAAAAGTGATCCTTACTTATGTCCAGAACACGCAAATCGTCCTGAAATGGACTGATTTAGCGGAGATATTTCAGATTCCAACCACTGGAACTGAAGATGACGTCACTGCCACTGACGAAGAAATTGAAGCTTTCTACAGTGACGTCAGAAATGAGAAAATGAAGAAAGGCGAGATTGCTCCCGTGACTTGGACAAAGCACGTTAAGAGAAAGCATCTCTGCCATTCACTTGGTCTAGTAGCTCTGCTACTAATAAAAGTTCTTGACTCCCAAGTTGGAGGAATTGACCAAGTAGGCCTGAGAAGATGGCCATTGCTGATGCATATCCATGAAAATAAAACGGAACTTAACTGGGCTAAGTACATTTTCAACAGGCTTGTTGATTGTGTTACTAAGTTTAAGGTAAAGGTAGAAGACAACAAGGTCTCACCTTCCTTTCCAGTTATGTATGGAATCAAGATATGCTACATCCTTGAACATTTCACGATTCAGCTAAGAAACCCATTGCCAATCAAGAAATCTGTGTGCAATGTGGGAAGATCATTCTACAAGCAGAATGTACCTAAGACTGCTGGAAAGAAAGCTAAGAAGACAACAACTGCAAATGTTGTCAGTCCAAACCAGCAAGAAAGGTATACAACAGCTGCAGATGTTACCACTCAGCAACTTAGAGATGAAACTGTTGTTGGTGGTGGTAACACAAAAGAAAATGCTGTAGAAAATCAACAAGGTACGTGTACAAGAACCGTTGCTGAAAATGCAACTATAGATGACTCTGGGAAACTGGAGAAATCTAACAAGAAAAAGAGGACAACTGATGATGACACTCAGACTGCAGCGTCATCAGCAAACCCCGTACCTAAGAGGAAACGGACCAGCAACAAAAGGAAGAAAACACTGGCACAAAAGTCAGTCCCTGCTGTCCAAGACCTCTCAGACAATTCCCAGACAAATGTTGAAACGCATTTGCCAGTAGATGTTGCTGAGGTAATCACTGAAACCTATGTCAGCAATGTTGAAGTGTTTGCGGAAGCCTTCAACAATCAACTTAACGTTGATACTTCTACTGTGATTAGACCACAAGGCAGTGGAAATGAAATTCCTGCCCAAGTCCCAGATATCTACATTGTAGATAATTTAGATGATCCAACTATGGAACCAGTAAGCGACATTGCTGCTGATCTGCAAAAAGCGGCACTTGCTGATGCTGCTGAAAAGATGGTTGCTGAACAAGCAACTCATCAAGTTGCTGAAACCCCGCTTGCTGAAGGACTAGTTGCTGAGACAGCAATGGTTCCAGTTCCAGAAGTTGCTGAAACACAAGAAGCATTATTCAACGACGCATCTCGTGATGCTGAGAATACTAGCCCAAGTTCACCGAAGACATCAATTGACAAAGTCCAGCTTGTACTGGAAGAAATAAGCAAACAAATGGAGTTGGAGATTGAAGAATCATCCAACAAATCAATTGATATCTTCATGACAAACAGTGAGCTCAAGGGTCAAGATGCTTCTGCTCAACTTGTCATTTCAGAGACAAGGGAGATTGCTGAAACCGCACAGCTTTCTCAAATAGAGCAAAACCAGAAGTCTGCTGAAGAAACAGTCCAAGAAACTGTTAATGCTGAAAGGACTGAGCCACAACCTGTCCTTCTTCAGCAGGTAGTTAATTCAACCATCAGTAAAACTTCAATTTCTGAAACTTATTCTTTTGCTAATATTATATTATCTCTACAGACTTCTCAAGATGCAAGTCAGATGGTTGCTGAAGCCTCTGCACCAGAACCAATACTCCCTGCTCAGCAGGTAGTTAATGATTTTGGTATTAAAACTAAGTTTGACAACTTAGTACTTGTGTCTAACTCCAATTTATTTCAGGATGAACAAATGGAGGATGCTACTCAAGCTCCTCATGGTCTGGAAATTGTACCACATGAGCTTGTTGACTCTCAGCAGGTAAATCATGTTTCAGATATGAACTCTAAAACAATTATCCAAACCATTCCTGATCTAAAGAACGTTCTTTTTCAGGCTCAAAAGGAGACCACTGAAGTGGTACTCATCACTGAAGATCATCAAGTAAGTTCTGAAGAACTGTACTTGAACTTCAAAAGGACTACTTTGTCTCAAGTTGCTAAGTCCGTCATCAACTGGCAAAGGTACAGGCGAATGGATTTCTCTGATCTTCACCTTCATCTCTCAAACGAGAAAAAGAGATCTTCTCTGCTAAAGCTCGAAACATTTGTCCACTCCATCCTTCCTGAAGAAATGTCATATTCTCAGCAAATGAGCTCGAATCTGATTGCTCAAATCAGAGAGAATATGAAGGCAACATTTAAGAGTGCCTCTCCAGCTGAACAAGCTGTGATGCTCAAAGGTTCATTTGTACCTGTGGTGGCTGATCCCCACAAAATCAATGAGGAAGAGGAAGTGACAAGTGTTGCTTTGTATAAGCATGTTGAGCTAGTCATTCTGACAGACGATGATGAAGAAGAAGAAGATGAGAACATTCCCACTGATCCCAGTGATGATGAAGGGAAAGATTCCAAGGACAAGAAAGACGATGATGATGACAATCAAGGTCCAAGTCCTGATGCTGGAGGATTGAAGTTGACAGTTGCTGAAAATGCTCAACCTGAAAATCAGCAAGCTGAACAACAACAATCTCAGCAAGAATCTCAACCTCCTCCTGCTGCTGCTGAAAATCAAGCACCTGTGCAAGGTGCTGATACTGAAGAAGAATATGCCAGAAAAAGGGCTGCATTAAAAAATGGCAAAAGTCCAGTTTCTGATGCCAAGGTTACTGAAGAAAGCCTTGATGATTATGAACAAGATGAAGATTACCAACGCGCTCTCCAAAACAGTCTCTTGATCCATGCAAGGCATACGCAGGATCTAGAAATTGGTCAATCTTCAGGAGTGAGATCAAAGGAAGTCCCCTCCCTTCCATTAACTACTGGCGAAACTCCAGTAATTGTGTCTCAAACTCAATTAGAACTAACTACTGGCGAAACTCCAGTAATTGAGCCCCAAACTCAATTGAAACAACTAACTACTGGTGAAACTCCAGTTGTTGAGTCTGAAGTGTTGCCATCAGCAACCACTCAACAAAAAGGAAGTGAAGCTACTGATAAAGGTTCAAAAGTTGCTCAACTTGATGAATCTGAGGATGATGACTACTTGTCAGAAAATGAGGATGAACAATCCAAGCGAGACCCAAAAGTTGTTCAGATTCCTCCTCCTGATTACATCAATGATTTAGACGATGGTCTAAGAGCAGAATTGCTGATGCGTGATGATCAGTTCGCTTCCGAAATTAAGGTTCATTCCTTAACACCTCATTTAGTGCCGTTCCCAAGAGTTGAGGAGTTTACTCCTAGAATTCTAGCACTAAAAGAAGTCCATAATGCCTGCAAAGCTGAAGATGAGGCATTGCTTGCTGAGAGCCCACTTGACTTTGGAAAGATATTGGCTACAGTGCTGAGACGCACTACAACTTTGACAATAGCTCAGAAAGACATCAGTCTTTATCACAAAAGCTATGAAGAAGATGTAAGTCAAGCGCTCAAGCTTGCAAAGAATGCTCTCGTAAAGGCTCAGACTTTAATGGATGAGAAGGCCGCAACAGAGAAAAGACATGAAGAGAACATGATGAATATTCAAAAAGAGTTGTCAAAAATGACTTCTGACCAACAGCAAATCATCATGAAGTATAACAGTTTAAGCACTCTTGCTGAAAATTGCAATGAGTTCTATTCTCTGCACATCACTCCGATGTTGCAATCCATGTCTAAGGGGGGAGAAAAGAAGAGATCCAGAAAAAGAAACCAATCTCCTACTCCTGCTGCTGATGTGCCACTTCCACTAGAACCTCTTGCTGAAAGAGAGCAAAGTTCTAAAAGACAAGCAGAAACTGAGTTAAATTCAGCAAGTACCAAAAAGAGAAAAACCGCTGCTGAAACTCAAGATTTCTGTCACACTGAAAGTCATCACAATCTTAATGAAGATGATGAAGATGATGACAATCAAACAATAGCTCAATCCATCAGAGCTAGACCCTTAACAGCCTTGACTCCGTCTGGCCACTAAAGGCATTTTTCGTCTGACTCTTCAGCAAGAGATCAAGACAATGCTAAATCAAGAAGAAGAAGGCAAAGACAGGAAGAGAAAAGGCTGGCCAGCATTGCTATTGGCTCCGACATTGAATATACAAAGACCAGCAATGAAGAAACCACTCAGAATGTAATCAGAAACATTCATGGTTGCTGGATCTTAAAGCTGGAAGACTTGCTGGTAAATGAGTTCTTTCCCACAGCCATATTGAATCAAATGTTCAAATGGATTGAACTCAAGGTCCAAAGAAATCAAAGGGAAGAATCCCTCCCAAGAAATATTGCTGGGAGATGGTTGAATCTTGAGGTCTCAGTAAGAAGAATTGCCATTGGTAAGACATACAAACAAGAACCAAATCTGATCAAACCACCTGGCATTGCTTACTACTCTGACCCAGTAACAAAGAAAACAAAGAAGAGACTTGGATTGATTCCTTATGAGTATTTCTATCTCACTGCTAAGGATCAAGAAGAAGATCTTCTCTGGCTAAGAAAGATTCATCCGAAAAGCATTTCAGATACACAGCTTCTCCATGCCAGCAATTGGGGCATGCATTTGTGGGTGACTAACTACATGGAAATGAATGCTGAAAAGCATCATCACACTGCCTGCAAAAATGCAAGAATTCTTCAACTACAAGTCCGTAGGCTTCTGGAAAACTACGAAAAGGACTGTGTTGAATTTATTGCACTTGCTGAGAAGAGTGTAAGAGAGATTTTGAGAAAATCCTCTGAAAGAGCTTAAGTCCCTGTAATACTTTTTGTTAAAGTTTTTGTTTGCTGATTCTGTTTAAGTTATCTATGCTATTTCTTGTAATCTTCTGAAAGATAACTATCAGCAATGAAACTTTTGACTCTTATTGGTTTTTGATTATGCAATTTACTTATGCTTACTGTTTAATTATTCAAGTATGCTTGCATTAATCAACTGATTTATTCAACATCAGAAACCTCTAAAAGGGTATCAATTAATTTAGCCATGGATTGCTAACATCAAAAAGGGGGAAATTTGTTAGGAAACTTGTAATTTTGATGAGCAATTAACCATGCTAAATTAAGGAAAGTCCAGTAACTAGTACTCTTAAGGTCCATAGGAATTTAGAATTTTAAGGACATTGTAAAAGAGGAACGTTTGCTGAAGACTTAGATTAGGTGTTAGTTAAGATGGTTTTTACCGCAGATGATGTATGTTATTTTCTGAAAAGAAAATAACTTATTGATGTTGTAGCTTATGATGTATCTTATTTTCTGAAAAGAAAATAACCTATTGAAGCATTTGCTGACGATGTACTTTGTTTTTACAAACAAACTATTGAAGCATTTAGAAACCGCTCAGAATCTTGAAGATTTTTGAAGATCTGAAGACTTGAAGAATTCGAAGATCTGAAGACTAGAAGATTGCTGAAAAACTGGTATCTACAAAGGCACGTGTTGCTCAGAAAGTGGAAACTTCAGCAACAACATTGCATAAGTGAAAATCTGAACGACAGAGTAGGTTGTGCTTGCTGAAACTGAGACTGACCACTTGCTGATGGAACATTTGTGACCTCTTGCTGAAAGTACTTGATTTTTCGCTCCAATGTTACTGTTTGAATTCTATTCAAATATGCATTAAATGCAAAGCTTACACACGAAGGACATGAAGACTAGAAGACAAACAAGGACGCTGCTGAAAATACAAAAAGCAAGATAGTGACATTTTAAGGAACAAAAGCCTTAGAATTTGAAATTCAAACGGCTCCTTACTTGCACTATAAATAGAGGTCATCTGGCAAAGAGTTGATGTGTGTCAACAACGTGATCAAACTCTCACTTGTGCTTAAACTCACTTACCCTCAAACTCTCTATACTGCCATTGATCCGTTCCAAGACTTAAAGCTTGAAAAAGCTACTTGTGAAGAAGTAGAACAAACTCAGCTAAGAAATTAGTTAAGTGTTCTTTCTTTCGAACAACAACAAGTCTTGACACCAGAAACAATCAAACTTGTTTACTGCAAAAGTATTCAAAGTTGTGTTTCTTAGATTACTTGTTGTAACTGAATAAGTTATAATTAAGTAATCTCACCCAAAATTCTCTAACTGAAAATACACCCTTTCAGGCGTGATATTCAGGGGGAACTTAATCGAGCATAGTTTTGCTGATTAAAAGTACCAAGTTTGGTGGAGAACAAGGTTACGTTCTCTAGATTAGGTTGGAGACGAAGCAAGTGTGATTTGGTTTCTGTTGAATCGCTCTAGATAGGAGATTGTAAGGAACCTCAATCATATCTTAGTGGATTCAGTCCTAGAAATGACAAAGTGGATTAGTTGAGAGATTACGCCACTCTCAGATACCACTATAAAAGTGTTTGTGTGATTTACTTACTGTACTTATCTTTCAACAAATTATATCTGTCTGTACACAGTCACTCACATCACTTGCTGAAACCTTTACTTACTGAAAAAGCAATTATAGTATCAAAGACTTCCGCTCTCTGATTTTAAGTATCAGCAAACCAAGCTACTGAAAAGTAACTTACGCTTACTGAGAAAGTTAAGTATCAGCAAACTCATTACTGAAAAGTAATAAGCACTTGCTGAGAAAGTTTTAAACGACGAAAGTTTGAAAAGACTATTCACCCTCCTCTAGTCTTTTCTTGTTGTTTAAAGGGACCAACATATTGATACACCAATAATTGAACCGAAATTATTGATTCAGAATAAGTTAGAATCATCAAGAAAATTGTGAAATTTAAGCAAAACTTAGTTACTTACAAAGAGTATCACCAATCTGAAACCTGTTCTTCTCAGCCCACCGATTGTACACAGCAGCATTAGGATCACTTGGAACCTTCCAGCTCCGTTTCGGACCTCCCACCTTGAACTCATACGCGTTGCAGTTCTGAATAAACAACAGAACACTCAAGAACACAAAAATGAATGAGGCTTTTAGAGTCGATCCGTAAGATATTTTATTTATAATTGAACATAAGAACACACCAATCCGTATTTTGATAACTCCAGTTCGAACAGAGTCGATCCATTCGCATGGGGTGGGCTAACATGTATGATTATAGGATGAATTTCGATAAACTGGAATTGGTGGTGTACGCAACCTGTTTATGGGTGCGTGAATTGAAAGAACAGAATGGATCGACTCTTCCGAGCTTTACGTTTGTTGGTTTGGGGGAAGACGGAATGGGGCGGTGAAGCAGTGTGCTTGATGCCGACTTTACCTCTGAGTTTTTAGTTTATTGAATTCTCCTTATTATAAAGAAAAAAGAAAAAGGCACGACATCAGATGGGGCGGTGAAGCGGTGTGTTTGTCAGCTTTTTTCTGTACTATCCGGTGTTATCTAGATTATTGTTAGGACTTGAAGGCTTTGTCAGTATTTCTTTTTATTTTAATTTTGATGCCTATCTTATCTTTATCTTTATGTTATTATTAATATTATTTTATTTTATGTGCTATTAGTATAAGGGTTTGGTTTTTACTGAACTTGGATTTCCTTTCCAGAAAATATAAAGATTACTTTTGTTATATGACTACTCCTATATTGAAGCAATGTCGAGTTATAATAACCGCAAGAGGTGCAGTAGAAAGAATACACGGATTTCACCACTAAGTGTTGTTAATGGGAGTATGGGCCATGCGGATAATAATGTTAATGGTATTTTCATACTTTCTGATTCTGCTTATATTTATGCCTGTACAGTAGGTTTTTATAATTAATAAATATTTCTAATGGACTGTATTTTATCAAGTATCACCAAAAGGTCGTATGGATGGAATATCGGTCAAGAAGGCAAGGGTCAACAATGCCACCGTCAGGAATTCATCACCATTAACTGATGTTACAAACGGTATCTTTCTTGGATATTGTCTATTGTAGTAGCAACATGTTTTAAAAAGGTTGATGAATATTATATTATGTAGCATAACTTTATTTTTGTTTAATTCTATGCATCCAGTAAGTCGGGTTAATCATCATCTGAAGTCAGCAAATTTCCCGATCATTGAATCATTCGATCAAGTCACTCAGCCTTCGTTGAACGATATTACTAACAAAGAAAATCTAATGACTCCTCCTCCTACTAATTTAAATGGTACGTTCATTTACACCGTGTACTAAATGGTGCTTTTCACATATAATTGTATAAGTACTTGAAAATTTATTTCCATATCTCTATTGAATTCGTTTGCAATTAAGTTGAATTATTTGGATTTGATTTTTTTTTTGGAGTTTGTTTTAATTATATGTGTAGACAACATGGATAATTTCTTAATTGTCACATTAATTTTTATTTTGTTTTTATTCTCTACAACAACTCGAATTGGCGTTGGAACTAATTCAAATGCATTTGTACCAAGCCATGTTACTGGACCTTCTTATCTTAATGCTACTGGACCATTTTCTCCTCCTGTGTATAGTGATCAGATTCCTTTCCAGTCTCCTTTCACACCTGCGGCAATAAAACATAACACATCCCCAGCTACCATATCCACACATTCTCCTATACCATTTCCCACCCATGTTAATCCTTTAATCCCTGGGCCAATTATTCCCACATGTCGAAGTATTATCCCTTCGTAGTCTCCTGTACCATTTGTTCGTCTAGAGACTTTGGACCCTTCGAACTATGTGTTGAATAATTTCATTTCACCGTTGAACTGCATTACGAATGGTTATTTCTTATCTAAAACTATCATTTAATTTATATTTTATTCTACTGGTATATTATCTATTAATTAGTTGAAATATTTGATCGAATTATAGGGAATACTCCGATTTGTAGTTCTTCGTCTTCTACACCATGTAGCCGATGGAAAAGGCATGTTTTCGAAAGTTCTAAACTTGACGCTATACGAAGAGATATAGGTTATGAACTTAGTTGTCTTGATGGTATTTCCAACGATAAAGGTAGTTGAAATTACGTGTTTTCATTTCATGTGTGATATTATGCATTTCAATTTAGTTCTAATTTAAAATGCAACAACCTCATTGTCAGATACAATAGCTAAGGCATATAGATCAGTTACTAAGTTCAACCGGCTGAATAGGCGGGCTATTATTGAAAGAAAGCGCACATTGGCGCCACGTCCGTTGGAGCTGATTTCTTAGAATCACACCGATCCCATCTATGGTAATTAAACATTATTCTTGTGATTTCTATGATTTTTTTTATAAGTTAAACACATTCCTAATTAAACCTTTTCATTTCTTAGGTATCGTTGCTCCTGTTGGAGTAAAAAAGTACTTGGATGTCACCCAGAAGCATATTGCTAAACTTCTTGACAAGTATACGCTTAGTTTGCACAGAGGTTTATCATTAAACATTCCAGAGACCTTGCGTGCCGCCGCTTCTAAGGTTAAATGGAAAGAGGCGATGGTTCGCCTTCAAAATAAGCAACACAGGATTGCTAGATTGTCTTTTGGTGTCAATGTTCCTGGTAAGTACTTCAACAATAATTTTTTTTTAATTATTATTGTAATTTTTTCACAAGTCAATACATGTCCATATTCTAATTTTGATAATTTTTGGATCAGTATATGAAGACCTGGGCAATCAGACTTATCCATGTCCATATTGTGGTGCTTTAATGTGGTATGCTGAGAAGATAAAAAGTACGCCTGTTGGAAATCCAGAATTTTCATGGTGTTGTGGGCGTGGTAAAGTGCAGCTACCTCCTATACAACCTCCACCGAGGTTGTTACATGATCTTTTACATGGAAGACGCATTAAGAGCCAGAATTTCATAGAGAATATACGGTCATTCAACACAATGTATGCTTTTACTTCTATGGCTGGTCATCAGGACAATTCTATTAATAATGGACGTGGCCCCTACACATATCGACTTGGTGGCAATAACTATCATCTGGTGGGTAGTCTTTTGCCACCGGAAGGGGAAAAACCTAAGTTTGCACAGTTATACATGTTTCGCTCCGAGGACGAGACACAGGATAGAATAAATGCCCAAAGGTATAATTTTTTTAATATAGCAATTAATCTTATATTCTAATAATGTGGACCATTTTTACCTATTCTGATTTTTGTGGTTTTCAATATAGTTCCAAAAAAAAATCCAAAGTAGATGCTTCTGTTGTATCGGACATCAGGGAAATGTTGGATGAGCATAACATACTGGTGAAGAGCTTTCGTATGGCTGCTGAGCGATTCAAGGTTGATCGTGATAGTGAAGTCAAACTTAAGCTTATTGGTAGGAGGCCACGCGATGGGAGGATGTATAATCTACCGACATGTGATGAAGTTGCTGCACTTATTGTTGGTATGGCATAATGTGAATTCATATCTGTGAATTATTTATTTATTTATTTATTTGCATTCATAACCACAAACAATTGTCTTCATGTTTCATGTTTCGTAACTATTATCATTCTTTTGAATAATATTACAGGTAATGATGAGATGGAATTGGATCCGCGTGATATTATTCTTGATCATCATCTTGAGGGATTAAAGCGTATATCTGAATTGCATGCGAAATATCTTCTATTGCAATACGGGTTGTTGTTTCCTTATGGAGAAGATGGATTTCACACAGAGATACTGCTTCATGATCGTTCTACTATTGCTAGGAAGCACACCACCATCAAAGAATTCCTATGCTATAGGATGTTCTATCGTGCCGATGAAGCTTCAACAATCCTTATGGGTAGGAAATTATTCCAACAATTCTTGGTAGATGAATACATGATGATGGAGTCTCAACGCTTATCTTTCATTATGAAAAATCAAAAATTGTTAAGGGCTAATAACTATAAGTCAATTGATGATGCTATTAGGAGAGGAGATATTGATCCGACTGATTAGGCATCCAATATTGGTAGGCGGCTGGTCTTGCCTTCTACATTTGTGGGTGGTCCCTGATACATTGTGCAGAATTTTCAGGATACAATGGCCACATGCAAGTACCTTAAGTATCCTGAGTTATTTATCACATTCACGTGTAATCCCAAGTGGCCTGAAATTACCCATTTTATTCAAGCAAAAGGGTTGAGGCCAGAAGATAGGCCAGATATATTGTGCCGTGTTTTCAAGATGAAGTTGGATCAGCTCATTAAGGACTGAAGATTGAAAATTTTTTCGGTAAAGAAGTAGCAAATACATTTCAATTCTTATAGTTTTTTAACATGTTATATGGAATTTAATAATATGCGTATTTGTGTTATGTTGAGTTGAACGGTAATCTTTTATTTATTTTTTATTTGCAGTTGTTTATACCGTTGAATTTCAGAAGCGTGGTCTACCTCATGCACACATTTTATTGTGGATAGATCGGAATGATAGGTCCTTGGATGTTGATGAAATCGATAATGTTATTAGGGTTGAGATACCTGATAAGGAATTGGAGCCAGATTTGTACAAGGCCGTCTCCGACTACATGGTTCATGGACCGTGTGGGGTGTTGAACCATAATTCTCCGTGTATGGATAGGGAGAAAAAGAAATGCACAAAGAAATTTCCCAAGGCATTTAATGATCAAACGACCTTCGATGATAATGGCTATCCAGTATACATGAGACGGGATAATGGTGCAACTATTGAGAAGAATGGGGTTGTTGTTGACAATCGGTATGCTAAATTGTTTTATTTTTTTTATTTTTTTTATTTTTTTTGCAATAAACTTTTATTGTTGTCATTATACATATAAATGTTAATGTAACATTGCATGTGGATTTCAGGTACATTGTCCCATACAACTGATGAATGTGTATTTCACACTTTCATTTGAGTCTTTTTCACCTATTTTAGCTATCCTCTATATTAATTTAGCTATATTTTAGTGCATTTTATTAGAATAGTGTCACGTTTCCCTTTAATTTTTATTTTACAGGTTTTGGTTGAAAAACGAGGTTTTCCGGGCAATTATATTGAAGTAGACAAGGAATTGGTGTTCCAGAAGCCTAATTGAAGTATCTGAAAGATTTCGGATAGGATTTGAAGTCTAGGGGTCGAATCTGGAGGCTAGAAGGTCACTAGAAGTCAAACCGAGTCCGAAAAGGGGAAGAAATCAAAAAACGCGTCGAAAACGCGTATCTGGCCGGAATTTACTCCCGGGCGAGTCGCCCGGGATGTGGGGCGAGTCGCCCCACACCAGGTGAATCACCCGGTGTGTGGGGTCCTTCGCCCCACACAATTCGAAGCCTATATATAGTTGCTCAGTTTTTCTCCGTTTTTCATACTTTTCCAGACCTTCTCTCTCACCTTTCTCTGTAGTTTTAGGTAGGAACTTCCCAGAGCCTGTTCTGGGGGTTCGTAGCTTAGGAGACACTTTTTCATAGCAGTTTGGAGCTTGTAAGATCGCGATTCTTCGGAGACTGACAACCTTCGGTAACATTGTATCTTACAGTTTTTCTACTTATTCTTATATATCTTTCAACATGTTTTCTTCTATGATTTCTGTTGATTGCATGACAACTATGAGTAGCTAAACTTCTCGTTGGTGGTAGTATGTGAATTCTTAGCGAAGGGTTGATAATTATGCTAATGGCTATATCGCGCATTATACTCCGTGTTATTGCTTTATTTCTTTGATCTTTCAGAATCTCTATCTTCGTATTGTTGATTAATTATTGCACACAATTGGACAATAGTCTTTGACCTATCAGAATCTATATCTTCGTAGTGTTGAATAATTACGGAACACAATTGGACAATAGTGTTTGACTTATCAGAATCTATATCTTCGTAGAGTTTGATAATTACAACAGGACAATTCATTGATCAAAGATCTCCATGCAAAACCGAGGAATTTACGCATGATTATTAACCTGTTATGCTTTGAAGGACCATACTATCACCAATCTCCATTATCTGTTAGAAAAACCTTTGCTATACCGCCTGCTGTTTTTATATTCTTTAGTTAAATTAGATAAAATTAGTTATAGTCCTTAGAGAACGACACTCGAGGTCATTCTACTGCTACACTACGGTTTTCGTTGTAGTTGTGAATTGCCTTTGGCTAAATAACAAATTTATTTGACTGATCCGGACCCAACAAATCCGCGTATCATCAAATTGGCGCCGTTGCCGGGGACTATACTCCTTTTTTCTGTTTAGCTTATTTATATTTTCAGCATTCAGTTCCCTGCAGAAGAACAGGCTCTGGGGGTTTTCTCTCAGAAAATCTCACTTTCTTACCCTATTTCTTCCCCCTATCTTTTTCAGAAAATTCATCTAATCTGATCTCGGTTACTTTGCGTGCTTGTGCTCTCGAAGTTCTTGATTACATTGTGTTTGTTTGCACTCTTTGTGATTTTCTTTGCAAATTTTTGTTTTTCTTTTGTGGATTCTGCTCCTTGGTTTTTTGTTTCCTCGTGTGCAGAAACTACTTATACGAAGAATGAGTCAACCACCGTTGCCCCGGTATGTGATGCCTCGAGGGCCTTGCATAACATTGGATGACGATTGCAGGAATTATGATCTAGATCCTTCGTACTACTCCATTCTCTCCACGTTTTCAATGGGTGATGATCCAAGAGGGTTCTTAGACACGTACGAGGAAGGTGTGTTGAGGATACCTCGTGTGAATGAGGAGGGGGTTATCTTATCACATGAGCAACTTTGTATGAGAGGATTTATGGGAGCCTTGAAAGGGTACGCTCGAAGATGGCTCAGAATCCCGTCGGAAGAATCGTTGCGCACTTGGGGTGAAGTAACCAGCAAGTTTCTGGAACATTGGGATAGGGACTCACCTCCCGGGTCAAGGGAATGGACGTCTCGCTTTAGTAGTCAGCCACCAGAAATCGACATTGCCAATGAAGAGGAATGTGGAGAAGAATCCATTGATGAAGTCTACTCAGTGCTTAGCTTGGATTCCACGTCCTTACTTGCGGATGTCGAGGTTGTTGGTCAAGAAGAAGTCGTGGAGGAAGTGATAACTGAATCCATTGATTCATTTGAGTCAGAAGGTGATGGCGTGAGTTGTGTTGAGGTCGAGGATCCAATCTCTGAAGATTTTGGTGTCTTTGAATCTATTGCGGCAGATACTCTTGATCTTGACTCCTACGTTCTGATCCATGCACCCACCTATGATTCCCAAAGGAGTTTTGATCCCCTTTACTCTTTTTATTTTCCATCTGATTCCCTTAGTTATTTTTAGATTTTTTTTTTCTTGGTTTTGTTAATTTTAGTTTTCAGGGAATCGTGGACTTGCTTGAGCAGATACGGAGAGGTGCCAAAGATGGTTCCCAAGATGCGAGGAGTAATGGAACGGATGCACAGGATTCGTTTCCATTTGATAATGGATAACTGATGAATGTGTATTTTACACTTTCATTCGAGTCTTTTTCACCTAATTTAGCTATCCTCTATGTTAATTTAGATATATTTTAGTACATTTTATTAGAATAGTGTCACGTTTCCCTTTAGATTTTATTTTACAGGTTTTGGTTGAAATTCGGAGATTTCGGGGCAATTATATTGAAGTCTACAAGGATTGGTGTTCCAGAAGCATATTTGGAGTATCTGAAGGTTTCCGGATAAGATTTGGAGTCTAGGGGCCGAATCTGGAGGTTAGAAGGCTACTAGAAGTAATAAACCGAGTCCGAAAAGGTGAAGAAATCCAAATCCGCGTCGAAAAACGCGGAAATTCCGCGAAAAACTGGGGGGCGAACCGCCCCATCACCGGGCGAACCGCCCCAGAAGAAATTCGGGGCCTATATATAGAGCTCAAGTTTTTCTCCGAAAATCATATCTTTCCAAGCCTACTTTCTCACCTCTCTCTAGTTTTAGGTAGGAACTTCCCAGGGCCTGTCCTGGGAGTTCCGTAGCTTAGGGGATACTTTTTCATAGCAGATTGGAGCGCGTAGGATCGCAATCATCCGGAGATTGACAACCTTCGGTAACTTTGTATCTTACAGTTTTTATCTACTTATTTTATTCTTCTTTCAATATGTTTTCTTATATGATTGCTATTGATTGCATGCCTATTATGAGTAGCTAAATTTATCGTTGGTGGTAGTATGTGAATTCTTAGCGAGGGAAGATAATCATGCTAATGGCTATATCGCGCATTATACTCCGTGTCATTGCTTTATTTCGTTGATCAGTTGAAACCAAAATTCTCGTATGTTTTATTGCTCATTATGCACACCTGGACACTTGTCAACCAATCAGACCAATTATCTTCGTAGTGTTGAATAATTACGGAACACATTAGGACGTTAGTTGTTGATGAGTCAGACCCATACTATCTTCGTAGTGCTTAATACTTGCAACAAGGACACAAGATTGATTCAAAGATCTCTATGCAAGACCAAGGAATTTATGCATGATTATCGACCCATTATGTTAAGAAGGACCATACTACCACCAATCTCCATTATCTGCTTGAAAACCCCTATTGCTTTCTATTTGCTGTTTTATATTCTTAATTAGATTTGATAAAGCTAGTATAGTCCTGAGAGAACGACACTCGAGTCATTCTACTACTACACTACTGTTTTCGTTGTAGTTGTGGATTGCCTTTGGCTAAATAATAAATATTATTTGCTGAATCGAGACCTGACAAATCTCCGTTCATCAAATTGGTGCCGTTGTCGTGGACTATACTCCTTTTTTCTATTTAATTTGTTTATATTTACAGCTTTAGATTCCTAATTTTTTAGTTTTAGTTTTCCTTTTTAATCTCTCTCTGCTTTCCTAGTTTGTTTCTAATCACTTTTCCTAGTCTGTCACAGATAGTGTATGCCGCATACACGTTCTGCAGGAACACCGCTTGCTAATTCAATTGCTGAGATCGATAGAGTCTACCACCAAAGAAGGCGACTACTTGAAAGGCGCGCACTAGAGGAAATAGAGGAAACCGATTTCTCTGAATCTCTAATTAGTCTATTCAAGGAAATCGACGGAATGGCAGAAGCTAGACCACTGAAGGCATGGGTACAACCCACCAAGGATCGTATGAGGGGACCGGCGATTGTTCTTTAGCCTGCAACCCGAGATCTGGAGATCAAGAACCACGCATTCCAACAACTTCCGAGGTTCTATGGCTTATCAAGGGAAGATGTGATGGGGTACTTGAACGATATCGATGATTTCGTCAACCAACTCCCACGATCCGGAGCTGACATAACAACGGATGAGTTGAGGATGAAGGTTTTTGCTATGGGACTTGGCGACAGAGCCAAGTCATGGCTGAGTTCTCTACCAGCCGGCTCACTGGACACTTGGGAAAAGGTTTTTTCAGCTTTCATGGAGAAATACTTCCGACACACTCTGACTACCGCGCTTAAGGCGCAAATCACTGATTCAAGCAGGACTATGATGAGACCATTTACACTGCGTTCGAGAGGTTCCAAGATCTCACGAACAAGTGCCCTCACCATGGTTTTGAACTTTCTGACTTAGTCCAACACTTCTACAATGGACTAACCTTCGAGAACCAACAAGTGGTGGATTTCCAATGCCGAGGCAATATTTGGGAGGAAACCGCAGAAGCCGTCTGGGCAGTTTTCGAAAGGCTTGCTAAGGGTTCGCAGTTCAAGGACCCAAGAGCAATGGTTAGGAGACGTGGACCTGAAGCTCCACCGACTCAAGAAGCCCCTATGTATAGGGGGAATGGGGATCAATTCGAGTGCTTTACCAACGACTTGAAGCAAGTCCTCAAGAGCGCCACCGGAACAACTGTTTCGAACGAAGTATGCCGAATATGCAAGAACTATGGGCATGGGGCTCATATGTGTAGATCGGAGCTGGCATACGATGATGGCAACTGGGCTCGAGGAGGCGAAGAAGAAGCCTTTGCTACGGAGTTTGGCACTCAAGAAGTTAGCTACGGACAAGACGGTAGGAATCCTCGAGGTGGATTTTGGAGAAGAGGATACCGTAACAATCAAGGATATGCACCGGCTAACCAAACTTATGGACCTAACCAAGACCGTAGTAGGCTGAACTATGGTAATGATCACTGCAAAAACCCCGCTCCGAAAGAGCCACCTAAGTCGAAGTCGGCTCTACTGATGGAGAACTTGCAAAAGATGGTTGATCACACACAAAGTTTTCTCAAACGTTATGAGGAAGATTCTGAGAAGACTAGGGCAAGGCTTGATAAGTTGGAAGAGAGCACTAGGCTTTCCCATCAAAAGATGCAAGAGTTGATCGACCGAAGAGCAAGTAAGGAACAAGGCAACACTGAGAAGGTCGTTAGGTGCGAGTGTTGCATGAAGGAAGAACTTCTACAGGCTGAGGAAGAAGAGGAGGACCTTGGTTCTGACGCAAGTGATGAGGAGCAAGAGGATCCCGAACCACTCCCTAAAAGTTTCGATGTTAAGGTAGGGATCGGTGAGCTTGAAGATGTCCGTGCCACACTAGACACGGGATCCTACTCAAACATAATTCCTTTGAATGTGTTTGAAAAGAGTAACCTTGGAAAACTATCTGAGGAAAGGGCTATTGTGCGACTGGCGGATGGATCATTCATGAGACCCGAAGGCGTTGTGAAAAATGTGTTGGTCAAGATTGGTGAAGCATCAATAAACACCAATTTCGTAGTTATGCCGGCATCTGCACCTGGGACGGGGGATGTCATACTCTTAGGGCAAACATTCTTGACCAAGCTACGCTCAGTGATGGACATCTACCAAAGAACTTGCACCATTGAGGTGGATGGCAAGCAACACGTATTACAAGCCATACCTGATCCACCGGAACCGCCTGATATTACTACTCACTATTGTGGTCTTGCAGCCTATATTCTTTCTTATTCACAGGTTCGTGGCATGGAGAGGAGATCAATGAAGGGGAAGCCTTGTACCCGCAAAAAGAGGAGATAGGCGCAGACAGGAGTCGAGTCAAAGACTTTAAACAATGACGCTATCCGGGAGGCAACCCGGATTTTTTATCGCTTTCTTTACTGCTTTTTCTGCATGCATTTCATTCTTGAACTATTTGCTTCTCATATGCGAATTTTTGTTCTTATGTGTGTCGTATATGCTTTGTTCGAGTGAGATTTTTCGAGTGGTTTTTTGAAAAAAAATTAGTTTCGAGATTAAAATCGCATTTTCTGACATCGGGACCCGTCTCCCCGCATTGGGGAGCACGGGGCGAACCGCCCCACAGTCCCAGATCTTAAAAAACACGGATTTCAACCCCAAATCATTATTTTCTTCCTTCTTCTTCATCCATACTCCCAAAAAACCCGAAAAGTGCGATTTTGCTTCTAAATCTTCATAACTTCTTCGTTTCTTGACCAAATTGAGTATTCTTTAGCTTAATTCGAATCCTATTACATGATCTATCATCCTAACCGATCAGATTTCATCCTAATTCGTTAGATTTGCAGATCTGAGGGTATCATCTTTAAGAACCCTAATTTTCGAATTTGGGGGTTTTCTAATTTGAGCTTCAATTATGCTTGTTTGATGCATGGGTATGTTGTTATTATGATTAGACATGTTATTTACTATCAATTGCATGCTCAATTTCGCTTTAATTGTTGATTTGAGTATTTTGCTATTAGATGATATATCTTGTTATGCATTATGTCTTTATCTTTGATTTCTAGCATAATGATATGTTTATTGGAGTAATGTTGGTGGATTTGACGATAGAATGCTTATTAGTTGAGATCGAGGATTTATGCTGGTAGAATTTTTGCGCTGCTATGGGCTAAATTGAGCCTTGTTATCAAGGATATTGGTTGTCTAGTAAGAGCATGATGTGATGTATTGCATGTAGTAGTTACGTTGATATGTTGCATGATGAAGTAGCTAGGCTAGACATTGCGGTTTGGGGAGTTCGATTGTTGAATTTATCACTTGTGTGTCTCGCTTTTACACTAGCATATATTTGAGTCTGTTTTGAGTCGTACGAGGTGCAAATCGCTGTTTGTAGGTACCATACTAAGGGAAGGGAGTATTCCGTATGATTGCTGTGAAGAACCATGTCAAGGAAGGTGATCTCGCTAGATGTGCGTTCGAGCCAAGGGGTTTGGCAACAACGTCGTGGATTATCCGAGAGGAGTTAGAATACACCTGGAGTAAGGACTCCTATGCCTATTCATGCACCACCGAAGGGTCAGAAACCACTATTATGTCAGCACTCCATCACGAGGACTACAGAGTTCAAGTGAATAGGAAGGCACCGGGACAGTCTTGCCGCGACGGATTCGATCTTGAGTCCGAAGTTGCTCGAAGGTTCCGAAGCGCTAGCTCGGTTCCAAAACGTAATGACATGGGTACCCAGCACCTTGTTGGGGTGCCCCTTGCCTGCCTCTAAAAGGAGCATAACATTGATATTGGGAGCATCAACTGTAGAGAATGTGGACAAAATTGGAGAAAAAGGTAGAAGACTTCTGAGTATCCGAACAGCTAACTGAAACCTTCTCGTGGAGTGAACCGTTGGAGGGGGAGGTCCTGATACCACTGCCCTTTCCCCTTCAACATTTCACATCCTATTGGAGGGCTACAGGATGGAGAATTCCATAACAGCGGCGGTTAATCTTGAGAATTCAACCTGCCACTACAACTCTACTAGTGAGGATGTGCGTGACAGTAGTGACAATGAAGACAAGAGGGACGATGATGATACCGATGGTTGAATTTGTCCTATCTGAACTTTTGATGGAACTACTGCCACAACCACAAGTCCCGATGATCATATATGAAGCTCCCAGAAGAGGCCCAATAACTCAAGAGCAGCATACTCAGCCAACCGAAGCCAAACCATGGGGTAACATCTAGTATCATATCTTATTTCCTCATTTTCTTACTGCTAGGGACTAGCGTTAATTTCATGAGGGGGATGGGATTTAAGTGATCTGATGTTGTTAGTTTGAAGCTTGGAATTGGTAGGATGTGTATAGTACCTTGCATGTTTTATCTTGTTCTTTGTTTGCATTTGCACGTTTACTGCTTTCTTAGATTTTTAGGTTGCATTCACTTCATTCATCCTAGGATAGTCTTGCATGTTTTATATGGAGTTTATTGCCGAATTTTTGAACTTTTATATTGGGTAAATCAACTAGCTATGCCATTATTCGTATGCTTCATCTCTATGAATTTGTTTGAGGTTTTTCTCGCTTGGCTTGTCACATTTATGTATTGCACTTAGTTGAGCTAGATAGTCTCGACATCACTTAGTGGTGTTTTCTCTACTGCGGTTCACGAAGGCCTTTATAATAGGATGATGCATGTTAGGGTCTTATGGTTGTTTTCCCGAGTAATTATGTACCTAAGAGGCAACAAGTCTTCACCATGCTTTGAGATTGCTAAATGCCTAGGAAGGAGGTAGTGTGAGTTTGTGTGATCCTTTGTTTATAGCCTATTCTTCCGAATAGGTTTGGGGAGGGGGTTACACCATCATTAGACTTGTTTCTGTTTTTCATGTTTCGTATCGTGAGTTTATTTTTCCTTTTCCGTAATTTTGTACTCCAACCTATTCTTTCGAATAGGTTTGGGGAAGTCGTGTGAGTCTTTTTGTTTCTCTCTTTGTTATGCTACTGCTGGCTAGAAAAAATCGAAAAAAAAGAAGAAAAATTCCAGGAAAAAAGAGAAAAAGAAAATGAAAAAAAAGAATCTGGAAAGAAAAAAAAAGAAAAAAAGAGAAGACCCCAAAAAAGAAAAGAAGGGTCCAAAAAGAAAAGCCAAATAGCAGTTTAGCAAAGTTTTGAGTCTTTTCCATTTTTCGTATTGTTCGTAATCGTGATTTTCTATTTTTTTATCATTTTTGTCTTGAGTGTCATCTGTTCTAGACCACCCTCGTCCTGCCATTCAGGAAGTGGTGAATAGCTTAAGACTTTACTTGAGAGATGGGTAGAATAGGGGAGTGTTATCTTTTATAGGGAACCCTCCTTCGTTTGATGAGAGCCAGTACTGGTTCGACCTCTTTTGAGGGAAAGTCTTAACATGGTGGAACAACAGTAAGTCCTCAGTTTCATAGGAACGGGGCAACCATTCGTATCTTAGCATGCATCATTACATCGTCACTGACTAGGTCCAGGTAGAGAATGTTACGAGAGACTATCTTGTCTTGACATAAGTGCTTATGTGGATGTGTATAAGTCAATCGAGGTATTCTTCAACCAATATTCATGCTTTGATTTATATGGTTTTTGTTCATATGTTATTTGATAGATTCAGTAGATTAGTTCATTTTATTTGGCATGAAACTCCATTTTTGAGTCTTGCATGTTTTTTGTATTAGAGTCTAGCTTAGTTGCTTGAGGACAAGCGAAGGTTCGGTTTGGGGAGTTTGATGAATGTGTATTTTACACTTTCATTCGAGTTTTTTCACCTAATTGAGCTATCCTCTATGTTAATTTAGCTATATTTTAGTACATTTTATTAGAATAGTGTCACGTTTCCCTTTAGATTTTATTTTACAGGTTTTGGTTGAAATTCGGAGATTTCGGGGCAATTATATTGAAGTCTACAAGGAATTGGTGTTCCAGAAGCATATTTGGAGTATCTGATGGTTTCCGGATAGGATTTGGAGTCTAGGGGCCGAATCTGGAGGTTAGAAGGCTACTAGAAGTCATAAACCGAGTCCAAAAAGGTGAAGAAATCCAAATCCGCGTCGAAAAACGTGGAAATTCCGCGAAAAACTGGGGGGCGAACCGCCCCATCACCGGGCGAACCGCCCGAGAAGAAATTCGGGGCCTATATATAGAGCTCAAGTTTTTCTCCGAAAATCATATCTTTCCAAGCCTACTTTCTCACCACTCTCTATAGTTTTAGGTAGGAACTTCCCAGGGCCTGTCCTGGGAATTTCGTAGCTTAGGGGATACTTTTTCATAGCAGATTGGAGCGCGTAGGATCGCAATCATCCGGAGATTGACAACCTTCGGTAACTTTGTATCTTACAGTTTTTATCTACTTATTTTATTCTTCTTTCAATATGTTTTCTTATATGATTGCTATGGATTGCATGCCTATTATGAATAGCTAAATTTATCGTTGGTGGTAGTATGTGAATTCTTAGCGAGGGAAGATAATCATGCTAATGGCTATATCGCGCATTATACTCCGTGTCATTGCTTTATTTCGTTGATCAGTTGAAACCAAAATTCTCGTATGTTGTATTGCTCATTATGCACACCTGGACACTTGTCAACCAATCAGACCAATTATCTTCGTAGTGTTGAATAATTACGGAACACATTAGGACGTTAGTTGTTGATGAGTCAGACCCATACTATCTTCGTAGTGCTTAATACTTGCAACAAGGACACAAGATTGATTCAAAGATCTCTATGCAAGACCGAGGAATTTATGCATGATTATCGACCGATTATGTTAAGAAGGACCATACTACCACCAATCTCCATTATCTGCTTGAAAACCCCTATTGCTTTCTATTTGCTGTTTTATATTCTTAATTAGATTGATAAAGCTAGTATAGTCCTGAGAGAACGACACTCGAGTCATTCTACTACTACACTACGGTTTTCGTTGTAGTTGTGGATTGCCTTGGCTAAATAATAATATTATTTGCTGAATCGAGACCTGACAAATCTCCGTTCATCATAACATTAGTGGTATGATCTCCGTCTGACATGTAGGGACTATTATGGGGATACGATCCCGATAATAGTCTTTTCACATGTCCGTTCTCAGCCGACCGAGGCAAACCATTCGGTAAAATCTAGTATTACTTTTTATTTACTCATTTCTTTTGCTAGGGACTAGCTTAAGTTTCATGAGGGGGATGGGATGTGAACCATGATGTTAAGTATTGTTTGGTTTAGTGATGTTGAGTATGGTATCTTGTTTTTGCTTTGCATTTGCACGTTTACTGCTTTCTTAGTTTTTTAGGTTGCATTCACTACATTCATCCTAGGATAGTCTGTATGTTTTATATGGAGTTTATTGCCAAAATTTTGAACCTTTTTATTGGGTAGGATTAACTACTATGCCATTAATCATATGCTTCATCTCTATGAATTTGCTTGATGTTTTCTCGCTTGGCTTGTCACATTTATGTATGCACTTAGTTAAGCTTGTAGGTCGACATCACTTATGGTGTGTTTTTCTCTACTGCGTTTCACGAAGGCCTTTATAATAGGATGATGCATGTGGGTCTTATGGTTGTTTTCCCGAGTAATGATGTACTAAAGGCAACAGTCTTTCACCATGCTGTGAGATTGCTAAATGCCTAGGAAGGAGGTAGTGTGAGGATTGTGATCCTTTGTTTGTAACCTATTCTCCGAATAGGTTTGGGGAGGGGGGTTACACCATCATTAGACTTGTTTTTTCATTTGTAATTCCGTTTTGTAGTTTGATTTTTCATTTCTCGTAAATTTTGTACTCCAACCTATTCTTTCAAATAGGTTTGGGGAAGTCGTTTTGTGAGATCATTTGTTTCTTTTTCGGTATTCGACTGCTGGCTAAAAGAATCGAAAAAAAAAAAGGAAAAAATTCCAATGCCAGAAAAAAAGAAAAAAAAACTGGAAAAGAAAAAGAAAAAAAA
>CM051457.1:80514160-80557906 GCA_028274465.1 Plantago ovata
TTCCCAGAGTCATCTATAGTGATTTTGAGCAGCACGGCTGTGTACACGTACCTTGTTGATTTTCTACAGCAGTTTCATTTGTGTTACCACCACCAACAACAGTTTCATCTCTAAGTTGCTGAGTGGTAACATCTGCAGTTGTTATACCTTTCTTGCTGGCTTGTGCTGACAACATTTGCAGTTGTTGTCTTCTTGTTTTCTTTCCAGCAATCTTAGGTACATTCTGCTTGTAGAAAGATCTTCCCACATTGCACACAGATAATGGGTTTCTTAGCTGAATCCTGAAATGTTCAAGGATATAGCATATCTTGATTCCATACATAACTGGAAAGGAAGGTGAGACCTTGTTGTCTTCTACCTTTACCTTAAACTTAGTAACACAATCAACAAGCCTGTTGAAAATGTACTTAGCCCAGTTAAGTTCCGTTTTATTTTCATAGATATGCATCAGCAATGGCCATCTTCTCAGGCCTACTTGGTCAATTCCTCCAACTTGGGAGTCAAGAACTTTAATTAGTAGCAGAGCTACTAGACCAAGTGAATGGCAGAGATGCTTTCTCTTAACGTGCTTTGTCCAAGTCACGGGAGCTATCTCGCCTTTCTTCATTTTCTCATTTCTGACGTCACTGTAGAAAGCTTCAATTTCTTCGTCAGTGGCAGTGACGTCATCTTCAGTTCCAGTGGTTGGAATCTGAAAAATTTCCGCTAAATCAGTCCATTTCAGGACGATTTGCGTGTTCTGAACATAAGTAAGGATCACTTTTTCAGTGACTCCATTACTGTCTGTAAGGGACTGGATTTCTGCATTGTTGTAGAATTCCATTGTATCAATCATGCTCACTTGCTTAGTGCGAGCAGAGATAAAGTTCATGAGGCCTTGCTGCTTGATAAACTCAAGCGCCTCTTCATTTTGGTCATCAAGTTCTTGTTCATAAAAGTACCTAATGTACTTTTCTTTTGCAAACCCTCCCCATTGCATCAACATCTCACACTTTGCAGTGTCAAGATATGACGGAGGCATAGGTTTTTCAGTGATTCGGTCGTTTTTCAACACAACTTTCGTTGTGTTTGTGGCCGGAGTAGTCACCGGAGCAATGCGTGTTTCAGCACTGTCAACCTTTGACGACTTTGAGGACTTAGATAACTGTCTCTTGGGAGCCATTTCTTTTATAGAGCAAGAAAATTGTACGAAAAGAGATAGTTTGCTTTTTGACCGGAGGTACAGTAGATTCAGGCTAGAATTTGCAGAGAAAGGAAATGTGAGTTAAAGAATTTTGTCATTTCTCTAACTCCTTCTTTATATAGTGTCTCTGGTGTGTGAGAAACTCAATCGATTTGAGCTCTCAGCAAGGGTAAAACAGAGAAACACTGGAGTTAGTGGAGCCTTTGCATTGAATGCGTAGTGGCCCACTAACTAAAACCGTCAGAGCACTCTCTCTCTTTGTTTTGTTAGCCGTTAGATAATAACTCCTTTTAATCAATGGCCACGATTGAATTTCATGTCATGATTATTGCGAGTTTATCTGTGCCAGCTTAACGTCACAAATTGATTTTACCGAGTTTAAGGGATAGATTGCTTGCTGAAATAGACAAGAATCTTTTCAGCGAGTTTGAATTAACAATCTAGATACTTGCTGAAAGTTCCCCCTTACTTAGATATCTCATATTTTCTTAAGTTTAAAAGATATTTCTGATTTCCCGTATCAGTAAATTCTTTTGTACTTGAGACATCCTTTGGTAAATCTGAGAGATGAGCTTTGCTCTTTTTCTGAGTTCCCGTCTCAGAAAATTCCTTTGATACTTGAATACCTGTTTCAGTATCTTTTGATTGTCTGAGTACCCGTCTCAGCAATCCTTAAGTTCTTTCTCTTACTGAGTGCCTGTCTCAGCAAGTGATCAAGTTTCCTAACAAATACCCGTTTTGAAGGAATTACTTGTTGAATGCCTGTTTCAGCAATCATGTAGTGACTTATCATTTCTTAGAAGAAATCAGTGAACAGGAATACTTTGGCTTGCTGAATACCTGTTTCAGCATTCTGCCAAGTGTATCCTTTATTGAGGTAGTTCAATCAATCCAAGGTTATACCTTAGCATTGCGAACCTATTATCCGGTAGGGGCTTGGTAAAGATGTCAGCAAGTTGATCTTCAGTTCCTACTTTCACAACCTCAATATCACCTTTTTCCACATGATCTCTAATGAAATGATGTCTAATATCAATGTGCTTGGTCCTAGAGTGAAACTTAGGATTTTGCGTGATTGCAATAGCACTTGTATTATCACAAAAGATTGGTGTTTTCTTTGCAGAAATACAATAATCTCTTAATTGTTGCTGAATCCATAGGATTTGAGATGTACAACAACCAGCTGCAATGTATTCAGATTCAGTAGATGAATTGGCGACACAGGTTTGCTTCTTGCTGAACCATGATATTAATCTAGTACCCAAAAACTGACAAGTTCCAGAGGTACTTTTTCTATCAAGAGTTGATCCTCCATGATCAGCATCAGAATAGCCAACCAATTCAATTCCAGAATCTTTAGGATACCATAATCCAACATTGACTGTACCTTTAACATATTTCAGTATCTTGATTGCCTTTTTGTAGTGTGATTCTCTTGGATCAGATTGGAATCTTGCACACACACAAACAGCATACTGAATGTCAGGTCTACTTGCTGTTAGATACAACAAGGAACCAATGAGCTTCCTATACTTGTGTTCTTCAACACTTTTGTCCTCTTTAGTATAGCCCAATTTAGTACCAACACTCATAGGGATCTTTTCATGTTTCTCACCCTCTTTGATCCTAAACTTATGAGCATTTCTTTCGCATACTTTGCTTGATTATGAATATTCCATCTTTGAGTTGCTTGACTTGCAACCCTAGGAAATAATTCAATTTTCCCATCATACTCATTTCAAACTTATTTGTCATGAGTTTGGCAAAATCATCACAAAGTTGCTTGTCCTTAGATCCAAAAATTATGTCATCCACATAAATTTGAACTAAGATTATTTTACCATTATGGTTCATGGTAAATAATGTTTTGTCAACTTCACCTTTCTTGAATCCATTTTCCAGCAAGAACTTAGTCAAGGTATCATACCATGCTCTTGGTGCTTGCTTTAGACCATATACAGCTTTTTGAAGCTTGTATACCATCTTGATTTCTGAGGGAAGTTCAAAGCCAGGGGGTTGTTCTAGGTAGACTTCTTCAGCAAGTTCACCATTTAAGAATGCACTTTTAACATCCATTTGGTAAACAATGAAGTCATTGTGAGCAGCAAAGGCCAAGAAAAGCCTAATTGCATCCAATCTTGCAACTGGTGCATAAGACTCATCATAGTCCAATCCTTCAGTCTGACAGTAACCTTGAGCAACTAAACGTGCTTTATTTCTTGTTACTTCACCAGACTCGCTCAGCTTGTTTCTGAACACCCACTTTGTACCAATAGCTTTCTTGTCTTCAGCAAGTGGCACAAGTTTCCAGACTTTGTTCCTCTCAAATTGATCCAATTCTTCTTGCATTGCCTTTATCCATTCAGAATGCTTCAAAGCTTCTTCTATGGTTTTAGGTTCAATTTCTGAAACAAAACAGAGAACAATGATTCTACTTCTACGGTAGTTGCTTCTTCAGCAAGTCCGTGAGTAGCTTTGGATCTAGTCACTTGGCGTTTATTAATATCACCAATCATATCCGTAGAGGGATGATCTCTAATCCATTTATTAACAGGTTTCCTGTTTGTTGGATCAGGATATGTTTGCTCATCAGCATGTGACTCTTCAGTATGTACTTGTTCAGTACTACTGGGAATTTGTGTCTCTGTTGAGATTTGTGCATCAGCAACTGCTTGTTCAGCATTGCTAGATTGAGGTATTTCATCAGCAGGTACTGGAGATTGCGTAATTTCATCAACTTCCGGAGCAACCGCGTCTTTTGCTGGAAATTCTTTGTCGTGAACTATATTTATCTTGTCATGACTCGGGGGAGGAGAGTCATTGTCAGAATCATCATTTAGTTCAATTGACTTGATTTGCGTAGCATCAGATTCAGTTCTTTGCTCATTTATGATTAACTTTTTCATACATTCTGATATTTCTTCTTCAGCAGGCACACCTTGTGACTTTTCGTAGAATACAACATGCACTGATTCTTCAATCTTTTGTGCCTTTCTGTTGTAAACTCTATAAGCTGTACTATGCAAGGAGTAGCCTAGAAATATCGCTTCGTCTGCCTTTGGTTGAAATGTTCTTAGGTATTCTCTACCATTATTAAGAACGAAACACTTGCAACCAAATACTCTTAGATGAGTGATGTTAGGAGGTCTTCCAACATACAATTCATAAGGAGTTTTGTTGTATTCCTTAGTAATCAAACATCTGTTTTGAGTATAGCAGGCGGTATTAATCACTTCAACCCAATAAGCCTCACTTATTTCAGTGTCAGCAAGCATTGTTCTTGCGGCTTCTTTCAGGGTACGATTCTTCCGTTCAGCAACACCATTTTGCTGTGGTGTTCTTACTGAGGATAACTGATGTTGTATACCTTTTGAGGTACAATATTCAGTTATGTACTGGTTTACAAACTCAGTACCATGGTCTGTCCTTATGTTACCTTGTCATTTTTCATGACTTCAAGCTTATTCAACAATTTAGGTATTTCAGTCGTTGTTTCAGATTTGTGCTTGATGAATACTACCCAAGTGAATCTTGAATAGTCATCTACCACGACTAGACCATACTTCTTACCAGCATAGCTTGTTGAAGAAGATTCAAACAAGTCCATGTGCAAGAGTTGTAAAGGTTTTGTAGTTGACGGTACTGCCTTGTTCTTGAAAGAAGATTTGGTTTGCTTTCCTTGCTGACATGCATTGCAAACACCATCCTTCTTAAAAGTAACCCTAGGTAATCCAACTATAAGTGCCTTTTTAGACAGCTTATTCAACGTCTTGAAGTTTAGATGACTTGTTCGTTTATGCCATAACCATGCTTTTTCAGCAAGGCAATCATGATCTGAGACAAGGCATTTTTCAACGTTTGCTGAAGACCAATCAACGGTGTACAAGCCTCCTGATCTTCTTGTAATCATTATTACCTTTTTAGTCTCAAAATCTACAAGTTTACATTCATCACTTTTAATTTCGATGAAGTATCCTTTGTCAGCAAACTGACTCATGCTGAAAAGGTTAAACTTAAGATTTTTGACATAAAGAACTCCAGTGATGGTTATGCATCCTAACTTCACATCATCATAGCCTTTTGTAGAACCAGAGCCTCCACCAGCAAACCTTATTGTTGGACCTTTAGACCACCGTCTATAGTTTATAAGGTTATTCTTGTTGCCCGTCATGTGCTTTCCACAACCACTATCAAAGTGCCAGATTGCATCGTTTGTCTCCGTGGCTGAAGTCTGCACAATCAAGAGCAAACAAGTTAATTATCCAATGATGGATGTCCATTAACATGTTCAAGAATGCGTCCAGTGGAAACCCAAGTCTGAAGTTTTTCAACTTTGACTTGTTTTCTACTTGCTGAGGAACTAGGAGGTTTTGAGCTGAAAGACTTTTGACTCGTGCTGGTCAAATCCACTTTCTGATGTGGTGTCTTGCTCTGTTGACCTTTTTGCTGAACATACTTTTTAGTAAGTTCTTTTCTAGCAAGGTTCCTTCTAGCCCTAGCATTGGGAGTCTTTTCAGAACTCTTAGGCTTGATTTTATTCATCTCTTTGAAGTATCTTTGCTGACTTTTCTTATACTCATGAAATAGTTGACTTTGCTTGGTTTTGAAACCTAGTCCACTTTTCGGAGAATGCTGAGCTTTAGCTTCAGCAACCTTACTTGATTCAGGTTTGTCAGCAAAGGACTTCTGATTACTTTTAGTAATCTTGCCTTTAGTCTTAACAACTTGCTTTTCAGCAACTTGTTTGGCGGAATGCTTCACAGCATTCTTCTTCTTTCAAGTTTGCTTTTCAGCAACCTGTTTCCTTTTAAAGTCTTGTTACTTTGAGTAGCAACAGCGGGCTTTATGGTCATAGGTACTTGATTGCATGTTTCAGCAACCTTAGTTTGACCAAACTGATAGATTTATGGTGGACTACTATCAGCAGCACGTACAAAGGAGATAGGTGATTTATCTTTTCTTAAAATTTCTACGTTATCACCTTCGCACGTTGCTCCTAAACCTTCTTTCTGAGATGGATCTCTCAAATAAGAGTTTAGTTCAGTCAGCGTATTACTTGCTTCCACATAGGATTTGAAATTGACTTTCATCTTTTTCATCTCTTGGATTTCAGCAAGTAACTTTAGAATAGAGGATTGATATTCTTCCAATTCTAATGCCATTTGAGAATTTTTCTCTGCAGCCTCAGCAATCAACTTCTTAAGACGCCTTATTTTAGCATCCTTTTCTTCTGTCTCTTCCTTCAGCAAAACGTACTTTTCAGTAGTCTACTTGATCAGAGTTTCAACAATTTGTAGTTTCTCTTGCTGTTTGCTGAGAGTTTTCTCAAATCTTTCGATTTCTCCTTGAATCTTGTCAAGGTCAATCTCGTCTTCACTTTCTGAGTCTGAGTCAGAGGTAGAGTTGTTTACCTGACCGGCCATGAGGCAGAATTCGTAGTTCGACACATCTGGATAAGCTTCCATAGCTATTCCACAGACTTCTTTGCCAATCTCCACGTCTAGAGTGGCTTCTTCATCGTCGGTGTCTGAACTTTCATCCTCACTTTCTTCGGAGCTAGTATCAATACACAGTGCATCGATTTTTGCTTGAAGCTTCATCTTTTCTTCAGCAATAAAAGCTCTTTTGAACTTCTTCTTCTTTTCAGCAGATTTGCCTTTCAGCAAAGGGCAATTAGCTTTGAAGTGTCAAGGCTTTTGCAGTAAAAACATAGATCATTTCCAACTGCTGGTTCTTCTGATGAAGTAGCTTGCTGAGCTTGCTTGTTCAGCGAGCTAGTTTCATTCTTGTACTTATGGTAGTTGTTACCAAGATGCTTTTTCAGCTTCTCTTTTGCTTTTCGCCTTTCAAGTTCCTTACTGATGAATTTCTTCATGTTTTTAACAACTAAAGCATTTTCATCAGCAGGCTCTTTATCATTCTTCTTTTCAGAAGATGACGGCTTTGTAGCAAGAGCAATGTTTTGCGATTTTTCAGCAAACACATTTTCTCTTTGCTTTGTCTCATAATTGACAGTAGCAAGATGAGAGAACAACTCTGTTGGTGTAATGTCTGGCATTCCTTGATTATAATAGAAATTCTGAGTGTGGATCCATTCTTGATTCAGACTTCTGATGATAGTTTTCACTTTCTCAGAATCTGAGTAGAGATTTCCAACACCCAATGCTGCCATTTCACTAACAAGAGTTGTGAATCTGAAGTCCAAGTCTTCCAGTGACTCGTTTGTACCTTGCTTAAAGTTTTGAAACTTTAATTTAAGTACTTCAAGTTTGTTTTCCTTGGTTTTGTCTGATCTAGCACAAAGATCTTGAACCATTTTCCAAGCCTCCTTTGCAATCTTAGCACCCCACAGTTTGCACTGTATGGTATCCGGAGTTGATCTAATGATGATATTTCTTGCTTGGCCATCAAGACGGAATCTCTTAGCTTCGTCAGAAGTCCATTCCTCTCTTGGTTTTGGCACAACCGTATCAGATGGTTCGCCAAGGATGGTTTCCTTCCCAGCTTCAGTGGTCTTTTGAGGGAAACTCCTTTCAATCTTAGTGATCTTGATAGGTCCATCATTAATGACGGTTACCATCTCATCACTAATGGCCTCAAGATGTAGCATCATGTTGTTTCGCCATTTCTCGTAATTTTCCAGCTTCAGCAAGGGAGCATCTCCTAAAGACATCCTGTCAGCAAAGCACTACCAAACTGATCAACTGAGAGTGATTTACGGAAAGCACCTAAGGGGATCTAGGTTCAGTGCAAAAGGCTAAAGAACCTCCTGCTCTGATACCACTTGTTGGTCCCTTTAAACAACAAGAAAAGACTAGAGGGGGGGGGTGAATAGTCTTTTCAAACTTTCGTCGTTTAAAACTTTCTCAGCAAGTACTTATTACTTTTCAGTAATGAGTTCGCTGATACTTAACTTTCTCAGCAAGCGTAAGTTACTTTACAGTAGCTTGCTTTGCTGATACTTAAAATCAGAGAGCGGAAGTCTTTGATACAATAAGTGCTTTTTCAGCAAGTGAAGTGAGTGACTGTGTACAGACAGATATGAATTGCTGAAAGCTAAGTACAGAAAGTAAATCACACAAACACTTTTATAGTGGTATCTGAGAGTGGCGTAATCTCTCAACTAATCCACTTCGTCCTTTCTAGGAATGAATCCACTAAGATATGATTGAGGTTCCTTACAATCTCCTATCTAGAGCGATTCAACAGAAACCAAAGCACACTTGCTTTGTCTCCAACCTAAACTAGAGAACTCAACCTTGTTCTCCACCAACCTTGGTACTTTTAATCAGCAAAACTATGCTCGATTAAGTTCCCTCTGAATATCACGCCTGAAAGGGTGTATTTTCAGTTAGAGAGTTTTGAGGTGATATAACTTAATTATAACTTATTCAGTTACAACAAGTAATCTAAGAAACACAACTTGGAATACTTTGCAGTAAACAAGTTTGATTGTTTCTGGTGTCAAGACTTGTTCTTGTTCGAAAGAAAGAACACTTAACTAATTTCTTAGCCGAGTTTGTTCTACTTCTTCACAAGTAGCTTTTTCAAGCTTTAAGTCTTGGAACGGATCAATGGCAGATGTAGAGAGTTTGAAGGTATGTGAGTTTAAGCACAAGTGAGAGTTTGATCACGTTGTTGACACATTTCAACTCTTCGCGAGATGACCTCTATTTATAGTGTAAGTAAAGAGCCGTTTGAATTTCAAATCCTAAGGCTTTTGTTCCTTAACATGTCACTATCTTGCTTTTGTACTTTCAGCAGCGTCTTTGTTTGTCTTCTAGTCTTCAAGTCCTTCGCGTGTAAGCTTTGCATTTAATGCACATTTGAATAGAATTCAAACAGTAACATTGGAGCGCAAAAACAAGTACTTTCAGCAAGAGGTCACATATGTTCCATCAGTAAGTGATTGGTCTCAGTTTCAGCAAGCACAACCTACTCTGTCTTTCAGATTTTCACTTATGCAATGCTGTTGCTGAAATTTCACCTTCTGAGCAACACGTGCCTTTGTAGATACCAGTCTTCAGCAATCTTCAAGTCTTCAGATCTTCTAAATCTTCAAGTCTTCGGATCTTCAATAATCTTCAAGATTCTGAGCGGTTTCTATTTGCTTCAATAGTTTGTTTATAAAAACAAAGTATATCGTCAGCAAATGCTTCAATAGGTTATTTTCTTTCCAGAAAATAAGATACATCATAAGCTTCAGCATCAATAAGTTATTTTCTTTTCAGAAAATAAAATACATCATACACAAAAGAAATAACTTATCTAGCATCTAAACTAAGTCATCAGCAAACGTTCCTCTTTTACAATGTCCTTAAAATTCTAAATTCCTATGGACCTTAAGAGTACTAGTTACTGGACATTCCTTAATTTAGCATGGTTAATTGCTCATCAAAATTACAAGTTTCCTAACAAAGAGTCAAGGGCAATCTTTGTCTAATGTTGTCCTCTATCTTCCGAATCCAGTATTCAACCACGGTCAACTCTATGTGGCATTCTCTCGTGTCACTAGCAAGAATGATTTGAAGGTTCTAATACTTGATGAAGATGGTAATCCTACCTACACCAACACCAATGTTGTGTACAAGGAAGTTCTTTGGAAGTTGCGTTGATTTTTTTCTTCTCTTTTAATTTGCTAGACTTTTGTTGATGTCTTTGAGATATTTTGACACTCCCTCTTTTAGGAACTTTTTGTATTTATCTGATAACTTTTGCTTCTTCATATAATTATCTCTCTTTATTACTTTGTGTAAGCTTAAAAGTATAATCATACCATGGCATCGCCACGGGTATGCACTAGTAAATTATGAAATTAAGTTGTTAGTTCTTCATTATTCTATTCACGAATCAAGCATGTTTGTGTGTGCTTTAGATATGTAAATTAGTGTATTATCTGGAATGTATTGTTGTGCAAATGTTCATTGTCTTATTACAAATATATACATTTTGTTATATCGTTATCAACTCTACTATTCTGCTTCATGTGCTTTGAACTAACCTGATGATGATCCCTCTTCCTTTATTTTTTGATCTTTTGCAGCTTGATTGTTGCATCTTCTGCTTATAGATGCACCATCCTATGGTAATTCCATCCTTTGGTAATTCCTTCAGTGCATCTTTGATTAAAATCTTTTTGAAAAGAAAATTAAATTTAATTATTAGTCTCCTTAATTTTCTGCAAATCGATCATGCATTTGTGTTTGTGATTTGGACATGTAAATCGAGATACTCAGTGAATTGTTCAGTACTAATAACCGTGTCTTGATTATTCCTCTTTGATTCTTTTTTTTTTCTTTTGCAGTTTGGTTGTTGGATGCATCTCTGCATTTTGTTTGCTGGAGCTATCTTCCGGTAATTTCATCCATTCATGTTTGATTACAACCTGTAGAAATTGAGTGATGAAATTCAATTGTTGGTGCTTTATTACCATGTTCATTAATCAGTGTTAGGAAACTTTTAATTTTGATGAGCAATTAACCATGCTAAATTAAGGAAAGTCCGGTAACTAGTACTCTTAAGGTCCATAGGAATTTAGAATTTCAAGGACATTGTAAAAGAGGAACGTTTGTTGAAGACTTAGTGTAGGTACTAGTTAGGTGCTTTAGTTTGCTGATGATGTACTTTGTTTTTACAAATGAACTATCGAAGCACTAGAACCGCTCAGAAACTTGAAGATTCGAAGACTGAAGACTTAGAAGAATTCTAAGAAAGGTATCTACAAAGGCACATGTTGCTTAGAAAGTGAGATTTTCAGCAACAGCTCGCATAAGTGAAAATCTATATGACATAGTAGGTTGTGCTTGCTGAAACTGAGACTGACCGCTTGCTGAAAAACATATGTGACCTCCTTGCTGAAGAGTACTTGCATTTTGGCTCCAACGTTCACATTTGAAATTGATTCAAATGAACATTAAATGGAAAGTAGGCACGCGAAGAACATGAAGACAAGAAGACAAATGAAGGACGCTGCTGAAAGTACAAAAGCAAGATAGTGACATCTTAAGGTGCAAAGCCTTAGAATTTGAAATTCAAACGGCTCCCTTAATTCACTATAAATAGAGGTCATCTGGCAAAGAGTAGAAGTGTGTCAACAACGTGATCAAACTCTCACTTGTGCTTAAACACTCAATACTCTTTACTAACTATTGATTCGTTCCAAGACTTAAGCTTGAAATAAAAGCTACTTGTGAAGAAGTAGAACATTCACGGCTAAGAAATTAGTGAAGTGTTCTTTCTTTCGAACAAGAACAAGTCTTGACACAAAAAACAACTTAACTTGTTTACTGAAAAGTATTACAAGTTGTGTTTCGTTAGATAACTTGTTATAGCCGAAAAGTTATACTCAAGTCATCTCATCCCAAACCTCTCTAACTGATAAACACCCTTTTTCAGGAGTGAAATTCAGGGGGAATTAATCAAGCATTGTGTTGCTGATTATAAGTCCCAAGTTTGGTGGAGAACAAGGTTACAGTTCTCTAGTTAGGTTGGAAACGAAGCAAGTGTGCTTTGGTTTCTGAAGAATCATTAGTGATAGGATTTGTGATGAACCTCAATCTTATCTTAGTGGATTCAGTCCTAGAAAGGACAAAGTGGATTATTTGAGAGATTACGCCACTCTCAGATACCACTATAAAAGTGTTTGTGTGATTTACTTTACCGCATTTAGTTTTCAGCAAGCTACTCTTATTGTACACTGTCACTCTGCTCACTTGCTGAAACTAGGACTCTCCGAAAAGCACTTATTGTATAAAGTCTTCCGCACTCTGTTTTTAAAGTACCAGTAAACTCGTTATTGAAAAGTAACAAGTACTTGATGAGAAAGTTAAGTACCAACAAACTAATTACTGAAAAGTAATAAGCACTTGCTGAGAAAGTTTTTAAACGACGAAAGTTTGAAAAGACTATTCACCCCCCCCCCCTAGTCTTTTCTTGTTATTTAAAGGGACCAACAAGTGGTATCAGAGCTGGAGGTTCTTTAACCTTCAGCACTGAACCTAGATCCCCTTAGGTGCTTTCCGTAAATCACTTTCACTTCATTAGTTTGGTAGTCTTTTGCTGACAGGATGTCGCTAGGAGACGCTCCCTTGCTGAAGCTGGAAAACTATGAAAAATGGCGAAACAACATGATGTTACATCTTGAGGCCATTAGTGATGAAATGGTTACTGTCATAAATGATGGACCTATCAAGATCACTAAACGTGAGAAAAGCTTTCCTCACAAAACCACGGATACTGCTGGAAAGGAAACTATCTTAGGAGAACCGGTTGATACCGCCGTTCCAAAACCAAGAGAGGAATGGACTTCTGACGAAGCCAAAAGATTCCATCTTGATGTCCAAGCAAGAAACATCATTATTCGATCTACTCCAGATACTATACAGTGCAAAATGTGGGGTGCCAAAACTGCTAAGGAAGCGTGGAAAATGGTTCAAGATCTTTGTGGTGGATCTGACAAAACCAAGGAAAACAAACTCGAAGTGCTAAATTTAAATTTCCAAAACTTTAAACAAGGTACAAATGAGTCACTGGAAGACTTGGATTTAAGATTCACAACTCTAGTGAGTGAGATGGTTGCCTTAGGAGTTGGAAACTTCTATTCAGATTATGAAAAGGTGAAAACCATTATTAGAAGTTTGAATCAAGAATGGATCCATATACAAAACTTCTATTACAATCAATGAATGCCAAATATCACTCGAACTTAGTTGTTCTCTCATCTTGCTATTGTCAACTACAAGACAAAGCAAAGAGAAAATGTGTTTGCTGAAAATCGCAAAACATTGCTCTTATCGCTAAGCCATCATCTTCTGAAAAGAAGAATGATAAAGAGAATGTTGATGAAAACGCTCTTGTTGTTAGAAACATGAAGAAATTCATCAGTAAAGAACTTGAAAGGCGAAAAGCAAAAGAGAAGCTGAAAAAGCATCTTCGTAACAACTACCATAAATACAAGAATAAAGCTAGCTCGCTGAACAAGCAAGCTCAGCAAGCAAACTCCTCTGAAGAACCAACAGTTGGCAATGATCTCTGCTTTTATTGCAAAAAGCCTGGACACTTCAAAGGAAATTGTCCTTTGCTGAAAGGCATATCTGCTGAAAAGAAGAAAAATTTCAAAAGGGCTTTCATTACTGAAGAAAATAAGAAGCTTCAAGCAAAAATCGATGCTCTTTTCATTGAAACAAGCTCTGAAGATAGTGAGGTAGAGAGCTCAGACACTGAAGAAGAAGAAGCCACTCTTGATGTAGAGATTGACAAGGAAGTTTGTGGAATAGCTATGGAAGCTTATCCAGATGTGTCAAACTACGAATTATGCCTCATGGCCGGTCAGGTAAATTGTCCTACCTCTGACTCTGATTCAATTCAGAAAGTGAAGATGACATTGACCTTGATAGAATTCAAGGAGAAATCGAAGGATTTGAGAAAACACTGAGCAAACAACAAGAGAAACTACAAAATGCTGAACTTCTTACTAAGCAAACTACTGAAAAGTATGTCTTGCTGAGCGTTGAGTCAGAAAAGAAGGATGCTGAAATATTGCATCTCAAGAAGTTAATTGCTGAAGCTACAGAGACGAATTCTCAAATGGCAATAGAATTGGAAGAGTATCAGTCTTCAATTCTAAAGTTACTTGCTGAAATACAAGAACTGAAAAAGATGAAAGTCAATTTCAAATCTTATGCTGGCGCTAGTAACACGCTGACTGAACTAAACTCCTATCTGAGAGACCCATCTCAGAAAGAAGATTTAGGTGCAAAGTATGAAGGTGATGACGTAATAATCTTGAGTAAAGACAAATCACGAATCACCTTTGTTCGTGCAACTGATAGTGGTCAACCAGAACTCTATCGGATTGGTCAATCTAAGGTTGCTGAAATAAGCAATCAAGTACCTACGACCTTAAAGCCCGCTTTTGCTACTCAAAGTAATAAGACTTTAAAAGGAAAACAGGTTGCTGAAAAGCAAACTGTACAGAAAAAGGATGCTATAAAGCATTCCGCCAAACAAGTTGCTGAAAAGCAATTTGTTAAGACTAAAGGCAAGATTACCAAAAACAATCAGAAGACCTTTTCTGACAAACCTGAATCGAGTAAGGTTGCTGAGACAAAAGCTCAGCATTCTCCGAAAAGTGGACTTGGATTCAAAACCAAGCAAAGTCAACTCTTTCATGAGTATAAGCAAAGTCAGAAAAGATACTTCAAAGAGATGAACAAAACCAAGACTAAGAGTTTTGACAAAACTCAAAACGCTAGGACTAGAAGGAACCTTGCCATAAAAGAACTTACTGAAAAGTATGTTCAGCAAAAGGGTCAACAAAGCAAGACACCACATCAATGATCAAAAGTCTTTCGGTTCTAAGCCCTCTAGTTCCTCAGCAAGTAGAAAACAAGTGAAATTTGAAAAACTCAAGATTTGGGTTTCCACTGGACGTTTTCTTGAACATGTTAATGGACATCCAATATTGGATAATTAACTTGTTTGCTCTTGATTGTGCAGACTTCAGCCACGGAGACAAACAATGCAATTTGGCACTTTGACAGTGGTTGTGGAAAGCACATGACGGGCAACAAGAAAACCCTATAAACTATAGACGGTGGTCTGAAGGTCCAACAATAAGGTTTGCTGGTGGAGGCTTTGGTTCTACTAAAGGTTATGGTGACGTGAAGTTAGGATGCATTACCATTTCGAAAGTTCTTTATGTCAAAAATCTTAAGTTTAACCTTTTCAGCATGATTTAATTCGCTGACAAAGGTTACTTCATCAAAATCAAAAGTGATGAATGTAAACTTATTGACTTTTAGACAAAGAAGGTTATTATGGTTGCTAGAAGATCAGGAGGTCTCTATACCGTAGATTGGTCTTCAGCAATCGTTGAAAAATGCCTTGTCTCAGATCATGATTGCGTTGCTGAAAAAGCATGGTTATGGCATAAACGAACAAGTCACCTAAACTTCAAGACGCTGAATAAGCTGTCTAAAAAGGCACTTGTAGTTGGATTACCTAAGGTTAGTTTTAAGAAGGATGGTGTTTGCAATGCATGTCAGCAAGGACAGCAAACCAAAACTTCTTTTAAGAACAAGGCAGTACCGTCCACTACAAAACCTTTACAACTCTTGCACATGGATTTGTTTGAATCTTCTTCAACAAGCTATGCTGGCAAGAAGTATGGTCTGGTGGTGGTAGATGACTATTCAAGATTCACTTGGGTAGTATTTATCAAACACAAGTCTGAAACAAGGACTGAAATACCTAACTTGCTGAACAAGCTCGAAGTCATGAAAAATGACAAGGTAAAAGTCATAAGAACAGACCATGGTACTGAGTTTGTAAAAACCAGTACATAACTGAGTATTGCACTTCAAAAGGCATACAACATCAGTTATCCTCAGTATGGATACCTCAACAAAATGGTGTTGCTGAAAGGAAGAATCGTACCCTTAAGGAAGCAGCTAGAACGATTCTTTCTGACACTGAAATAAGTGAAGCTTATTGGGTTGAAGCGATTAATACCGCCTGCTATACTCAAAACAAATGCTTGATAACTAAGGAATACAACAAAACTCCCTATGAGTTATTTGTTGGAAGACCTCCTAACATCACCCATCTAAGAGTATTTGGTTCCAAATGCTTTGTTCTTAACAATGGTAGAGAATACTTAAGAACATTTCAACCAAAGGCGGACGAAGTGATATTTCTTGGGTACTCCTTGCATAGTAAAGCTTATAGAGTTTACAACAAAAAGGCACAAAAGATCGAAGAATCAGTGCATGTTGTATTCTATGAAAAATCACAAGGAGTTCCTGCTGAAGAATAAATATCAGAATGTATGAAGAAATAACTCATACAAGAGCAAAGAACTGAATCTGATGCTAGGAATATCAAATCAATTGAACTAAATGATGATTCTGACAATGACTTTCCTCCCCCAAGTCATGACAAGATAAATATAGTTCATGATAAAGAATTTCCGGCTAAAGACCCAGTTGCTCCAGATGTTGCTGAAACTATGCAATTTCCTGTGGCTGCTGAAGAGTTACCTCAAACCAGAAATGCTGAACAAACAGTTGCTGATGAACCAATTTCAGCAGAGACACAACAAGATACCAGTAGTACTGAACAAGTACATGCTGAAGAGTGACATGCTGAAACGCAAACTTATCCAGATCCAAAGAGCAGAAAACCTGTTAATAAGTGGATTAGAGATCATCCCTCTACGGATATGATTGGTGATATTGACAAACGCCAAGTGACTAGATCCAAAGTATCTACTAATCAAGAACATGCTGAAGAAGCAAACGTCATTGAAGTAGAAGCTTTGTTCTTTTGCTTTGTTTTAGAAATTGAACCCAAGACCATAGATGAAGCTTTAAAGCATTCTGAATGGATCAAGGCAATGCAAGAACAACTGGATCAATTTGAAAGGAACAAAGTTTGGAAAATTGTACCCCTTGCTGAAGGAAAGAAAGCAATTGGTACAAAGTGGGTGTTCAGAAACAAGTTGAGGGAGTCTGGAGAAGTAACAAGGAACAAAGCACGTTTAGTTGCTCAAGGTTACTGCCAGACTGAAGGATTGGACTATGATGAGTCTTATGCAGCAGTTGCAAGCTTGGATGCAATTAGACTTTTCTTAGCCTTTGTTGCTCACAATGACTTCATTGTTTATCAAATGGATGTTAAAAGTGCATTCCTAAATGGTGAACTTGTTGAAGAAGTCTACCTAGAACAACCCCCTGGCTTTGAACTTCCCTCAGAAACCAAGATGGTATACAAGTTTCAGAAAGCTGTATATGGTCTAAAGGAAGCACCAAGAGCTTGGTATGATACTTTAGCTAAGTTCTTGCTGGATAATGGTTTCAAGAAAGGTGAAGCTGACAAAACCTTATTTACCATGAACCATGATGGTAAAATACTCTTAGTCCAGATTTATGTGGATGACATAATATTTGGATCTAAGGACAAGCAACTTTGTGATGATTTTGCCAAACTCATGACAAACAAGTTTGAAATGAGTATGATGGGCAAATTGAATTATTTCCTAGGATTGCAAGTCAAGCAACTCAAAGATGGAATATTCATAAGTCAAGCAAAGTATGCAAAGGAAATGCTCATAAAGTTCAGGATCAAAAAAGAAGAGAAACCTGAAAAGATCCCTATGAGTGTTGGTACCAAATTGTGCTATACTAAACAACATAAAAGTGTTGATGAACACAAGTATAAGAAGCTCATTGGTTCCTTGCTGTATCTAACAACAAGTAGACTTGACATTCAGTATGTTGTTTGTGTATGTGCAAGATTCCAATCTGATCCAAGAGAATCACACTACAAAAAGGCACTTAAGATACTGAAATATGTTAAAGGTACAGTCAATGTTGGATTATGGTATCCAAAAGATTCTGGATTGGAATTGGTTGGTTATTCTGATGCTGATCATGGAGGATCAACTATTGATAGAAAAAGTACTTCTGGAACTTGTCAGTTTCTAGGTAAAAGATTAATATCATGGTTCAGCAAGAAACAAACCTGTGTGGCTAATTCATCCACTGAATCTGAATACATTGCGGCTGGTTGTTGCACAGCTCAAATCCTATGGATTCAGCAACAATTAAGAGATTATGGTATTTCTGCAAAGAAAACACCAATCTTTTGTGATAATACAAGTGCTATTGCTATCATACAAAATCCTAAGTTCCACTCAAGGACAAAGCACATTTATATTAGACATCATTTCATTAGAGATCATGTGGAAAAAGGAGACATTGAGGTTGTAAAAGTAGGTACTGATGATCAACTTGCTGACATCTTTACCAAGCCCCTACCAGACAATAGGTTCGCAATGCTAAGGTATAACCTTGGATTGATTGAACTACCTCAATGAAAAGGGATACTATTGGTGGATTGCTGAAACAGGTATTCAGCAAGCCAAAAGTTGCTTAAAGGTTATGTGTTCCTTAAAATGTCCATTCCACTGACTTCTCTAAAAAGAAATGATTGTACACTTTATGTTTGCTGAAACTGGCATTCAACAAGTAATTCCTTCAAATAGGGTATTTGTTAGGAAACTTGATCATTTGCTGAGACGGGAACTCAGTAAGAAAACTTCAAAGATTGCTGAAACTGGCATTCAGACAATCAAGGATACTGAAACAGGTATTCAAGTATCAAAAGAAAAATCTGAGACGGGAACTCAGCAAAGAGCAAAAATACTTCTCAGATTTTACCTAAGGATATCTCAATATAAAAAGAATTTGCTGAGACGGGAACTCAGAAATATCTTTTACACTAAAAGAAAACTGAGATATTTGATTAAGGGGGAATTTTCAGCAAATACAAGGCTTGTTACTTGAAAAGGTAAGCGCTAAATTCAGATTGAATAAAATCGCTGAAAAGATTCGTCTTTACTTCAGCAAGCAATTAGCGTTGGAGTAAAAGAGATCGAATCCCGTGAATCAAGGTAAAATCAATTTGTGATGTTAATCATGGCACATATAAACTCGTTGTAAATCATGACATGAAATTTAATCGTGGCTATTGATTTTAAAGCACTTGATGATCCAACGGTTGATATTACAAAGAGAAAGTATGCTCTGACGGTTTTATGTTAGTGGTCCACTACGCATTTAATGCAAAGGCTCCACTAACTCAATGAATCTCTGTTTTACCCTTGCTGAGAACTCAAAACCATTGAGCTTCTCACATAAGAGAGATACTATATAAATGAAGAGTTAGAGAAAGACAAAATTCTATCACTCACATTTCCTTTCTCTGCAAATTTTTCTAGCCTGTGCTCTGAATTACTATACCTCTGGTCAAAAACAAAAATCTCTTTTTCGTACAACTCAACCCTCAAACTACTATATAAGAGATGGCTCCCAAAAGACAATTTTCTAAGACCTCAAAATCCTGAAAGGCAGACAGTGCTGGAAAAAACACTGCTCCTACTCCGGTTGAAACTCCGGTGAAAAACACGGTGAAAATCGTGTTGGCTAACAACCGAATCACTGAAAGACCCATGCCTCCTGCATATCTTGACACTGCAAAGTCTGAACAGATGATGCAATGGGGAGGATTTGCAAAAGGGAAGTATATCCGATACTTCTACGAACAAGATTTGGACGAAGAAAACATAGAGGCGTAGAATTACATAAATCAACAAGGCCTACTTTTCTTCATTACTGCTCGCACTAAACAAGTGAGCATGCTGGACACTATAGAATTCTACAATAATGCAGAAGTCCAAACCCTTACTGATGGACAAGGAGTCACTGAAAAAGTGATTTCTACCACAGTTCAAGGAGTGCAAATCATCCTAAAATGGATTGATTTAGCAAACATGTTTCAAATCCTACTACTGGAACTGATGATGACATCACTGCCACTGATGAAGAAATTGAAGCCTTCTACAGTGATGTCAGAAATGAAAGGATGAAGAAAGGCGAGATTTCTCCCGTGACTTGGACTAAGCACGTAAAAAGGAAGCATCTATGCTATTCACTTGGTCTAGTAGCTCTGCTACTCATCAAAGTCCTAGACTCCCAAGTTGGAGGAATTGACCAAGTAGGCCTGAGAAGGTGGCCTTTGATGATGCATATCTATGAGAACAAAACTGAAATCAACTGGGCTAAGTACATTTTCAACAGGCTTGTTGATTGTGTTACAAAGTTCAGGGTCAAGGTTGAAGACAACTCAGCCTCACCTTGGTTTCCAGTGACGTATGGATTGAAAATATGCTACATCCTTGAACATTTCATGATTCAGCTAAGAAACCCATTGCCGATTAAGAAATCAGTATGCAATGTGGGAAGAGCTTTCTACAAGCTGAATGGACCTAAGGCTGCTGACAAGAAGTCAAAGAAAGCACCAGCTACAAATGTTGTTGAGACTGATAACCAGTCTATGAATGCAACAGCTGCAAATGTTGCAGAAACTGATTAGCAAGCTAGGTATACAACAGCTGCAAATGTTGCTGAGAATGCAACAGCTGTAGATGTTACTGCTGATACTGCTGCGGTTGTTGATACTAATGCACCCAGCAAGAGATCCAAGAAAAAGAAGAAAGCTAATGATGACACTAGAACTGCAACTTCATCAGCTGATCCTATTCCTAAGAAGGCACAAACAAAGACCTTCCCAAGAAAGAAAACAACGGCACGTAAGTCCGTTCCAATGGTCCATGTCATTCGGGATGACGATGTTCCAGTGGTTGCTGAAACGCAAGCCATTGTAGTAGATGTTGCTGAAGTGTTCGCAGAAGCCTTCAGCAATCCAATTAACTTGGATTCATCTGCTGAAGCAAGACCACATGGCAGTGGAAATCAAAAGCCTGCCTTAGAATGCCTAGAAGATGTCTACATTGTAGATAATCTTGATGACAACACTCTGGAACCAGCAAGTGACATTGCTGCAGATTTGAGAAAAGCTGCACTTGCTGAAAGTGTCGCAGAAGAGACAGTTGCTGAAATAGCAACTACTCCAGTCCGAGAAATTGCTGAAGAACCAGTTGCTGAGACCGAAATGGTTCAAGTCCCAGAGGTTGCTGAAACACAACAAGAGACAGTATTCGACGACGCATCTCATGATGCTGAGAATATTAGACCAAGTTCACCGATAACTTCTATTGACAAAGTCCAACTGGTGCTGACTGACCTAAAGCCAACAAATGGACTTGGAGATTGATGACAACTCCAATAAGTCAGTAGACCTGTTAATGACAAGTAGTGAACTTAGAGGTCAAGATGTCTCTGCTCAACTTGTCAATTCAGAGACAAGGGAGATTGCTGAATCTGCACAACCTTCTCAATTAGAGCAAGAGAAGAAGTCTGCTGAAGAACAAGTCCCAGATAATGAAGATGTTATCAATGCTGAAAGGACTGAGTCACCACCTGCCATTCTTCAGCATGTAGTTAATTCAGATATAAGCAAAACTTCACTATCTGAAACTTTATCTTTAGCTAATATAATTATTTCTTTACAGAATTCTCAAGATACAAGTCAGAAGATTGCTGAAACTTCTGCACCAGAATCCACAACTCATGTTCAGCAGGTAGATGGAAATTTTGGTAAATCTACTAAGTTTGGAAACTTAGTACTTTTATCTAATATTGAGTTATTTCATGATGAACAATTCAAGGATGCTGCCACAGCTCCTGAAGAAATGGAAATAGTACCCGCACAACTCAGTGTGCAACATCAGCTTGCTGAAAGTCAGCAGGTAAATCATGTTACAGTTTTAGGCTCTAAAACTATTTTCCAAAGCATTCTTGAAATTGACTTTACTCTTATTCAGGCTCAAACAGAGAATGATGAAGTGGTTCACATCATGGAAGCTCTTGAAGTTAGTTCTGAAGAACTATACTAAAACTTCAAAAATAACACTTTGACCAGAGTTGCTAAGTCTGTCAGCAACTGGAAAAGGTACAGAAGGTTGGACTTTTCAGATCTTCACATCCATCTGTCCAGTGAGAAGAAGAGAAATTCTCTACTCAAACTTGAGACGTTTGTACGCTCAATACTTCCAGAAGAACTCTCATATTCTCAGCAAATGAGTTCAAATCTGATTGCTACAATCAGAGAGAATATGAAAGCAAAGTTCAAGAGTGCCTCTCTAGGTGAACAAGCTATGATGCTCAAGGGTTCCTTTGTACTCGTGGCGGCTGATCCCCACAAAATCAATGAGGAAGAGGAAGTTACAAGTGTTGCAATGTACAAACATCTTGAGTTAGTCATACTGACGGACGATGATGAAGAAGAAGAGGATGAAAATATCCTTAAAGACACATGTGATGATGAAGCCAAAGATTCTAAGGACAACAAGGACGATGATGATGATAATCAAGGTCCTAGTCCTGATGCTGGTGGAGTAAAAATGACAATTGTTGAAACTGAAAATCAAAACACTGAGAATCAGCAAGCTGATCAAACTCCCAGTCAACAACAAGAATCTACTCCCACTCCTGCTGAGACAAGTACTCGAGCAACTGAACAAGTTGCTGAAACTGAAGAATAGTACGCTAGAAAGCGTGCTGAAATGGAGAAGAATAAGAAATGGATGAAGATTATCAAAGAGCTTTACAGAATAGTCTACAGATTCATGACAGACATACAAAGAATCTAGATATTGCTCAATCTTCAGGAGTGAACAATACGGAAGTCTCCTCCCTTCCACTTACTACTGGTGAAACTCCAGTTGTTGAGTCCAAAGAGTTGCCCTCAGCAAACACTCAACCAGAAGTGTTTGAAGCTAAAGATTTGGGAATCAAGGTTGCTGGCCTTGGCGAATCTGATGACAGTATTTTTTACACTATCATTCGAGTCTTTTTTCACCAATTTAGCTATCCTCTTGCATGCATTTTAGTGCATTTTGTTAGAATAGTGTCACGTTTCCATTTGTTTTGTTCTTTTCAGGTTTTAGGTGGAAATCGCATTTTTGGATGTAATTCATGGCGAAACAATGATGTTTTGGTGCAACGAGATCACCCGTGGTGTGTCAAGGAGTAGCGAGATGAATTTCAAGGCCAAGAGATCAAGTTTCGGAGCTCAAAACCGTGCAAGGGGCCGAATTCGAAGATCCGAAGAAGGAATTCCGCACGGGCCGCATTCTGCCCGTGCGGGGCGCACCGCCGCGTGGCGGGCGCACCGCCGCGTACGGCGTACGCGGCGGTGCGCCGGGGAGCTTCCGACAGCTCTATATATATATCCCAAAATCTGTGAATTTTCATATCTTTCATCATTATTTTTCAGACTTAAACCCTAGAGCTTGTTCTGTGTATATTTTCTCTTAGAACTATTGTATCTTAGCGGATTTGGAGCTAGAGGAGAGATTTGGACACCGTTTTATCTCACCTTGCTAGATCTTTGTGAGTTTTAGCCATTCACCGGAGATTGACAACTATTGGTCCCTTTAAACAACAAGAAAAGACTAGAGGGGGGGGGGTGAATAGTCTTTTCAAACTTTCGTCGTTTAAAAACTTTCTCAGCAAGTACTTATTACTTTCCAGTAATGAGTTTGCTGATACTTAACTTTCTCAACAAGCGCAAGTTAATTCACAATAACTAGGTTTGCTGATACTTAAAATCAGAGAGCGGAAGTATTTGATACAATAAGTGCTTTTTCAGTAAATGAAGGTTTCAGCAAGTGAAGTGAGTGACTGTGTACAGATAGATATGCTTTGCTGAAAACTAAGTACATTAAGTAAATCACACAAACACTTTTATAGTGGTATCTGAGAGTGGCGTAATCTCTCAACTAATCCACTTTGTCCTTTCTATGACTGAATCCACTTAGATAAGTTTGAGGTTCCTTACAACACCTATCTAGAGCGATCCAAACAGAAACCAAAGCACACTTGCTTCGCCTCCGACCTAACTAGAGAACGTAACCTTGTTCTCCACCAAACTTGGTACTTTTAATCAGCAACACTATGCTCGATTAAGTTCCCCCTGAATATCACGCCTGAAAGGGTGTATTTTCAGTTAGAGAGGTTTGGGATGAGATAACTTAATTATAACTTATTCAGTTACAACAAGTAATCTAAGAAACAGAACTTTGAATACTTTGCAGTAAACAAGTTTGATTGTTTCTGGTGTCAAGACTTGTTCTTGTTCGAAAGAAAGAAAGAACACTTAACTAATTTCTTAGTCGTGTAAGTTCTACTTCTTCACAAGTAGCTTTTTCAAGCTTTAAGTCTTGGAACGGATCAATGACAGTAAATAGTATTAAAGGGTATGTGAGTTTAAGCACAAGTGAGGGTATGATCACGTTGTTGACACATTTCAACTCTTTGCCGGATGACCTCTATTTATAGTGAAATAAGGAGCCGTTTGAATTTCAAATTCTAAGGCTTTTGTTCCTTAAAATGTCACTATCTTTCTTTTGTACTTTCAGCAGCGTCCTTGTTTGTCTTCTAGTCTTCATGTTCTTCGCGTGCATGCTTTGCATTTAATGCTCTTTTGAATAAAATTCAAACAGTAACATTGGAGCGCAAATATAAGTACTTTCAACAAGAGGTCACAAATGTTCATCAGCAAGTGGTCAGTCTCAGTTTCAGCAAGCACAACCTACTCTGTCATATAGATTTTCACTTATGCAAGATGTTGCTGAAGTTTCCACTTTCTGAGCAACATGTGCCTTTATAGATACCAGTCTTCAGAAATCTTCTAGTCTTCAGTCTTCGAAATCTTCAAGATTCTGAGCGGTTCTAAATGCTTCAATAGTTGGTTTGTAAAAGCAAAGTACATCATCAGCAAATGCTTCAATAGGTTGTTTTTCTTTTCAGAAAACAAGATACATCATAAGCGGTAAAACCAACCTATCTAGCACCTACTCTAAGTCTTCAGCAAACGTTCCTCTTTTACAATGTCCTTAAAATTCTAATTCCTATGGACCTTAAGAGTACTAGTTACTGGACTTTCCTTAATTTAGCATGGTTAATTGTTCATCAAAATTACAAGTTTCCTAACAAATTTCCCCCTTTTTGATGTTAGCAATCCATGGCTAAATTAATTGTTACCCTTTTAGAGGTTTCTGATGTTGAATAAATCAGTTGATTAATGCAAGCATACTTGAGTAATTAAACGGTAAGCATAAGTAAATTGCATAATCAAAAACCAATAAGAGTCAAAAGCTTTATTGCTGATAGTTATCTTTCAGTAAGTTTACAGGAAAGAGCAGAGATAACTAAACAAAATCAGCAAATAAAAACATTAAGAGAACTATTACAGAGAGTTAAGCTTTTCCAGAGGATTTTCTCAAAATATCTCTTACACTCTTCTCAGCAAGTGTAGTGAATTCAATACAGTCCTTTTCGTAGTTTTCAAGTAGCCTACGGACTTGTAATTGAAGAATCCTTGCATTTTTGCAGGCAGTATGATGATGCTTTTCAGCATTCATTTCCATGTACTGAGTTACCCACAAATGCATGCCCCAATTGCTGGCATGGAGAAGCTGTGTATCTGAAATGCTTTTAGGATGAATCTTCCTTAGCCAGAGAAGATCTTCTTCTTGATCCTTAGTAGTGAGATAGAAGTACTCATAAGGAATCAATCCAAGTCTCTTCTTTGTTTTCTTGGTCACTGGGTCAGAGTAATAAGCAATGCCAACTGGTTTTATCAAATCAGGTTCTTGTCTTATAGACTTACCAATTGCAGTTCTTCTTACTGAGACTTCAAGATTCAACCATCTCCCAGCAATATTTCTTGGGAGGGACTCAACCCTTTCTTTCCTTTTTACCTTGAGATCAATCCAAGTGAACATTTGGTTCAATATGGTTGTTGGAAAGAACTCATTCACCAGCAAATCTTCCAGCTTTAAGATCCACCAACCATGAACGTTTCTGATCACGTTCTGAGTGGTTTCATCATTGCTGGTCTTGGTGTATTCAATGCCGGAGCCAATAGCAATGCTGGCCAGCCTCTTTTCTTCCTGTCTTCGCCTTCTTCTTCTTGACTTTGCATTGTCTTGATCTCTTGCTGAAGATCTTAAGTCAGAAGAGAAATGCTTTGAATGGCCACACGGAGTTAAGGGTGTTAAAGGTCTAGCTCGTATGGCTTGAGCTATAGCGTCCTATACCCCGCCGTATCAGCTGCTGACTCTGGAATATGAATCCTCCTGTCCGGAATGATCGATCTTCCCCCGTCGGCCAGCTCCGCTTCTAGCCTTTGTCGCACCTCTACCGCAGCTAAAGACAGTTCGTACATGTGGTGGGAAGGTTGGGAGCTTGGTGCTACTCCCTTCCCCTTCCTACTCGAGCCAGCTCTCCTCGATCTTGGTGCCATGATTCCTACAAACAGCAATTAGTATCTTGTACAACGCAAAACAGACCTATGCATATGTAAATGTACGAGTGATCAAACGAGCAATATCTTCAACAATCCAACTCCTCAAAAACCCAATGTCTAGTCTAGCTACTTCATAACGCAACATATCAATGTAACTACTACAATACCATATCACATTATGCTCTTGCTAAACAACAATTGCCTTGAATCACAAGGTTTAATCCATACCATAATAACAAAAAACCCACCAACATAAATCCCCAACTCCATCAATCATGCATTCTAACATTACATCTATCATTATCATATCAACAAACACATGTTTAAGCATGGAATGGAAGCAAAAGAAACATTTCCTATCAAGATATATCATCTAATAGCAAAAATCTCAAATCAACAAACCAAGCCTAATTGAACATGCAATTGATAATGAATAACGTTTCTAAACACATAAATCATCAACCCATACATCATACAAGCTTAATTGAAGCATAAATCAAAAAACCCCCAAATTTGAAAAATTAGGGTTCATGTGAGATTACCTCAAATCCGGAGATTGAACGAACAAGGAAGATATTTGTTCGGATGAAAAGAAAAAGCACGTAACGGGCTTCGATTGAAGCTAGAGAACACACGAAATTGATGGAAAGATGAAGAAGTTATGAAGGTTTGAAGGTTTTGTGAAAATGGAGGATTTTTTGGAGTTTAAAGGAAGAAGATGAAGTGAAATGAGGGAGAAAGGGGGAGAGCCCCGATTTTAAGTTCTGCAGGTCGTGGGGCGAGTGATGAATGTGTATTTTACACTTTTATTCGAGTCTTTTTCACCTATTTTAGCTATCCTCTATGTTAATTTAGCTATATTTTAGTACATTTTATTAGAATAGTGTCACGTTTCCCTTTAGATTTTATTTTACAGGTTTTGGTTGAAATTCGAAGATTTTCGGGCAATTATATTAAAGTTGACAAGGAATTGGTGTTCCAGAAGCCTATTTGGAGTATCTGAAGGTTTTCGGATAGGATTTGGAGTCTAGGGGCCAAATCTGGAGGTTAGAAGGCTACTAGAAGTCAGAAACCGAGTCCGAAAAGGTGAAGAAATCCAAAAACGCGTCGAAAACGCGGAATTCCGCGAGAAAAGCTCGGGGGCGAACCGCCGCGGAGCTGGGGCGAACCGCCCCGTGTTATTTCGGGGCCTATATATAGTTGCTCAGTTTTCTCCGAAAATCATATCTTTCCAGACCTTCTCTCTCACCTCTCTCTATAGTTTTAGGTAGGAACTTCCCGGGGCCTGTCCTGGGAGTTCCGTAGCTTAGGGGATACTTTTTCATAGCAGTTTGGAGCTCGTAGGATCGCATTCATCAGGAGATTGACAACCTTCGGTAACTTTGTATCTTACAGTTTTATTCTACTTATTTTATTATATTCTTTCAACATGTTTTCTTCTATGATTTCTGTTGATTGCATGCCTATTATGAGTAGCTAAACTTATCGTTGGTGGTAGTATGTGAATTATTAGCGAAGGGAAGATAATCATGCTAATGGTTATATCGCGCATTATACTCCGTGTCATTGCTTTATTTCGTTGATCAGGCACATCCTAAATTCTCGTATGTTTTATTAATTATTATGCACAATTGGACTCTTGTCGACCAACAGACCAATTATCTTCGTAGTGTTGAATAATTACGGAATACACTAGGACAATAGTGATTGACTTGTCAGACCAAATTATCTTCGTAGTGCTTAATATTTGCAACAGGACACTATATTGATTCAAAGATCTCTATGCAAGACCGAGGAATTTATGCATGATTATCGACCCGTTATGCTAAGAAGGACCATACTATCACCAATCCCCATTATCTGCTAGAAACCCCTTTGCTATCTGTTTACTGTTTTTATATTCTAAATTAGATTTGATAAATCTAGTTATAGTCCTGAGAGAACGACACTCGAGTCATTCTACTGCTACACTACGGTTTTCGTTATATTTGTGGATTGCCTTTGGCTTAATTACAAATTTATTTGCTTGAATTCGGAGCACGACATCCGGGTTCATCAGCGAGTCGCCCCGTGTGGGGCGAATCGCCCCGCCCGTCAGGAGCGCACGCGCGCGCTCTGAAGCGTGGGGCGATTCGCCCCCCACCTCCTGAGGTGGGGAGACGATCGTTTCTAAATAAAATGCGGTTTTTAGTCCCCGAAAACCATTTTTTCAAAAAATCACTCGAAAAATCTCACTCAAACATAACACAAGCACATACGACACAGAGACGAACAAATTCACATATGAAAAGCAAATTGTTCAAGTATGAATGCATGCAATAAAGCGGTAAAGAAAGCGATAAAACCCCGGGTTGCCTCCCAGATAGCGCCATTGTTTTAAGTATTTGACTCGACTCCTGTCTTTGCCTAGTTCTTCTTCTTGAGGGTACTAGTCTTCCCGTGTGGGGCGAACCGCCCCGCTTGGGGGGCGAACCGCCCCACGGCTCCATAGGTTCAAAAACGCGGATTTCTTCCCCAAAACCTCATTTTCTTCATTCATCTTCATTCCTTCTCCCAAAACACCCGAAAAATGCGATTTTACATTCAAATCTTCATAACTTCTTCAATTCTTGACCAAATTTAGTGTTCTTTAGCTTAAATCGAAACCTATTACATGATCTATCATCCCATCCGAACAGATTTCGTCCTTATGCGTTAGATTTTCAGATCTGAGGTATCATCCTTAGAACCCTAATTTTCGAATTTGGGGGTTTTCTAATTTGAGCTTCAATTATGCTTATTTGATGCATGGGTATGTTATTTGTGTGATTAGACATGTTATTTACTATCAATTGCATGCTCAATTTTGCTTGAATTGTTGATTTGGGTATTTTGCTACTAGATGATATATCTTGTTTTGCATTATGTCTTTATCTTTGATTTCTAGCATATGGTTGTGTTTATTGATGTAATGTTGGTAGATTTAACGATAGAATGCTTAATTGTTGAGTATGAGGTTTTATGATGGTAGAATTTTTCGCTACTATGGTACGAATTGAGCCTAGTTATATAGGATATTGGTTGTTTAGTAAGAGCATAATGTGATGTACTGCATGTAGTAATTACGTTGGTATGTTGCATGTTAAATAAGCTAGACTACACATTACGGTTTGGGGAGCTCGATTGTTGATTTTGTCACTTGATTATATCGTTCTTACACTAGCATATGCATGAGTCAGTTTTGTGTCATACGAGGTAATAACTGCTGTTTGTAGGAACCATACCAAGGGAAAGGAGCATTCCCGCATGATTGCTGTGAAGAACCATGTCAAGGAAGGTGACCTCGCTAGATGTGCGTTCGAGCCAAGGGGTTTTGCAACAACGTCGTGGATTATCCAAGAGGAGGAGCTAGAGTACACCTGGACTAGGGACTCCTATGCCTATTCATGCACCACCGAAGGGACAGAAACCATTATTACGTCATCACTCCATCACGAGGACTGCAGAGTTCGAGTGAACAGGAAGGCACCGGGACATTCTCGCCGCGGCGGATTCAATCTTGAGTTCGCAGTTGCTAGAAGGTTCCGAAGCGCTAGCTTGGTTCCAAAACATAATGACATGGGTGCCCAGCACCTTGTTGGGGTGCCCCTTGCCTGCCTCTAAAGTGAGCATCATATAGACATCGGTCGGATCCACCGTAGAGAATGTGGTCAAAATTGGAGAAAAAGGTAGAAGACTTCTGAGTATCCAAGCAGCTTACTGAAACCTTCTCGTGGTGTAAAACGTTGGAGGGGGAGGTCCTGATACCACTGCTCTTTCCCCTTCAACAGTTCACATCCTATTGGAGGGCTTCAGGATGGAGAATTCCATAACAGCGGCGGCTACTCTTGAGAATTCTACCTGCCACTACAACTCTACTAGTGAGGATGTGCGTGACAGTAGTGACAATGAAGGCCATACGGGCAATGATGACTCTGATAGAGGAGTTGTTCCTGTCCGGCCTATAAATCGAACTACTGCACCTATCAGAAGACCTGATGACCACCTATAAAGCTCCCAGAGCAGGCCCAATAACTCACAAGCAGCACACTCAGCCGACCGAGGCCAAACCATGGGGTAACATCTAGTATCACATCTTATTTCCTCATTTTCTTACTACTAGGGACTAGCGTTAATTTCATGAGGGGGGATGGGATTTAAGTGATCTGATGTTGTTAGTTTGGAGCTTGGAATTGGTAGGATGAGTATAGTACCTCGCATGCTTTATCCGTTTGCATTTGCATTTGCACGTTTACTGCTTTGTTAGATTTTTAGGTTGCATTTCACTACATTCATCCTAGGATAGTCTTGTATGTTTTATATGGAGTTTATTGCCGAAGTTTTTGAACTTTTTTATTGGATAGATCAACTAACTATGTCATTACTCGTATGCTTCATCTCTATGAATTTGTTTGAGGTTTTTCTCGGTTGGCTTGTCACATATATGTATTGCACTTAGTTAAGCTTGGTAGTCTCGACATCACTTAGTGGTGTTTTCTCTACTGCGGTTCACGAAGGCCTTTATAATAGGATGATGCATGTTAGGGTCTTATGGTTGTTTCCCGAGTAATTATGTACCTAAGAGGCAACAAGTCTTCACCATGCTTTGAGATTGCTAAATGCCTAGGAAGGAGGTAGTGTGAGGTTGTGTGATCCTTTGTTTATGACCTATTCTTCCGAATAGGTTTGGGGAGGGGGTTACACCGTCATAGACTTGTTTCTGGTTTTCATTTTTCGTATCGTGAGTTTATTTTTCCTTTTCCGTGAATTTTGTACTCCAACCTATTCTTTCGAATAGGTTTGGGGAAGTCGTGTGAGTCATTTTGTTTCTCTTTTTGTTATGCTACTGCTGGCTAGAAAAATCGGAAAAAAGAAAGAAAAATTCCAGAAAAAAGAAAAGGAAAAAAAAAAAGCAAAAAAAAAAGAATCTGGAAAGAAAAAAAGAAAAAAAACCCCAAAAAAGCAAAGAAGGGTCCAAAAAAAGAAAGCCAATAGCAGTTTAGCAAAGTGTTGAGCCTTTTCCATTTTTGTATTGTCCGTAATCGTGTTTTTTATCTTTTATCATTTTTGTCTTGAGTGTCATCTGTTCTAGACCACCCTCGTCCTGCCATTCAGGAAGTGGTGAATAGCTTAAGACTTTACTTGAGAGATGGGTAGAATAGGGGAGAGTTATCTTTTGTAGGGAACCCTCCTTCGTTTGATGAGAGCCAGTACTGGTTCGACCTCTTTTGAGGAAAAGTCTTAACATGGTGGAACAACAGTAAGTCCTCAGTTTCATAGGCATGGGGCAACCATTCATATCTTAGCATGCATCATTACGTCGTCACTGACTAGGTCCAGGTAGAGAATGTTACGAGAGACTATCTTGTCTTGACATAAGTGCTTATGTGGATGTGTATAAGTCAATCGAGGTATTCTTCAACCTATATTCATGCTTTGATTTATATGGTTTTTGTTCATATGTTTTTTGGTAGATTCAGTAGATTAGTTCATTTTATTTGGCATGAAACTCCATTTTTGTGTCTTGCATGTTTTTTGTATTAGAGTCTAGCTTAGTTGCTTGAGGACAAGCAAAGGTTCGGTTTGGGGAGTTTGATGAATGTGTATTTTACATTTTCATTCGAGTCTTTTTCACCTATTTTAGCTATCCTCTATGTTAATTTAGCTATATTTTAGTACATTTTATTAGAATAGTGTCACGTTTCCCTTTAGATTTTATTTTACAGGTTTTGGTTGAAATTCGAAGATTTTCGGGCAATTATATTAAAGTTGACAAGGAATTGGTGTTCCAGAAGCTTATTTGGAGTATCTGAAGGTTTCCGGATAGGATTTGGAGTCTAGGGGCCGAATCTGGAGGTTAGAAGGCTACTAGAAATCAGAAACCGAGTCCGAAAAGGTGAAGAAATCCAAAAACGCGTCGAAAACGCGGAATTCCGCGAGAAAAGCTCGGGGGCGAACCGCCGCGGAGCTGGGGCGAACCGCCCCGTGTTATTTCGGGGCCTATATATAGTTGCTCAGTTTTCTACGAAAATCATATCTTTCCAGACCTTCTCTCTCACCTCTCTCTATAGGTTTAGGTAGGAACTTCCCGGGGCCTGTCCTGGGAGTTCCGTAGCTTAGGGGATACTTTTTCATAGCAGTTTGAAGCTCGTAGGATCGCAATCATCAGGAGATTGACAACCTTCGGTAACTTTGTATCTTACAGTTTTATTCTACTTATTTTATTATATTCTTTCAACATGTTTTCTTCTATGATTTCTGTTGATTGCATGCCTATTATGAGTAGCTAAACTTATCGTTGGTGGTAGTATGTGAATTCTTATCGAAGGGAAGATAATCATGCTAATGGCTATATCGCGCATTATACTCCGTGTCATTGCTTTATTTCGTTGATCAGGCGCAGCCTAAATTCTCATATGTTGTATTAATTATTATGCACAATTGGACACTTGTCGACCATCTGACCAATTATCTTCGTAGTGTTGAATAATTACGGAACACACTAGGATAATAGTGATTGACTTGTCAGACCAAATTATCTTCGTAGTGCTTAATATTTGCAACAGGACACTAGATTGATTCAAAGATCTCTATGCAAGACCGAGGAATTTATTCAAGGTTATCGACCCGTTATGCTAAGAAGGACCATACTATCACCAATCTCCATTATCTGCTAGAAACCCCTTTGCTATCTGTTTACCGTTTTTATATTCTAAATTAGATTTGATAAAGCTAGTTATAGTCCTGAGAGAACGACACTCGAGTCATTCTACTGCTACACTACGGTTTTCGTTGTAGTTGTGGATTGCCTTTGGCTTAATTACAAATTTATTTGCTTGAATTCGGAGCACGACATCCGCGTTCAACAGCGAGTCGCCCCGCCCGTCCGGAGCGCACGCGCGTGCTCTGGAGCGTGGGACGATTCGCCCCCCACCTCCTGAGGTGGGGAGACGATCACTAGAAAAATCTCACTAGAAAAATCTCACTAGAAACAAGGGTCCAATTGTGTGCAATAATTAATCAACATACGAAAATATAGGTTGTGCCTGATCAACGAAATAAAGCAATAACAAGGAGTATAATGCGCGATATAGCCATTAGCATGATTATCAACCCTTCGCTAAGAATACACATACTACCACCAACGATAAGTTTAGCTACTCATAGTTGTCATGCAATCAACAGAAATCATAGAAGAAAACATGTTGAAAGATATATAAAAATAAGTAGAATAAACCGTAAGATACAATGTTACCGAAGGTTGTCAGTCTCCGAAGAATTGCGATCCTACAAGCTCCAAACTGCTATGAAAAAGTATCTCCTAAGCTACGGACCCCCAGAACAGGCACTGGGAAGTCCCTACCTAAAACTACAGAGAAAGGTGAGAGAGAAGGTCTGGAAAAGTCTGAAAAACGGAGAAAACTGAGCAACTATATATAGGCTTCGAATTTGTGTGGGGCGATTCACCCGGGAGTAAAATTCGCAGAATTCCGCATTTTCGACGCGTTTTTGGATTTCTTCCCCTTTTCGGACTCGGTTTCTGACTTTCAGTGGCCTTCTTATGTCCAGATTCGACCCCTAGACTCCAAATCCTATCCGGAAACCTTCAGATACTCCAAATAGGCTTCTGGAACACCAATTCGTTGTCAACTTCGATATAATTGCCCTGAAATCCTCGTTTTTCAACAAAAACCTGTAAAATAAAATCTAAAGGGAAACGTGACACTATTATAATAAAATGCACTAAAATATAGCTAAATTATCATAGAGGATAGCTAAAATAGGTGAAAAAGACTCAAATGGGACCTGGATAGCATCAGGACCTGGACCTTGATTGTCATCATCGTCATCCTTTTTGTCCTTTGAATCTTTCCCTTCATCATCACTGGGATCAGTTGGAATGTTTTCATCTTCTTCCTCTTCATCATCATCAGTCAGAATTACTAGCTCGAGATGCTTGTATAAAACAACACTCGTTACTTCCTCTTCCTCATTTATTTTGTGGGGATCAGCCACCACGGGTACAAGTAAACCCTTGAGCATCACAGCTTGTTCAGTTGGAGAGGCACTCTTGACTTTTGCCTTCATATTCTCTCTGATTTGAGCAATCAGATTTGAGCTCATTTGCTGAGAATATGACATGTCTTCAGGAAGTATGGAGTGGACAAACGTCTCGAGCTTCAGCAGAGAAGATCTCTTTTTCTCATTTGAGAGATGAAGATGGAGATCAGAAAAATCCATTCTTCTGTACCTTTGCCAGTTGCTGACAGACTTAGCAACTCTGGACAAGGTTGTTCTTTTGAAGTTCAAGTATAGTTCCTCAGAACTCACTTGTGGATCCTCAGTGATGTGCACCACTTCAGTGGTCTCCTTTAGAGCCGGAAAAAGAACAATATTTAGATCAGGAGAGGTTTGGATAATTGCTTTAGAGTTCAAAGCTGAAACATGAATTACTTGTTGAGATTCAGGAAGCTCATGTTGTAAAATTTCCATTCCTTGAGGAGCTTGAGTAGCATCCTCCTTTTGTTCATCCTGAAATAAATATGAGTTAGACACAAGTATTAAGTTGTCAAACTTAGTTTTATTACCAAAAACGTTAACTACCTGCAGAGGCTTCAGCAACCATCTGACTTGCATCTTGAGAAGTCTGTAGAGATATCATAATATTAGCAAAAGAATAAGTTTCAGAAAGTGAAGTTTTACTGATGGTTGAGTTTTCTACCTGCTGAAGAAGGACAGGTTGTGGCTCAGTCCTTTCAGCATTAATAGTTTCTTCATTTTCTGGGACTGTTTCTTCAGCAAACTTCTTGGCTTGCTCTGTTTGAGAAAGCTGCGCGGTTTCAGCAATCTCCCTTGTCTCTGAAATGACAAGTTGAGCAGAAGCATCTTGACCTTTAAGCTCACTGCTTGTCATAAAAACTTCAATGGATTTGTTGGATGATTCTTCAATCCCCAATTCCATTTGTTGGCTTATAGCTTCTAGTACAAGCTGGACTTTGTCAATTGAGGTCTTTGGTGAACTTTGGTCAGTATTCTCAGCATCACGAGATGCGTCGTTGAATAGTGCTTCTTGTGTTTCTTCAGCAACTTCTGGAACTTGAACCATTGCTGTCTCAGCAACTGGTTCTTCAGCAACCGTGGTTTCAGCAACTTGATGAGTTGCTTGTTCAGCAATCATCTTTTCAGCAGCATCAACAAGTGCCACAGTTCTCAGATCAGCAGTAATATCACTTGTTGGTTCCAGAGTTTGATCATCTAGATTATCTACAATGTAGATATCTGGGACTTGGGCAGGAATTTCATTTCCACTGCCTTGTGGTCTGTTCTCAGTAGAAGGATCAACAATGAGTCGATCATTGAAGGCTTCCGCAAACACTTCAATGTTGCTGACATAGGCTTCAGTAACTACCTTGTCAACATCTACTGGAACTTGCGTTTCAGCAATTGTCTGGGAATTGTCTGAGAGGTCATGGACAATAGGTACTGACTTGCGAGCCAGTGTTTTCTTCCTTGTGTTACTTGTCCTTTTCCTCTTGGGGACAGGGTTTGCTGATGACGCTGCAGTCTGAGTGTCATCATCAGCTTTCTTCTTTTTCTTGTTAGATTTCTTCAGTTTCCCAGCAGAGGCGTCAGTAGTTGCATTTTCAGCAACAGGTGTAGTGGTGTCAGCATGATCACCATCTAGAGCAGTTTCATCTTTGTCACCACCATCTACAACAGTTTCATCTCTAAGTTTCTGAGTGGTGACATTTGCAGCTGTTGTATACCTTTCTTGCTGACTTGTGCTGACAACATCTGCAGCTGTTGTCTTCTTAAATTTTTCAAGTTTCTTGCCAGCAATCTTAGGTACATTCTGCTTGTAGAAGGATCTTCCCACATTGCATACAGATTTCTTGATTGGCAATGGGTTTCTCAGCTGAATCCTGAAATGTTCAAGGATATAACATATCTTTATTCCATACATAACTGGAAAGGAAGGTGAGACCTTGTTGTCTTCCACCTTAACCTTGAACTTAGTGACACAATCAACAAGCCTGTTGAAAATGTACTTAGCCCAGTTAAGTTCCGTTTTATTTTCATGGATATGCATCAGTAGCGGCCACTTTCTCAGGCCTACTTGGTCTATTCCTCCAACTTGGGAGTCCAAAACTTTAATTAGTAGCAGAGCTACTAGACCAAGTGAATGGCATAGATGCTTCCTCTTAACGTGCTTTGTCCAAGTCACGGGAGCAATCTCTCCTTTCTTCATTTTCTCATTTCTGACGTCACTGTAGAAAGCTTCAATTTCTTCATCAATGCCAGTGACGTCATCTTCAGTTCCAGTGGTTGGAATCTGAAAAATTTCCGCTAAATCAGTCCATTTCAGGACGATTTGCGTGTTCTGAACTGTAGTAAAGATCACTTTTTCAGTGACTCCTTTACTATCAGTTAGGGATTGGATCTCTGCATTATTGTAGAACTCCATTGTGTCCAACATACTCACTTGCTTAGTGTGAGCAGTTATAAAATTCATGAGGCCTTGCTGCTTGATAAATTCAAGCGCCTCTTCATTTTCGTCGTCAAGTTCTTGTTCATAGAAGTATCGAATATACTTCTCTTTTGCAAATCCACCCCATTGCATCATCATCTCACACTTTGCAGTGTCAAGATATGAAGGAGGCATAGATTTTCCGATATTCTATCATTTTTCAACAAAACTTTCGTTGTGTTTGATGCCGGAGTAGTCACCGGAGCAGTGCGTTTCTCAGCACTGTCAACCTTAGACGACTTGGAGGTCTTAGAGGACTGTCTCTTTGGTGCCATTTCTTTTTATAGAGAAGAGAATGTGTACGAAAAAGATAGTTTGCTTTTTGACAGAAGGTACAGTAGATTCAGGCTAAAATTTGCAGAGAAAGGAAATGTGAGTTAAAGAATTTTGTCATTTCTCTAACTCCTTCTTTATATAGTGTCTCTTATGTGTGAGAAACTCAATCGATTTGAGTTCTCAGCAAGGGTGAAACAGAGAAACAAAGGCGTTAGTGGAGCCTTTGCATTAAATGCGTAGTGGCCCACTAACTAAAACCGTCAGAGCACTCTCTCTCTTTGTTTTGTTAACCGTTAGATCAATAACTCCTTTTAATCAATGACCCGGTTGTATTTCATGTCATGATTATTACGAGTTTATCTGTGCCCGATTAACGTCACAAATTGATTTTACCGAGTTTTATGGGATTAGATTGCTTGCTGAAACAGACAAGAATCTTTTCAGCGAGTTTGCATAAATAGCCTAGATACTTGCTGAAAGTTCCCCCTTACTTAGATACCTCATATTTTCTTAAGTTTAAAAAGATATTTCTGAATTCCCGTATCAGTAAATTCTTTTGTACTTGAGATATCCTTTGGTAAAATCTGAGAAATGAGTTTTGCTCTTTTTCTGAGTTCCCGTCTCAGAATATTCCCTTGATACTTGAATACCTGTTTTAGTATCTTTAATTTTCTGAATGCCCGTTTCAACAATCCTTAAGGTTTTTCTCTTACTGAGTGCATGTCTCAGCAAGTGATCAAGTTTCCTAACAAATACCCGTTTTGAAGGAATTACTTGCTAAATGCCTGTTTCAGCAATCATGTAGTGACCTATCATTTCTTAGAAGAAATTAGTGGACGATGCTTTTAAGTAAGAATACTTTGGCTTGCTGAATACCTGTTTCAGCATTCTGCCAAATGTATCCTTTATTGAGGTAGTTCAATCAATCCAAGGTTATACCTTAGCATTGCGAACCTATTATCTGGTAGGGGCTTGGTAAAGATGTCAGCAAGTTGATCATCAGTACCTACTTTCACAACCTCAATATCTCCTTTTTCCACATGATCTCTAATGAAATGATGTCTAATATCAATGTGCTTAGTCCTAGAGTGAAACTTAGGATTTTGCGTGATAGCAATAGCACTTGTATTATCACAGAAGATTGGTGTTTTCGTTGCAGAAATACCATAATCTCTTAATTGTTGCTCAATCCATAGGATTTGAGCTGTGCAACAACCAGCTGCAATGTATTCAGACTCAGTGGATGAATTGGCAACACAGGTTTGCTTATTACTGAACCATGATATTAATCTAGTACCCAAAAACTGACAAGTTCCAGAGGTACTTTTTCTATCAAGAGTTGATCCTCCATGATCAGCATCAGAATAACCAACCAATTCTAGTCCAGAATCTTTAGGATACCATAATCCAACATTTACTGTACCTTTGACATATTTCAGTATCTTGGTTGCCTTTTTATAGTGTGATTCTCTTGGATCAGATTGGAATCTTGCACACACACAAACAGCATACTGAATGTTAGGTCTACTTGCTGTTAAATACAACAAGGAACCAATGAGCTTCCTATACTTGTGTTCTTCAACACTTTATCTTCTTTAGTATAGCCCAATTTAGTACCAACACTCATAGGGATCTTTTCAGGTTTCTCTTCCTCTTTGATCCTAAACTTTATGAGCATTTCTTTCGCATACTTTGCTTGATTTATGAATATTCCTTCTTTGAGTTGCTTGACTTGAAATCCTAGGAAATAATTCAATTTTCCCATCATACTCATTTCAAACTTGTTTGTCATGAGTTTGGCAAAATCATCACAAAGTTTCTTGTCCTTAGATCAAAAAATTATGTCATCCACATAAATTTGAACTAAGAGTATTTTACTATCATGGTTCATGGTAAATAAGGTTTTGTCAACTTCACCTTTCTTGAAACCATTCTCGAGCAAGAACTTAGCCAAGATATCATACCATGCTCTTGGTGCTTGCTTTAGACCATATACAGCTTTCTGAAGCTTGTATACCATCTTGATTTCTGAGGGAAGTTCAGAGCCAGGGGGTTGTTCTAAGTAGACTTCTTCAGCAAGTTCACCATTCAAGAATGCACTTTTAACATCCATTTGGTAAACAATGAAGTCATTGTGAGCAGCAAAGGCCAAGAAAAGCATAATTGCATCCAATCTTGCAACTGGTGCATAAGACTCATCATAGTCCAATCCTTCAGCCTGACAGTAACCTTGAGCAACTAAACGTGCTTTATTTCTTGTTACTTCACCAGACTCACTCAGCTTGTTTCTGAACACCCACTTTGTACCAATACCTTTCTTGCCTTCAGCAAGTGGTACAAGTTTCCAGACTTTGTTCCTTTCAAATTGATCCAGTTCTTCTTGCATTGTCTTTATCAATTCAGAATGCTTTAAAGCTTCTTCTATGGTTTTAGGTTCAATTTCTGAAACAAAGCAAGAGAACAATGATTCTACTTCTACGACAGTTGCTTCTTCAGCAAGTCCATGAGTAGTAGATGCATTGGATCTAGTCACTTGGAGTTTATTAATATTGCCAATCATATCCGTAGAGGGATGATCTCTAATCCATTTATTATCAGGTTTTCTACTTGTTGGATCAGGATATGTTTGCTCATCAGCATGTGACTCTTCGGTATGTACTTGTTCAGTACTACTGGGATTTTGTGTCTCTGCTGAGATTGATTCAACAGCAACTGCTTGTTCAGCATTGCTTGATTGTGGTAGATCATCAGCAGGCACTGGAGGTTGCGTAATTTCAGCAACTTCCGGAGCAACTGCGTCTTTTGCTGGAAATTCTTTGTCGTGAACTATATTTATCTTGTCATGACTTGGGGGAGGAAAGTCATTGTCAGAATCATCATTTAGTTAAATTGACTTGATTTGCCTAGCATTAGATTCAGTTCTTTGCTCATGTATGATTAACTTTTTCATACATTCTGATATTTCTTCTTCAGTAGGCACTCCTTGTGTCTTTTCATAGAATACAACATGCACTGATTCTTCAATCTTTTGTTCCTTTTTGTTGTAAACTCTATAAGCTTTACTATGCAAGGAGTAACCAAGAAATATCACTTCGTCTGTCTTTGGTTGAAATGTTCTTAGGTATTGTCTACCGTTATTAAGAACGAAACACTTGCAACCAAATACTCTTAGATGAGTGATATTAGGAGGTCTTCCAACAAGCAATTCATACGGAGTTTTGTTGTATTCCTTAGTAATCAAACATCTGTTTTGAGTGTAACAGGCGATATTAATCGCTTCAACCCAGTAAGCCTCACTTATTTCAGTGTCAGCAAGCATTGTTCTTGCGGCTTCTTTCAGGGTACGATTCTTCCGTTCAGCAACACCATTTTGCTGTGGTGTCCTTACTGAAGATAACTGATGTTGTATGCCTTTTGAGGTGCAATACTCAGTTATGTACTGGTTTACAAACTCAGTACCATGGTCTGTCCTTATGACTTTTACCTTGTCATTTTTCATGACTTCAAGCTTATTCAGCAAGTTAGGTATTTCAGTCCTAGTTTCAGATTTGTGCTTGATGAATACTACCCATGTGAATCTTGAATAGTCATCCACCACGACCAGACCATACTTCTTACCATCATAACTTGTTGAAGACGATTCAAACAAGTCCATGTGCAAGAGTTGTAAAGGTTTTGTAGTTGACGGTACTGCCTTGTTCTTGAAAGAAGATTTGATTTGCTTTCCTTGCTGACATGCATTCCAAACACCATCCTTCTTAAAAGTAACCTTAGGTAATCCAACTACAAGTGCATTTTTAGACAGCTTATTCAGCGTCTTGAAGTTTAGATGACTTGTTCGTTTATGCCATAACCATGCTTTTTCAGCAAGGCAATCGTGATCTGAGACTAGGCATTTTTCAACGATTGCTGAAGACCAATCTACGGTGTACAAGCCTCCTGATCTTCTTGCAATCATAATAACCTTTTTAGTCTCGAAATCTATAAGTTTACATTCATCACTTTTGATTTTGATGAAGTATCCTTTGTCAGCAAACTGACTCATGCTGAAAAGATTAAACTTGAGGCAGAACTCGTAGTTTGACACATCTGGATAAGCTTCCATAGCTATTCCACAAACTTCTTTGCCAATCTCCACGTCTAGAGTGGCTTCTTCATCGTCAGTGTCTGAGCTTTCATCCTCACTGTCTTCGGAGCTAGTATCAATGCACAATACATCGATTTTTGCTTGAAGCTTCTTCTTTTCTTCAGCAATAAAAGCTCTTTTGAACTTCTTCTTCTTTTCAGCAGATTTGCCTTTCAGCAAAGGGCAATTAGCTTTGAACTGTCCAGACTTTTTGCAGTAAAAATAGAGATCATTTCCAACTGCTGGTTCTTCTGATGAAGTTGCTTGCTGAGCTTGCTTGTTCAGCGAGCTAGTCTCATTCTTGTACTTATGGTAGTTGTTACCAAGATGCTTTTTCAGCTTCTCTTTTGCTTTACGCCTTTCAAGTTCCTTACTGATGAATTTCTTCATGTTTTTGACAACCAAAGAGTTTTCATCAGTAGGCTCTTTATCATTCTTCTTTTCAGAAGATGACGGCTTTGCAGCAAGAGCAATGTTTTGCGATTTTTCAGCAAACACATTTTCTCTTTGCCTTGTCTCATAGTTGACAGTAGCAAGATGAGAGAACAACTCTGTTGGTGTAATATCTAGCATTCCTTGATTGTAAAAGAAATTCTGAGTGTGGATCCATTCTTGATTCAGACTTCTGATGATGGTTTTCACCTTCTCAGAATCTGAGTAAAGATTTCCAACGCCCAAGGCTGCCATTTCACTAACAAGAGTTGTGAATTTGAATTCCAAGTCTTCCAGTGACTCGTTTTTACCTTGTTTAATGTTTTGAAACTTTAATTTCAGTACTTCAAGTTTGTTTTCCTTGGTTTTGTCAGATCCAGCACAAAGATCTTGAACCATTTTCCAAGCTTCCTTAGCAGTTTTAGCACCCAGCAGTTTGCACTGTATGGTATCCGGAGTTGATCGAATGATGATGTTTCTCGCTTGGCCATCAAGACAGAATCTCTTGGCTTCGTCGGAAGTCCATTCCTCTCTCGGTTTTGGCACAACGGTATCAACCGGGTCGCCTAAGATAGTTTCGTTTCCAGCTTCAGTGGTTTTGTGAGGAAAACTTCTTTCAACCTTAGTGATCTTGATAGGTCCATCATTAATGACAGTGACCATCTCATCACTAATGGCCTCAAGATGTAGCATCATGTTGTTTCCCCATTTTTCGTAATTTTCCAGCTTCAGCATGGGAGCGTCTCCTAAAGACATCCTGTCAGCAAAGCACTACCAAACTGATCAAGTGAGAGTGATTTACGGAAAGCACCTAAGGGGATCTAGGTTCAGTGCTGAAGGTTAAAGAACCTCCAGCTCTGATACCACTTGTTGATCAATTCGAAAGGAACAAAGTCTGGAAACTTGTACCACTTGCTGAAGGCAAGAAAGTTATTGGTACAAAGTGGGTGTTCAGAAACAAGCTGAGTGAGTCTAGTGAAGTAACAAGAAATAAAGCACGTTTAGTTGGTCAAGGTTACTGTCAGACTGAAGGATTGGACTATGATGAGTCTTATGCACCAGTTGCAAGATTGGATGCAATTAGGCTTTTCTTGGCCTTTGCTGCTCACAATGACTTCATTGTTTACCAAATGGATGTTAAAAGTGCATTCTTAAATGGTGAACTTGCTGAAGAAGTCTACTTAGAACAACCCCCTGGCTTTGAACTTCCCTCAGAAATCAAGATGGTATACAAGCTTCAGAAAGTTGTATATGGTCTAAAGCAAGCACCAAGAGCATGGTATGATACCCTGGCTAAGTTCTTGCTGGAAAATGGTTTCAAGAAAGGTGAAGTTGACAAAACCTTATTTACCATGAACCATGATGGTAAAATACTCTTAGTTCAAATTTATGTGGATGACATAATTTTTGGATCTAAGGACAAGCAACTTTGTGATGATTTTTCCAAACTCATGACAAACAAGTTTGAAATGAGTATGATGGGAAAATTGAATTATTTCCTAGGATTGCAAGTCAAGCAACTCAAAGATGGAATATTCATAAATCAAGCAAAGTATGCGAAAGAAATGCTCATAAAGTTTAGGATCAAAGAGGAAGAGAAACCTGAAAAGATCCCTATGAGTGTTGGTACCAAATTGGGCTATACTAAAGAAGATAAAAGTGTTGAAGAACACAGGTATCGGAAGCTCATGGGTTCCTTGTTGTATTTAACAACAAGTAGACCTGACATTCAGTATGCTGTTTGTGTGTGTGCAAGATTCCAATCTGATCCAAGAGAATCACACTACAGAAAGGCAATCAAGATACTGAAATATGTCAAAGGTACAATCAATGTTGGATTATGGTATCCTAAAGATTCTGGACTAGAATTGGTTGGTTATTCTAATGCTGATCATGGAGGATCAACTCTTGATAGAAAAAGTACCTCTGGAACTTGTCAGTTTTTGGGTACTAGATTAATATCATGGTTCAGCAAGAAGCAAACCTGTGTTGCCAATTCATCCACTCAATCTGAATACATTACAACTGGTTGTTGCACAGCTCAAATCCTATGGATTCAGCAACAATTAAAAGATTATGGTAGTTTTGCAAAGAAAACACCAATCTTTTGTGATAATACAAGTGCTATTGCTATCACGAAAAATCCTAAGTTTTCCTCTAGGACTAAGCACATTGATATTAGACATCATTTCATTAGAGATCATGTAGAAAAAGGAGATATTGAGGTTGTGAAAGTAGGCACTGATGATCAGCTTGCTGACATCTTTACCAAGCCCCCACCAGATAATAGGTTCGCAATGCTAAGGTATAACCTTGGATTGATTGAACTACCTCAATAAAGAATACATTTGGCAGAATGCTAAAACAAGTATTCAGTAAACCAAAGTATTCTTACTTAAAAACTCCGTC
>CM051457.1:80558006-80691160 GCA_028274465.1 Plantago ovata
ATTTTCTTTTCAGAAAATAAAATACGTCATACACAAAAGAAATAACTAATCTAACACCTAATAAGTCATCAGCAAACGTTCCTCTTTTACAATGTCCTTAAAATTCTAAATTCCTATGGACCTTAAGAGTACTAGTTACTGGACTGTTCTTAATTTAGCATGGTTAATTGCTCATCAAAATTACAAGTTTCCTAACATTTAGTTACTGAAAGAGCACTTATTGTATCAAAGACTTCCGCTCTCTGATTTTAAGTATCAGCAAACCTAGTTACTGCAAAGTAACTTGCTCTTGCTGAGAAAGTTAAGTATCAGCAAACTCATTACTGAAAAGTAATAAGCACTTGCTGAGAAAGTTTTAAACGACGAAAGTTTGAAAAGACTATTCACCCCCCCCCCCCCTAGTCTTTTCTTGTTGTTTAAAGGGACCAAAAAATAGTCTTTTCAAACTTTCGTCGTTTAAAAACTTTCTCAGCAAGTGCTTATTACTTTTCAGTAATGAGTTTGCTAATACTTAAATTTCTCAGCAAGCGCAAGTTACTTGACAGTAACTAGGTTTGCTGATACTTAAAGTCAGAGAGTGGAAGTCTTTGATACAATAAGTGATTTTTCAGTAAATGAAGGTTTCAGCAAGTGATGTGAGTGACTGTGTACAGATAGATATGATTTGCTGAAAACCAAGTACAGTAAGTAAATCACACAAACACTTTTATAGTGGTATCTGAGAGTGGCGTAATCTCTCAACTAATCCACTTTGTTCTTTCAAGGACTGAATCCACTAAGATAAGTTTGAGGTTCCTTACAACACCTATCTAGAGCGATCCAAACAGAAACCAAAGCACACTTTGCTTTGTCTCCAACCTAACTAGAGAACGTAACCTTGTTCTCCACCAAACTTGGTACTTTTAATCAGCAAAACTATGCTCGATTAAGTTCCCCCTTAATATCACGCCTGAAAGGGTGTATTTTCAGTTAGAGATGTTTGGGATGAGATAACTTAATTATAACTTATTCAGTTACAACAAGTAATCTAAGAAACAAAATTTTGAATACTTTGCAGTAAACAAGTTTGATTGTTTCTGGTGTCAAGACTTGTTCTTGTTCGAAAGAAAGAAGGAACACATAACTAATTTCTTAGTTGTGTAAATTCTACTTCTTCACAAGTATGATCACGTTGTTGACACACTTCAACTCTTTGCCGGATGACCTCTATTTATAGTGAAATAAGGAGCTGTTTGAATTTCAAATTCTAAGGCTTTTGTTCTTTAAAATGTCACTATCTTGTGTCCTTGTTTGTCTTCTAGCAGCGTCCTTGTTTGTCTTCTAGTCTTCATGTCCTTCGCGTGCATGCTTTGCATTTAATGCTTATTTGAATAAAATTCAAACAGTAACATTGGAGCGCAAATGCAAGTACTTTCAGCAAGAGGTCACATATGTTCCATCAGGCAAGTGGTCAGTCTCAGTTTCAGCAAGCACAACCTACTCTGTCGTTTAGATATTCACTTATGCAAGTTGTTGCTGAAGTTTCCACTTTCTGAGCAACATGTGCCTTTGTAGATTCAGTCTTCAGAAATCTTCTAGTCTTCAGTCTTCGAAATCTTCAAGATTTTGAGCGGTTCTGAATGCTTCAATAGTTTGTTTGTAAAAACAAAGTACATCATCAGCAAATGCTTCAATAGGTTGTATTTCTTTTCAGAAAACAAGATACATCATAAGCGGTAAAACCAACCTATCTAGCATCTACTCTAAGTCTTCAGCAAACGTTCCTCTTTTTCAATGTCCTTAAAATTCTAAAATTCCTATGGACCTTAAGAGTACTAGTTACTAGACTTTCCTTAATTTAGCATGGTTAATTGCTCATCAAAATTACAAGTTTCCTAACATCATGAAATGAAACAAAATCGTGGCCATTGATTAAAAGGAGTTATTAATCTATCGATAAATATTACAAAGAGAAAGAGTGCTCTGATGGTTTTTGTTAGTGGGCCACTACGCATTTAATGCAAAGGCTCCACTAACGCCATTGTTTCTCTGTTTTACCCTTGCTGAGAACTGAAATCGATTGAGATTCTTGCACATCAGAGACACTATATAAAGATGGAGTTAGAGAAAGACAAAATTCTTTAACTCACATTTCCTTTCTCTGCAAATTTTAGCCTGAATCTACTGTACCTCCGGTCAAAAAGCAAACAATCTTTTTCGTACACATTTCTCACTATATAAAGAAATGGCACCAAAGAGATAGTCATCTAAGACATCTAAGTCGTCTAAGGTTGACAGTGCTGAAAAACGCACTGCTCTGGTGACAACTCCGGTAACTAACACAGCGAAAGTTGTGTTGAAAAACGATAGAATCACAGAAAAACCTATGCCTCCCTCATATCTTGACACTGCAAAGTGTGAGATGATGATGCAATGGGGTGGTTTTGCAAAAGAGAAGTATATCCGATACTTCTATGAACAAGAACTAGACGGTGACAATGAAGAGGCGCTTGACTTCATTAAACAACAAGGCCTCATTCATTTTATAACTGCTCGCCCTAAGCAAGTGAGCATGTTAGATACTATGGAGTTCTACAACAATGCAGAAATCCAGTCCGTAACTGATAGTCAAGGAGTCACTGAAAAAGTGATCTTTTCTACAGTTCAGAACACGCAAATCGTCCTGAAATGGACTGATTTAGCAGAAATCTTTCAGATTCCAACCACTGGAACTGAAGATGACATCACTGCCGCTGATGAAGAAATAGAAGCCTTCTACAGTGATGTCTGAAATGAGAAAATGAAGAAAGGAGAGATTGCTCCCGTGACTTGGACAAAGCACGTTAAGAGGAAGCATCTCTGCCATTCACTTAGTCTAGTAGCTCTGCTACTAATCAGAGTCTTGGACTCCCAAGTTGGAGGAATAGACCAAGTAGGCTTGAGAAGGTGGCCGCTGCTGATACATATCTATGAGAAAAAAACGGAGCTCAACTGGGCAAAGTACATTTTCAACAAACTTGTTGATTGTGTTACTAAGTTTAAGGTCAAGGTTGAAGACAACAAGGTCTCACCTACCTTCCCAGTCATGTATGGACTGAAGATATGCTATATCCTTGAACACTTTAGGATTCAGCTGAGAAACCCATTGCCAATCAAGAAATCTGTATGCAATGTTGGAAGAGCCTTCTACAAGCAAAATGTACCTAAGACTGCTGGCAAGAAACTCGAAAAATCAAAGAAGACAACAGCTGCAAATGTTGTCAGCACAAGCTAGCAAGAAAGGTATACAACAGCTGCAGATAGGACTGAGCAGACCCGGACCGAATCCGGAGTCCGGACTGGACCCGAACCGGTAATTCCGGACCGGACCCGAACCGTCCCATACGGTCCGGTCCCCGAGTCATAGGATTTGCCCATGTCCGGGTCCGGGCCAAACCCGGAAAATTCCGGGTTTGGCCGGGATGACCCGGTTTTTAAGTTTATTATTATTATTTTTTATAATTGTTTATACTTACCTTCTTCCCAATCCCAACTTTGCTAATCCTAAATCAGAAAGACAGAAACCAACTTCTTGCATCCCTTCTTTTTCGTTGACTGTCGCATCCGTAGATCGTCATCACCACACGGTGTCACCATCATCATCTCACCCCAGTCCCAATCTCTCATCCTCTATCCCTTCCCAATTTCAATTTGGAGCCCAATCTCATCTCTTCATTCTTCCCAAATCTCAACGTCATTTTCACTATTTAGGATTTTGATTGCTCTTTAAATATATTGGTATAAGTATCATTGGAATCGCTGGATGAAGGAAGAAAATCGAATGGAGAATGAAAACTCAAAAAAAAAAAAGGAGAATGAAGAAAATGAAAGGATTGTTTTGCTGGACAATGGAATAGATGGAGAATGAGGAATATTCTTCAGCATATTCATATGCGGCAGTTTCCTCTCTTCTTTCCTAATTTTTTTTTTTAAATTATGAAGACAGGTCCGGTCTTGTCCGGGTCCAACCCGGAGCGGACGGTATTTTCCGATCCGGTCCGGGTTAGACCCGGACAGTTTCGGTCCGGTCTTCGGGTCACCAAAATAGTGACCCGAATAATCCGGTCCATTCCGGACCGGTCCGGGTCTGGACCGGTGCTCAGCCCTAGCTGCAGATGTCACCACTCAGCAAGAAAATGTTCCAGCAACTGAAAAAGTGGTTGATGAAACTGCTGTAGATGGTGATCGAGATGAAACTGCTGTAGATGGTGATCATGCTAACACCACTACACCCGTTGCTGAAAATGCAACTACTGACGCCACTGCTGGGAAACTGGAAAAATCCAAGAAGAAAAAGAGGAAAGCTGATGATGACACTCAGACTGCAGCGTCATCAGCTAACCCCGTCCCCAAGAGAAAAAGGAAAAATAACCCAAGAAAGAAAACACTGGCTCGCAGGTCAGTACCAATTGTCCATGATCTCTCGGACGATTCTCAAGCAGTTGCTGAAAAGCAAGCTCCAGTAGATGTTGACAAGGTGGTTACTGAAACCTATGTCAGCAATGTTGAAGTGTTTGCGGAAGCCTTGAACAATCAACTTAATGTTGATTCATCTACTGAGAATAGACCACAAGGCAGTGGAAATGAAATTCCTGCCCCAATCCTAGATATCTACATTGTAGATAATCTTGATGATCAGACTCTGGAACCAGTGAGTGATATAGCAGCTGATATAAGAACCGCGACACTTATTGAAGCTACCGTTGCAGAAAAGATGGTTGCTGAACAAGCAACTCATCAAGTTCTTGAAGAACCGGTTGCTGAGACCGCAATAGTTCAAGTCCCAGAAGTTGCTGAAACAACACAAGAAGCATTATTCGACGACGCATCTTGTAATGCTGAGAATACTGGCCCCAGTTTACCAAAAACATCAATTGACAAAGTTCAGCTTGTGCTGGAAGAAATAAGCCATCAAATGGAGTTGGATATTGAAGAAACATCCAACAAATCAATCGATGTTTTCATGACAAGCAGTGAGCTCAAGGGTCAAGATGCTTCTTCTCAACTTGTCATTTCAGAGACAAGGGAGAACCGCCAGCTTTCTCAAACAGAGCAAGAAAAGAAGTATGCTGAAGAAACAGTCCCAGAAACTGAAGAAGCTGTTATTGCTGAAAGGACTGAGCCACAACCTGTCCTTCTTCAGCAGGTAGTTAAATCAACCATAAGCAAATCTTCACTTTCTGAAACTCAATCTTTTGCTAATATTATGATTTCTCTACACACTTCTCAAGATACAAGTCAGACGGTTGCTGAAGCCTCTGCACCAGAATCAACACTTCCTGCTCAGCAGGTAGTTAAAGTTTTGGTAATACAACTATGTTTGACAACATAGTGCTTGTATCTAACTCACATTTATTTCAGGATGAACAAATGGAGGATGCTTCTCAAGCTCCTCAAGGAATGGAAATAGTACCAGCACAAACAAGTGTGCAGCATGAGCTTGCTGAAACTCAACAGGTAAATCATGTTTCAGCTTTGGACTCTAAGACTATTATCCAAACCTTTCCTGAACATAATCTTATTCTTTTTCAGGCTCAAAAGGAGACCACTGAAGTGGTTCACATCACTGAAGATCCAAAAGTGAGTTCTGAGGAACTTTACTTAGACTTCAAGAGAACTACCTTATCAAGAGTTGTTAAGTCTGTCAGCAACTGGCAAAGGTACAGAAGAATGGACTTTTCTGACCTTCATCTTCATCTATCCAACGAGAAAAAGAGGTATTCTCTTCTGAAACTCGAGACCTTTGTCCACTCTATACTTCCGGAAGACATGTCATATTCTCAGCTAATGAGCTCAAATCTGATTGCTCAAATCAGAGAGAATATGAAGGCCAAATTTAAGAGTGCCTCTCCAGCTGAACAAGCTGTGATGCTCAAGGGTTCTTTTGTACCCGTGGTGGCTGATCCCCACAAAATCAATGAAGAAGAGGAAGTAACGAGTGTTGCTCTATACAAGCATCTCGAGTTGGTCATATTAACAGATGATGATGAAGAGGAAGAATATGAAAACATCCCTACTGAACCCCGTGATGATGAAGGGAAAGATTCTAAGGACAAAAAGGACGACGATGATGACAATCAAGGTCCTAGTCCTGATGTTGGTGGACTTAAACTGACAGTTGCTGAAACTGAGAATGAAAACAATCAGCAAACTGATCAAACACCAACTCAGCGAAAATCCCAACCTGCTCCTACTGAACCAAGTACTCAAGCACCTGTGCAAGGCGCTGATACTGAAGAAGAGTACGCCAGAAAGCGCGCCGCATTGAAACATGGCAAGAGCAAGCTTTCTGATGCCGAGTTATCTTTACTCGATGCCAAGGTCACTGATCCAAACCTTGATGATGATGAAGAGATGGATGAAGATTACCAAAGAGCACTTCAAAATAGTATCCAAATTCATGCAAGGCATACGCAGAATTTGGACATTGCTCAATCTTCAGGAGTAAAGCCACAGGAATTCCCCTCCCTTCCACTTACAACTGGTGAAACTCCAGCAATTGAGTCTCAAACGTAGCCCTCAGCAACTACTCAATTAAAACTTACTACTGGTGAAACTCCAGTCGTTGAGTCTGAAGCGTTGCCATCAGCAACCACTCAACCAGAAAGGAATGAAGCTGTCGATTTAGGTTCCAAGGTTGCTGGCCTTGATGAATTTGAGGATGAAGATGATCTTTTAACAAATGAGGATGATAATTCAAAGAAAGACCCCAAAGTGGTTGAAATCCCTCCTCCTGAATACGAACATGATGTAGGAGATGACTTGAGAAGTCATTTGCTGACAAAAGATGATCAATTTGCTTCTGAGCTCAAAGTTCATTCCTTGACCCCAAATTTAGTGTCGTTCCCACGTGTGGAGGATTTCACTCCAAGAATTCTGGCACTTATGGAAGTCCACAAAGCCTGCAAAGCAGAAGATGATGCACTTCTTGCTGAGAGTCCGCTTGACATTGGAAAGATATTGGCTACTGTGCTGAAACGCACTACTACTCTTACAATAGCTCAGAAAGACATCAGTCTTTACCATAAAAGCTATGAAGAAGATGTAAGTCAAGCACTCCGGTTAGCAAAGTCTGCATTAGTGAAGGCTCAGACTTTCATTGAAGATAAGGTCGCAACAGAGCGCAGACATGAGGAGAATATGGTGAGTATAAAACAAGAATTGTCAAAGCTGACCTCTGATCAGCAAGCAATCGTTATGAAATACAACAGCCTAAGCACTCTTGCTGAAAATTGCAATGAGTTCTTCTCTTTGCACATTACTCCAATGATGCAATCCATGTCTAAGGGGGAAGATACGCAAAAGAGGTCTTCAAGGAAGAAAACCCCTACTGAAGCGCCACTGACTATAGAACCTTTTGCTGAAAGACAGCAAAGTTCTAAAAGACAAGCAGATTCTTAGTTGAATTCAGCAAGTCCGAAAAAGAGAAAAACTGCTGCTGAAACTCAAGAATTCTGTCACACTGAAAGTCATCAAGATCTGAATAATGAAGATGATAATGATGATGACAATCATACCATAGCTCAAGCCATAAGAGCTAGACCAATAACAGCCTTAACTCCGTCTGGCCATTCAAAGCATTTCTCTTCTGACTCAAGATCTTCAGCAAGAGATCAAGACAATGCAAAGTCAAGAAGAAGAAGGCAAAGACAGGAAGAAAAGAGTTTGGCCAGCATTGCTATTGGCTCCGGCATTGAATATACAAAGACAAGCAATGAGGAAACCACTCAGAATGTGATCAGAAACGTTCATGGTTGCTGGATCTTAAGGCTGGAAGACTTGCTGGTAAATGAGTTCTTTCCAACTGCTATACTGAACCAAATGTATACTTGGATTGATCTCAAGGTGAAAAGAAAAGAAAGGGATCCTCCTTCCCTACCAAGAAATATTGCTGGGAGATGGCTGAATCTGGAAGTCTTAGTAAGAAGAACTTCAATTGGTAAGTCCATAAGACAAGAACCTGATTTGATAAAACCAATTGGTGTTGCCTATTACTCTGACCCTGTGACCAAGAAATGAAAGAAGAAACTTGGATTCATTCCTTATGAGTATTTCTATCTCACTGCTAAGGATCAAGAAGAAGATCTTCTCTGGTTAAGGAAGATTCATCCTAAAAGCATTTCAGATACACAACTTCTCCATGACAGCCATTGGGGCATGCATTTGTGGGTAGTTCACTACATGGAAATGAATGCTGAAAAGCATTATCATACCGCCTGCAAGAATGCAAGGATTATTCAACTACAAGTCCGTAAGCTACTTGAAGATTACACGAAGGACTGTATTGAATTTACTGCACTTGCTGAGAAGAGTGTAAGAGAGATTTTGAGAAAATCCTCTGAAAGAGCTTAACTCTCTGTAATAGTTCTGTTCAAGTTTTTGTTTGCTGATTTTGTGTAGTTATCTCTGATCGTTCCTGTAAACTTACTAAAAGATAACTATCAGCAATGAAGCTTTTGACCCTTATTGGTTTTTGATGATGCAATTTACTTATGCTTACTGTTTAATTATTCAAGTATGCTTGCATTAATCAACTGATTTATTCAACATCAGAAACCTCTAAAAGGGTAACAATTAATTTAGCCATGGATTGCTAACATCAAAAAGGGGGAAATTTGTTAGGAAACTTGTAATTTTGATGAGCAATTAACCATGCTAAATTAAGGAAAGTCCAGTAACTAGTACTCTTAAGGTCCATATGAATTTAGAATTTTAAGGACATTGTAAAAGAGGAACGTTTGCTGAAGACTTAGATTAGGTGCTAGATAGGTTAGTTTTACCGCTTATGATGTATCTTGTTTTCTGAAAAGAAATACAACCTATTGAAGCATTTGCTGATGATGTACTTTGTTTACACAAACAAACTATTGAAGCATTTAGAACCATTCAGAAACTTGAAGAATTCGAAGATCTGAAGACAAGAAGATTTCTGAAGACTGGTATCTACAAAGGCACATGTTGCTCAAAAAGTGGAAACTTCAGCAACGACATTGCATAAGTGAAGATCTAAACGACAGAGTAGGTTGTGCTTGCTGAAACTGAGACTAACCACTTGCTGATGAACATTTGTGACCTCTTGCTGAAAGTACTTGCATTTGCGCTCCAATGTTACTGTTTGAATTTCATTCAAATGAGCATTAAATGCAAAGCATGCACGCGAAGGACATGAAGACTAGAAGACAAACAAAGGACGCTGCTGAAAGTACAAAAGCAAGATAGTGACATATTAAGGAACAAAAGCCCTAAAAAAAACCCTAGCGATGCCCCCAAAAAAAACCCCTGCGGACCCTCCCCGGCCCCGCGGCCGCCCACCAAGAAAGGGTACGACGGAGACGGTGGCGGACACAGGGAATCAATTGGAGGTACCAACTACGGTAATTGAGGAAACAGCGGTTGGACAGGATCTCTCACAGGTTGTAAGGGCGCCGCCTGGTACGGAAAATAGCCTCCCTGAATTGTCGGAGCCGGAGGAGCCAGATCGTGGGGAGGCTGAGACCATTTATTTAACCTTGCAGGGCGAGCAACCAGCGGACAAGCCATGGGTTGACGCCATCACGGGGAATCGTCAACTTGACCGGGGAATTACGCTGACATACGTAGCCCCAACGATTGAGAACGGTAAGGTCATAGTAGAGATTGAGGATGAAGATATTGAGGCCGAATTGAAATATTGGGAGAATGCGCTTATTATGTACGTCATGGATGATAATTTATCTATGAACGCGGTGAAAAACTTCATGATGACGGTTTGGAATTTCGTAGGGCTTCCATTACTATATTACAATGAAGCAGGATACTTTATCATCCGTTTTAACTCAAAACAGGACATGGAAGCTGTTCTTATGAAAGGGCCATATACCATCTTTGGGCGGACCATGTTTCTTCGTCTCTGGGAACGTACTTTTAAGCTGAATGACACCCTCATGAAAGCCATGCCAATGTGGGTGACTTTTCCGCAACTCCCGAATTATCTATGGGGCGCTAACAGCTTGAATAAGATTGCCAGTGCCATTGGCACGCCTATCGTTACGGATGAGTGCACGGCTAAGAAACTACGGGTTTCTTATGCTAGAATGATGATAGATGTAGATGTAACCCAACCTGTTAAGGAAGAAATAACTATAAGGGACAGGCAGGGGAATGAAATCGCCCAAACGGTCGAGTATGAGTGGAAACCGCTCTTTTGCCAACATTGCCAGAAAATGGGCCATGATTGCTCGCAAAAGAAACAAGCACCGCCACAGCGGCCCAGACAACAACAGCAACAGCAAAAGAGGTGGGCTGCTAAGCCGGCTAATGAGAAGCCGCAGCAGGTTAGGACGGAGCAACATACTGTTATGGAGGAAGTGCATGGTTCTCCTCCAGCGCCTGCCACCGTACCGGATACGAGCAACCAACACGTCGCCAGGCCAACACCTCACCCTTCCCAGCGTGATAGGCCATCCACGTCCACAGCACCCTCACGGGTTCTGGCTCCGGTTGAGGTAACAGGGAACCAAGAACAGGAGGACCGGGATGGAGTATGGACAGAAGTGAGGGGCAAATCAAAGAGTCCTACTCGTCGGAGCGTGAGTATTGGGCATACACATACTGAGCAGGTACGTATTGAAACGGGTAATGGGTTCTCTTTGTTAAGTCATGGAACTGGACTTAACAAGGATCCACCCCACCGACCATGTTAGTCTGGAATGTGCGGGGGCTTAACAAGGTAGCTAGACATAAGGAGATTGGCTCCCGTCTCATGGCTTTGAATATAAGCATAGCTTGCCTTCTTGAAACTAGAGTAAAAGTAGATAAAGCTCAGGGAATTCAAAGGAAATTGGGAACTCGGTGGCAGGTACTTGATAATTATGACGCCCACGACAATGGCCGGATTTTGGTGCTATGGGATAATAGTCGCGTTCGAGTCCAGAAATTGCACTGCTCGGACCAATTCTTACATTGTCACCTCTGGGATATGGATGGTAGGGATAAAGGGATGATAACTTTTATCTATGCGCATAACCAATTGGAGAAGCGAAGGGATCTATGGCATGATCTACAGCAACTAGCGCAATCTATTCAGGGACCTTGGTTGTGCATAGGCGACTTTAACAATGTTCTCAATAGCGATGACCGGGAGGGTGGTATTGCGGTACATGCCAGTGAATACCGAGACCTTTTCGCTATGATGAACAATTATGGGCTAGCTGAAGTGCCTACTCAAGGCAAACATTATACGTGGTCAAACCGGACAGTCTACTCCCGCATAGACCATACTATCGCAAATGCGGAGTGGTTTTAGGATAATAATGGTGTGGTTGTTGATGTCCTTGAACCCGGCGTCTTTGATCACTCCCCCCTAAGGGTGAGTCGCATGCTGCCAGTTCCGAACAGAGGGCGCAATTTCCGCTTTCTGAATGTCCTTGCTGAGCAGCCGGAGTTCCAGACTACGGTTAGGGCCGGTTGGAGCGTGGTGCGACAGGGCACAGTACAGAAACAAGTTTGGCAAAAGCTCAAACACCTGCAGAAAGGGTGCCGCACCCTGGGTCGGCGGTTCTCTGGCATATCTGACAAGATCACAGCGGCACGCAGTAGGCTGGAAATCGGCCAGTCCCTACTGAGTGCTGATAACTCCAACCAACGGCTTCAACTGGAAGTCAAGGAAGGGCTAGATGAACTGGAGAAATGGCACACCATTGAGGAGAAGATCATGCGTCAAAAATCAAAAATTGATTGGTTAAAGCTTGGCGACGGAAACAATGCATTCTTTCATGCTTCGGTCCGGGACAAAAACCGTACGGCGGGCATCCAATCGCTAGTAACACAAGCCGGCCATGAGGTATTTACACATGATGACATTGAAGCAGAGGTCCTTGCTTTTTATGATCAGCTGGTAGGCACTACTTCACCCCGAATGGAAAGTGTTGATCTCACTGCCTTAAGAGTGGGCCCCCATCTTACGCGGCTGGACAGGGAGCTCCTTATTCGCGGCATGACTGATAAGAAATATTAGAGGCCCTGAATGGGATTGGCGATCTCAAGGCGCCGGGTATTGACGGGTTTAATTCGAAATTCTTTAAAGCCTCATGGCAGACGACCAAGAATGACATTATCACCGCGGTACAAGAGTTCTTTTGAAAAAGGGGAGCTCTATCCGGCATGGAACTGCACCTTGGTCACGCTAATACCTAAGAAAGCAGGAGCAAAGACTATGAAAGAGATGCGGCCGATATCTTGTTGCACGACCTTGTATAAGATCATCTCCAAAATCATCACAAACCGCTTGGGAACAGTTATTAATGACGTGGTCAGTGATTGCCAATCGGCATTTGTACCCGGGCGTAATATCCAAGATAATATCTTAATGGCCCAGGAGCTTGTGAGGGGATACAACCGAAAAGTCATATCACCACGTTGTATGGTTTAAATTGACATACAGAAAGCGTATGATACGGTCGAATGGTGTGCTCTTGAAGGGATTTTAAAGGAGTTAGGGTTCCCGACACAATTTGTTCAGTGGATAATGTTGTGCGTTACTATCGTATCTTACCGGTATGCAATTAATGGGGTACCGTCTAAGCTACTGAAAGCAAAAAGGTGATTGCGGCAGGGTGACCCAATGTCGCCATTACTCTTTGTGCTGATTATGGAATACCTATACCGCTGTTTGCAACAATTGGCCGAGAAACCTGACTTCAACTTTCATCCAAAATGTGAAAGGTTTAAAATTACGAACCTTTGCTTTGCTGATGACCTTATGCTGTTTATGAGGGGTGATGCGAGGTCGGTGAACCTTCTCATGCAACAATTTGACAAGTTCTCCCACTCCACGGGGCTGAGAGCTAATATGGGGAAGTGCCGAGTGTATTTTGGTGGCGTCCATCCGACTGAACAGAATGTTATCCTCCACCGCACTGGCTTTGCAAGGGGGGAGCTGCCGGTGAAATATCTGGGAGTGCCACTCTCGGCAAGCAAACTCACAATAAATCAATGCCAGCCCCTCATTGATAAGATCTTGAGTAGAATCCGACACTGGACATCGCGCCTATTGAGCTACGCAGGACGCCACCAACTAATCAAAAGCGTCCTCTTCTCCGTCGCTAATTACTAGCTCCAAGTGTTTCCACTCCCAAAGCAGGTCCTCCATCATATCGAAAGCATCTGTCGTGTGTTCCTCTGGAGTGGAAAGGATAATCACTCACGCAAATCACTTGTGGCGTGGGATAAGGTTTGTGATGCGCAAACTTGTGGAGGTCTTAACATCCTAGCCTTGTATGAGTGGAACCAAGCATTAATTGCAAAATTGCTATGGAACATTCAAGAGAAAAGTGATAAATTGTGGATTCGTTGGGTCCATATCTATTACCTCAAGGGCCTCCCGGTTGCTAATTTCGTTCCAACACCGGCCTGCTCATGGACGGTTAGGCAAATCATGAAGGCTCGTGAGAAAATCTATGTGTTGCCTGCTTGGAACGATTGTACAACAACTGGAAAATATGTTGTGCGGCTTATTTACAACGAGCTAAGGGGGACAGCAGAGAAGGTATATTGGCGGGATCTGGTTATTAGGAACATGGCAAGACCGAGAGCTGTGTTTTTGTTGTGGCTGTGTCGGCATAAGCGCCTTGCTACAAAGGATAGGCTCTTGAAATTTGGGGTCCAAACCGATGGAAGATGTGTATTTTGCTGTGAACCGGAGACGATAGAACATCTGTTCTTTACCTGTGCGTGCGCTAACCGGATCCTCAAAGCAGTGTTTGCATGGACTCGAATGGATATAGCATGGCCAGATTGGGATACGGGTATGCGTGAACTCTGCAAAAGGGCACGGGGAAAAGGAGCACGAGCCAAATTACTCAAAGGAGTCGTGGCAGAGAGCATCTATGCAATCTGGATAGCTCGAAACGAAGGTGTATTCCAGCAGAAACCGGTGAACGAGGATGTGGTCATCAAGAATATCATACGAACCATCACATATAGGAGCATTCTGTTCCCAGCCCTGCAACAGAAAGTAAATGAACTTGTATTTGGTTAGTTTTAGCAACTTTGGTAGCCAGAACATTTGGTTTTTATTTTTGGGTGCTGCTCGGTACTTGGGATGGTCTGGACCTCGGTCGACCTTGTGTACTTAACTGTTTTGGAGTAATAAAATTTTTGTTCACTTCCAAAAAAACAAGCCTTAGAATTTGAAATTCAAACGGCTGCTTGATTCATTATAAATAGAGGTCATCCGACAAAGAGTTGAAATGTGTCAACAACACGATCAAACTCTCACTTGTGCTTAAACTCACATACCCTTCAAACACTCTTTACTGCCATTGATCCGTTCCAAGACTTAAAGCTTGAAAAAGCTACTTGCGAAGAAGTAGAACTTACACGGCTAAGAAATTAGTTAAGTGTTCTTTCTTTCGAACAAGAACAAGTCTTGACACCAGAAACAATCGAACTTGTTTACTGCAAAGTATTCAAAGTTTTGTTTCTTAGATTACTTGTTGTAACTGAATAAGTTATAATTAAGTTATCTCATCCCAAACCTCTCTAACTGAAAATACACCCTTTCAGGCGTGATATTCAGGGGGAACTTAATCGAGCATAGTGTTGCTGATTAAAAGTCCCAAGTTTGGTGGAGAAAAAGGTTTCGTTCTCTAGTTAGGTTGGGAACGAAGCAAGTGTGCTTTGGTTTCTGTTTGCATCGCTCTAGATAGGTGTTGTAAGGAACCTCAAACTTGTCTTAGTGGATTCAGTCCTAGAAATGACAAAGTGGATTAGTTGAGAGATTACGCCACTCTCAGATACCACTATAAAAGTGTTTGTGTGATTTACTTTCTGCATTTAGTTTTCAGCAAAGCATATCTATCTGTACACAGTCACTTACTTCACTTGCTGAAACTTTCACTTACTGTCAAAGCACTTATTGTAACAAAGACTTCCGCTCTCTGATTTTAAGTATCAGCAAAACTAGTTACTCTGAAGTAACTTGCGCTTGCTGAGAAAGTTAAGTATCAGCAAACTCATTATTGAAAAGTAATAAGTACTTGCTGAGAAAGTTTTTAAACGACGAAAGTATGAAAAAACTATTCACCCCCCCCCCCCCTCTAGTCTTTTCTTGTTGTTTAAAGGGACCAACATAAAATGTACTAAAATATAGCTAAATTAACATAGAGGATAGCTAAATAGGTGAAAAAATACTCGAATGAAAGTGTAAAATACACATTCATCAAACTTCCCAAACCGAACCTTTGCTTGTCCTCAAGCAACTAAGCTAGACTCTAATGCAAAAAACCAATGCAACACACAAAATGGAGTCTCATGCCAAATGAAATGAACTAAACTATTGAATCTATCAAAAACTTATGAACAAAGACCATACAAATCATAAAATGGATATTGGTTGAAGAATGCCTCGATTGACTCATACACATTCACATATGCACTATGTTAAACAAGATAGTCTCTCGTAACATTCTCTACCTGGACCTAGTCAGTGACGACGTAATGAAACATGTTAAAATACGAATGATTGTCCCGTGCCTATGAAACTGAGGACTTACTGTTGTTCACCAAGTTAAGACTTTCCCTCAAAGAGGTCGAACCAATACTGGCTCTCATCAAACGAAGGAGGGTTCCCTAAAAGTTCACACTCCCCTATTCTACCCATCTCTTAAGCAAAGCCTTAAACAAATCACCAGTTCCTTAATGGCAGGACGAGGATGGTCTAGAACAGATGAGACTCAAACAATCAAAAGACAAAAAATTACAACTCGATTACGAACATTACAAGAATTGAAAAACGAGACAAACACTTTGCTAAACTGCTTTTTGGCTTTCTTTGGACCCTTCAACACTTTTTTTGGGTCTCTTTTGTTTTCTTTTTTTCCTTTTCCAGATTTTTTCTTTTTTCCTGGAATTTTTCCTTCTTTTTTTTCGATTTTTTTCTTTTTTTTTATAGCCAGCAGTAGCACAACGAAAAAGAAATTACAAAAACTCACAAACGACCTCCCCAAACCTATTCGAAAGAATAGGTTGAAGCACAAACTTTACGAAAAAGGAAAACAAACTTACAACACTCAAAAATCGAAAAACAAGTCTAATGAAAGCGTAACCCCCTCCCAAAACCTATTCGAAAGAATAGGTTGCAAACAAAGGATCACACAATCTGACACTACCTCCTTCCTAGGAATTTAGCAATCTCAAAGCAAGGTGAAGACTTGTTGACTCTTAGGTGCATAATTACTCGGGAAAACAACCATAAGATCCTAACATGCATCATCCTATTATAAAGGCCTTCGTGAACCGTAGTAGAGAAAACATCACCAAGTGATGTCGAGACTACCAAGCTTAACTACGTGCAAACATAAATGTGACAAGCCAAGCGAGGAAGACCTCAAACAAATTCATAGAGTTGAAACGTGCATGGTTAAAGGTCATAACTAGTTAATCTACCCAATAAAAAAGTTCAAAAAATTTGGCAATAAACTCCACACGAAAACATGCAAAACTATACTAGGATGAATGTAGTGTATGCAACTAAATACTAAGAAAGCGGTAAACGTGCAAATACAAACAAAATACAAGATACCATACTCAACATCATAACAATACTTAACATCATCGTTCACATCCCATCCCCCTCATGAAACTCAAGCTAGTCCCTAGCAAAAGAGAATGAGTAAATAAAAAGTGATACTAGATGTTACCGAATGGTTTGGCCTCGGTCGGCTGAGTATACAAGAATGGACTTGTGAAGAGACTAATTATTGGGATCGTAATCCCCATAATAGTCCCTCCACATGTCAGACAGGAGATCATTGGACTTCTGTAGAGCCTCCTGTTGCTGACGGATTAGCTGTTGCTGCTCCCACATTATCTCACTCTCGTTCCGGCGATGCTCCTCGGCTATTTCCCAATCGCGGTTGCGTTGGGCAATGTGCCCATCAAGGTTATGTTGCAACCCTTGGACATAAGTGGTCAAGGCCGCAACACTAGCATCAACTCTACCGAAACGGTCATCGAAGTAGGCCCGGAAATCAGAGAAGTCAATACCTCGAGACCCATGTGGTACTCGAGGCGGTGCATGTGGCGCTCTACGGACAGAAGGAATATCAGATTAGGAACTCGGCCATCGTCAGTTTCCATAGCATCCTCATCATCATTATCACCATCGGAATCAGTCTGTTGGAGGGAAGCTTCAACATCAGCAGCAGCAGCCGTGGGGTTCTTCATACGATACCTACTCAGTTGCACATCAATAGTTGAAGGGGAAAGAGCGACCTTAGAATCCCCCTCAACAATGTCCTCGACCCCGTGATATTTGCAATATGCTGTGATGAAGCTCGGAAAAATGAAGGGCTTCTTCTTCTTCTCCCAATGACGCTCGTATTCTACATACATGATCTGACCGATGTCTATACGATGCTTGCCCAACAAGCAGTAGAGGAGCTCAGCATAATTCGGCTGTATCTATGTGCATTCATCTTAGGGATCAAGTTGAAAATACAAAATTTCATAACCACCTTAGCCTCAAGACTAAGGTCACTCTGATGGATTCGTCCAGGTTGTGCCCCGGTATATGGATACACATATTCCCTGTTGCAAAACACATCTGTGATGTCATTTCCAATCCCCCTAGTGGCCCTCGAATACACGTAGGAATGGTTACTTCCGGTGAACTCCCGTTCCCCCAAATGGATAAATTCAGAAATTGAGGCCGGCGTCCACGACACAATTACGCCTCTAACGAGTACCCCCTCCTTCTCTTCAAGATCTGTGTATCCAGCATAAAACTCATGGAGGAGGCTCGTATCATACCCCTTGAATCGGTTGGAAGTAAACCAACCCCAATTCCTCTTTCTTGCCAAACGAGAGAGCACCTTGTAACCTGGCCGGTTAGCAAGGCCGTCTGGAATTTCGATCCTTCTATCCAGAATGGTTGATCGTCCACCTTGAGAAAGCTCTGTTTGGAGCCTCTGACGGACGTCAATCGCAGCAAGTGACAACTCAAATAACTCATGGGAAGGTTGGGAGCTTGAAGCTGCCCCCTTACCCTTCTTGCTCTTAGACGAGCCAGCTTTCTTCTTGTCTCGTGGTGGCATGGTTCCTACAAGTAGCAATTAGTATCTTGTATGACATAAAACAGATTTATGCATATGCAAATGCAAGAGTGAAACACACGAGTGATAACATCAACAATCGCACTCCTCAAAACCTCCATGTCTAATCTAGCCACTTCTAGAACTAAAATGCAACACACCAACATATCTTAGACATGTAACATATCACATTATCACATTAAACTCTCGCTAGACAACAAATAGCCTTAAATCATAAGGCTCAAATCATACCATAGTAGCAAAAAATCTAGCATCAAAAATCCTCAAACTCAACAATCATGCGTTCTACCATCATGTCCATCATTATCATATCAATAAGCACACCGATAGACATGGAATGAAAGGAAAAGAAACAATGCACCTTAAGACATAGACATCTAGTAGGCAAAATCCTCAAACCAACAAACGAACCATAATTGAACATGCAATTGATAGTGAATAACGTTTCTAATCACACAAACAATCAACCCATACATCATATAAGCTCAATTGAAGCATAAATCAAGAAACCCCCAAATTTGAAAAATTAGGGTTCATATGAAATTACCTCAGATCCGAATAATGAATGAACTAGGAAGAAATTCGTTCTGATGAAAAGAAAGAGCACGTAATGGACTTCGATTGAAGCTAAAGAACACAAAATTTTATGGAGAATTGAAGATTTTATGAAAGATTGAAGATTTTTGGAGTTTATGGGTGTTTTGGAGTAAGAGAGGTGAAGAAGATGAGAAAATGAGGAGTTGGGGGTGAATCCCCATTTTTACTTTGTCTGATGATGGGGGCGATTCGCCCCGGGCGTGGGGCGATTCGCCCCCCATCGCCAGTAAAGCTCTCTGGCTGTGTGGGGCGAATCGCTCCCCACTTCCAGAGAGCTCGAAGCTCTCTAGCCATGTGGGGCGATTCGCCCCCCATGGGGGGCGATTTGCCCCCCACCTCCAGAGGTGGGGAGACGGAATTTTTTCGAAAAAGCTCAGTTTTTATCCCCGAAAACCATTTCCCTCATAAAAACACTCGAAAATAATTCACTCAAACATAAACATAAGAACAAAGCAACACATAAACGAACAAATTCACATAAAGAAAGGCAAATTGTTCAATGTATGAATGCATGCAATGCAATAAAGCGATAAAAAAGCGATAAAACCCCGGGTTGCCTCTTGGATAGCGCCATTGTTTATTGTCTTTGACTCGACTTCTTCTTGCTCTTAGTTCTTTTGAGGGTACTAGACTTCCCCTTCATAGATCTTTTCCTCATGCCACGAACCTGTGAATGAGAATGAACATAGACAGCAAGACCAAAATAGTTAATTGTGTGAGAAGCATTGAAGCAAATATTTGGATCATATATGGCTCGCAACACATGTTGCTTGCCATCCACCTCAATGGTGCAAGTTCTTCGGTAGATGTCTATCACGGAGAGTAACTTAGTCAAGAACGTTCGCCCCAAGAGAACAACATCCCCCATCCCAGGTGTAGACGCCGGAATAACTACAAAGTTGGTGTACACAGAAGCTTCACCAATCTTAACCAATACGTTCTTCACAACGCCTTCGGGTCTCACAAAGGATCCATCCGCCAATTGCACAATAGCCTTATGCTCAGATAGTTTTCCAGGGCTACTCTTCTCAAACACATTCATTGGGAGCACATTAGAGTAAGATCCCATATCTAGTGTAGCACGAACATCTTCAAGTTCGTCAATCCCAACCTTAACATCGAAACTCTCAGGGATTGGCTCGGGATCCTCTTGCTCCTCATCACTCGCATCAAATCCAAGGTCCTTCTCTTCTTCCTTGGCTAGTGGGGGTTCTCCATCCTTGCAACACTCACATTTATCAACCTTCTTGATGGTGATTTCAACAGGAAGATCACCCACCAAGGTAATAGACATCGACTTCTCAGTGTTGCTAGGAAACTTCCCCTGCTCCCTGCTTGCTCCACGGTCAATCAATTCTTGCATCTTTTGATGGGCAAGCCTAGTGCTCTCTTCCAAACGATCCAGCCTCGCCCTAGTCTTCTCAGAATCTTCTTCATAACGCTTAAGAAAACTTTGGGTGTGATCAACCATTTTCTGCAAGTTTTCCATGAGTAGAGCTGTCTTCGACTTCAGTTGCTCTTTGGGAGCGGGATTTTCGCAGTGATCATTACCATAGCTAAGATTACTACGGTCTTGGTTAGGGCCATAAGTTTGGCTAGCTAGTGCATATCCTTGATTGTTTCGGAACCCTCTTCTCCAAAATCCACCTCGAGGATTCCTACCATCCTGTCCATAGCTAGCTTCTTGAGTACCAAATTCCGCAGCAAAAGCTTCCTCTTCGCTTCCTTGAACCCAATTGCCATCATCATATGCAAGCTCCGATCTACACATATGAGCTCCATGTCCATAGTTCTTGCATATTCGGCAAACTTCGTTTGACATAGCTGTTCCAGCGGAGCTCTTGAGGACTTGTTTCAACTCATTGGTAAAGCACTCAAATCGATCAACATTCCCCCCATACATAGGGGCCTCCTGAGTAGGTGGAGCTTCAGGTCCACGTCTCCTAACCATTGCTCTTGGATCCTTGAATTGTGAACCATTAGCAAGCCTTTCGAAAACCGTCCAAACGGCTTCCGCAGTTTCCTCCCAAATATTGCCACGGCATTGGAAATCCACCACTTGCTGATTCTCAAAGGTTAGTCGATTGTAGAAGTGTTGGACAAGATCCGCAAGCTCAAAACCATGGCGAGGGCACTTGTTCATGAGGTCGTGGAACCTCTCAAACGCGGTGTAGATGGTCTCATCATAGTCTTGTTTGAATCCAGTGATTTGCGCCTTAAGCGCGGTAGTCAAGGTGTGAGGAAAGTATTTCTCCATGAATGTTGAAAAAACCTTTGCCCAAGTGTCAAGCGAACCCGCCGGTAGAGAACTCAACTATGACTTGTGTTGGTCCCTTTAAACAACAAGAAAAGACTAGAGGGGGGGGGTGAATAGTCTTTTCAAACTTTCGTCGTTTAAAACTTTCTCATCAAGTGCTTATTACTTTCCAGTAATGAGTTCGCTGATACTTAACTTTCTCAGCAAGCGTAAGTTACTTTACAGTAGCTAGGTTTGCTGATACTTAAAAACAGAGAGCGGAAGTCTTTGATACAATAAGTGCTCTTTCAGAAAATAAAGGTTTCAGCAAGTGATGTGAGTGACTGTGTACAGACAGATATGTTTTGCTGAAAACTAAATACAGTAAGTAAATCACACAAACACTTTTATAGTGGTATCTGAGAGTGGCGTAATCTCTCAACTAATCCACTTTATCCTTTCTAGGACTGAATCCACTAAGATATGATTGAGGTTCCTTACAATTCCTATCTAGAGCGATTCAAACAGAAACCAAAGCACACTTGCTTCGTTTCCAACCTAATCTAGATAACGCAACCTTGTTCTCCATCAAACTTGGTACTTTTAATCAGCAAAATTATGCTCGATTAAGTTCCCCCTGAATATCACGCCTGAAAGGGTGTATTTTCAGTTAGAGAGGTTCGGGATGAGATAACTTAATTATAACTTATTCAGTTACAACAAGTAATCTAAGAAACACAACTTTGAATACTTTGCAGTAGACAAGTTAGATTGTTTCTGGTGTCAAGACTCGTTCTTGTTCGAAAGAAAGAAAGAACACTTAACTAATTTCTTAGTCGTGTAAATTCTACTTCTTCACAAGTAGCTTTTTCAAGCTTTAAGTCTTGGAACGGATCAATGGCAGTATAGAGAGTTTGAAGGTATGTGAGTTTAAGCACAAGTGAGAGTTTGATCACGTTGTTGACACACTTCAACTCTATGCCGGATGACCTCTATTTATAGTGCAAGTTAAGGAGCCGTTTGAATTTCAAATCCTTAGGCTTTTGTTCCTCAACATGTCACTATCTTGCTTTTTGTACTTTCAGCAGCGTCCTTGTTTGTCTTCTAGTCTTCATGTCCTTCGCGTGTAAGCTTTGCATTTAATGCTTATTTGAACAGAATTCAAACAGTAACATTGGAGCACAAATGCAAGTACTTTCAGCAAGAGGTCGCATATGTACCATAAGCAAGTGGTCAGTCTCAGTTTCAGCAAGCACAACCTACTCTGTCTTTCAGATTTTCACTTATGCAATGTTGTTGCTGAAGTTTCCACTTTCTGAGCAACATGTGCCTTTGTAGATACCAGTCTTCAGAAATCTTCTAGTCTTCAGATCTTCGAATTCTTCAAGTCTTCAGTTCTTCGAAATCTTCAAGTCTTCGGATCTTCAATTTCTCCATGATTATGAGCGGTTCTTAATGCTTCAATAGTTTGTTTGTAAAAACAAAATACATCGTAACCAAATGCTTCAATAGGTTATTTTCTTTTCAGAAAACAAGATACATCATAAGCTAGCTCTTCAATAAGTTATTTTCTTTTTCAGAAAATCAAATACATCGTAAGCTCTAAAACCAACCTATATAGCACCTATTCTAAGTCTTCAGCAAACGTTTCTCTTTTACAATGTCCTTAAAATTCTAAATTCCTATGGACCTTAAGAGTACTAGTTACTGGACTTTCCTTAATTTAGCATGGTTAATTGCTCATCAAAATTACAAGTTTCCTAACAAATTTCCCCCTTTTTGATGTTAGCAATCCATGGCTAAATTAATTGATACCCTTTTAGAGGTTTCTGATGTTGAATAAATCAGTTGATTAATGCAAGCATACTTGAATAAATTAAACAGTAAGCATAAGTAAATTGCATATTCAAAACCAATAAGAGTCAAAAGTTTCATTGTTGATAGTCATCTTTCAGAAGTTTACATGAAATAGCAGAGATAACTTAAACAGAATCAGCAAACAAAAATTTTAACAAAAACTATTACAGGGAATTAAGCTCTTTGAGAGGATTTTCTCAAAATCTCTCTTACACTCTTCTCAGCAAGTGTAGTAAATTCAACACAGTCCTTTTCGTAGTTTTCCAGAAGCCTACGGACATGTAGTTGAAGAATTCTTGCGTTTTTGCAGGCAGTATGATGATGCTTTTCAGCATTCATTTCCATGTAGTTGGTTACCCACAAATGCATGCCCCAATTGCTGGCATGGAGAAGCTGTGTATCTGAAATGCTTTTCGGATGAATCTTTCTTAGCCAGAGAAGATCTTCTTCTTGATCCTTAGCAGTGAGATAGACATACTCATAAGGAATCAATCCAAGTCTCTTCTTTGTTTTCTTTGTTACTGGGTCAGAGTAGTAAGCAATGCCAGGTGGTTTTATCAGATTTGGTTCATGTCTATATGTCTTACCAATGGCAATTCTTCTTACTGAGACCTCAAGATTCAACCACTTCCCATCAATATTTCTTGGGAGGGATTCTTCCCTTTGATTTCTTTGGACCTTGAGTTCAATCCATTTGAACATTTGATTCAATATGGCTGTAGGAAAGAACTCATTCACCAGCAAGTATTCCAGCTTTAAGATCCAGCAACCATGAATGTTTCTCATTACATTCCAAGTTGTTTCATTGTTAATGGTCTTTGTGTATTCAATGCCGGAGCCAATAGCAATGCTGGCCAGCCTCTTTTCTTCCTGTCTTTGCCTTCTTCTTCTTGATTTAGCATTGTCTTGATCTCTTGCTGAAGAGTCAGACGAGAAATGCTTTGAGTGGCCAGACGGAGTCAAGGCTGTTAAGGGTCTAGCTCTTATGTCTTGAGCTATTGTCTGATTGTCATCATCTTCATCATCTTCATTCAGATTTTGATTACTTTCAGTATGGCAAAAATCTTGAGTTTCAGCAGCGGTTTTTCTCTTTTTGGTACTTGCTGAATTCAACTCAGATTCTGCTTGCCTTTTTGAACTTTGCTCTCTTTTAGCAAGAGGTTCTAAGGGCAGTGGCTCATCAACAGCAGGAGGGGTTTGGTTTCTTTTTCTGGTACTTTTCTTTTCCCCCTTAGACATGGATTGCAACATCGGAGTGATGTGTAGAGAATGGAACTCATTGCAATTTTCAGCAAGAGTGCTTAAGCTGTTATACTTCATGATGATTTGTTGCTGATCAGAAGTCATTTTTGACAACTCATTTTTAATACTCACCATGTTGTCCTCATGTCTTTGCTCTGTTGCGGCCTTTTCTTCCATGAAAGTCTGAGCCTTTACTAATGCGGTCTTTGCTAACCGGAGTGCTTGACTTACATCTTCTTCATAGCTTTTGTGATAAAGACTGATGTCTTTCTGAGCTATTGTCAAAGTGGTAGTGCGTCTCAGCACTGTAGCCAATATTTTTCCAATATCAAGCGGGCTCTCAGCAAGCAATGCCTCATCTTCAGCTTTGCAGGCATCATGGACTTTCTTTAGTGCCAAAATTCTAGGAGTAAACTCCTCAACTCTTAGGAACGGCACTAGTTGTGGTGTCAAGGAATGAACTTTTAGTTCAGAAGCAAACTGATCCCTTATCAGAAATTCTCCTCTTAGACCATCGTCTAAATCATTTATGTAATCCGGAGGAGGAATTTGAACAACCTTTGGATCTCATTTGGATTGTTCATCCTCATTTTCTGATAAGTAGTCGTCGTCCTCAGATTCATCAAGTTCAGCAACTTTAGAACCTAAGTCAGCAGCTTCACTTCCTTTTTGTTGAGTGGTTGCTGATGGCAACACTTGAGACTCAACAACTGGAGTTTCACCAGTAGTTAGTTTTAATTGAGTAGTTGCTGAAGGCAACGTTTGAGACTCAATAACTGGAGTTTCGCCAGTAGTAGATGGAAGGGAGTGGACTTCCTTTGATCTTACTCCTGAAGGTTGACCAATTTCTAGATCCTGCGTATGCCTTGCATGGATCAACAGACTGTTCTGTAGAGCGTGTTGGTAATCTTCATCCTGTTCTTCATCATCATCAAGGTTTTCTTCAGTAACCTTGGCATCAGAAATTGGACTCTTGCCATTTTTCAAGGCAACCCTTTTTCTGGCATATTCCTCTTCAGTATCAGCACCTTGCACAGGTGCTTGATTTTCAGCAGCAGCAGGAGGAGGTTGAGATTCTTGCTGAGGTTGTGGTTGCTCAGCTTGCTGATTTTCTGGTTGAGCATTTTCAGCAACTGTCAACTTTAATCCTCCAGCATCAGGACTGGGACCTTGATTGTCATCATCATCGTCTTTCTTGTCCTTGGAATCTTTCCCTTCATCATCACTTGGATCATTGGGAATGTTCTCATCTTCTTCCTCTTCATCATCATCGATCAGAATTACTAGCTCAACGTGCTTGTACAAAGCAACACTTGTCACTTCCTCTTCCTCATTAATTTTGTGGGGATCAGCCACCACAGGTACAAATGAACCTTTGAGCATCACAGCTTGTTCAGCTGGAGAGGCACTCTTGAATTTTGCCTTCATATTCTCTCTGATTTGAGCAATCAGATTCGAGCTCATTTGCTGAGAATATGTCATTTCTTCAGGGAGGATGGAGTGAACAAATGTTTCGAGCTTCAGCAGAAAAGATCTCTTTTTCTCATTTGAAAGATGAAGATGGAGATCAGAGAAGTCCATTCGCCTATATCTTTGCCAGTTGCTGACGGATTTAGCAACTTGTGACAAAGTAGTCCTTTTGAAGTTCAAGTACAGTTCCTCAGAACTTTCTTGATGATCTTCAGTGATGAGTACCACTTCAGTGGTCTCCTTTTGAGCCTGAAAAAGAACGTTATTAGATCAGGATTGGTTTGGAAAATTGTTTTAGAGTTCATATCTGAAACATGAATTACCTGCTGAGAGTCAGCAAGCTCATGTTGTACAATTTCCATTCCATGAGGAGCTTGAGTAGCATCCTCCATTTGTTCATCCTGAAATAAATTGGAGTGAGATACAAGTACTAAGCTGTCAAACTTAGTTTTATTACCAAAAACATTAACTACCTGCTGAGCAGGTAGTGTTGGTTCTGGTGCAGAGGCTTCAGCAACCATCTGACTTGCATCTTGAGAAGTCTGTAGAGATAACATAATATTAGCAAAAGAATAAGTTTCAGAATTTGAAGTTTTACTGATGGTTGAATTAACTACCTGCTGAAGAAGGACAGGTTGTGGCTCAGTCCTCTCAGCATTAACAGTTTCTTCAGCTTCTTGGACTGTTTCTTCAGCAGACTTCTTGTCTTGCTCTATTTGAGAAAGTTGTGCGGTTTCAGCAATCTCCCTTGTCTCTGAAATGACAAGTTGAGCAGAAGCATCTTGTCCCTTGAGCTCACTACTTGTCATGAAGACATCAATGGATTTGTTGGATGATTCTTCAATCTCCAATTCCATTTGTTGGCTTATAGCTTCCAGTACAAGCAGGACTTTGTCGATTGATGTCTTTGGTGAACTTGGGCCAGTATTCTCAGCATCACGAGATGCGTCGTTGAATAGTGCTTCCTGTGTTTCAGCAACTTCTGGAACTGGAACCATTGCTGTCTCAGCAACTGGTCCTTCAGCAAGCGAGGTTTCAGCAACTTGATGAGTTGCTTGTTCAGCAACCATCTTTTCAGTAGCATCAGCAAGTGCCGCTTTTTGCAGATCAGCAGCAATGTCACTTGTTGGTTCCATAGTTGGATCATCTAAATTATCTACAATGTAGATATTTGGGACTTGGGCAGGAATTTCATTTCCACTACCTTGTGGTCTGTTCTCAGTAGAAGTATCAACGTTGAGTCGATCATTGAAGGCTTCCGCAAACACTTCAATGTTGCTGACATAGGCGTTAGTAACTACCTTGTCAACATCTACTATCAAATGCGTTTCAGCATTTGTCTGGGAATTGTCTGAGAGGTCTTGGACAGCAGGAACTGACTTTCGAGCCAGTGTTTTCTTCCTTGAGCTGCTGGTCCGTTTCCTCTTAGGTACAGGGTTTGCTGATGACGCTGCAGTCTGAGTGTCATCATCAGCTTTCCTCTTTTTCTTGTTAGATTTCTCCGGTTTCCCAGAGGCATCTATAGTTGCGTTTTCAGCAACGGCTGTTGTACACGTACCTTGTTGATTTTCTACAGCAGTTTCATTTGTGTTACCACCACCAACATCAGTTTCATCTCTAAGTTGCTGAGTGGTAACATCTGCAGCTGTTGTATACCTTTCTTGCTGGCTTGTGCTGACAACATTTGCAGTTGTTGTCTTCTTTGATTTCTTGCCAACAGTCTTAGGTATATTCTGCTTGTAGAATGATCTTCCCATATTGCATACAGACTTTTTGATTGGCAGTGGGTTTCTCAGCTGAATCATGAAATGTTCAAGGATGTAGCATATCTTGATTCCATACATAACTGGAAAGCCTGTTGAAAATGTACTTAGCCCAGTTAAGTTCTGTTTTATTGATGAACGCGGGTTTGTCGGGTCCCGGTTCGATCAAATAAATTTGTTATTTAGCCAAAGGCAATCCACAACTACAACGAAAACCATAGTGTAGCAGTAGAATGACCTCGAGTGTCGTTCTTTCAGAACTATAACTAGCTTTATCTATTTAACTAGAGAATATAAAAACAGCAGACGTAAAGCAAGGAGTTTTTCTAACAGATAATGGAGATTGGTGATAGTATGATCCTTCAAAGCATAACGGGTGAATAATCATGCGTAAATTCCTCGGTCTTGCATGAAGATCTTTGATCAATCTAATGTCCTGTTGCAATTATTAAGCACTACGAAGATAAAGATACCGACAAGTCAATCACTATTGTCCCATTGTGTTCCGTAATTATTCAACACTACGAAGATATAGATGCGTATAGGTCGACGAGGGTCCAATTGTGCATAATAATTAATACAACATACGAGAATTTAGGCTGAGCCTGAGCAACGAAATAAAGCAATGACACGGAGTATAATGCGCGATATAGCCATTAGCATGATTATCTTCCCTTCCCTAAGAATTCACATACTACCACCAATGATAAGTTTAGCTACTCATAATAGGCATGCAATCAACAGAAATCATAGAAGAAAACATGTTGAAAGATAAATAAAAATAAGTAGAATAAACTGTAAGATACAATGTTACCGAAGGTTGTCAATCTCCGAAGAATTGCGATCCTACAAGCTCCAAACTTCTATAAAAAAGTGTCTCCTAAGCTACGGACCCCCAGAACAGGCTGTGGGAAGTCCCTCCCTAAAACTACAGAGAAAGGTGAGAGAGAAGTCTGGAAAAGTATGAACTTCGGAGAAAAACTGAGCAACTATATATAGGCTTCGAATAAGTGTGGGGCGATTCGCCCCACACACCGGGCGGTTCGCCCCGTGTGGGGCGAGTCGCCCCATGTCCCGGGCGGTTCGCCCGGGAGTATTTTTCGCGGAATTCCACGTTTTCGACGCGTTTTTGGATTTCTTCCCCTTTTCGGACTCGGTTTCTGACTTCTAGTGGCCTTCTAACCTCCAAATTCGACCCCTAGACTCCAAATCCTATCTGGAAACCTTCAGATACTCCAAATAGGCTTCTGGAACACCAATTCCTTGTCAACTTCAATATAATTTCCCGGAAATCCTCGTTTTTTAACCAAAACCTGTGAAATAAAATCTAAAGGGAAACGTGACACCATTCTAATAAAATGCACTATAATATAGCTAAATTAACATAGAGGATAGCTAAAATAGGTGAACAAGACTCAAATGAAAGTGTAAAATACACATTCATCAAACTCCCCAAACCGAACCTTTGCTTGTCCTTAAGCAACTAAGCTAGACTCTAATGCAAAAAACAATGCAAGACACAAAATGTAGTCTCATGCCAAATAAAATGAACTAATCTACTGAATCTATCAAATAACATATGAACAAAAAACATATAAATCAAAGCATGAATATAAGTTGAAGAATACCTCGATTGACTTATACACATCCACATAAGCACTTATGTCAAGACAAGATAGTCTCTCGTAACATTCTCTACCTGGACCTAGTCAGTGACGACGTAATGAAGCATGCTAAGATACGAATGGTTGTCCCGTGCCTATGAAACTGAAGACTTACTGTTGTTCCACCATGTTAAGACTTTTCCTCAAAGAGGTCGAACCATTACTGGCTCTCATCAAACGAAGGAGGGTTCCCTATAAAAGATAACACTCCCCTATTCTACCCATCTCTCAAGTAAAGTCTTAAGCTATTCACCACTTCCTGAATGGCAGGACGAGGGTGGTCTAGAACAGATGACACTCAAGAACAAAAGACAAAAAAATAGAAAATTACAACACGATTACGAACATTACAAGAATTGGAAAAGAGACACAACACTTTGCTAAACTGCTATTTGGCTCTTCTTTTTTGGACGCTTCTTTGTTTTTTTGGGGTCTTTTCTTTTTTGCTTTCTCTTTTTTCTTTCCAGATATTTCTTTTTCTTTTTTTCTTTTTTCCTGGAATTTTTTCTTTCTTTCTTTTTTTTCGATTTTTTTCTAGCCAGCAGTAGCATAACAAAAAGAGAGAAAATGACTCACACGACTTCCCCAAACCTATTCGAAAGAATAGGTTGGAGTACAAAAATTTTACGGAAATGGAAAAACAAACTCACCATACGGAAATGAAAAACCAAAACAAGTCTAATGATGGTGCAACCCCCTCCCCAAACCTATTCGGAAGAATAGGTTATAAACAAAGGATCACACAACCTCACACTACCTCCTTCCTAGGCATTTAGCAATCTCAAAGCATGGTGAAGACTTGTTGCCTCTTAGGTACATAATTACTCGGGAAAACAACCATAAGAACCTAACATGCATCATCCCATTATAAAGGCGTTCGTGAACCGCAGTAGAGAAAACACGACTAAGTGATGTCGAGACTACCAAGCTTAACTAAGTGCAATACATAAATGTGACAAGCCAAGCGAGAAAAACCTCAAACAAATTCATAGAGATGAAGCATATGATTAATGTCATAATTAGTTAATCTAGCCAATAAAAAGTTCAAAAAATTTGGCAATAAACTCCACGTAAAACATGCAAGACTATCCTAGGATGAATGCAGTGTATGCAACATCAAAACTAAGAAAGCAGTAAACGTGCAAATGCAAATGCAAACGAAAGAAAAAAAAAAGATACCAATCAACACAAAGCCAAACAATACTTAACATCACGGTTCACATCCCATCCCCCTTACGAAACTTAAGCTAGCCCCTAGCAAAAGAGAATGAGTAATAAGCAGTGATACTAGATGTTACCGAACGGTTTGGCCTCGGTCGGCTGCGTATTCAAGAATGAACTCAAGAGTACCTCCCCACGGTGGCCGCCATTCTCTTGGTCCGATGTAGCAAAGAGACCTAAGAAGCTTCAAAGATCTCACCAAGGTGAAGGGACTGGTTTGCCTTGCACGCATATCCAATGAAGACTTCATCAATAGGAGGACATTCACTTTGACTTCATCGAGGTGCTTGTTTAGTGGTGACTCCTGTGTATCTTGCTTGTCAAGCTTTCCACTTCGGAGGAGTAGATTCATGTCTTTGTACTCAAGAACCTCAGTAGTAACGAAAGAAAGTGGTTTTGGGTTGATGTGAATGTCTGGAAGTAAAGAAACAGGGGAGCTGGGGTCGTCCAGCTCACTGGTCATGGGAGGCGGTTCGCCCCCCATGCTGGGCGGTTCGCCCCCCACCTCCAGGGGGGCGTCACCTTCCAATCCTTCCTCCTCTTCTACTTCCGCACATTTTAACAAGTTGAATTTCTCCGTAAGATGCTCAATTACTTCAACTTCTTCAACAACTTTTGCTATAAGATGGTCATCTTCAACTTGCTCGGCATGTGCAGTTTCATCTTCCTCACTGATTTCCTCGACTTCAAAATACTCCTCGGATGAGCTTCCTGCTTCACCTCGATCTACTTCCTTTTCGGTGATGTGAATTGGTATATGACTTCATCAGATTGTGTTGAACCTCTGGTGTACTTACGGAGGACTTCTTTTGCCTCGTCGACCGTACATTCTCCCAGACCGCCGCTCAACCTATCCACTCTAAGTCGTTCCTCTTCATGAAGTCCACCAACGAAGCACCAAATCAACTCCCCATCTTCAAAACGGTGATGGGGACACTCACGTTTATACAGCTCAAAACGTTCGTAGGCATCACAAAACTGCTCATACTCTCCTTGCTCGAAATATTGGATCCTATCACGTAAGGCAATTGTCTCATGATAGGGCATGAACCGCGCCAAGAACTCCTCTACTACTTGGCCCCAAGTTTTCAGCGATCCTAGTTCTAACCTTGCAATCCAACGCCTCGGCTCATACCCCAGCGTAAAAGAAAATAATTTCCTGCACAATTGGTCCTTAGTAAATCCTTCTGCTGAAATTCTTTCTATTTCCTTCTCATAGGATTGAATGAAACTCCATGGGTCCATCCCTACTCCATCTTCGTACCTTGGTAAGTACCTTACCATGGACTCCGTCACCTCATACCTGCTTAACTCATCTTCCAGGTATACGGAAGATCCTCTCCTCACCTGCGAGAATTGGGGTGCCATGCGAGCGCGCATGGACATCATATCTGTATTTCTGTAGTAAGAGCAACTCAAAACTAAAAATTAGTTCTATTAGCGTAATCAAACACAATATCACCAAAAATTTCGAGATCACAAACACGCAAGGTAACCAAGATCAGATTAGATGAATTTACTAAAGAAGATAGACGAAAAGAAATAGGGTAAGTAAGTGAAATTTCTGAGAGACAATCCAAGAGCTGTTCTGGGGGTTGAATGCTGAAAATATAAACAAATTAAACAGAAAAAAGGAGTATAGTCCCAGGCAACGGCGCCGATTTGATGAACGCGGGTTTGTCGGGTCCCGGTTCGATCAAATAAATTTGTTATTTAGCCAAAGGCAATCCACAACTACAACGAAAACCGTAGTGTAGCAGTAGAATGACCTCGAGTGTCGTTCTCTCAGGACTATAACTAGCTTTATCTATTTAACTAGAGAATATAAAAACAGCAGACGTAAAGCAAGGAGTTTTTCTAACAGATAATGGAGATTGGTGATAGTATGATCCTTCAAAGCATAACGGGTCAATAATCATGTGTAAATTCCTCGGTTTTGCATGGAGATCTTTGATCAATCTAATGTCCTGTTGCAATTATTAAGCACTACGAAGATAAAGATACCGACAAGTCAATCACTATTGTCCTATTGTGTTCCGTAATTATTCAACACTACGAAGATATAGATGCGTATAGGTCGACGAGGGTCCAATTGTGCATAATAATTAATACAACATACGAGAATTTAGGCTGAGCCTGAGCAACGAAATAAAGCAATGACACGGAGTATAATGCGCGATATAGCCATTAGCATGATTATCTTCCCTTCGCTAAGAATTCACATACTACCACCAATGATAAGTTTAGCTACTCATAATAGGCATGCAATCAACAGAAATCATAGAAGAAAACATGTTGAAAGATAAATAAAAATAAGTAGAATAAACTGTAAGATACAATGTTACCAAAGGTTGTCAATCTCCGAAGAATTGCGATCCTACAAGCTCCAAACTGCTATGAAAAAGTGTCTCCTAAGCTACGGACCCCTAGAACAGGCTCTGGGAAGTCCCTCCCTAAAACTACAGAGAAAGGTGAGAGAGAAGGTCTGGAAAAGTATGAATTTCGGAGAAAAACTGAGCAACTATATATAGGCTTCGAATAAGTGTGGGGCGATTCGCCCCACACACCGGGCGGTTCGCCCGGTGTGGGGCGAGTCGCCCCACGTCCCGGGCGGTTCGCCCGGGAGTATTTTTCGCAGAATTCTGCGTTTTCGACGCGTTTTTGAATTTCTTCCCCTTTTCGGACTCGGTTTCTGACTTCTAGTGGCCTTCTAACCTCCAGATTCGACCCCTAGACTCCAAATCCTATCCGGAAACCTTCAGATACTCCAAATAGGCTTCTGGAACACCAATTCCTTGTCAACTTCAATATAATTGCCCGGAAATCCTCGTTTTTCAACCAAAACCTGTAAAATAAAATCTAAAGGGAAACGTGACACTATTCTAATAAAATGCACTAAAATATAGCTAAATTAACATAGAGGATAGCTAAAATAGGTGAAAAAGACTCAAATGAAAGTGTAAAATACACATTCATCATTTATTCTCTTGAATATGCATCAGCAGCGGCCATCTTCTTAGGCCTACTTGGTCAATTCCTCCAACCTGGGAGTCAAGAACTTTTATTAGTAGCTGAGCTACTAGACCAAGTGAATGGCAGAGATGCTTTCTCTTAACGTGCTTAGTCCAAGTCACGGGAGCAATCTCGCCTTTCTTCATTTTCTCATTTCTGACGCCACTGTAGAAAGCTTCAATTTCTTCGTCAGTGGCAGTGACGTCATCTTCAGTGTCCAGTGGTCGGAATCTAAAATATCTCCGCTAAATCAGTCCATTTCAGGACGATTTGCGTATTCTGAATTGTAGTAAAGATCACTTTTTCAGTGACTCCTTTAGTATCAGTAAGGGACTGGATTTCTGTATTATTGTAGAATTCCATAGTATCAATCATGCTCACTTGCTTAGTGCGAGCAGATATAAAGTGCATGAGGCCTTGTTGATTGATGAACTCAAGCGCCTCTTCATTCTCGTCATCGAGTTCTTGTTCATAGAAGTACCTAATGTACTTCTCTTTTGCAAAACCTCCCCATTGCATCAACATCTCACACTTTGCAGTGTCAAGATATGACGGAGGCATAGGTTTTTCTGAGATTCGGTCGTTTTTCAACACAACTTTTGTTGTGTTTGTAGCCGGAGTAGTGACCGGAGCAGTGCGTGTTTCAGCACTATCAACCTTTGAGGACTTAGAGGACTTAGAAGACTATCGCTTGGGAGCCATTTCTTTTTATAGATCAGAAAAATGTGTACGAAAAGAGATAGTTTGCTTTTTGACCGGAGGTACAGTAGATTCAGGCTATAATTTGCAGAGAAAGGAAATGTGAGTTAAAGAATTTTGTCATTTCTCTGACTCCTTTATATAGTGTCTCTGGTGTGTGAGAAACTCAATCGATTTGAGCTCTCAGCAAGGGTAAAACAGAGAAACACCGGAGTTAGTGGAGCCTTTGCATTGAATGCGTAGTGGCCCACTAACTAAAACCGTCAGAGCACTCTCTCTCTTTGTTTTGTTAGCCGTTAGATAAGTAACTCCTTTTAATCAATGGCCACGATTGAATTTCATGTCATGATTATTACGAGTTTATTTGTGCCAGTTTAATGTCACAAATTGATTTTACCGAGTTTTAAGGGAATAGATTGCTTGCTGAAATAGACAAGAATCTTTTCAGCGAGTTTGCATAAATAGCCTAGATACTTGCTGAAAGTCGCCCCTTACTTAGATATCTCGTATTTTCTTAAGTTTAAAAGATATTTCTGAGTTCCCGTATCAGTAAATACTTTTGTACTTGAGATATCTTTTGGTAAAATCTGAGAGGTGAGTTTTGCTCTTTTTCTGAGTTCCCGTCTCAGAATATTCCCTTGATACATGAATACTTGTTTCAGTATCTTTGATTGTCTGAATGCCTGTTTCAGCAATCCTTAAGATTTTTCTCTTACTGAGTGCCTGTCTCAGCAAGTGATCAAGTTTCCTAACAAATACCCGTTTTGAAGGAATTACTTGGTTAATGCTTGTTTCAGCAATCATATGGTGACTTATCATTTCTTAGAAGAAATCAGTGAATGAGACTTTTAAACAAGAATACTTTCGCTTGCTGAATACCTGTTTTAGCATTCTGCCATATGTATCCTTTATTGAGGTAGTTCAATCAATCCAAGGTTATACCTTAGCATTGCGAACCTATTATCTGGTAGGGGCTTGGTAAAGATGTCAGCAAGCTGATCATCAGTGCCAATTTTCACAACCTCAATATCTCCTTTTTCCACATGATCTCTAATGAAATGATGTCTAATATCAATGTGCTTAGTCCTAGAGTGAAACTTAGGATTTTGCGTGATAGCAATAGCACTTGTATTATCACAAAAGATTTGGTGTTTTCTTTGCAGAAATACCATAATCTCTTAATTGTTGCTGAATCCATAGGATTTGAGCTGTGCAACAACCAGCTGCAATGTATTCAGATTCAGTGGATGAATTGGCAACGCAGGTTTGTTTCTTGCTGAACCATGATATTAATCTAGTACCCAAAAACTGACAAGTTCCAGAGGTACTTTTTCTATCAAGAGTTGATCCTCCATGATCAGCATCAGAATAACCAACCAATTCAAGTCCAGAATCTTTAGGATACCATAATCCAACATTGACTGTACCTTTGACATATTTCAGTATCTTGATTGCCTTTTTGTAGTGTGATTCTCTTGGATCAGATTGGAATCTTGCACACACACAAACAGCATACTGAATGTCAGGTCTACTTGTTGTTAAATACAACAAGGAACAAATGAGCTTCCTATACTTGTGTTCTTCAACACTTTTGTCCTCTTTAGTATAGCCCAATTTGGTACCAACACTCATAGGGATCTTTTCAGGTTTCTCATCCTCTTTGATCCTAAACTTTATGAGCATTTATCTCGCATACTTTGCTTGATTTATGAATATTCCATCTTTGAGTTGCTTGACTTGCAATCCTAGGAAATAATTCAATTTTCCCATCATACTCATTTCAAACTTATTTGTCATGAGTTTGGCAAAATCATCACAAAGTTGCTTGTCCTTAGATCCAAATATTATGTCATCCACATAAATTTGAACTAAGAGAATTTTACCATCATGGTTCATGGTAAATAAGGTTTTGTAAACTTCACCTTTCTTGAAACCATTTTCCAGCAAGAACTTAGCCAAGGTATCATACCATGCTCTTGGTGCTTGCTTTAGACCATATACAGCTTTTTGAAGCTTGTATACCATCTTGATTTCTGAGGGAAGTTCAAAGCCAGGGGGTTGTTCTAGGTAGACTTCTTCAGCAAGTTCACCATTCAAGAATGCACTTTTAACATCCATTTGGTAAATAATGAAGTCATTGTGAGCAGCAAAGGCCAAGAAAAGCCTAATTGCATCCAATCTTGCAACTGGTGCATAAGACTCATCATAGTCCAATCCTTCAGTCTGACAGTAACCTTGAGCAACTAAACGTGCTTTATTTCTTGTTACTTCACCAGACTCACTTAGCTTGTTTCTGAACACCCACTTTGTACCAATAGCCTTCTTGTCTTCAGCAAGTGGTACAAGTTTCCAGACTTTGTTCCTTTCGAATTGATCCAGTTCTTCTTGCATTTCCTTTATCCATTCAGAATGCTTTAAAGCTTCTTCTATGGTTTTAGGTTCAATTTCTGAAACAAAACAAGAGAACAATGATTCTACTTCTACGACAACTGCTTCTTCAGCAAGTCCATGTGTAGCTTTGGATCTAGTCACTTGGCGTTTATTAATATCGCCAATCATATCCGTAGAGGGATGATCTCTAATCCATTTATTAACAGGTTTTCTGCTTGTTGGATCAGGATATGTTTGCTTATCAGCATGTGACTCTTCAGTATGTACTTGTTCAGTACCACTGGGAATTTGTGTTTCTGCTGAGATTTGTTCATCAGCAACTGCTTGTTCAGCATTGCTTGATTGAGGTGGTTCATCAGCAGGCACTGGAGGTTGCGTAGTTTCAGCAACTTCCGGAGCAACAACGTCTTTTGCTGGAAATTCTTTATCGTGAACTATATTTATCTTGTCATGACTTGGGGGAGGAGAGTCATTGTCAGAATCATCATTTAGTTCAATTGACTTGATTTGCCTAGCATTAGATTCAGTTCTTTACTCATGTATGATTAACTTTTTCATACATTCTGATATTTCTTCTTCAGCAGGCACTCCTTGTGTCTTTTCATACAATACAACATGCACAGATTCTTCAATCTTTTGTGCCTTTTTGTTGTAAACTCTATAAGCTTTACTATGCAAGGATTAGCCGAGAAATATCGCTTCGTCTGCTTTTGGTTGAAATGTTCTTAGGTATTCTCTACCATTGTTAAGAACGAAACACTTGCAACCAAATACTCTTAAATGAGTGATGTTAGGAGGTCTTCCAACAAACAATTCATAAGGAGTTTTGTTGTATTCCTTAGTAATCAAACATCTGTTTTGAGTATAACAGGCGGTATTAATCGCTTCAACCCAATAAGCCTCACTTATTTCAATGTCAGCAAGCATTGTTCGTGCGGCTTCTTTCAGGGTACGATTCTTCCATTCAGCAACACCGTTTTGTTGTGGTGTTCTTACTGAGGATAACTGATGTTGAATACCTTTTGAGGTACAATATTCAGTTATGTACTGGTTCACAAACTCAGTACCATGATATGTCCTTATGACTTTTACCTTGTCATTTTTCATGACTTCAAGCTTATTCAACAAGTTAGGTATTTCAGTCTTGGTTTCAGATTTGTGCTTGACGAATACTACCCAAGTGAATCTTGAATAGTCATCTACCACGACTAGACCATACTTCTTACCAGCATAGCTTGTTGAGGAAGATTCAAACAAGTCCATGTGTAAGAGTTGTAAAGGTTTTGTAGTTGACGGTACTGCCTTGTTCTTGAAAGAAGATTTGGTTTGCTTTCCTTGCTGACATGCATTGCAAACACCATCCTTCTTAAAAGTAACCCTAGGTAATCCAACTACAAGTGCCTTTTTAGACAGCTTATTCAGCGTCTTGAAGTTTAGATGACTTGTTCGTTTATGCCATAACCATGCTTTTTCAGCAAGGCAATCGTGATCTGAGACAAGGCATTTTTCAACGATTGTTGAAGACCAATCTACGGTGTACAAGCCTCCTGATCTTCTTGCAATCATAATTACCTTTTTAGTCTCGAAATCTATAAGTTTACATTCATCACTTTTGATTTCGATGAAGTATCCTTTGTCAGCAAACTGACTCATGCTGAAAAGGTTAAACTTAAGATTTTTGACATAAAGAACTCCAGTAATGGTTATGCATCCTAACTTCACGTCACCATAGCCTTTTGTAGAACCGGAGCCTCCACCAGCAAACCTTATTGTTGGACCTTTAGACCACCGTCTATAGTTTATAAGGTTATTCTTGTTGCCCGTCATGTGCTTTCCACAACCACTATCAAAGTGCCAGATTGCATCGTTTGTCTCCGTGGCTGAAGTCCTGCACAAACAAGAGCAAACAAGTTAATTATCCAATGATGGATGTCCATTAACATGTTCAAGAATGCGTCCAGTGGAAACCCAAGTCTTAAGGTTTTCAACTTTGACTTGTTTTCTACTTGCTGAGGAACTAGAAGGTTTTGAGCTGAAAGACTTTTGATTCATGCTGATCAAATCCACTTTCTGATGTGGTGTCTTGCTCGGTTAACCTTTTTGCTGAACATGCTTTTCAGTAAGTTCTTTTCTAGCAAGGTTCCTGTAAGAAAATATGGTCAGAGTTACCCCTAGGGTACGCAGCGGAATTTCAAAATTTTCTTAACATACAGGTTAATTGATTATGTATATGCCGTATATATTTAAACACGTCAATTAGAAGACTAACCTTACTTCCAAAGCAGCTTCCAAGTCTTCGTAATAATCCGGTGTATCTTCTCCTTCGTTGAAGTCGAAGATATCTGCAATACTTTAATTATCTGCAAGACAATAAAAGTTAGTTTCCAGCTCCTAGAACCTCAACCTTGGTATCCACGGATGAACAGCCTATCGGAAAGAATGCTAGGATATTCTTTGTGTGACCAAGAAGATGGGGCGGCGATTCCTCCGGTAGGTGGCGCGCGCGTGTGGCTTTATAGAGGAGGGGAGAGCTTTTTATTTTCTCTAAGAAAACTGGGTAGAATAATTCTCTAAGAATTTGATTCTTCAACTATGTGAAAATCTATGTCAAACGCTCTCTAATAGTCTACTATATATAGTAGTCAATAGAAGCCTAAAGCATAAGCAATTAGACTTCATAAAGGAATAAGAATCTAATTCTTATCGCACTAGGAAACCAATTTCAAGTCTAGATTCATTCCCGATCAAATTAAAACTCAATCAGGAAAATCTAACTTATCCCTTAGACTTCTAATAGTCTTCTATTATATTTCTAAAATATAATCTTTAATTGTATTTACATAAAATACAATTAATTAGCCAATTCAATTAATAATTCAAAATCATTAATTGAGCCACTAGATATTATAATTAATTCCAAATTAATTATAATCCATCAATCACAATGAATTCCAAATTAATTGCGATTCCATCTTCAAGGATATTCGGATAGGCTGAATCACCACATAGTGTCATCCATAGGGCCTCATCGTATTAAGCAAGTCCTAGACTAGGCAACATGGAATTCCTAGACGGTTCCATTTGCAATATTAATACATGAGGACGTTTGAGAGGTTTCTCAAAGCTAACCATTTCGTTGCGAAGTCTGTTGCGCTCAACGCGGCGATGGTAACGTCCCTTCATCTGACTTGCTCGAATGTATCTAGGATCGATGAAGTGTCTATCCCAATAATACATCCACGGGCGTCTTCAGTGAGTTGCATGGTGAATCCAATATCTATTATGACCATCATATTAATATTGATATGCTGGCCAGCGGTTTTACCATCACAACTATGAACGACTATGAGCAGTGCTCTCCTGTGCTACACTTGAGAGATGAATCCTTCACAGAATCACTTATCATCCCCATTTGTATGTAGCCATAATCATGGATTGTGTCTTAGGTCAACTGCTTATTCAGAGCTGACATCGACGGGTCCACCAAGGATATGGGGCAACAAATGTGATGATAAAGTCCTGTAAGTCCAAAGGACGACTGGCATCACTTCGACAACTCACCGATTCCCATAGACACTTCGGTGTAGAGTATACATCGATGGGAGTGTCCGGTGGGTACTTCCATTGTTTGATAAAGCTTCTTCAAACAACTATGCGCAGTTATGGGAACGTTTCTCGATTGTCCAACAATCCGTTCCGTGGCCGTGGGATCGGCTCACACTTGCTCCAACAAGTATAACCTCCACGCATACTAGTCTTGTCTGGTTCATTCAGACCCCCACATCCGAGATGAACATCGACTAGGGAGAGTTTGGGATAGATGATAACTCACATAGCTCCCACTATCTATGTGATCGGTCATCTATCCGAGGGGACATGTTTAATATCAATACAGACAGTAATAAAGATATGACATGCTGCAGCCTGGTGTAATATAAATATGAAAGCGATACTCAACAGTAAAATGCAACAAACATATATGATATTACGTTGACCTGTGTAATAGTACATATATGCCCTCTATAAGGGCACCATGCCCTTAGTAAGGACTGTCTCTAGGACATATACACTATCAATCTCCCACTTGGACTAGAGCCAGTCACCTTTATGCCTAATACCCAGATTAGCATAATGTCTTAAGTGGACATCCACTGATAAGACCTTGGTGAAAGGATCTGCCACGTTGTCTGTGGTAGAGACACGTTCCATACTAACTTCTCCTCTATCAATAATCTCACGTATAACGTGATATTTTCTAAGTACATGTACATTCTTGTTTGTAGATCTAGGCTCCTTAGCTTGAGCGACGGCACCCGTATTGTCCCAATAAATCGTTATTGGACTAGGAGCAGGAACAACCCTCAATTCCTTCAAGAACTCTGACATCTAGACAGCTTCTTTCGATGCTTCTGATGCAGCAATGTACTCGGCTTCTGTGGATGAGTGAGCAATCGTGGCTTGCTTAGAACTCTTCCAACAGATAGCTCCTTCGTTCAATTTCAATATGTATCCTATCTGTGACTCAAAGTCATCAGGATCTGATTCAAATCCAGCGTCGACATAACTAGACATCTTTAATTCTGGTTCTCCACCAAACACCAAAAACATTTCCTTAGTCCGTCGAAGGTACTTAAGAATGTTCTTTATAGCAGTCCAGTGAGGTACTCCTGGATTATGTTGGTGTCGACAAGTGACACTAAGCGCATATGCCACATCGGGCCTTGTGCAATTCATTGCATACATATAGACCCTACTGCCGAAGCATAGGGCACACGACTCATTGCTTTTCTTTCTTCATCAGTTTTAGGACTATCCTTAACTGATAAGACAATCCCATGCCTAGCTGGGAGAAAGCCTCTCTTTGAATCGTCCATCTTATAACGCTTCAGTATTTTGTCGATGTAGGTGGACTGTGTCAATCCTAACATCCTCTTGGATCTATCTCTATAGATCTTGATCCCTAGGATGTAGTTCGCTTCATCCAAGTCCTTCATCGAGAAGGTACTTGATAACCAAACTTTAGTCTCTTCTAGCATAGAGACTTTGTTTCCCATGATCAAAATGTCATCAACATAGATGATCATGAAAACGACTCCCTTGTCGTTGTGCCTAGTGTAGACACAGGGATCTTCCTTGCTTCTGATGAAGTCAAACGATTTGACAGCTTCATCAAAGCGGATATTCCAGCTCCTAGACGCTTGCTTTAGCCCATAGATGTATCTCTGTAATTTGCATACAGCAGTTGGCCTGGTTTTACTAATAAAACCTTCCGGCTGTACCATATAGACCTCTTCCTCAAGGTTACCATTGAGGAAGGCAGTCTTTACATCCATCTGCCAGATCTCATAATCATAGTAGGCAGCTATCGCAAGTAGAATTCGAATGGACTTCAATTTTGCTACCGGTGAAAAGGTTTCATCGTAATCGATGCCATACCTTTGCGTGTAGCCTTTCGCCAGAAGCCTAGCTTTGTGCGTTTGTACCTTGCCATCGGCATCTGTCTTTCGTATAAAGACCCATTTGCACCCAATAGGTCTAACCCCTTGGGGCAAGTCTACCAAGTTCCAAACTTGGTTCAGGTACATGGAGTCCAATTCCAATTCCATGGCCTCTTGCCATTTGACTGAGTCAATATCAATTATTGCCTCTTCGTAGGTCTCGAGATCTTCCCGATCTGATAAGCCGACATCAAGTTCACTGATGTCTTCTATCATAAGGCTTTGCTTCTGAGGTCCTTTTAGGATCCTCTTCAACCTACGGAGCTCAACATGTTCTGGTGCTTTTCTTTTCTGGTTCCGTGTAACACGAACATTATCAGTGGGCACTGATGCAGCTGGTCGCGCCCCGCGACCCTGTTCCCTAGCGGGAGGCTGCTCTTGTGCAACTCGTTGCACAGTTTGATTGACAACGGGTTCTATTGGTGTGGTTTCAACTGTTGATCTAATCACAGGACTCCCACTGACTATGACATGCCTAGCAAGTGTCATATCATTACCCTTGTCTGCTTCGAAAGCTCCCACTGAACTTGAGTCCAAATCAGAAGATTTAGAGAACTCATGTTCGCACGTGTCAAAGTCTTGAATTTCCTCAAGTTCTATCATGTCATCTAACCTCTCTTCTTCGAGGTATTCTGCTTCTAAAAACTCAATGTTTCTAGATACTATCACCTAGTGTTCTTCAGCATGATAGAATTCATAGCCTGTCGTCTAACGAGGATGGCCTATGAAATATACTTTGACACCCTTAGCATCTAACTTATCAGTGAGCATCAGTTTGACTATCGCAGGACAGCCCCAAGGTCTAAGATAGCCCAGTGAGGGCTTCTCTACTTTCCATAACTCATAAGGAGTTTTCTCCACTGATTTAGATGGTACACGGTTCAGAATGTAGATTGCAGTTTGTAGTGCATATCCCCATAGATGTGTTGGAAGAGTCGAGAATCCAATCATTGATCTCACCATGTCTAACAGGGTTCGATTCCTTCTCTCAGACACACCATTTAACTGTGGTGTTCTAGGAGGAGTCCATTGCGATTGAATTCAATTTTCCTTCAAGTAGTCGATAAATTCTTCACTAAGATATTCATCTTCTTGATCTAATCGAAGAGTGACTATCCTTAGGTTCAATTCATTCTCGACCTCATTCCTAAACTCCTTGAATTTCCCAAAGGTCTCGGATTTATTCTTCATAAGATAAATATACCCATACCTTGAGAAATCGTCAGTAAAGGTAACGAAGTAAGGATAACCCCCACGCGCATGGACTTTAAAAGGTCCACATACATCGGTATGTATGAGCTCTAAGCAGCGAGTGGCACGAACACCTTGTCCAACAAAGGGTTTGTTCGTCATCTTACCCTTAACACATGATTCACACGTACCATATGATTCAAAATCAAATGGTTCTAAGTAGTCCAACTTCCTTAGTCTTTGAATCCGTGTTTCATTGATAGGGCCTAGCCAACAATGCCATAGATAAGATTGATTATTCTTCCTACTTGAAGACGGTTGTTTGTTATGTATTTGAAATAAAGGTAGACTACTTTGCAAAATATATAAACCATTCTCTAAGCGAGCTTTTCCATAATACTGGTCATTTAATGAAAAATAACAAGTATTAGGAAAAACCCAAATTGTCCAACAATGGAATGGAAATAATATTTCTGACAATGGATGGAACAAAATAAACGTTATCAAGTTCTAAACATTGTCCTAAAGGTAAATCTATCTTGCAGCGCCCAACGCGTTTGGCTTCAACTGGATTGTTGTTCCCAACATGCAAGTTGGCTTCACCTTGCTTGACTAGCTTGTGTTCAATTAGCCCCTGCACATTTTTACAAATGTGCGAGCCACAAGCTGTATCTAATACCCAACCATTGGAGTCAAAAGTAGTCATGTTCATTTCAATAACAAACATACCTGAGCTAGAAGCCGGCGGCTTCTTAGCTTGATTTGCCCTCAGCTTAGGGCAATCTTTCTTCCAATGTCCTTTCTGCTTACAGAAATGACATTCATCTTTGCGTACCGTTCCGCTTCTCTTGAACTTCCTTTTCTGGTTCAGACGCTTAGGCTTATCACTCGAAGTGTTAGCCTTGGCTCCAGACTTTCCCTTACCCTTAGCACCTTTGTTTCTCGGGTTTAGGTCAGACGGTTGCCCAACATACATGATCGATTTTTCCTTCTTAGGAAGAGTTTGATCATATGTCTTCAGCAGATTATGGAGTTCGGGCAGTGTTACGTCCTTCGCATTCATGGTGGTTAACGATGAACTGCGAATACGAACTCGACAATGATTGAAGGACAAAGATCACCATGATCTTATTCTCATCTTGAGAACATGTTCAGACATGTTCCCTCCTTCATTGAGCTTGCATCTGTGTATCTCTTTGATCAAATCAAATTCAACACTTCTAGATGTCGTCTCAAAGAGCGACTCAAGATGCTTCAGCATCTCATACGGCAGCATGCTATCATGTTGTCTCTGCAGCTCATTGCTCATTGCCGCCAGCATGATACACTGCGCGGATCCAGCATCCTCATGATGCTTATCAGACTTTGCCTTGTTGGCTTGATTCCAAATCAGCAACTTGATAGGCAGTCTGATTCTCGGGACACACGGGATTAGCCTCGTCCAAGACGTACTCAATCCTTTCGTACCTCAGCACCAAACATATATTCCTGATCCAATCTGGGAAGTTTGGTTCGGTCAAAATTTGCTTCTCTAAGACAGCACGGAGCGAGATACTCGCCATTTCGATTTTCCAGGAGAAATAATATAGAACGAAAATAATAAATCAACTATTGAAATATTATTTCTAAATACACAGTCAACATAACTAAACAACAAGGTCCTTTAGCTGTTTAGCTCCCACTATTTTCACATATGCTTGCCCCCACAACAAACATACGGGTAATGTCCAACAAGTTACCGTAGTGGCCAAGATCCAAATCCATATTATGCTATACTCCAACGGGGGCTGGTCGCACAGCATAATATGACCGGTAGGACTAGTAGAACTATCCAATTGCGTCACGCAACTCTTGGTTGTTAAATCTAATTTAACCCGATGCCCTACATATTGTACCTATCGAGGTCGCTAGATACAATATGCAGTAAGTCATAACCATAGGCTTACTCTAATCCGACGATTACTGCGAGTCTGTAAGACGAGGTCGCCAATACAAGAAAACGCAATGAAAGTTCAGAATTAAAGCACCCTATGGAAAGCATCTCAGAAATACATACATATATATATATATATATATATTTCTGTACTTATATTGGTTGGGGCTTGTAGCTTGAGGGTTGTTATCAGTCATCTACAAACAAATAAGGGCGCCGCCTACCCATCATGCATGAACGGTCTACACGTAATGGATGCCGCCTATCCATTCTAGTTCTAAACGCGGTCAAGCACATAATGGGTGCCGCCTACCCATACATAAAATATGCGGTCCGACATATAAGAGGGCGCCGCCTACCCTCGCATGCATAGCGGTCGAACGGAAAGTAAAATACTTTGTATTTAAACATGCATTGTCAAACAATAGCATATCGAACGTACGAAACAGATAGTAGCCTATGTGGATGCCAAATGACTTCATAACTTCATTATGAAAATTATAATCCCATATTTATAATCTCTATGAAATAATTGAAAATTTTGACTAGATTGAAAAATCAAAAATTCTATTGACCAAGTAGCAATTTTTGAAAACTCGAAGGACTTAATTGTAATTTTTGAAAACCTTGGAGGTATTAAATCTAAAATTCAAAAGTAGAAGGACTAATTTGCAATAAATAATAAATTGATAAATTACAAATAAGCCCTTTAACTTTATACTAATTATATTTAACCCCTCTAGTTTAAAACAATTACAATTAAATCATATTTATATTCCAAATATAAAATTCAATCATCAAAATTTTCAAAAATTCGATTTTGGGTCTAACCCGGAAAAAATATATATATTTTAAAATATGGGATGGGACCCCGTCCCCACGGTGCCTGCGGCCCCGGGCGCCCGGCGCCCGCGGCACGCGGGCACCGGCGCCGCGGGTGCTGGCGCCCGGCGCCTGGGCGCCGGGCGCCTGCGTCCGCAGGCCCCCGGGTACCAGCGTACCACAGGTACCCGGGTGCCCGCGGCACAAATGGGCGCTCAGGCGCCCGAGTGCCCCAGGCGCACGGGCACCGCGGCCGCAGGCACCCGGCGCCCCAGGCGCACGGGCGCCGCGGGCACGGCGCATGCGGCACGCGGGCGCCGGCGCCCGCCGCCTGCGTGACGCAGGCGGCACGGTCAATATATATATTTTTTAATTTATTTTTTTTTGAAAAATATAAATTCTAAATTTATATAAAAATAAAACTTTCGAAAATCGAATTAATCATAGAATCAATTGCATTCACATATCTACAAAATCATACAATATATATACGTATATACGTAATCAATTAACCTTGCTCTGATACCACCGTAAGAAAATATGGTCAGAGTTACCCCTAGGGTACGCAGCGGAATTTCAAAATTTTCTTAACATACAGGTTAATTGATTATGTATATGCCGTATATATTTAAACACGTCAATTAGAAGACTAACCTTACTTCCAAAGCAGCTTCCAAGTCTTCGTAATAATCCGGTGTATCTTCGCCTTCGTTGAAGTCGAAGATATCTGCAATACTTTAATTATATGCAAGACAATAAAAGTTAGTTTCCAGCTCCTAGAACCTCAACCTTGGTATCCACGGATGAACAGCCTATCGGAAAGAATGCTAGGATATTCTTTGTATGACCAAGAAGATGGGGCGGCGATTCCTCCGGTAGGTGGCGTGCGCGTGTGGCTTTATAGAGGAGGGGAGAGCTTTTTATTTTCTCTAAGAAAACTGGGTAGAATAATTCTCTAAGAATTTGATTCTTCAACTGTGTGAAAAGCTATGTCAAAAGCTCTCTAATAGTCTACTATATATAGTAGTCAATAGAAGCCTAAAGCATAAGCAATTAGAGTTCATAAAGGAATAAGAATCTAATTCTTATCGCACTAGGAAACCAATTTCAAGTCTAGATTCATTCCCAATCAAATTAAAACTCAATGAGGAAAATCTAACTTATCCCTTAAACTTCTAATAGAGGAAGGAGTCGAACTCCTTCCCCTACTCCATCTTGCGCGCGCGCGCGCATCCTAAGGGTCATAGGTGGGTCACGATTTTGGGACCCACTTATAGTTCTAAGGCACTTCAAACTCCAAGTAGATTTTGCCCATGTGCATATGTTAATTCTAAATTAACATATCCTTTCAAATCAAACCTCTATTATATTTCTAAAATATAATCTTTAATTGTATTTACATAAAATACAATTAATTAGCCAATTCAATTAATAATTCCAAATCATTAATTGAGCCACTAGATATTATAATTAATTCCAAATTAATTATAATCCATCAATCACAATTAATTCCAAATTAATTGCGATTCCATCTTCAAGGATATTCGGATAGGCTGAATCACCACATAGTGTGACCCATAGGGCTTCATCGTATTAAGCAAGTCCTAGACTAGGCAACATGGAATTCCTAGACGGTTCCATTTGCAATATTAATACATGAGGACGTTTGAGAGGTTTCTCAAAGCTAACCCTTTCGTTGCGAAGTCTGTTGCGCTCAACGCGGCGATGGTAACGTCCCTTCATCTGACTTTCTCGAATGTATCTAGGATCGATGAAGTGTCTATCCTAATAATACATCCACGGGCGTCTTCAGTGAGTTGCGTGGTGAATCCAATATCTATTATGACCATCATAATAATATTGATACACTGGCCAGCGGTTTTACCATCACAACTATGAACGACTATGAGCAGTGCTCTCCTGTGCTACACTTGAGAGATGAATCCTTCACAGAATCACTTATCATCCCCATTTGTATGTAGCCATAATCCTGGATCGTGTCTTAGGTCAACTGCTTATTCAGAGCTGACATCGACGGGTCCACCAAGGATATGGGGCAACAAATGTGATGATAAAGTCCTGTAAGTCCAAAGGACGACTGGCATCACTTCGACAACTCACTGGTTCCAATAGACACTTCGGTGTAGAGTATACATCGATGGGACTGTCCGGTGGGTACTTCCATTGTTCGATAAAGCTTTTTCGAACAACTATGCGCAGTTATGGGAACGTTTCTCGATTGTCCAACAATCCTTTCCGTGGCCGTGGGATCGGCTCACACTTGCTCCAACAAGTATAACCTCCACGCATACTAGTCTTGTCTGGTTCATTCAGACCCCCACATCCGAGATGAACCTCGACTAGGGAGAGTTTGGGATAGATGATAACTCACATAGCTCCCACTATCTATGTGATCGGTCATCTATCCGAGGGGACATGTTTAATATCAATCAGACAGTAATAAAGATATGACATGCTGCAGCCTGGTGTAATATAAATATGAAAGCGATACTCAAGAGTAAAATGCAACAAACATATATTATATTACGTTGACCTGTGTAATAGTACATATATGCCCTCTATAAGGGCACCATGCCCTTAGTAAGGACTGTCTCTAGGACATATACACTATCAGTTCCTTCTAGCCCTAGCATTAAGAGTCTTTTCAGAACTCTTAGGCTTGATTTTATTCATCTCTTTGAAGTATCTTTGCTTACTTTGCTTATACTCATGAAAAAGTTGACTTTGCTTGGTTTTGAAACCGAGTCCACTTTTTGGAGAATGCTGAGCTTTTGTGTCAGCAACCTTACTTGATTCAGGTTTGTCAGCAAAGGTCTTCTGATTACTTTTAGTAATCTTGCCTTTAGACTTAACAACTTGCTTTTCAGCAACTTGTTTGGCGGAATGCTTCACATCATTCTTCTTCTTTCCAGTTTGCTTCTCAGCAACCTGTTTTCCTTTTAAAGTCTTGTTACTTTGAGTAGCAACAGCGGGCTTTATGGTCATAGGTACTTGATTGCATGTTTCAGCAACCTTAGATTGACCAAACTGATAGAGTTCTGGTAGACCACTATCAGTAGCACGTACAAAGGAAATTGGTGATTTATCTTTACTCAAGATTTCTACGTCATCACCTTCGTACGTTGATCCTAAACCTTCTTTCTGAGATGGATCTCTCAAATAAGAGTTTAGTTGAATCAGCGTATTACTTGCGTCAGCATAAGATTTGAAATTGATTTTCATCTTTTTCATCTCTTTGATTTCACCAAGTAACTTTAGAATTGAGGACTGATATTCTTCCAATTCTAATGCCATTTGAGAATTCTTCTCTGCAGCTTCAGCAATCAACTTCTTAAGACGCTTTATTTCAGCATCCTTTTCTTCTGTCTCTTCCTTCAGGAAGACGTACTTTTCAGTAGTCTGCTTGGTCAGAGTTTCACCAATCTGTAGTTTCTCTTGCTGTCTGCTCAGAGTTTTCTCAAATCATTCGATTTCTCCTTGAATCTTGTCAAGGTCAATCTCGTCTTCACTTTATGAGTCTGAGTCAGAGGTAGGGTTGTTTAACAGACCGGCCATGAGGCAGAACTCGTAGTTTGACACATCTGGATAAGCTTCCATAGCTATTCCACAAACTTCTTTGCCAATCTCCACGTCTAGAGTGGCTTCTTCATCGTCAGTGTCTGAACTTTCATCCTCAATGTCTTCGGAGCTAGTATCAATACACAATGCATCGATTTTTTCTTGAAGCTTCTTCTTTTCTTCAGCAATAAAAGCTCTTTTGAACTTCTTCTTCTTTTCAGCAGATTTGCCTTTCAGGAAAGGGCAATTAGCTTTGAAGTGTCCAGGTTTCTTGCAGTAAAAGCATAGATCATTTCCAACTGCAGGTTCTTATGATGAGGTTGCTTGCTGAGCTTGCTTGTTCAGCGAGCCAGTCTCATTCCTGTACTTATGGTAATTGTTACCAAGATGTTTTTTCAGCTTCTCTTTTGCTTTTCGCCTTTCAAGTTCCTTGCTGATGAATTTCTTCATGTTTTTAAAAACCAAAGCGTTTTCATCAGTAGGCTCTTTATCATTCTTCTTTTCAGAAGATGACGGCTTTCCAACAAGAGCAATGTTTTGCGATTTTTCAGCAAACACATTTTCTCTTTGCTTTCTCTCATAGTTGACAGTAGCAAGATGAGAGAACAACTCTGTTGGTGTAATATCAGGCATTCCTTGATTGTAATAGAAATTCTGAGTGTGGATCCATTCTTGATTCAGACTTCTGATAATGGTTTTCACCTTCTCAGAATCTGAGTAAAGATTTCCAACACCTAAGGCTGCCATTTCACTAACAAGAGTTGTGAATCTGAAATCCAAGTCTTCCAGTGACTCGTTTGTACCTTGTTTAAAGTTTTGAAACTTTAATTTAAGTACTTCAAGTTTGTTTTCCTTACTTTTGTCAGATCCAGCACAAAGATCTTAAACCATTTTCCAAGCTTCCTTTGCAGTCTTAGCACCCCACAGTTTGCACTGTATGGTATCCGGAGTTGATCGAATGATGATATTTCTTGCTTGGCCATCAAGACGGAATCTCTTAGCTTCGTCAGAAGTCCATTCCTCTCTTGGTTTTCGCACAACCGTATCCGATGGTTCGCCTAAGATAGTTTCCATTCCAGCTTCAGTGGTCTTGTGAGGGAAACTCCTTTCAACCTTAGTGATCTTGATAGGTCCATCATTAATGACCGTGACCATCTCATCACTAATGGCCTCAAGATGTATCATCATGTTGTTTCTCAATTTTTCGTAATTTTCCAGCTTCAGCAAGGGAGCATCTCCTAAAGACATCATGTCAGCAAAACACTACCAAACTGATCAAGTGAGAGTGATTTACGGAAAGCACCTAAGGGGATCTAGGTTCAGTGCTGAAGGTTAAAGAACCTCCTGCTCTGATACCACTTGTTGGTCCCTTTAAACAACAAGAAAAGACTAGAGGGGGGGGGGTGAATAGTCTTTTCAAACTTTCGTCGTTTAAAACTTTCTCAGCAAGTGCTTATTACTTTCCAGTAATGAGTTTGCTGATACTTAACTTTCTCAGCAAGCGTAAGTTACTTTACAGTAGCTAGGTTTGCTGATACTTAAAAACAGAGAGCGGAAGTCTTTGATACAATAAGTGCTCTTTCAGAAAATAAAGGTTTCAGCAAGTGATGTGAGTGACTGTGTACAGACAGATATGTTTTGCTGAAAACTAAATACAGTAAGTAAATCACACAAACACTTTTATAGTGTTATCTGAGAGTGGCGTAATCTCTCAACTAATCCACTTTATCCTTTGTAGGACTGAATCCACTAAGATATGATTGAGGTTCCTTACAATTCCTATCCAGAGCGATTCAAACAGAAACCAAAGCACACTTGCTTCGTTTCCAACCTAATCTAGAGAACGCAACCTTGTTCTCCACCAAACTTGGTACTTTTAATCAGCAAAACTATTGTCGATTAAGTTCCCCCTGAATATCACGCCTGAAAGGGTGTATTTTCAGTTAGAGAGGTTCGGGATGAGATAACTTAATTATAATTTATTCAGTTACAACAAGTAATCTAAGAAACACAACTTTGAATACTTTGCAGTAGACAAGTTAGATTGTTTCTGGTGTCAAGACTCGTTCTTGTTCGAAAGAAAGAAAGAACACTTAACTAATTTCTTAGTCGTGTAAATTCTACTTCTTCACAAGTAGCTTTTTCAAGCTTTAAGTCTTGGAACGGATCAATGGCAGTATAGAGAGTTTGAAGGTATGTGAGTTTAAGCACAAGTGAGAGTTTGATCACGTTGTTGACACACTTCAACTCTATGCCGGATGACCTCTATTTATAGTGCAAGTTAAGGAGCCGTTTGAATTTCAAATCCTTAGGCTTTTGTTCCTCAAAATTTAACTATCTTGCTTTTTGTAGTTTCAGCAGCGTCCTTGTTTGTCTTCTAGTCTTCATGTCCTTCGCGTGTAAGCTTTGCATTTAATGCTTATTTGAACAGAATTCAAACAGTAACATTGGAGCGCAAATGCAAGTACTTTCAGCAAGAGGTCACATATGTTCCATCAGCAAGTGGTCAGTCTCAGTTTCAGCAAGCACAACCTACTCTGTCTTTCAGATTTTCACTTATGCAATGTTGTTGCTGAAGTTTCCACTTTCTGAGCAACATGTGCCTTTGTAGATACCAGTCTTCAGAAATCTTCTAGTCTTCAGATCTTCGAATTCTTCATGTCTTCAGTTCTTCGAAATCTTCAAGTCTCCGGATCTTCAATTTCTCCAAGATTCTGAGCGGTTCTTAATGCTTCAATAGTTTGTTTGTAAAAACAAAGTACATCGTCAGCAAATGCTTCAATAGGTTATTTTCTTTACAGAAAACAAGATACATCATAAGCTAGCGCTTCAATAAGTTATTTTCTTTTTCAGAAAATAAAATACATCGTAAGCAAATGCTTCAATAGGTTATTTTCTTTTCAGAAAACAAGATACATCATAAGCTAGCGCTTCAATAAGTTATTTTCTTTTTCAGAAAATAAAATACATCGTAAGCTCTAAAACCAACCTATCTAACACCTATTCTAAGTCTTCAGCAAACGTTCCTCTTTTACAATGTCCTTAAAATTCTAAATTCCTATGGACCTTAAGAGTACTAGTTACTGGACTTTCCTTAATTTAGCATGGTTAATTGCTCATCAAAATTACAAGTTTCCTAACAACTTGGCCCTGTCGCCAAGCCCCACAGCAAAAACCTTCATTCTCAACTCATCCGCTGTTATTTCAGCTCCGGGTCGTGAAAGTTGGTTGACGAAGTCATCGATATCATGCAAGTACCCCATCACGTCTTCCCTAGCCAAGCGATAGAACCTCGGAAGTTGCTGGAACACGTGGTTTTTTATTTCCAGATTTCGAGTTGCAGGCGAAAGAACAATCGCCGGTCCCCTCATACGATCCTTGGTGGGTTGAACCCATGATTTCAGTGGTCTAGCTTCTGCCATTCCGACCATTTCTTCAAAAAGAATGTGTAGAGATTCAGAGAAATCAGTATCCTCTATTTCCTCTAGTTCACGTCGTCGAAGTAGTCGCCTTCTTTGGTGGTAGACTCTGTCGATTTCAGCGATTGGTTCAGCAAGCGGTGTTCCTCTATATCGTGTACTTCACATACACTATATGTAACAAGCTAAGAAGAGAGTATCAGAGAGATCAAATTAAATAAAACTACTAAAACTAGGAATTGAATGCTGAAAATATAAATAAGCTAAATAGAAAAAAGGAGTACAGTCCCCTGCAGCGGCGCCAATTTGATGAACCAGAATTTGTTACACTCAATTAATCAAATAAATTTATTTTTAGCCAAAGGCAATTCACAACTACAACAAAAACCGTAGTGTAGCAGTGAAATAACCTCGAGTGTCGATCTTTAAGGACTATAACTAGCTTTATCTAATTTAACTTAAACTATAAACTCAACAAACGACTTAACACAGATTTTCTTATCAATAATAATTGAAGTTAGTGATAGTATGATCATTCAAAGCATCAGCTTAATAATCATGCATGAAGTACTTGATCGTTTTGCGTAGAAATCTAAGATCATGAATTGTCCAATGTGTTCCGTTCAATTCAACACTACGAAGATAGAGGGCCTAGATAGATCAAAGAAATAAAGCAATAACTCAAGTCTGATTCGCGTTACAGCCATCATGCATAATTAAGAACCCTAGCTAAAAAATCACATACTATCACCAACGATAGATTTAGCTACTCATAGATGACATGCAATCAACAGAAATCAAAGCAAGATTGAATGAAAACATGTTGAAAGATATAAATAAAAGTAGAAAAATCGCGAGATACAATGTTACCGATGAAGGTTGTCAATCTCCGAAGAATTGCGAACTCACAAGCAAGAATTGATAAACAACGAGGTCCAATTGCTATGCTTAATCCTCCAAATTGATAAGAAAAATAGTCTCATATGCTAAGAATTCCCAGAACAGGCTCTGGAGAATTCGTCCCTAAAACTAATGTGAAAAGGTATGAAAAAAGGTCTTAAAAACGTAGAGAATGGAGCAACTATATATAAGAGTTCGGAAGGCGTGGGGCAAATCGCCCCAGACGCCGGGCAAACCGCCTGGCGTGGGGTTAACCGCCCCACATCCCGGGAGAACTGCCCGGGAGCTCCAGTGGCGGTGGACGCGTTTTTGGTCTTCTTTTCCTTTCCGGACTCGGATTTTGCCTTCTAGTGACCTTTAAGCCTTGAAACTCGACCGCTAGACCTCAAATCTCGTCCGGAACCTTCTAGATACACCACGGATGACCACGAAACACTGAATCTTCGTTCTCTTCAATATAATTGCCCATAAAAACACGTTTTTCACCTAAAACCTCAAAAATGCAAACTAAAGGGAAACGTGACACTATTCTAATAAAATGTACAAAAATATAGCTAAATTAACATAGAGGATAGCTAAATAGGTGAAAAAAGACTCGAATGAAAGTGTAAAATACACGTTCATCACAGTCTCAGTTCAGAACCTACTCTGTCATATAGATTTTCACTTATGCAGGCTGTTGCTGAAAATCTCACTTTCAGAAGCAACATGTGCCTTTGTAGATACCTTTCTCAGAATTATTCCAAGTCTTCAGTCTTCGAATCTACAACTTTCTGAGTGGTTCTAGGTCTTCAATTTTTTGTTTGTAAAAACAAAGTGCATCATCAGCAAGCTTAAAAACCTAACTAGTACCTACACTAAGTCTTTCAACAAATGTTCCTCTTTTACAATGTCCTTAAAATTCTAAATTTCTATGGACCTTAAGAGTACTAGTTACTGGACTTTTTTTAATTTAGCATGGTTAATTTCTCATCAAAATTACAAGTTTTCCTAACAAATTTCTCCTTTTTGGTGTTAGCAATCCATGACAAAATTAATTGTTACCCTTTTAGAGGTTCCAGTTGATTAATGCAAACATACTTGAATAATAAAACAGTAAGCATAAAATAATTTGGATAATGAAGAACCAATAAGAGTAAAAAAGATCATTGTTGATAGTTATCTTTCAGTAAGTTTACAAGAAAGTTCGCAGATAACTAAAACAATCAGCAAGCAAAACAAAGCTTTTCAAGGGAGTACTCTATTCCAACAGAGGATTCTATAAGAATCTCTTTTACACTCTTTTCAGCAAGAGCAGTGAATTCAACACAGTCCTTCTCGTAATCTTCAAGTCTCTTACGGACTTCAAGTTGAATACTTCTTGCATTCTTGCAGGAAGTATAGTGATGGTTTTCACCATTGATATCTTTGTAGTGTATTACCCACAAGTGCATGCCCCAATTGCTAGCATGTAGTAGCTGAGTGTCTGAAATTCCTTTGTTGGCATGAATCTTTCTTAACCAAAGAAGGTCTTCTTCTTGATCCTTTGCAGTGAGATAAAAGTACTCATAAGGAATCAATCCATATTTATTTTTGGACTTCTTGGTATGAGGATCATTAAAGTAAGCAACATCCATCGACTTGATTAGATCAGACTCTTGTTTTATCTTCTTGCTGATGAAAGTTCTTCTTACCAAGATTTCAATGTTCAGCCATTTTATAGCAATGTTCCTTGGGTAGGGAGGAGGATCCCTTTCTTTCTTTGTGACTTTCAATTCAATCCAAGTGTACATCTGATTTAGTACAGTAGTTGGAAAGAAGTCATTGGCCAAAAGGTCTTCCAGCTTTATGATCCAGCAACCATGGAGGATCTGATCACATTCTGAGTGGTTTCCCCATTGTTGGTCTTTGTGTAATCAATGCCAGTACCTATGGCAATGTTAGCGAGCCTTCTTTCTTCCTGTCTTTGTTTTCTTCTTCTTGACTTAGCATTTTCATGATCCTTTGCTGAAGATCTGGAGTCAGAAGAGAAATGTTTGGATTGGCCTGATGGAGTTAAGACAGAAAGAGGCTTGGCCCTTATAGCTTGAGCTATTGTTTGGTCATCATCATTATCATCGTCTTCATTAATGCCTTGATGACTTTCAGTATGACAGAATTTTTGAGTATCAGCAGAAGTTTTTCTCCTTTTAGGATTTGCTGAACTTCTCTCAGAATCTGTTTCAGCTCTTCTTTTAGAACTTTGCTCTTCTCTGGGAGGCGGTCCAGACAACTTTAGTGGATCTTCAGAGGGAGTAGTTGATTTGTCTCTTGAAGACTTTCTTTTCTAGAATCTTCTCCCTTAGACATGGATTGCATCATCGGTTTGATGTGAATAGAGAAAAACTCATTGCGATTTTCAGCAAGAGTATGGAGGCTGTTGTATTTAAGAATCATGTCTTGCTGATCAGAAGTCAACTTAGACAATTCTTCTTTAATAAAAGCCAAGTTCTGCTCATGTCTTCGCTCGTTGTTTACTTTTTCGTCCAGTATTGTTAATGCGCTTTTGGCGAGCTTGAGTTCTTGACTGACATCATCCTCATAGCTTTTGTGATGTATACTTATGTCTTTCTAAGCTATGGTAAGTGTAGTAGTGCGTCTTAGCACAGTAGTCAATATTTTTCCAATGTCAAGTGGACTCTCAGCAAGCAGTGCATCATCCTCTTCTTCGCATGCTTTGTGAACAACCATTAGTGCTTTAATTCTTGGAGTACACTCCTCAATGTTTGCAAATGGCACTAAAGAGGGAGTAAGTGAGTGGGCTTTGATTTCTGTGGCAATTTGATCGTCGTTTCTCAGCAAGCGACTTCTCTCCATATCTTCTTCATCATTAATGATAGATGCTGGAGGAATTTCTACCAACTTGGGTTCAGCTTTCATGGTCTTTCATTCGTCATTTGCTGAGAAATCAGATAAATCTTCTTCCTCAAAAGGTTCATCAAGGCTAGCAACCTCGACACCTAAATCTTTAGCATCAGTCACTTTTGGTTGAGTGGTTGCTGAAGGCAACTCTTTTGACTCAACAACTAGAGTTTCACCAGTAGTAAGTGGAAGGGAGGAATCTTCCTTGTTGTTCACTCCTGAAGATTGAGCAATATCGAGATGTTGAGTGTGTCTGTCATGAATCTGTAGGCTATTCTGTAATGCTCTTTGGTAATCTTCATCCATCTCTTCATTTTCTCCAAGGTTTGAATCAGTGACCTTAGCTTCGAGTAATGCTAACTCGGCATCAGAAATCTTAGCTTTGCCTTTAGGCATTTCAGCTCGCTTTCTGGCGTACTCTTCTTCTGTCTCAGCAACTTGTTCAGTTGCCGGAGTACTTTTGTCAGCAGGAGTTGGAGAAGATTCTTGTTTCTGACTGGGAGGATGTTCAGCTTGTTGATTTTCAACATCGGCTTGATCTACTTGATCAGCAACTGACAATTTTACTCCGCCAGCATCCGGAATAGGACCTTGATTGTCATCATCATCGTCCTTGTTGTCCTTAGAATCCTTGGCTTCATCATCACTTGTGTCTTTAAGGATATTTTCATCATCTTCTTCTTCATCATCATCCCTTAGTATTACCAACTCAAGATGTTTGTACTTAGCAGCACTTGTAACCTCTTCTTCCTCATTGATTTTGCGGGGATCAGCCACCACGGATACAAAGGAACCCTTGAGCATCACAGCTTGTTCAGCTGGAGAGGCACTCTTGAACATAGCTTTCATATTCTCTCTGATTCTGGCAATCAGATTGGCACTCATTTGCTGAGAATATGACAGCTCTTCAGGGAGGATAGAGTGTACAAACGTCTCGAGTTTGAAGAGTGAATTTTCTCTTCTTTTTATTTGAAAGATGTATGTGAAGGTCTGAGCAGTCCATCCTATTGTACCTTTGCCAGTTGCTGACAGACTTAGCAACTCTGGTCAAAGTGTTTCTTTTGAAGTTGGAGTATAGAACTAACTTCATGGATTTATGTGATGAGACCCGCTTCATTACTCTCCTTTTGAGCTTGAATAAGAGTAAGGTTATTTTCAGGAAGGTTTTGGAAGATAGTTATAGAGTCTAAAACTGTAACATGAATTACCTGCTGACTTTCAGCGAGCTCATGTTGCACTCTGAGTTGTGCATGTACTATTTCCATGGCTTCAGGAGTTGTAGCAACATCCTTCAATTGTTCATCCTGATATAACACTTTGTTAGATACAAGTACTATGTTTTTAAACTTGGTAAAATTACCAAAACTCTCATCTACCTGCTGAACAGGAGTTGTAGATTCTGGTGCAGAAGTTTCAGCAACCTTCTGACTTGTATCTTGAGACGTCTGTAAAGAAATAATTGTATTAGCTAAAGATAAAGTTTCAGATAGTGAAGTTTTGCTTATATCTGAGTTAACTACCTGCTGAAGAATGGCAGGTGGTGACTCAGTCCTTTCAGCATTGAAAGCTTCTTCAATATCTGGGACTTGTTCTTCAGCAGACTTCTTCTCTTGCTCTATTTGAGAAGGCTGTGCAGATTCAGCAATCTCCCTTGTCTCTGAATTGACAAGTTGAGCAGAAACATCGAGACTTCTAAGTTCACTACTTGTCATGAATAGGTTCACTGACTTATTGGAGTTGTCATCAATCTCCATATCCATTTGCTGGCTTAAGTCAGTCAGCACCAGTTAGACTTTGTCATTAGATGTGATTGGTGAACTTGGTCTAACATTCTCAGCATCATGAGATGCGTCGTTGAATGATGTTTCTTGTTGAGTTTCAGCAAACTCTTAGACTTGAACTGTTGCAGTTTCAGCAACTGGTCCGTCAGTAGTTGCAGCTTGAGCAACTTGTTGGACTTGACTAGTTGCTATTTCAACAACTGTCTCTTTTACTTCTGTTGCTTTGCTGGCAACACTCTCAGCAAGCGCATCCTTTCTTAGGTCTGCAGCAATGTCACTTGCTGGTTCCAAAGTTGTGTCATCAATATTATCTACAATGTAGACATCTTCTACTCTTTCTAAGGCAGGATTTTCATTTCCACTGCCTTGTGGTCTTGCTTCAGTAGATGGATCCAATTTAATTGGATTTGTGAAGGCTTCTGCAAGCACTTCAGCAACATCTACTACAATGGTTTTGTTTTCAGCAACCACTGGTGTATCATCATCTTGAATGACATAGACAACCGGCACGGATTTTCTTCCCGTTGTTTTCTTTCTTGGGAAAGTGGTCTTTGTCCTTGCGTTCTTAGGAATAGGATCAGATGATGAAGTTGCAGTCTGAGTATCATCATCGGCTTTCCTCTTTTTCTTTGATCTTTTGCTGGGTGCATTTGTGTCAGCAACCGCAACAGTATCAGTCGCAGTTTCAACAACATTTGCAGCTGTTGCATTCCTAGACTGTTTGGCAGTCTCAGCAACATTTGCAGCTGTTGCATTCCTAGACTGGTTATCAGTCTCAGCAACATTTGCAGCTGTTGCTTTCCTTGACTTTTTGTCAGCAGCAGTCTCAGCAACATTTGTAGTTGTTCTTTTCCTTGACTGCTTATCAGCAACCTTGGGTCCATTCAGCTTGTAGAAAGCTCTTCCCATATTGCATACAGATTTCTTAATCGGCAATGGGTTTCTCAGCTGAATCTGGTAATGTTCAAGGATGTAGCATATTTTCAGTCCATACATCACCGGAAGTGAGGGTGAGACAGTGTTTTCTTCAACCTTGACCTTGAACTTTTTAACACAATCAACAAGTCTGTTGAAAATGTACTTAGCCCAGTTGATGTCTGTTTTGCTTTCATAGATATGCATCAGCAATGGCCATCTTCTTAGGCCTACTTGGTCTATTCCTCCAACTTCGGAGTCTAGAACTTTGATTAGTAGCAATTCTACTAGAACAAGTGAATGGTAGAGATGCTTCCTTTTTGTGTGCTTATTCCAAGTCACAGGAGCAATCTCTCCTTTCTTCATCCTTTTATTTCTGACATCACTGTAGAAAGCTTCTATTTCTTCATCAGTGGCAGTGATGTCATCTTCAGTTCCAGTAGTTAGAATCTGAAAGATGTTTTCTAAATCAATCTATTTCAGGATGATTTGCTTTCCCTGAACTGTTGTAGCAATAACTTTTTTAGTGATTCCTTGTACATCAGTAAGGGTCTGGATTTCTGCATTATTGTAGAATTTCATAGTGTCCAACATGCTCACTTTCTTAGTGCGAGCAGTGATGAAGAAAAGTAGGCCTTGTTGATTTATGTAATTCAACGCCTCAATATTTTCTTCGTCCAGATCTTGTTCATAGAAGTATCTAATACACTTCTCTTTGGCAAATCCACCCCATTGCATCATCTGGTCACACTTTTCAGCGTTAAGATATGAAGGAGGCATGGGTCTTTCTGTGATTCGGTCGTTTCTCAACACGATTTTCACCGTGTTTTTCACCGGAGTTGATACTGGAGTAGGAGCAGTGCTTTTTCCAGCACTATCTGTCTTTGAGGACTTGGTGTTCTTCGATGATTGTCTCTTGGGAGCCATCTCTTTATATAGTAGGTGAGGTTGGGGGAGTACGAAAAAGAGACTTTTCTTTCTGACCGGTGGTCCAGTAATTCAGAGCACAGGCTAGGGAATTTTCGCAGAGAAAGGAAATGTGAGTTAAAGAATTTTGTCTTTCTCTAACTCTTCATTTATATAGTATCTCTGTTATGTGAGAAGCTCAATGGTTTTGAGCTCTCAGCAACGGTAAAACAGAGATTCAACGAGTTAGTGGAGCCTTTACATTAAATGCGTAGTGGTCCACTAACGCGAAACCGTCAGAGCATGCTTTCTCTTTGTAATATTAACCGTTAGATCACCAACTGAATCAATTTCCATGATTGTATTTCATGTCATGATTTCCAGCGAGTTTATCTGTGCCACGATTAACGTCACAATTGATTTTTCCTTGATTCACGGGATTTGATCTCTCTTACTTCAAAGCTAATTGCTTGCTGAAGTAAACAAGAATCTTTTCAGCAATTTTAATCCTTCTGACTTTCGCAATTACTTTTTAAGTAACAAGCCTTATAGTTGCTGAAAGTTCCCCCTTTATCAAATATCTCATTTTTCTTAGGGTCAAAGATATTTCTGAGTTCCCCTCTCAGTAAATCCTTTTTATATTGAGATATTTTTAGGTAAATTATCTTTTTGTGAGAAGAAATCTTGCTCTTTGCTGAGTTCCCGTCTCAGATTTAACTTTTGATACTTGAATACCTGTTTCAGTATCCTTGATTGTCTGAATGCCTGTTTTAGAAATCATTGGAGTTTTCTTACTGAGTACCCGTTTCAGCAAGTGAACAAGTTTCCTAGAAAATACCCGGTTTGAAGGAATTACTTGCTAAATGCCTGTTTCAGCAAACATTTCGTGTACAAACATCTCTTTTTAGAGGAGTCAGTGGAAAGGGACTCTTTAAAGAATGAATAAACTTTTAAGTAACTATTGGCTTGTTGAATGCCCGTTTCAGCAATCCAATCACATGTATCCCTTTTTATTGAGGTAGTTCAATCAATCCAAGTTTATACCTTAGCATTGCGAACCTATTATCTGGAAGGGGTTTGGTAAAGATGTCAGCAAGTTGATCATCAGTACCTACTTTTACAACCTCAATGTCTCCGTTTTCCACATGATCTCTAATGAAATGATGTCTAATATCAATGTGCTTTTTCCTTGAGTGGAACTTAGGATTTAGCGTGATAGAAATAGCATTTGTATTATCATAAAAGATTGGTGTTTTCTTTGCAGAAATACCATAATCTCTTAGTTGTTGCTGAACTCAAAGGATTTGAGCGGTGCAACAACCAACCGCAATGTATTCAAATTCAGTGGATGAATTGGCAACACATGTTTGCTTCTTGCTGAAACATGATATTAATCTTGTACCTAGAAACTGACAAGTTCCAGAAGTACTTTTTCTATCAAGAGTTGATCCTCCATGATCAGCATCAGAATAACCTACCAATTCTAATCCAGACTCTTTTGGATACCATAATCCAACATTGACTGTGCCTTTGACATATTTCAGTATTTTGAATGTCTTTTTGTAGTGTGATTCTCTCGGATCAGATTGGAATCTTGCACACACACAAGCAACATACTGAATGCCAGGCCTACTTGTTGTTAGATACAGCAAGAAACCAATGAGCTTCCTATACTTGTGTTCATCCACACTCTTTTCTTGTTTAGTATAGCCCAATTTGGTACCAACACTCATAGGGATCTTTTCAGGTTTCTCTTCATCTTTGATCTTGAACTTTATGAGCATTTCCTTTGCATACTTTGCTTAATTTATGAATATTCCATCTTTGAGTTGCTTGACTTGCAATCCTAGGAAATAATTCAATTTGTCCATCATACTGTTTTAAAACTGGTTTGTCATGAGTTTGGCAAAATCATCACAAAGTTGCTTGTCCTTAGATCCAAATATTATGTCATCCACATAAATCTGGACTAAGAGTATTTTACCATCATGGTTCATGGTAAATAAGGTTTTGTCAACTTCACCTTTCTTGAAACCATTATCCAGCAAGAACTTAGCTAAGGTATCATACCAAGCTCTAGGTGCTTGCTTTAGACCATATACAGCTTTTTGAAGCTTATATACCATCTTGGTTTCTGAGGGAAGTTCAAAGCCAGGGGGTTGTTCTAGGTAGACTTCTTCAGCAAGTTCACCATTTAGGAATGCACTTTTAACATCCATTTGATAAACAATGAAGTCATTATGAGCAGCAAAGGCTAAGAAAAGTCTAATAGCATCCAATCTTGCAACTGGTGCATAAGACTCATCATAATCCAATCCTTTAGTCTGACAATAACCTTGAGCAACTAAACGTGCTTTGTTCCTTGTTACTTCTCCAGACTCACTCCGCTTGTTTCTGAACACCCACTTTGTACCAATTGCTTTCTTTCCTTCAGCAAGGGATACAAATTTCCAGACTATGTTCCTTTCAAATTGATCCAATTCTTCTTGCATTGCCTTGATCCATTCAGAATGCTTTAAAGCTTCTTCTATGGTTTTGCGCTCAATTTCTGAAACAAAGCAAGAGAACAAAGCTTCTACTTCAACAACATTTGCTTCTCCAGCAAGTTCTTGATTAGTAGATACTTTGATCTAGTCACTTGGCGTATGTTAATATCACCAATCATATCTGTAGAGGGATGATCTTTAATCCACTTATTAACAGGTTTTCTGCTTTTTGGAACTGGATATGTTTGCGTTTCAGCATGTGACTCTTCAACATGTACTTGTTCAGTACTACTGGTATCTTGTTGTGTCTCTGCTGAAATTGGTTCATCAGCAACTGCTTGTTCAGCATTGCCAGTTTGAGGTAACTCGTTAATGAATGTGTATTTTACACTTTCATTCGAGTCTTTTTCACCTATTTTAGCTATCCTCTATGTTAATTTAGCTATATTTTAGTACATTTTATTAGAATAGTGTCACGTTTCCCTTTAGATTTTATTTTACAGGTTTTGGTTGAAATTCGAAGATTTCCGGGCAATTACATTGAAGTTGACAAGGAATTGGTGTTCCAGAAGCCTATTTGGAGTATCTGAAGGTTTCCGGATAGGATTTGGAGTCTAGGGGCCGAATCTGGAGGTTAGAAGGCTACTAGAAGACAGAAACCGAGTCCGAAAAGGGGAAGAAATCCAAAAACGCGTCGAAAATGCGGAATTCCGCGAATTTTTCTCCGGGACAAACCGCCGCAGAGGTGGGGCGAACCGCCCCACACCGGGCGAACCGCCGCGTGTGTGGGGCGAACCGCCCCACAATGATTCGAAGCCTATATATAGTTGCTCAGTTTTCTCCGAAAATCATATCTTTCCAGACCTACTTTCTCACCTCTCTCTATAGTTTTAGGTAGGGACTTCCCAGAGCCTGTTCTGGGGGTCTGTAGCTTAGGGGACTCTTTTTCATAGCAGTTTGGAGCTCGTAGGATCGCAATCATCCGGAGATTGACAACCTTCGGTAACTTTGTATCTTACAGTTTTATTCTACTTATTTTATTATATTCTTTCAACATGTTTTCTTCTATGATTTCTGTTCATTGCATGCCTAATATGAGTAGCTAAACTTATCGTTGGTGGTAGTATGTGAATTCATAGCGAAGGGAAGGTAATCATGCTAATGGCTATATCGCGCATTATACTCCGTGTCATTGCTTTATTTCGTTGATCAGGCACAGCCTAAATTCTCGTATGTTGTATTAATTATTATGCACAATTGGACCCTCGTCGACCTGTTCGCGAGTTTATCTTCGTAGTGTTGAATAATTACGGAACACATTAGGACAATAGTGATTGACTTGTCAGACCAATTATCTTCGTAGTGCTTAATAATTGCAACAGGACACTAGATTGATTCAAAGATCTCTATGCAAGACCGAGGAATTTATGCATGATTATCGACCCGTTATGCTAAGAAGGACCATACTATCACCAATCTCCATTATCTACTAGAAACCCCTTTGCTTTCTGTTTGCTGTTTTTATATTCTAAATTAGATTTGATAAAGGTAGTTATAGTCCTGAGAGAACGACACTCGAGTCATTCTACTGCTACACTATGATTTTCGTTGTAGTTGTGGATTGCCTTTGGCTAAATTACAAATTTATTTGACTGAATCCGGAGAACGACATCCGCGTTCATCAAATTGGCGCCGTTGCCGGGGATTATATTCCTTTTTTCTGTTTAATTTGCTTATATTTTCAGCTTTCAATTCCTAATTCTATTAGTTTTAGTTTTCCTTTTTAATCTCTCTCTGATACTGCTTTCCTAGTCTGTTACAGATAGTGTATGCCGCATACACGTTCTGCAGGAACACCGCTTGCTGATTCAATTGCTGAGATCGACAGAGTCTACCACCAAAGAAGGCGACTACTCGTAAGGCGCGCGCTAGAGGAAATAGAGGATACCGATTTCTCTGAATCTCTACACAGTCTTTTCAAGGATATCGACGGAATGGCAGAAGATAGACCACTGAAAGCATGGGTTCAACCCACCAAGGATCGTATGAGGGGACCGGCGATTGTTCTTTCGTCTGCAACTCGAGATCTGGAAATCAAGAACCACGCATTCCAACAACTTCCGAGGTTCTATCGCTTATCAAGGGAAGATGTGATGGGGTACTTGCACGATATCGATGATTTCGTCAACCAACTCCCACGACCCGGAGCTGACATAACAACGGATGAGTTGAGGATGAAGGTTTTTGCTATGGGACTTGGCGACAGAGCCAAGTCATGGTTGAGTTCTCTACCAGCAGGCTCGCTGGACACTTGGGTGAAGGTTTTTTCAACTTTCATGGAGAAATACTTCCCCCACACCTTGACTACTGCGCTAAAGGCGCAGATCACTAGATTCAAGCAGGACTATGATGAGACCATCTACACCGCGTTTGAGAGATTTCAAGATCTCACGAACAAGTGCCCTCACCATGGTTTTGAACTTTCTGACCTAGTCCAACACTTCTACAATGGACTAACCTTCGAGAACCAACAAGTGGTGGATTTCCAATGCCGAGGCAATATTTGGGAGGAAACCGCAGAAGCCGTCTGGGCAGTTTTCGAAAGGCTTGCTAAGGGTTCGCAGTTCAAGGACCCAAGAGCAATGGTTAGGAGACATGGACCTGAAGCTCCACCGACTCAAGAAGCCCCTATGTACAGGGGGAATGGGGATCAATTCGAGTGCTTTACCAACGAATTGAAGCAAGTCCTCAAGAGCGCCACCGGAACAACTGTTTCGAACGAAGTATGCCGAATCAGCAAGAACTATGGGCATGGGGCTCATATGTGTAGATCGGAGCTGGCATACGATGATGGCAACTGGAGTTTGGCACGGAGTTTGGCACTCAAGAAGTTAGCTACGGACAAGACGGTAGGAATCCTCGAGGTGGATTTTGGAGAAGAGGATACCGTAACAATCAAGGATATGCACCGGCTAACCAAGCTTATGGACCTAACCAAGACCGTAGTAGGCTGAATTATGCTAATGATCACTACGAAAACACCGCTCCGAAAGAGCCACAGAAGTCGAAGTCGGCTCAACTGATGGAGAACTTGTAAAAGATGGTTGATCACACACAAAGTTTTCTCAAACGTTATGAAGAAGATTCTGAGAAGACTAGGGCAAGGCTTGATAGGTTGGAAGAGAGCACTAGGCTTGCCCATCAAAAGATGCAAGAATTGATCGACCGAGGAGCAAGTAGGGAACAAGGCAAACTGCCTAGCAACACAGTGAAGTCGAATGCCATTACATTGGCTGGTGATGTACCTGACGAAATCACCATCAAGAAGGTTGTTAAGTGCGAGTGTTGCATGAAGGAAGAACTTCTACAGGCTGAGGAAGAAGAGAAGGACCTTGGTTCTGACGCAAGTGATGGGGAGCAAGAGGATCCCGAACCACTACCTAAAAGTTTCGATGTTAAGGTAGGGATTGGTGAGCTTGAAGATGTTCGTGCCACACTAGACACGGGATCCTACTCAAACATAATTCCTTTGAATGTGTTTGAAAAGAGTAACCTTGGAAAACTATCTGAGCAAAGGGCTATTGTGCAATTGGCGGATGTATCATTTATGAGACCCGAAGGAGTTGTGAAAAATGTGTTGGTCAAGATTGGGGAAGCATCTATATACACCAATTTTGTAGTTATGCCGGCACCTGCACCTGGGACGGGGGATGTCATACTATTAGGGCAAACATTCTTGACTAAACTACGCTCCGTGATGGACATCTACCAAAGAACTTGCACCATCGAAGTGGACGGCAAGCAACATGTGTTGCACGCCATATCTGATCCACCTGATCCGCCCGATATTTCTTTCACTACTCACTACTGTGGTCTTGCAGCCTATATTCTTTCTTATTCACAGGTTCGTGGAATGGAGAGGAGATCAATGAAGGGGAAGCCTAGTACCCGCGAAAAGAAGAGATAGGCGCAGACAGGAGTCGAGTCAAGGACTTTAAACAATGGCGCTATCCGGGAGGCAACCCGGAATTTTATCGCTTTCTTTACTACTTTTCTGCATGCATTCATTCTTGAACTATTTGCTTCTCGTATGCGAATTTGTTCATGTCTGTGTCGTATATGCTTGTGTTTGAGTGATATTTTTCGAGTGGTTTTTTGAAAAAATTGGTTTCGGGGATTAAAACCGCATTTTCTGACGACGGAAGCCGTCTCCCCGCATCGGGGAGCACGGGGCGAACCGCCCCGCGGTTCCAGAAACTTAAAAACGCGGATTTCTTCCCCTTTACCTCATTTTCTTCATATTTCATCATTCCTCCTCCCAAATAAACCAAAAATCGCGATTTCAACTTCAAATCTTCATAACTTCTTCGTTTCTTGACCAAATTTAGTGTTCTTTAGCTTAAATCGAAGCCTATTACATGATCTATCTTTCCATCCGAACAGATTTCGTCCTAATGCATTAGATTTTCAGATCTGAGGTATCATTCTAAGAACCCTAATTTTCGAATTTGGGGGTTTTCTAATTTGAGCTTCAATTATGCTTGTTTGATGCATGGGTATGTTATTTGTTTGATTAGAAGTGTTATTTACTATCAATTGCATGCTCAATTTTGCTTGAATTGTTGATTTGGGAGTTTTTCTACTAGATGATATATCTTGTTATGCAATATGTCTTTATCTTTGATTTCTTGCATATGATTGTGTTTATTGATGTAATGTTGGTGGATTTGACGCTAGAATGCTTAATTGTTGAGTAAGAGGACTTATGATGATCGAATTTTTCGCTACTATGGTATGAATTGAGCCTAGTTATCTAGGGTATTGGTTGTCTAGCAAGAGAATGATGTGATGTATTGCATTGGTATGTTGCATGTTGTGGAAGCTAGGCTAGACATTAAAGGTTTGGGGAGCTCGATTGTTGATCGTATCACTTGTGTGTTTTGCTCTTACACTAGCATATACATGAGGTAGTTTTGTGTCATGTGAGGTACTAACTGTTGTTTGCAGGAGCCATGCCATGGGAAAGTAGCATTCCCGTATGATTTCTATGAAATATTGGAGGGGGATCGATTACAACCATGTCAAGAAGAGTGACCTCGTTAGATGTGCGTTCGAGCCAAGGGGTTTTGCAACAACGTCGTGGATTATCCAAGAGGAGGAGCTAGAGTACACCTGGAGTAAGGACTCCTATGCCTATTCATGCACCACCGAAGGGACAGAAACCATTATTACGTCAGCACTCCATCACGAGGACTGCAATGTTCGAATGAACTGGAAGGCACCGGGACAGTTTGGCCGCAACGGATTCAATCTTGAGTCCGCAGTTGCTCGAAGGTTCCGAAGCGCTAGCTTGGTTCCAAAATATAACGACATGGGTGCCCGGCCCCTCTTAGGGGTACCCCTTACCTGCCTCTAAAGGGAGCATCATATAGACATCGGTCGGATCAACAGTAGAGAATGTGGTCGACATTGGAAAAAATGGTAGAAGATCTCTGAGTATCCGAGCAGCTTACTGAAACCTTCTCGTGGTGTAAAACGTTGGAGGGGGAGGTCCTGATACCACTGCCCTTTCCCCTTCAACGGTTCACATCCCATTGGAGGGCTTCAGGATGGAGGATTCCATAACAGAGGCGGCCAATCTTGAAGATTCCCTTCGACACTGCAACTCTACTAGTGACGATGTGCGTGACAGTAGTGACAATGAAGGCCATACGGGCTATGATGATACTAATGGAGGAGTTGTTCCTATCCGACCTATGATTGAAACTACCACGCATACCAGAAGACCTGATGATACTCTATTAAGCTCCCAGAGCAGGCCCAATAACTCACAAGCAGCATACTCAGCCGACTGAGGCCAAACCATGGGGTAACATCTAGTATCACATCTTATTTCCTCATTTTCTTACTGCTAGGGACTAGCGTAAATTTCATGAGGGGGGATGGGATTTAAGTGATCTGATGTTGTTAGTTTGGAGCTTGGTATTGGTAGGATGAGTATAGTACCTTGCATGCTTTATCCGTCTACATTTGCATTTGCACGTTTACCGCTTTCTTAGATTTTTTAGGTTGCATTCACTGCATTCACTACATTGATCCTAGGATAGTCTTGCATGTTTTATATGGAGTTTATTGCCAAATTTTTTGAACTTTTTTATTGGGTAGATCAACTAACTATGCCATTAATCGTATGCTTCATCTCTATGAATTTGTTTGAGGTTTTTCTCGCTTGGCTTGTCACATTTATGTATTGCACTTAGTTAAGCTTGGTAGTCTCGACATCACTTAGTGGTGTTTTCTCTTCTGCGGTTCACGAAGGCCTTTATAATAGGATGATGCATGTTAGGGTCTTATGGTTGTTTTCCCGAGTAATTATGTACCTAAGAGGAAACAAGTCTTCACCATGCTTTGAGATTGCTAAATGCCTAGGAAGGAGGTAGTGTGAGGTTGTGTGATTCTTTGTTTATAACCTATTCTTCCGAATAGGTTTGGGGAGGGGATTGCACCGTCATAGACTTGTTTCTGTTTTTCATTTTCGTATCGTGAGTTGTTTTTTCTTTTTCCGTAAATTTTGTGCTCCAACCTATTCTTTCGAATAGGTTTGGGGAAGTCGTGTGAGTCATTTTATTTCTCTTCTTGTTATGCTATTGCTGGCTAAAAAATCGGAAAAAAAGAAGGAAAAATTCCAGAAAAAAAGATTCCAGAAAAAAGAAAAAATCTGGAAAGAAAAAAAAGGAAAAAAAAAAAGAAAACACCCCAAAAAAGCAAAAGAAGGGTCCAAAAAAGAAAGCAAAATAGCAGTTTAGCAAGTGTCGAGTCTTTTCCATTCTTGTAATGTTCGTAATCGTGTTTTTCTATTTTTTATCTTTTTTGTCTTGAGTGTCATCTGTTCTAGACCACCCTCGTCCTGCCATTCAGGAAGTGGTGAATAGCTTAAGACTTTACTTTGGAGATGGGTAGAATAGGGGAGTGTTATCTTTTATAGGGAACCCTCCTTCGTTTGATGAGAGTCAGTACTGGTTCGACCTCTTTGAGGGAAAGTCTTAACATGGTGGAACAGCAGTAAGTCCTCAGTTTCATAGGCACGGGACAACCATTCGTATCTTAGCATGCTTCATTACGTCGTCACTGACTAGGTCCAGGTAGAGAATGTTACGAGAGACTATCTTGTCTTGACATAAGTGCTTATGTGGATGTGTATAAGTCAATCGAGGTATTCTTCAACCTATATTCATGCTTTGATTTATATGGTTTTTGTTCATATGTTTTTTGGTAGATTCAGTAGATTAGTTCATTTTAATTGGCATGAGACTCCATTTTGTGTCTTGCATGTTTTTTGTATTAGAGTCTAGCTTAGTTGCTTAAGGACAAGCAAAGGTTCGGTTTGGGGAGTTTGATGAATGTGTATTTTACACTTTCATTCGAGTCTTTTTCACCTATTTTAGCTATCCTGTATGTTAATTTAGCTATATTTTAGTACATTTTATTAGAATAGTGTCACATTTCCCTTTAGATTTTATTTTACAGGTTTTGCTTGAAATTCGAAGATTTCCGGGCAATTATATTGAAGTTGACAAGGAATTGGTGTTCCAGAAGCCTATTTGGAGTATCTGAAGGATTCCGGATAGGATTTGGAGTCTAGGGGCCGAATCTGGAGGTTATAAGGCTACTAGAAGACAGAAACCGAGTCCGAAAAGGGGAAGAAATCCAAAAACGCGTAGAAAACGCGGAATTTCGCGAATTTTTCTCCGGAGCGAACCGCCGCAGAGGTGGGGCGAACCGCCCCACACCGGGCGAACCGCCGCGTGTGTGGTGCGAACCGCCCCACAATAATTCGAAGCCTATATATAGTTGCTCAGTTTTCTCCGAAAATCATATCTTCCCAGACCTACTTTCTCACCTCTCTCTATAGTTTTAGGTAGGGACTTCCCAGAGCCTGTTCTGGGGGTCCGTAGCTTAGGGGACTCTTTTTCATAGCAGTTTGGAGCTCGTAGGATCGCAATCATCCGGAGATTGACAACCTTCGGTAACTTTGTATCTTACATTTTTATTCTACTTATTTTATTATATTCTTTCAACATGTTTTCTTCTATGATTTATGTTGATTGCATGCCTAATATGAGTATCTAAACTTATCGTTGGTGGTAGTATGTGAATTCTTAGCGAAGGGAAGGTAATCATGCTAATGGCTATATCGCGCATTATACTCCGTGTCATTGCTTTATTTCGTTGATCGGGCACAGCCTAAATTCTCGTATGTTGTATTAATTATTATGCACAATTGGACCCTCGTCGACCTGTTCGGGAGTTTATCTTCGTAGTGTTGAATAATTACGGAACACATTAGGACAATAGTGATTGACTTGTCAGACCAATTATCTTCGTAGTGCTTAATAATTGCAACAGGACACTAGATTGATTCAAAGATCTCTATTCAAGACCCAGGAATTTATGCATGATTATCGACCCGTTATGCTAAGAAGGACCATACTATCATCAATCTCCATTATCTGCTAGAAACCCCTTTGCTTTCCGTTTGCTGTTTTTATATTCTAAATTAGATTTGATAAAGCTAGTTATAGTCCTGAGAGAACGACACTCGAGTCATTCTACTGCTACACTACGGTTTTCGTTGTAGTTGTGGATTGCCTTTGGCTAAATTACAAATTTATTTGACTGAATCCGGAGCACGACATCCGCGTTCATCACTCGTCAGCAGACATAGGAAGTTGCGTAGTTTCAACAACATCGGGAGCAACTGCGTCCTTAGTCGAAAATTCTTTATCATGAACTAAATTTATCTTCGATGACTTGGAGTAGGAGTGTCATTGTCAGAATCATCATTAAGTTCAATTGATTTGACATTTCTAGCATTGGATACAGTTCTTTGCTCGTGTATGTGTAATTTCTTCATACATTCTGATATCTCTTATTCAGCAGGGACTCCTTGTGATTTTTCATAGAATACAACATGCACTGATTCTTCGATCTTTTGTGCCTTTTTGTTATAAACTCTATAAGCTTTGCTATGCAACGAGTAGCCAATAAATATCGCTTCATCTACCTTTGGTTGAAATGTTCTTAAGTATTCTCTACCATTGTTAAGAACAAAGATTTGCAACCAAATACTCTTAGATGAGTGATGTTAGAAGGTCTTCCAACAAATAACTCATAGGGAGTTTTGTTGTATTCCTTAGTTATCAAGAATCTATTTTGAGTATAGCTTGCGTTATTAATCGATTCAACCCAATAAGCTTCACTTATTTCAGTCTCAGCAAGCATTGTTCTAGCTGCTTCCTTAAGGGTACGACTCTTCCTTTCAGCAACACCATTTTGTTGAGGTGTCCTTACCGAGGATAACTGATGTTGTATGCCTTTGGAAGTGCAATACTCAGTTATGTACTGGTTTACAAACTCAGTACCATGGTCTGTTCTTATGACTTTTACCTTGTCATTTTTCATGACTTCGAGCTTGTTCAGCAAGTTAGGTATTTCAGTCCTTGTTTCAGACTTGTGTTTGATAAAAACTACCCAAGTGAATCTTGAATAGTCATCTACCACCACCAGACCATACTTCTTGCCAGCATAGCTTGTTGAAGAAGATTCAAACAAGTCCATGTGCAAGAGTTTTAAAGGTTTTGTAGTTGACGGTACTGCCTTATTCTTGAAAGAAGTTTTGGGTTGCTTACCTTGCTGACATGCAGTGCAAACACCATCCTTTTTAAAAGTAACCTTAGGTAATCCAACTACAAGTGCCTTTTTAGATAGCTTATTCGGTGTCTTGAAGTTTAGGTGACTTGTTCGTTTATGCCATAACCATGCTTTTTCATCAGCAAGGCAATCATGATCAGAGATAAGGCATTTTTCAACGATTACTGAACACCAATCTGCGGTATAGAGACCTCCTGATCTTATAGCAACCATGATAACCTTCTTTGTCTCAAAGTCAATAATTTTACATTCATCACTTTTGATTTTGATAAATAGCCTTTGTCCGCAAATTGACTCATGCTGAAAAGGTTAAACTTATGATTTTTGACATAAAGAACTCCCGAAATGGTAATGCATCCTAACTTCACGTCACCATAACCTTTAGTAGAACCAAAGCCTCCACCAGCAAACCTTATTGTTGGACCTTTAGACCACCGTCTATAGTTTATAAGGTTTTTCTTATTGCCCGTCATGTGCTTTCCACAACCACTGTCAAAGTGCCAAAATGCATTGTCTGTCTTCGTGGCTGAAGTCTGACCGGCCATGAGGCAGAACTCGTAGATTGACACATCTAGATAAGCTTCCATGGCTATCCCACATACTTCCTTGCCAATCTCTACGTCAAGAGTGGCTTCTACTTGTTTAGTGTCTGAACTTTCTACCTCACTGTCTTCAGAGCTTGTTTCAATGCAAAGAGCATCGATTTTTGCTTGAAGATTTTTCTTTTCTTCAGCAATCAAAGCCTTCTTGAACTTCTTCTTCTTTTCAGCAGATTTCCCTTTCCGTAAGGGGCAATTTGCTTTGAAGTGTCCAGGCTTTTTGCAATAAAAGCAAAGATCATTGCCAACTGCTGGTTCTTCGGAGGAGTTTGCTTGCTGAGCTTGCTTGTTCAGCGAGCTAGCTTCATTCTTGTATTTATGGTAGCTGTCACCAAGATGCTTTTTCATTTTCTGTTTTGCTTTTCGCCTTTCTAGTTCCTTACTGATGAATTTCTTCATGTTTCTAACTGGAAGAGCGTTTTCATCAGCCGGCTCTTTATCATCCTTCTTTTCAGAAGATGACGGCTTGGCAGCAAGAGCAATGTTTTGCGATTTTTCAGCAAACATATTTTCTCTTTGCTTTGTCTCATAGTTGACAGTAGCAAGATGAGAGAACAACTCGGTTGGAGTGATATTTGGCATTCCTTGATTATAGTAGAAATTCTGAGTATGGATCCATGATGAACCGCGGATGTCGTGCTCCGGATTCAGTCAAATAAATTTGTAATTAGCCAAAGGGAATCCACAACTACAACGAAAACCGTAGTGTAGCAGTAGAATGACTCGAGTGTCGTTCTCTCAGGACTATAACTAGCTTTATCAAATCTAATTTAGAATATAAGAACAACAAACAGATAGCAAAGGGGTTTCTAGCAGATAATGGAGATTGGTGATAGTATGGTCCTTCTTAGCATAACGGGTCGATAATCATGCATAACTTCCTCGGTCTTGCATAGAGATCTTTGAATCAATCTAGTGTCCTGTTGCAACTATTAAGCACTACGAAGATAATTGGCCTGACAAGTCAATCTCTATTGTCCTAATGTGTTCCGTAATTATTCAACACTACGAAGATAATTGGTCTGATGGTCGACAAGTGTCCAATTGTGCATAATAATTAATACAACATACGAGAATTTAGGTTGTGCCTGATCAACGAAATAAAGCAATGACACGGAGTATAATGCGCGATATAGTCATTAGCATGATTATCTTCCCTTCGCTAAGAATTCACATACTACCACCAATGATAAGTTTAGCTACTCATAATAGGCATGCAATCAACAGAAATCATAGAAGAAAACATGTTGAAAGAATATAATAAAATAAGTAGAATAAAACTGTAATATACAAAGTTACCGAAGGTTGTCAATCTCCGGATGATTGCGATCCTACGAGCTCCAAACTGCTATGAAAAAGTATCCCCTAAGCTACGGACCCCCAGAACAGGCTCTGGGAAGTCCCTACCTAAAACTATAGAGAACGGTGGGAGAGAAGGTCTGGAAAAGTATGATTTTCGGAAAAAATTGAGCAACTATATATAGGCTTCGAAATACTGTGGGGTGGTTCACCCCACACACCGGGCGGTTCACCTAGTGTGGGGCGGTTCGCCCCACACACCGGGCGATTCGCCCAGTGTGGGGCGGTTCGCCCCACGTCTGGGGCGGTTCGCCCCAGACAATTTCTCGCGGAAATCCGCGTTTTCGATGCGGTTTTGGATTTCTTCCCCTTTTCGGACTCGGTTTCTGACTTCTAGTAGCCTTCTAGCCTGCAGATTCGGCCTCTAGACTCCAAATCCCATCCGGAAACCTTCAGATACTCCAAATAGGCTTCTGGGACACCAATTCCTTGTCAACTTCAATATATTCGCCCGGAAATCTTCGAATTTCAACCAAAACCTGTAAAATAAAATATAAAGGGAAACGTGACACTATTCTAATAAAATGTACTAAAATATAGCTAAATTAACATAGAGGATAGCTAAAATAGTTGAAAAAGACTCGAATGAAAGTGTAAAATACACATTCATCAAACTCCCCAAACCGAACCTTTGCTTGTCCTCAAGCAACTAAGCTAGACTCTAATACAAAAAACATGCAAGACACAAAATGGAGTTTCATGCCAAATAAAATGAACTAATCTACTGAATCTACCGAAAAACATATGAACAAAAACCATATAAATCAAAGCATGAATATAGGTTGAAGAATACCTCGATTGACTTCTACACATCCACATAAGCACTTATGTCAAGACAAGATAGTCTCTCGTAACATTCTCTACCTGGACCTAGTCAGTGACGACGTAATGATGCATGCTAAGATACGAATGGTTGTCCCGTGCCTATGAAACTGAGGGCTTACTGTTGTTCCACCATGTTAAGACTTTTCCTCAAAAGAGGTCGAACCAGTACTGGCTCTCATCAAACGAAGGAGGGTTCCCTATAAAAGATAACTCTCCCCTATTCTACCCATCTCTCAAGTAAAGTCTTAAGCTATTCACCACTTCCTGAATGGCAGGACGAGGGTGGTCTAGAACAGATGACACTCAAGACAAAAAAGATAAAAAATAGAAAAACACGATTACGAACATTACAAGAATATAAAGACTCAACACTTTGCTAACTGCTATTTGGCTTTCTTTTTTGGACCCTTCTTTACTTTTTTGGGGTCTTTTCTTTTTTTCTTTCCAGATTCTTTTTTTCTTTTTTAGATTTTTTTTTCTTTTTCCTGGAATCTTTTTTTCTTTTTTTTTTCGATTTTTTTTTTAGCCAGCAGTAGCATAACAAAGAGAGAAATAAAATGATTCACACGACTTCCCCAAACCTATTCGGAAGAATAGGTTGGAGTTCAAAGTTTACGAAAAAAGAAAAATAAACTCAGGATACGAAAATGAAAAACAGAAACAAGTCTATGACGGTGTAACCCCCTCCTCAAACCTATTCGGAAGAATATGTTATAAACAAAGGATCACACAACCTCACACTACCTCCTTCCTAGGCATTTAGCAATCTCAAAGCATGGTGAAGACTTGTTGCCTCTTAGGTACATAATTACTCGGGAAAACAACCATAAGACCCTAACATGCATCATCCTATTATAAAGGCCTTCGTGAACCGCGGTAGAGAAAACACCACTAAGTGATGTCGAGACTACCAAGCTTAACTAAATGCAATACATAAATGTGACAAGCCAAGCGAGAAAAACCTCAAACAAATTCATAGAGATGAAGCATACGATTAATGGCATAGTTAGTTGATAGGAATTTAGAATTTTAAGGACATTGTAAAAGAGGAACGTTTGCTGAAGACTTAGAATAGATGCTAGATAGGTTGGTTTCAAAGCTTATGATGTATCTTGTTTTCTCAAAAGAAATACAACCTATTGAAGCATTTGCTGATGATGTACTTTTTTTTTACAAACAAACTATTGAAGCATTTAGAACCGTTCAGAATCTTGAAGATTTTGAAGATCTGAAGACTTGAAGATTTTGAAGATCTGAAGACTAGAAGATTTCTGAAGACTGGTATCTACAAAGGCAGATGTTGCTCAGAAAGTGGAAACTTCAGCAAACAACATTGCATAAGTGAAAATCTATATGACAGAGTAGGTTGTGCTTGCTGAAACTGAGACTGACCACTTGCTGATGGAACATATGTGTCCTCTTGCTGAAAGTACTTGCATTTGCGCTCCAATGTTACTGTTTGAATTCTATTCAAATAAGCATTAAATGCAAAGCATGCACGCGAAGGACATGAAGACAAACAAGGACGCTGCTGAAAGTACAAAAGCAAGATAGTGACATTTTAAGAAACAAAAGCCTTAGGATTTGAAATTCAAACGGCTCCTTATTTTCACTATAAATAGAGGTCATCCGGCAAAGAGTTGAAGTGTGTCAACAACGTGATCATACTCTCACTTGTGCTTAAACTCACAAACCCTTCAATACTCTCTACTGCCATTGATCCGTTCCAAGACTTAAAGCTTGAAAAAGCTACTTGTGAAGAAGTAGAACTTACACGGCTAAGAAATTAGTTAAGTGTTCTTTCTTTCTTTCGAACAAGAACAAGTCTTGACACCAGAAACAATCAAACTTGTTTAATGCAAAGTATTCAAAGTTTTGTTTCTTAGATTACTTGTTGTAACTGAATAAGTTATAATTAAATTTTCTCATCCCAAACCTCTCTAACTGAAAATACACCCTTTCAGGCGTGATATTCAGGGGGAACTTAATCGAGCATAGTTTTGCTGATTAAAAGTACCAAGTTTGGTGGAGAACAAGGTTGCGTTCTCTAGATTAGGTTGGAGACGAAGCAAGTGTGCTTTGGTTTCTGTTTGAATCGATTTAGATAGGTGTTGTAAGGAACCTCAATCTTATCTTAGTGGATTTAGTCCTAGAAAGGACAAAGTGGATTAGTTGAGAGATTACGCCATTCTCAGATACCACTATAAAAGTGTTTGTGTGATTTACTTTATTGCATTTAGTTTTCAGCAAAGCATATCTACCTGTACATAGTCACTCACATCACTTGCTGAAACCTTCATTTACTAGAAGAGCACTTATTGTATCAAAGACTTCCGCTCTCTGATTTTAAGTATCAGCAAACCTAGTTACTGTAAAGTAACTTACGCTTGCTGAGAAAGTTAAGTATCAGCAACCTCATTACTGAAAAGTAATAAGTACTTGCTGAGAAAGTTTTAAACGACAAAAGTTTGAAAAGACTATTCACCCCCCCTCTAGTCTTTTCTTGTTGTTTAAAGGGACCAACAAGTGGTATCAAAGCTGGAGGTTCTTTAACCTTCAGCACTGAACCTAGATCCCCTTAGGTGCTTTCCGTAAATCACTCTCACTTGATCAGTTTGGTAGTGCTTTGCTGACAGGATGTCTTTAGGAGATGCTCCCTTGCTGAAGCTGGAAAACTACGAAAAATGGCGAAACAACATGATGCTACATCTTGAGGCCATTAGTGATGAAATGGTCACTGTCATTAATAATGGACCTATCAAGATCACTAAGGTTGAAAGGAGTTTCCCTCACAAAACCACTGAAACTGGAAAGGAAACTATCTTAGGCGAACCGGTTGATACCGTTGTGCCAAAACCAAGAGAGGAATGGACTTCCGACGAAGCCAAGAGATTCCGTCTTGATGGCCAAGGAAGAAACATCATCATTCGATCAACTCCGGATACCATACAGTCCAAACTGTGGGGTGCTAAGACTGCTAAGGAAGCTTGGAAAATGGTTCAAGATCTTTGTGCTGGATCTGACAAAACCAAGGAAAACATACTTGAAGTACTTCAATTAAATTTCAAAACTTTAAACAAGGTACAAACGAGTCACTGGAAGACTTGGATTTCAGATTCACAACTCTTGTTAGTGAAATGGCAGCCTTGGGTGTTGGAAATCTTTATTCAGATTCTGAGAAGGTGAAAACCATCATCAGAAGTCTGAATCAAGAATGGATCCACACTCAGAATTTTTATTACAATCAAGGAATGCCAGATATTACACCAACAGAGTTGTTCTCTCATCTTGCTACTGTCAATTATGAGACAAAGCAAAGAGAAAATGTGTTTGCTGAAAAATCGCAAAACATTGCTCTTGCTGCAAAGCCGTCATCTTCTGAAAAGAAGAATGATAAAGAGCCTACTGATGAAAACTCTTTGGTTGTCAAAAACATGAAGAAATTCATCAGCAAGGAACTTGAAAGGCGAAAAGCAAAAGAGAAGCTGAAAAAGCATCTTGGTAACAACTACCATAAGTACAAGAATGAGACTAGCTCGCTGAACAAGCAAGCTCAGCAAGCAACTTCATTAGAAGAACCAACAGTTGGAAATGATCTCTGCTTTTACTGGAAAAAGCCTGGACATTTCAAAGCTAATTGCCCTTTGCTGAAAGGCAAATCTGCTGAAAAGAAGAAGAAGTTCAAGAGAGCTTTTATTGCTGAAGAAAAGAAGAAGCTTCAAGAAAAAATCGATGCATTGTGCATTGATACTAGCTCCGAAGACAGTGAGGATGAAAGCTCAGACACTGACGATGAAGAAGCCACTCTAGATGTGGAGATTGGCAAAGAAGTTTGTGGAATAGCTATGGAAGCTTATCCAGATGTGTCAAATTACGAGTTCTGCCTCATGGCCGGTCAGGTAAATAATCCTACTTCAGACTCAGACTCAGAAAGTGAAGACGAGATTGACCTTGACAAGATTCAAGGAGAAATCGAAAGATTTGAGAAAACTCTGAGCAGACAGCAACAGAAACTACAGATTGCTGAAACTCTGACCAAGCAGACTACTGAAAAGTATGTCTTGCTGAAGGAAGAGACAGAAGAAAAGGATGCTGAAATAAGGCGTCTTAATAAGTTGATTGCTGAAGCTACAGAGAAGAATTCTCAAATGGCATTAGAATTGGAAGAATATCAGTCCTCAGTTCTAAAGTTACTTGTTGAAATCCAAGAAATGAAAAAGATGAAAATCAATTTCAAATCTTATGCCGACGCAAGTAATACGCTGACTGAACTAAACTCTTATTGGAGAGATCCATCTCAGAAAGAAGGTTTAGGTGCAACGTATGAAGGTGATGACGTAGAAATCTTGAGTAAAGATAAATCACCGATTTCCTTTGTACGTGCTACTGATAGTGGTCTTCCAGAACTCTATGAGTTTGATCAATCTAAGGTTGCTGAAACATGCAATCAAGTACCTACGACCATAAAGCCCGCTGTTGCTACTCAAAGTAACAAGACTTTAAAAGGAAAACAGGTTGCTAAGAAGCAAACTGGAAAGAAGGATGCTGTGAAGCATTCCGCCAAACAAGTTGCTGAAAAGCAAATTGTTAAGTCAAAAGGAAAGATTACTAAAAGTAATCAGAAGACCTTTGCTGACAAACCTGAATCAAGTAAGGTTGCTGACACAAAAGCTCAGCATTCTCCGAAAAGTGGACTCGGTTTCAAAACCAAGCAAAGTCAACTTTTTCACAAGTATAAGCAAAGTCAGCAAAGATACTTCAAAGAGATAAAGAAAATCAAGCCTAAGAGTTCTGAAAAGACTCTTAATGCTACGGCTAGAAGGAACCTTGCTAGAAAATAACTTACTGAAAGGTTTGTTCAGCAAAAAGGTCAACCGAGCAAGACACCACATCAGAAAGTGGACTTGATCAGCACGAATCAAAAGTCTTTCAGCTCAAACCCTCCTAGTTCCTCAGCAAGTAGAAAACAAGTCAAAGTTGAAGAACTTAAGACTTGGGTTTCCACTGGACGCATTCTTGAACATGTTAATGGACATCCATTATTGGATAATTAACTTGTTTGCTCTTGTCTGTGCAGACTTCAGCCACAGAGACAAACGATGCAATCTGGCACTTTGATAGTGGTTCTGGAAAGCACATGACGGGCAACAAGAATAACCTTATAAACTATAGACGAGGGTCTAAAGGTCCAACAATAAGGTTTGCTGGTGGAGGCACCGGTTCTACAAAAGGCTATGGTGACGTAAAGTTAGGATGCATAACCATTACTGGAGTTCTTTATGTCAAAAATCTTAAGTTTAACCTTTTTCAGCATGAGTTAGTTTGCTGACAAAGGATACTTCATCAAAATCAAAAGTGATGAATGTAAACTTATAGATTTAGAGACTAAAAAGGTAATTATGATTGCAAGAAGATCAGGAGGCTTGTACACCGTAGATTAGTCTTCAGCAATCGTTGAAAAATGCCTTGTCTCAGATCACGATTGCCTTGATGAAAAAGCATGGTTATGGCATAAACGAACAAGTCACCTAAACTTCAAGATGCCGAATAAGCTATCTAAAAAGGCACTTGTAGTTGGATTACCTAAGGTTACTTTTAAGAAGGATGGTGTTTGCACTGCATGTCAGCAAGGTAAGCAACCCAAAACTTCTTTCAAGAATAAGGCAGTACCGTCAACTACAAAACCTTTAAAACTCTTGCACATGGACTTGTTTGAATCTTCTTCAACAAGCTATGCTGGCAAGAAGTATGGTCTGGTGGTGGTAGATGACTATTCAAGATTCACTTGGGTAGTTTTTATCAAACACAAGTCTGAAACAAGGACTGAAATACCTAACTTGCTGAACAAGCTCGAAGTCATGAAAAATGACAAGGTAAAAGTCATAAGAACAGACCATGGTACTGAGTTTGTAACCAGTACATAACTGAATATTGCACTTCAAAAGGCATACAACATCAGTTATCCTCAGTAAGAACACCACAGCAAAATGGTGTTGCTGAACGGAAGAATCGTACCCTGAAAGAAGCCGCAAGAACAATGCTTGCTGACACTGAAATAAGTGAGGCTTACTGGGTTGAAGCGATTAATACCGCCTGTTACACTCAAAACAGATGTTTGATTACTAAGGAATACAACAAAACTCCTTATGAATTGTTTGTTGGAAGACCTAATATCACTCATCTAAGAGTATTTGGTTGCAAGTGTTTCGTTCTTAACAATGGTAGAGAATACCTAAGAACATTTCAACCAAAGGCAGACGAAGCGATATTTCTCGGTTACTCCTTGCACAGTAAAGCTTATAGAGTTTACAACAAAAAGGCACAAAAGATTGAAGAATCAGTGCATGTTGTATTCTATGAAAAGACACAAGGAGTGCCTGCTGAAGAAGAAATATCAGAATGTATGAAAAAGTTAATCATACATGAGCAAAGAACTGAACCTAATGCTAGGCAAATCAAGTCAATTGAACTAAATGATGATTCTAACAATGACTCTCCTCCCCCAAGTCATGACAAGATAAATATAGTTCACGACAAAGAATTTCCAGCAAAAGACGCAGTTGCTCTGGAAGTTGCTGAAACTACGCAACCTCCAGTGCCTGTTGATGAGCTACCACAATCAAGCAATGCTGAACAAGCAGTTGCTGATGAACCAATCTCAGCAGAGACACAAAATCCCAGTAGTACTGAACAAGTACATACTGAAGAGTCACATGCTGATGAGCAAACATATCCAGATCCAACAAGCAGAAAACCAGTTAATAAATGGATTAGAGATCATCCCTCTACGGATATGATTGGTGATATTAATAAACGCCAAGTGACTAGATCCAAAGCTACTCATGGACTTGCTGAAGAAGCAACTGTCGTAGAAGTAGAATCATTATTCTCTTGCTTTGTTTCAGAAACTGAACCTAAAACCATAGAAGAAGCTTTAAAGCATTCTTAATGGATAAAGGCAATGCAAGAAGAACTGGATCAATTCGAAAGGAACAAAGTCTGGAAACTTGTACCACTTGCTGAAGACAAGAAAGCTATTGGTACAAAATGGGTGTTCAGAAACAAGCTGAGTGAGTCTGGTGAAGTAACAAGAAATAAAGCACGTTTAGTTGCTCAAGGTTACTGTCAGACTGAAGGATTGGACTATGATGAGTCTTATGCACCAGTTGCAAGATTGGATGCAATTAGGCTTTTCTTGGCCTTTGTTGCTCACAATGACTTCATTGTTTACCAAATGGATGTTAAAAGTGCATTCTTGAATGGTGAACTTGCTGAAGAAGTCTACTTAGAACAACCCCCTGGCTTTGTACTTCCCTCAGAAATCAAGATGGTATACAAGTTTCAGAAAGCTGTATATGGTCTAAAGCAAGCACCAAGAGCATGGTATGATACTTTAGCTAAGTTCTTGCTGGAAAATGGTTTCAAGAAAGGTGAAGTTGACAAAACCTTATTTACCATGAACCATGATGGCAAAATACTCTTAGTTCAAATTTATGTGGATGACATAATTTTTTGATCTAAGGACAAGCAACTTTGTGATGATTTTGACAAACTCATGGCAAACAAGTTTGAAATGAGTATGATGGGAAAATTGAATTATTTCCTAGGATTGCAAGTCAAGCAACTCAAAGATGGAATATTCATAAATAAAGCAAAGTATGCAAAAGAAATGCTCATAAAGTTTAGGATCAAAGAGGAAGAGAAACCTGAAAAGATCCCTATGAGTGTTGGTACCAAATTTGGCTATACTAAAGAAGATAAAAGTGTTGAAGAACACAAGTATAGGAAGCTCATTGGTTCCTTGTTGTATTTAACAGCAAGTAGACCTGATATTCAGTATGTTGTTTGTGTGTGTGCAAGATTCCAATCTGATCCAAGAGAATCACACTACAAAAAGGCAATCAAGATACTGAAATATGTCAAAGGTACAGTCTATGTTGGATTATGGTATCCTAAAGATTCTGGACTAGAATTGGTTGGTTATTCTGATGCTGATCATGGAGGATCAACTCTTGATAGAAAAAGTACCTCTGGAACTTGTCAGTTTTTGGGTACTAGATTAATATCATGGTTCAGCAAGAAGCAAACCTGTATTTCCAATTCATCCACTGAATCTGAATACATTGCAGCTGGTTGTTGCACAGCTCAAATCTTATGGATTAAGCAACAATTAAGAGATTATGGTATTTCTGCAAAGAAAACACCAATCTTTTGTGATAATACAAGTGCTATTGCTATCACGCAAAATCCTAAGTTTCACTCAAGAACGAAGCACATTGATATTAAACATCATTTCATTAGAGATCATGTAGAAAAAGGAGATATTGAGGTTGTGAAAGTAGGCACTGATGATCAGCTTGCTGACATCTTTACAAAGCCCCTACTAGATAATAGGTTCGCAATGCTAAGGTATAACCTTGGATTGATTGAACTACCTCAATAAAGGATACATTTGGCAGAATGCTGAAACAGGTATTCAGCAAGCTAAAGTATTCTTACTTAAAAGCTCCGTCTACTAATTTCTTCTAAGAAATGATAAGTCACTACATGTTTGCTGAAACAGGCATTCAGCAACTAATTCCTTCAAAATGGGTATTTGTTAGGAAACTTGATCACTTGCTGAGACAGGCACTCAATAAGAGAAAAACCTTAAGGACTGCTGAAACAGGCATTCAGACAATCAAAGATACTGAAACAGGTATTCAAGTATCAAGGGAATATTCTGAGACGGGAACTCAGAAAAAGAGCAAAACTCATTTCTCAGATTTTACCAAAGGATATCTCAAGTACAAAAGAATTTACTGATACGGGAAATCAGAAATATCTTTTAAACTTACGAAAATATGAGATATCTAAGTAAGGGGGAACTTTCAGCAAGTATCTAGGCTATTAATGCAAACTCGCTGAAAAGATTCTTGTCTATTTCAGCAAGCAATCTAATCTCTTAAAACTCGGTAAAATCAATTTGTGACGTTAATCGGGCACAGATAAACTCGTAATAATCATGACATGAAATACAATCGTGGCCATTGATTAAAAGGAGTTACTAATCTAACGGTTAATAAAACAAAGAGAGAAAATGCTCTGACGGTTTTAGTTAGTGGGCCACTACGCATTCAATGCAAAAGCCCCCCTAACTCCTGTGTTTCTCTGTTTTACCCTTGCTGAGAGCTCAAATCGATTGAGTTTCTCACACATCAGAGACACTATATAAAGAAGGAGTTAGAGAAATGACAAAATTCTTTAACTCACATTTCCTTTCTCTGCAAATTTTAGCCTGAATCTACTGTACCTCCGGTCAAAAAGCAAACTATCTTTTTCGTACACGTTTTGTTATCCATAAAAGAAATGGCACCAAAGAGATAGTCCTCTAAGTCCTCAAAATCGTCTAAGGTTGACAGTGCTGAGAAACGCACTGCTCCGGTGACTACTCCGGCATCAAACACAACGAAAGTTGTGTTGAAAAACGACAGGATATCGGAAAAACCTATGCCTCCGTCATATCTTGACACTGCAAGGCCTCATGAACTTTATATCTGCTCGTACTAAGCAAGTGAGCATGATAGACACAACGGAGTTCTACAATAATGCAGAAATCCAGTCCCTTACTGATAGTAAAGGTGTCACCGAAAAAGTGATCTTTACTACAGTTCAGAACACGCAAATCGTCCTGAAATGGACTGATTTAGCGGAAATCTTTCAGATTCCAACCACTGGAACTGAAGATGACATCACTGCCACTGACGAAGAAATTGAAGCTTTCTACAGTGACGTCAGAAATGAGAAAATGAAGAAAGGAGAGATTGCTCCCGTGACTTGGACAAAGCACGTTAAGAGGAAGCATCTCTGCCATTCACTTGGTCTAGTAGCTCTGCTACTGATAAAAGTTTTGGACTCCCAAGTCGGAGGAATTGACCAAGTAGGCCTAAGAAGATGGCCACTGCTGATGCATATCCATGAAAATAAAACGGAACTTAACTGGGCTAAGTACATTTTCAACAGGCTTGTTGATTGTGTCACTAAGTTCAAGGTAAAGGTAGAAGACAACAAGGTCTCACCTTCCTTTCCAGTTATGTATGGAATAAAGATATGCTATATCCTTGAACATTTCAGGATTCAGCTGAGAAACCCATTGCCAATCAAGAAATCTGTATGCAATGTGGGAAGATCCTTCTACAAGCAGAATGTACCTAAAACTGCTGGCAAGAAACTAGAAAAATCGAAGAAGACAACAGCTGCAAATGTTGTCAGCACAAGCCAGCAAGAAAGGTATACAACAGCTGCAGATGTCACCACTCAGCAACTTAGAGATGAAACTGTTGTAGATGGTGGTGACAATAATAAAACTATTGTAGATGATCAAAAAGGTACGTGTACACCAGCCGTTGCTGAAAATGCAACTACTGACGTATCTGCTGGGAAACTGAAGAAATCTAACAAGAAAAAGAGGAAAGCTGATGATGACACTCAGACTGCAGCGTCATCAGCAAATCCTGTACCAAAGAGGAAAAGGACAAGTAACACAAGGAAGAAAACACTGGCTCGCAAGTCAGTTCCTATTGTCCATGACCTCTCAGACAATTCCCAGACAATTGCTGAAACACAAGTTCCAGTAGATGTTGATGACGAACGCGGATTTGTCGGGTCCGGATCGGTCAAATAAATTTGTTATTTAGCCAAAGGCAATTCACAACTACAACGAAAACCGTAGTGTAGCAGTAGAATGACCTCGAGTGTCGATCTCTAAGGACTATAACTAGCTTTATCTAATTTAATTAAAGAATATAAAAACAGCAGACGGTATAACAAAGGTTTTTCTAACAGAAAATGGAGATTGGTGATAGTATGATCCTTCAAAGCATAACGGGTTAATAATCATGCGTATTCCTCGGTTTTGCATGGAGATCTTTGATCAATGAATTGCCCTGTTGTAATTATCAAACACTACGAAGATATAGATTCTGATAAGTCAAACACTATTGTCCAATTGTGTTCCGTAATTATTCAACACTACGAAGATATAGATTCTAATAGGTCAGAGACTAGTGTCAAATTGTGTTCAATAATTAATCAACAATACGAAGATAGAGATTCTGAAAGATCAAAGAAATAAAGCAATAACACGGAGTATAATGCGCGATATAGCCATTAGCATGATTATCAACCCTTCGCTAAGAATTCACATACTACCACCAACGATAAGTTTAGCTACTCATAGTTGTCATGCAATCAACAGAAATCATAGAAGAAAACATGTTGAAAAATATATAAAAATAAGTAGAAAAACCGTAAGATACAATGTTACCGAAGGTTGTCAGTCTCCGAAGAATCGCGATCTTAAAAGCTCCAAACTGCTATGAAAAAGTGTCTCCTAATCTATGAACCCCTAGAAAAAGGTCTGGGAAGTTCCTACCTAAAACTACAGAGAAAGGTGAGAGAGAAGGTCTGGAAAAGTATGAAAAACGGAGAAAACTGAGCACCTATATATAGGCTTCGAATTTGTGTGGGGCGAAGGGCCCCACACACCGGGCGAGTCGCCTGGTGTGGGGCGATTCGCCCCACGCCCCGGGCGATTCGCCCGGGAGTTTTTTTCGGGGTTTTGCGCGTCTTCGACGCGTTTTGGGATTTCTTCCCCTTTTCGGACTCGGTTTCTGACTTCTAGTGGCCTTCTAACCTGCAGATTCGACCCCTAGACTCCAAATCCTATCCGGAAACCTTCAGATACTCCAAATAGGCTTCTGGAACACCAATTCCTTGTCAACTTCAATATAATTGCCCGGAAATCCTCGTTTTTCAACCAAAACCTGTAAAATAAAAACTAAAGGAAACGTGACACTATTCTAATAAAATGCACTAAAATATAGCTAAATTAACATAGAGGATAGCTAAAATAGGTGAAAAAGACTCAAATGAAAGTGTAAAATACACATTCATCAAACTCCCCAGACCAAACCTTTGCTTGTCCTCAAGCAACTAAGCTAGACTCTAATGCAAAAAACAATGCAACACATAAAATGGAGTCTCATGCCAAATAAAATGAACTAATCTACTGAATCTATCAAAAGACATATGGACAAAAACCACATAAATCAAAGCATGAATATAGGTTGAAGAATACCTCGATTGACTCATACACATCCACATAAGCACTTATGTCAAGACAAGATAGTGTCTCGTAACATTCTCTACCTGGACCTAGTCAGTGACGACGTAATGAAGCATGCTAAGATACGAATGGTTGTCCCGTGCCTATGAAACTGAGGACTTACTGCTGTTCACCAAGTTTAGGACTTTCCCTCAAAGAGGTCGAACCAGTACTGGCTCTCATCAAACGAAGGAGGGTTCCCTATAAAAGATAACACTCCCCTATTCTACCCATCTCTCAAGCAAAGTCTTAAGCTATTCACCACTTCCTGAATGGAAGGACGAGGGTGGTCTAGAACAGATGACACTCAAAAACAAAAGACAAAAAATAGAAAATTACAACACGATTACGAACATTACAAGAATTGGAAAATGAGACACAACACTTTGCTAAACTGCTATTTGGCTTTCTTTTTTGGACCCTTCTTTGCTTTTTTGGGGTCGTTTCTTTTTTTTTCTCTTTTTCTTTCCAGTTTCCTTTTTTTCTTTTTTTTTCTTTTTCCGGGAATTTTCTTTTCTTTTTTTTCGATTTTTTTAGCCAGCAGTAGCACCACAAAAAGAGAAACAAAATGACTCACAACGACTTCCCCAAACCTATTCGAAAAAATAGGTTGGAGTACAAAATTTACGAGAAAGGAAAAATAAACTCACAATACGGAAATGAAAAACGAAAAACAAGTCTAATGATGGTGCAACCCCCTCCCCAAACCTATTCGAAAGAATAGGTTATAAACAAAGGATCACACAATCTCACACTACCTCCTTCCTAGGCATTTAGCAATCTCAAAGCATGGTGAAGACTTGTTGCCTCTTAGGTACATAATTACTCGGGAAAACAACCATAAGACCCTAACATGCATCATCCTATTATAAAGGCCTTCGTGAACCGCAGTAGAGAAAACACCACTAAGTGATGTCGAGACTACCAAGCTTAACTAAGTGCAATACATAAATGTGACAAGCCAAGCGAGAAAAACCTCAAACAAATTCATAGAGATGAAGCATATGATTAATGGCATAGTTAGTTGATCTACCCAATAAAAAAGTTCAAAAAATTTGGCAATAAACTCCATAAAAAACATGCAAGACTATCATAGGATGAATGCAGTGAATGCAACCTAAAAAAAATCTAAGAAAACGGTAAACGTGCAAATGCAAATGCATACGGATAAAATATGCAAGGTACTATACTCAGCCAACCAATGTCAAGCTTCAAACTAACAACTCTAGTTCACTTAAATCCCATCCCCCCTCATGAAATTAACGCTAGTACCTAGCAGTAAGAAAATGAGGAAATAAGAAGTGATAATAGATGTTACCGCATGGTTTGGCCTCGGTCGGCTGAGTATGCTGCTTGTGAGTTATTGGGACTGCTCTGGGAGCCTTATAGGGTGTCATCAGGTCTTCTGGTGGGCGCGGTAGTTCCAGTTATAGGCCGGATAGGAACAACTCCTCAATCTGTATCATTATTGTCCGTATGGCCTTCATTGTCACTACTGTCACGCACATCCTCACTAGTAGAGTTGCAGTGTCAAATAGAATCTTCAAGACTAGTCGCCGCTGTTATCGAATCCTCCATCCTAAAGCCCTCCAATAGGTTGTGAACTGTTGAAGGGGAAAGGGCAGTGGTATCAGAGCCTCCCTCTCCAGCGTTTTACACCCCGATGAGGTTACATTAAGCTGCTCGGATACTCAGAAGTCTTCAACCATTTTTTCCAATGTCGACCACATTCTCTACGGTTGATCCGACCGATGTCTATATGATGCTCCCTTTAGAGACAGTCAAGGGGTACCCCAACGAGGGACTGGGCACCCATGTCATTATGTTTTGGACTAGCAACTGCGAACTCAAGATTGAATCCGTCGCGGCAAGATCGTCCCGGTGTCTTCCAGTTCACATGAACTTTGCAGTCCTTGTGATGGATTGCTGACGTAATAATGGTTTCTGTCCCTTCGGTGGTGCATGAATAGGCATAGGAGTCCTTACTCCAGGTGTACTCTAGCTCCTCCTCTTGGATAATCCGTGACGTTGTTGCAAGAGCCCGTGGCTCGAACGCACCTCTAACGAGATCACTCTCCTTGACATGGTTGTAATCGATCCCCCTCCAATACTTCATAGTAATCATACGGGAATGCTCCTTTCCCTTGGCATGATTCCTACAAACAACAGTTAGTACCTCACATGACACAAAACTGACTCATGCATATGCTAGTGTAAGAACGAAACTCATAAGTGATAAAATCAACAATCGAGCTCCCCAAATCCTTAATGTCTAGCCTAGCTTCTTCAACATGCAACATACCAATGTAACTACTACATGCAATACATCACATTATGCTCTTGCTAGACAACCAATAACCTAGATAACAAGGCTATTTTCATACCATAGTAGCGAAAAATTCTAGCAACATAAATCCTCATACTCAACAATTAAGCATTCTATCATCAAATCCATCATCATTACATCAATAAACATAATCATATGCAAGGAATCAAAGAAAAAGACATATTGCATAACAAGATATATCATCTAGTAGCAAAATTCCCAAATCAACAATCCAAGCATAATTAAGCATGCAATTGATAGTAAATAACGCTTCTAATCATGCAAACAAACTACCCATGCATCATATAATCATAATTGAAGCTCAAATTAGAAAACCCCCAAATTTGAAAAATTAGGGTTCATAAGAAGATACCTCAGATCTAAAAACTAATGCACTAGGGTGAAATCTGTTCGGATGAAAAGATAGATCATGTAATAGGCTTCGATTGAAGCTATAGAACACTAAATTTGGTGAAGAAATGAAGAAGTTATGAGGTTTTGAAGGTAAAATCGCGATTTTTGGTTTTTTGGGGAGGAAGAATGATGAAGATAGGAAGAAATGAGGAGAAGGGGAAGAATCTCGCGTTTTTAACCTACTGGGACCGTGGGGCGAGTCGCCCCACACGGGGCGATTCGCCCCCCGCTCCGTGATGTGGGGAGACGGTCATTTCGACAAAATACGCGGTTTTTAATCCCCGAAACCAATTTTTTCATAAAACCACTCGAAAAATCTCACTCAAACATAACAAAAGCACATACGACACAGAGATGAACAAATTCACATATGAGAAGCAAATTGTTCAAGTATGAATGCATGCAATAAAGCGGTAAAGAAAGCGATAAAACCTCTGGGTTGCCTCCCGGATAGCGTCATTGTTTAAAGTCTTTGAATCGACTCCTGTCTGCGCCTAGCTCTTCTTTTTGCGGGTACTAGACTTCCCCTTAATGGATCTCCTCCTCATGCCACGAACCTGTGAATAAGAAAGAACATAGGATGCAAGACCACAGTTGTGAGTAGTGTAAGAAATATCAGGCGGATCAGGTGGATCAGATATGGCTAGCAACACGTGTTGCTTGCCATCCACTTCAATAGTGCAAGTTCTTTGGTAGATGTCCATCACGGAGCGTAGCTTTGTCAAGAACGTTCGCCCCAATAGAATGACATCCCCCGTCCCAGGTGCAGACGCCGGCATAACTACAAAATTAGTGTATACAGAAGCATCACCAATTTTGACCAACACATTCTTCACAACGCCTTCGGGTCTGACAAAGGATCCATCTGCCAGTTGCACAATAGCCCTATGCTCAGATAGTTTTCCAAGGCTAATCTTCTCAAACACATTCAAAGGGAGCACGTTAGAGTAGGATCCCGTGTCTAGCGTGGCACGGACATCTTCAAGCTCACCAATCCCGACCTTAACATCAAAACTTTTAGGGAGTGGCTCGGGATCCTCTTGCTCCTCATCACTCTCGTCAGAACCAAGGTCCTTCTCTTCTTCCTTAGCTTGTGGGAGTACTTCTCCCTTGCAACACTCGCACTTAGCAACCTTCTTGATGGTGATTTCGACAGGTAGATCACCAGCCAAAGTAATGGAATTCGACTTCTCAGTGTTGCTAGGCAGTTTGCCTTGTTCCCTACTTGCTCCTCGGTCGATCAACTCTTGCATCTTTTGATGGGCAAGCCTTGTGCTCTCTTCCAACATATCAAGTCTCGCTCTAGTCTTCTCAGAATCTTCTTCATATCGTTTGAGAAAACTTTGGGTGTGATCAACCATCTTTTGCAAGTTCTCCATCAGTTAAGCCGACTTCGACTTCGGTGGCTCTTTCGGAGCGGGGTTTTCGCAGTGATCATTACCATAGTTAAGCCTACTACGGTCTTGGTTAGGGCCATAAGTTTGGCTAGCCGCTGCATATCCTTGAGTGTTTCGGAATCCTCTTTTCCAAAATCCGCCTCGAGGATTCCTACCATCTTGTCCGTAGCTAGCTTCTTGAGTATCAAACTCCGTAGCAAAGGCTTCCTCTTCGCCTCTTCGAGCCCAGTTGCCATCATCATACGCAAGCTCCGATCTACAGATATGAGCCCCATGCCCATAGTTCTTGCATATTCGACAAACTTCGTTCGAAACAGTCGTTCTAGTGGCGCTCTTGAGGACTTGCTTCAATTAGTTGGTAAAGCACTCGAATTGATCCCCATTCCCCCTATACACAGGGGCTTCTTGAGTCGGTGGAGCTTCAGGTCCACGTCTCCTAACCATCGCTATTGGGTCCTTGAACTGCGAACCCTTAGCAAGCCTTTCGAAAACTGCCCAGACGGCTTCTGCGGTTTCCTCCCAAATATTGCCCCGGCATTGGAAATCCACCACTTGTTGGTTCTCGAAGGTTAGTCCACTGTAGAAGTGTTGGACTAGGTCAGAAAGCTGAAAACCATGGTGAGGGCACTTGTTCGTGAGATCTTGGAATCTCTCAAACGCGGTGTAGATGGTCTCATCATAGTCCTGCTTGAATCCAGTGATTTGTGCCTTTAGCGCGGTAGTCAAGGTGTGAGGGAAGTATTTTTCCATGAAAGCTGAAAAACCTTCTCCCAAGTGTCCAGCGAGCCTGCTGGTAGAGAGCTCAACCATGACTTGGCTCTGTCGCCAAGTCCCATAGCAAAAACCTTCATCCGCAACTCATCCGTTGTTATTTCAGCTCCGGGTCGTGGGAGTTGGTTGACGAAATCATCGATATCGTGCAAGTACCCCATCACATCTTCCCTTGCTAAGCCATAGAACCTCGGAAGTTGTTGGAATGCGTGGTTCTTAATTTCCAGATCTCGGGTTGCAGACGAAAGAACAATCGACGGCCCCCTCATACGATCCTTTGAGGGTTGAACCCATGCTTTCAGTGGTCTAGCTTCTGCCATTTCGTCGATTTAGAGATTCAGAGAAATCGGTGTCCTCTATTTCCTCTAGTGCACGCCTTTGAAGTAGTCGCCTTCTTTGGTGGTAGACTCTGTCGATCTCAGCAATTGAATGAGCAAGCGGTGTTCCCCTAGATCGTGTATGTGGCATACACTATCTGTAACAGACTAAGAAAGCAGTATCAGATAGAGATTAAAAAGGAAAACTAAAACTACTAGAATTAGGAATTGAATGCTGAAAATATAAACAAATTAAACAGAAAAAAGGAGTATAGTCCCCGACAGCGGCGCCAATTCACGAACGCGGATTTTTCGGGTCCGGATCGGTCAAATAAATTTGTTATTTAGCCAAAGGCAATTCACAACTACAACGAAAACTGTAGTGTAGCAGTAGAATGACCTCGAGTGTCGATCTCTAAGGACTATAACTAGCTTTATCTAATTTAATTAAAGAATATAAAAACAGCAGACGGTATAGCAAAGGTTTTTCTAACAGATAATGGATATTGGTGATAGTATGTTCCTTCAAAGCATAACGAGTTAATAATCATGCGTAAATTCCTCGGTTTTGCATGGAGATCTTTGATCAATGAATTGCCCTGTTGTAATTATCAAACACTACGAAGATATAGATTCTGATAAGTCAAACACTATTGTCCAATTGTGTTCCGTAATTATTCAACACTACGAAGATATAGATTCTGATAGGTCAGAGACTAGTGTCCAATTGTGTGCAATAATTAATCAACAATACGAAGATAGAGATTCTGAAAGATCAAAGAAATAAAGCAATAACACGGAGTATAATGCGCGATATAGCCATTAGCATGATTATCAACCCTTCGCTAAGAATTCACATACTACCACCAACGATAAGTTTAGCTACTCATAGTTGTCATGCAATCAACATAAATCATAGAAGAAAACATGTTGAAAGATATATAAAAATAAGTAGAAAAACCGTAAGATACAATGTTACCGAAGGTTGTCAGTCTCCGAAGAATCGCGATCATACAAGCTCCAAACTGCTATGAAAAAGTGTCTCCTAAGCTATGAACCCCCAGAACAGGGTCTAGGAAGTTCCTACCTAAAACTACAGAGAAAGGTGAGAGAGAAGGTATGGAAAAGTATGAAAAACGGAAAAACTGAGCACCTATATATAGGCTTCGAATTTGTGTGGGGCGAAGGGCCCCACACACCGGGCGAGTCGTCTGGTGTGGGGCGATTCGCCCCACGCCCCGGGCGATTCGCCCAGGAGCTTTTTTCGGGGTTTTGCGCATTTTCGACGCGTTTTTGGATTTCTTCCCCTTTTCGGACTCGGTTTCTGACTTTTAGTGGCCTTCTAACCTCCAGATTCGACCCCTAGACTCCAAATCCTATCCGGAAACCTTCAGATACTCCAAATAGGCTTCTGGAACACCAATTCCTTGTCAACTTCAATATAATTGCCCGGAAATCCTCGTTTTTCAACCAAAACCTGTAAAATAAAAACTAAAGGGAAACGTGACACTATTCTAATAAAATGCACTAAAATATAGCTAAATTAACATAGAGGATAGCTAAAATAGGTGAAAAAGACTCAAATGAAAGTGTAAAATACACATTCATCAGTTGACAAGGTAGTTACTGAAGCCTATGTCAGCAACATTGAAGTGTTTGCGGAAGCCTTCAATGATCGGCTCAATGTTGATCCTTCTACTGAGAACAGACCACAAGGCAGTGGAAATCAAATTCCTGCCCAAGTCCCAGATATCTACATTGTAGATAATCTAGATGATCAAACTCTGGAACCAGCAAGTGATATTGCTGCTGATCTGCAAAATGCGGCACTTGCTGATGCTGCTGAAAAGATGGTTGTTGAACAAGCAACTCATCAAGTTGCTGCAACCCCGGTTGCTGAAGAACCAGTTGCTGAGACAGCAATGGTTCAATTTCCAGAAGTTGCTGAAACACAAGAAGCACTATTCAACGACGCATCTCGTGATGCTGAGAATATTGGCCCAAGTTCACCAAAGACATCAATTGAGAAAGTCCAGCTTGTACTGGAAGCTATAAGCCAACAAATGGAGTTGGAGATTGAAGAATCATCCAACAAATCCATTGATGTCTTCATGACAAGCAGTGAGCTTAAAGGTCAAGATGCTTCTGCTCAACTTGTCATTTCAGAGACAAGGGAGATTGCTGAAACCGCGCAGCTTTCTCAAACAAAGCAAGACAAGAAGTCTGCTGAAGAAACAGTCCAAGAAGATGAAGAAACTATTAATGCTGAAAGGACTGAGCCACAACCTGTCCTTCTTCAGCAGGTAGATAATTCAACCATCAGTAAAACTTCAAATTCTGAAAGTTATTCTTTTGCTAATATTATATTATCTCTACATACTTCTCAAGATGCAAGTCAGATGGTTGCTGAAGCCTCTGCACCAGAATCAACACTCCCTGCTCAACAGGTAGGTAATGTTTTTGGTAATAAAACTAAGTTTGACAGCTTAGTACTTGTATCTAACTCAAATTTATTTCAGGATGAACAAATGGAGGATGCTACTCAAGCTCCTCAAGGAATGGAAATTGTACAACATGAGCTTGCTGAATCTCAGCAGGTAATTCATGTTTCAACTTTGAACTCTAAAGCAATTATCCAAACCAATCCTGATCTAAATATCGTTCTTTTTCAGGCTCAAAAGGAGACCACTGAAGTGGTGCTCATCACTGAAGATCAACAAGTAAGTTCTGAGGAACTATACTTGAATTTCAAAAGAACAACTTTGTCAAGAGTTGCTAAGTCCGTCAGCAACTGGCAAAGATACAGGCGAATGGATTTCTCTGATCTCCATCTTCATCTTTCAAACGAGAAAAAGAGATCTTCTCTGCTAAAGCTCGAGACATTCGTTCATTCCATACTTCCTGAAGAAATGTCATATTCTCAGCAAATGAGTTCTAATCTGATTGCTCAAATCAGAGAGAATATGAAGGCAAAATTCAAGAGTGCCTCTCCAGCTGAACAAGCTGTGATGCTCAAGGGTTCATTTGTACCAGTGGTGGCTGATCCCCACAAAATAAATGAGGAAGAGGAAGTAACGAGTGTTGCTTTGTACAAGCATCTCGAGCTAGTAATTCTGACCGATGATGATGAAGAGGAAGAAGATGAAAATATTCCAACTGATCCCAGTGATGATGAAGGGAAAGATTCAAAGGACAAGAAAGACGATGATGATGACAATCAAGGTCCAAGTCCTGATGCTGGTGGCTTAAAATTGACAGTTGCTGAAAATACTCAACAAGACACTCAGCAAGCTGAACAACCACAACCTCAGCATGAATCTCAACCTGCTCCTGCTGCTGCTAAAAATCAAACACCTGTACAAGGTGCTGATACTGAAGAAGAATATGCCAGAAAAAGGGCTGCCTTGAAAAATGGCAAGAGCCAAATTTCTGATGCCAAGGTCACTGATGCAAACCTTGATGATGATGATGAATTGGATGAAGATTACCAACGCGCTCTACAGAACAGTCTTTTGATCCATGCAAGGCATACGCAGGATCTAGAAATTGGTGAATCTTCAGGAGTAAGACCAAAGGAAGTCCCCTCCCTTCCATTTACTACTGGCAAAACTCCAGTAATTGAGTCTCAGACGTTGCCCTCAGCAACTACTCAATTAAAACTAACTACTGGTGAAACTCCAGTTGTTGAGTCTGAAGTGTTGCCATCAGCAACCACTCAACCAAAAGGAAATGAAGCTGCTGACTTAGGTTCCAAGGTTGCTGACCTTGATGAATCTGAGGATGACGATGACTTATCAGCAACTGACGATGCCATTTGGACTTACCAATGCGTCGGCCACATTCCAAAAGCTCATGAGTGAGATTTTGATCCCATGCTAAGAAAGAGTGTGTTAGTGTTCTTTGATGATATTCTTATCTATAGAAACACTCTTGAAGACCACTATGAGCATCTAACTCAAGTATTACAACTGTTACGGAACAATGAGTTATATTCCAAGAGGAGAAAGTGTTTCTTTGCCATCTCACAAGTGGAGTACTTGGGATATATAATCAGCGCAGAAGGAGTGGGTACTGACCCACAAAAGATCAAGACAATGGTAGATTGGCCTCTTCGCAAGTCCCTTAAAGCTTTGCGCGGGTTCTTAGGCTTCACAGGCTACTACAGGCGGTTTTCTCCAAATATGGAGTCATTGCACGACCACTTACCGACATGGCAAAGAAAGGTAATTTCAAGTGGACTCCAGAATCAGAGGCAGCTTTCCACCTCTTGAAGGACCAACTGATTAGAGCTCCCATCTTGGCCATGCCTGATTTTTCCTTGCCTTTCGAAGTAGAGATTGATTCTTGTCAAACGGGCATTGGCGTTGTGCTTATACAAAAGGGAAGGCCCATTGATTATTATAGACAAGCTCTTTCTCCAAAGAACAAAGCCCTCTCTACTTATGAGAAGGAACTTCTAGCTATTATGACTGCAATTGGCAAGTGGTCTAGTTACCTTATTGGCTCAAGATTTGTTATACGGACTGACCATGCTAGCTTAAAATTCCTCAAATAATAGAAAATCACTAATGCTTTGCAACAAAAGTGGTTATACAAACTCATGGGCTATGACTTTACCATTGAGTACAAGCAAGGCAAATCCAACTTAGTGGCGGATGCTCTTTCAAGAAAACATGAGTACATGCAAGAGGGAGTGGAAGATTCACTTACGGACTCAACACCTCAAGCTACATTACATGCTATGATCACAGAAGTCAAGCCACTCTGGATGGAAGACATTCTTCTCAGCTACAAGAATGATAGCTATGCGGAAAACTTATTGGCCGCCTATCTCATTACTCCAACCCAAAATCCAGATTATACAGTGGTGGAGGGAATACTTCGTTTTCAGGGCAGTATATTTGTGGGAAGTTTAGGATGTACCAAGTTTAAAATTCTCAAGGCTACACATGAGACGCCCATTGATGGACATTCAGGTATCCATACTACCTTCATGAGACTTAAAGGCTTGTTTTATTGGAAGGGACTCAAGCAAGACATTGAAGAATACATAGCAGCTTGTGATGTTTGTAAGCAATGCAAAAATGAGTCTGTTTCTTATTCGGGCTTACTACAACCCCTTCCCATTCCTACTCAACCATGGACACATATATCAATGGACTTCATAGAGGGGCTGCCAAATGCAAGTGGCAAAACTGTCTGGGTTATCATTGATAGACTTATCAAGTTTGGTCATTTTCTAGCTATTTCTCACCCTTACACCGCTGAAACACTAGTTGAACTTTACCTCCAACAAATACAAAAATTACATGGCATCCTAGAATTTATAGTGAGTGATCGGGATGTGGTGTTTCAAAGCTCATTTTGGAAAGAGTTTTTTAAACTCCATGGCACACAATTAAACATGTCAACTGCTCATCGCCCATAGAGTGACGGCCAAACTGAACGACTCAACTGATGCTTAGAGACCTATTTACGTTCTATGGTTCATACAAAACCAAAGAAATGGTTGCAATGGTTACCTTTGGATGAATGGTTGTCAGAATATGAAACGTTTGGAAAACATTGCAAGAAGAGAGAATGAAGATGAATAATCATCTTATTGAATATGAAGATGTATTGATACAAAAGTTGTATACAAATGAATTACAGACTGCTGCTATATATACTAAGCTAAAGAGTCATAGAGTCCTAATGCAATTGATCTAAACTGATTGTACAGATATATACAAAGCTGTAAGATTTTGTTTAATTAAGATAACTCAAACATATTTCCAGGATATAGAATATTCCTTCTAGCTGTGGAGTTTCCTGATGAGACCTGGACTCTCTCAATATGTCGGTGTTGACCAAGGAGTTAACCTGTTCTGGTTCAACTCCTATGTTAACTCCTGTGTTCTGCTCTTCTTCTTTGATTCAAGCTTCTTTTCTTCTCTTGACATTCCCCCGCAAGATGAACATAGATGAAATCAATGTTCATCTTGGACATAAATGATTTCCATGAATTGACTTAGAACATTGACAGAATAACAAATGTCTGACCTAGTGAACATTAGATAAATTAGCTTTCCAACTATCTTTCTGTAGATAGTCGAATTCTGAAGTGGTTTTCCTGCTTCTTTCCTTAATTTTTTTTTTTTCATTGGAACTACTAGGGGCTTACATCCTAATAAACCACATTCTGAATGATTTGAAGACAGTACTTTCTCTGGCATATGTAAATGCCTTTAGAGGATGAGATTTCAACACTTTATTTACTAGACATTCCCCCGTAATGGTGTAGCCTGGAGGAAGCTGCATATACAAGTCTTCACCTAGATCACCATGAGGAAAGCATTGTGCACGTCTAATTGAGTCCAATGGTCGAATCCAATTATGTACAATCTATATTCTAATACTTCCCCTCAAGAGGAACATAGATAAAATGATTTTCTATGTTCATCTTGAACATAAAATAATTTTCAGAACATGAATACAATATGAATTGCTTTGTGGTGATAACACTGTGATCAAAAGTGATTCATGCAGTTATAATCCATGCAGTTATATATATACTTGAAGTTGATGGTCGAAGCCTATGGCTTATAATAAATTATGAAGGTGAATACTATTTTGAGGTTATGTAAACTCTGTAGTCAACCTTTCATTTAGTGACTCAGATTTCAAATCTTGACTTAAGAATCATCAGACTCCGATGATGGTGAGTTGTGATTGGAATTATAAATGAGTGTGCAATTATGTCATCACTCTCCCCCTTAAATTCCTTCCAAATACAGTAGATGTATTTGCACTCAAAAGACATTCTCAAGTCTTGAGGATATATACATTTACGTACTGTTTACTTGCAAAAGATTTTTCAGTTCTTCAAATTTGAACTAGGTGATTTGATAATATATATGTTGAATAATGAGTATATGATTCAAGGATGACTCTTGCCCTTCGAATCTTTTAAGCATTTCAGAGATGAATAGCTGATAACAACAGCTGAAAAATGTCTAGCTGATCAACCTTGTGATCAGTTCTGGCTTTTGTGCGTTGATCGTGGTTTGGGATTTGAGAATTAGTGAAGGGTTATGTCCTAATTCTCGCCCTCAAATTCCACACAAATTAATGAATGATGAGAAAGATGACTGCAATTTATGATGACTGTTGGTGAATGATATTGCAGATTCTCATTTTGGTTTGATAAATATGAATAGATATATTAAACTGCATTTGCAGAAGCTTGTAGAATGATATGCACAAGTTGATTAAATGAATGAGGGTCAGAACTGAGAGAGAACAATGGATTTGCACAAAGTCTATTGGTTAAAAAGTATGCAAATATTCCACTGTCTTACTTATAAATGAAATCTACCCATTTATCTTTCTTTGATCATCAAATGAATAACGATTTGATTCGCTAGTTCAATGTTAAACTAGATAATGGAAATATATGACATATATAAGGCTTATGTTTGCCTTTCTGAATCTCAACATAATGAAAAACATTTAAATAATCTAGATCAAAGATTAATTGATACTTCATACCAGTCTTATGAAGATTGAAAAAATGAATTTTACAGACTCAATTAGAATAAACAGCTTGTGAGAAATATTTGAGCTATTGTAAATGAATAAGAATGATGCTGATAACAACAGCAAATTCTGATTAATATAGCTGATAACAACAACTTTCTCAAAGATTCAACAGAGACAGGTATTCCAACTTTCCCAAAAAAAATGTTTTTATGCATAAATGAGATGTAAGATAAAATAAGATGTTCTATTACAAACATTATATTACATCATAAGATGTTCTTATTCATGAGATATGTAGACAAGGTGAATTTTACAAAGAAAAATAACACCTAAATCTAACATATTCATTTGCAAGAGATAGCAAGAAGAATAGTGAAATATAAAATGGGAAATTTATACCTGAAATTTCTCCTCACATCTCCTTCAATTGAGTTTCTTCAACAGGCCGCTCCTTCCTCCTCCTCGCATACACATTCGTGGTCATTCCCCCACCGGAAGAAGCTGAGACGCCGCGAGGTGACGATGCCTCCTCGTTCGGATCGTCTTCGATCATCGGGGAGCCAGCAGAGAAGTGATTGAGCTGCTGATTGGTGCCATTCTTATTCGAATCATATTCAGATTCAGATCGATGATGATGATTTCGATCAGATTCAGATCGATGATGATGATTCCTATTAGTTTTCCGATTGATGATTATGATTCCGATCAGCTTCAGATCGATTGATGATGATAATGCAGATCTAGTCCATAATGAATTCAGGTCTGTTAATATATTACTCCATCTAGGGAGTTGAAATAACATAGCAATTCTTTTCATTTGTTGAATTTGATTTGATGATGATTTTAATTTTTTTTTTCTTTTTTCTCGAAGTATAGCAGCAAAATAATTGATTGTTCAATGACAATGAACTCAAATCTCTTCTTATTATCCAAACGTGTTTTGATTAGCAAGATCAATGAACCTGTGCTCTCATACCATGTCAGAATATGAAACGTTTGGAAAAGATTGCAAGAAGAGAGAATGAAGATGAATAATCATCTTATTGAATATGAAGATGTATTGATACAAAAGTTGTATACAAATGAATTACAGACTGCTGCTATATATACTAAGCTAAAGAGTCATAGAGTCCTAATGCAATTGATCTAAACTGATTGTACAGATATATACAAAGTTGTAATATTTTCTTTAATTAAGATAACTCAAACATATTTCCAGGATATAGAATATTCCTTCTAGCTGTGGAGTTTCCTGATGAGACCTGGACTCTCTCAATATGTCGGTGTTGACCAAGGAGTTAACGTGTTCTGGCTCAACTCCTATGTTAACTCCTGTGTTCTGCTCTTCTTCTTTGATTCAAGCTTCTTTTCTTCTCTTGACAATGGTGGTACAATTCTTGTTACCACAGCTCTATCAAAATGTCTCCTTCTCAAGCCCTCTACGGATATCCTCCTCCACAACTCTCCTTAGGCCCTTATCTGCAGAGTTCTATCACACAGGCACAAGAATTAATTCAAGACAGACAGTCCATGCTGCAGGTTCTCAAAGAAAATCTGGCTCAAGCCCAGAATCGAATGAAAGTGTATGCAGACTTACATTGTACTGAAAGGTCATTTGAAGTGCGCGATTGGGTGTTTCTTAAAATGCTACCCTTTAAAGTCGGCAACAGTCTTTTGAAAAAAAACAGAGACCAAGCTTTCTGTGAAATACTATGTGATAGGGTACAAACGGTCATGATAGGGTGCGAACGACATTAGTCACAGTTCGATATGACAGCGTTATCACCCTCGAACAGTCTGAGCCCCCGAAACAAACCATGATGACGGCCCTCGAAGCGTTGAGGTCCAAATATGTCACGGGCACCGAACGGAGCTGCAGTGCTACCCCCGAATCATATACCAAGGACGGCCTAAGGGGGCCTACTCCGTATCCTATAAATATGTCCTCATTTATTACTATTGACACACTTCTTATCGTCTCACAGCACAAAAACCTTCTCACTACATTAATTTGCCAACCGGTCTAACTTCGGTAGGCCGGTTCTAGATCCCCTCCCCCTTAATCTTCCCGTTTTGCAGGTCCTTATCACCGTTCTTCAGTAAAAATACTCCTTCCATACGCTTCCATGGAACGAGAGATGATGGGATAGATACATAGACCTGTTTAATCCTCATCATCTTGGCGCCGTCTGTGGGAACGGTGACAAAAAGCCATGGCAAAACAGAAAATCGGGAAGCAACCGGGAACCACCACAAAAGACCAAGATGACGTCGCCACCGACCCAAAGGACCTAGAAGATACAGCGAACAACAACATTTCAGAGCGAGAAGAAGATGAAACATCCCATGACCCCACTCCCCCAGGATCGCCTTCCCACTCGGGAGGCACCTCGGCGCGGGAGCCCGACAAGACGGCTCCGCAGATCCTAATGACAGAAGAGTAGCTAGCGAAGCTGGTACGGAGTGTATGCGAGGACGTGGTGGACCGACGACTACCTCCAAAGAAGCCCACTGAGAAAGCTCCCACTCCGAGCAACCGCGGCCGACCATCTCCAACGAAACCCGCGGAGAGCGGTTCAGCACGGAGCGCTTCCACTCGAAGCAAACATTCTGAGGAGATCACCAAATCCACCAGCAAGAGACGGGAACACGGCCCCCGCAGTTCGGGAACGAGCGTGGGAAGCTCGGTCGTCACCCCACGAGGGGTTGATTTGAATTACAAGGGTAAGGTTTCGACACGGGATCGTAACCCTCGAACTGGAACCCTACGTTCGACACCCGAAGATGTCATGGAGATATCGGATGACGACTGCTCCGACCAAGACCGGCGGACGCTAGAGCGAAAAAGGGAGAAGTACGAGGAGTTACTCCGGGCGCACGATCGAAAGAAGCAAGAGGCCCGAAACCCAAAGAGGCCTCGCCATGACATCGACGACGTAAAGAGAAGAGACGAGCGGGAAGCCCGAAAGTACAGTGCGACCAAAACATCCTCCGGTCGGGATAAGGGCCTTGCTCCGAACCCGCTGTCTCCACGGCTTATGAGCCATTCGATCCCAATAGATCGAAAAATCCCCAAGAACCTCCCTAATTACTCCGGGATAACATGCCCCCATGAACATAGGGTGAGATTCGAAAACATGATGCAAACTTACGGACATGATGAGAAGGGAATGGTGATCGTCTTCCCCGGTACCCTCGAAGGGGTAGCCACCGAATGGTACTACAATATGCCCGAAGGATCCATCAGATCCTATTCGGACTTAGTACACGCTTTCCTTGGACAGTTCACCGACTACAAGAAATCTCGGCAATCCAGCAGCTGTTTGCAAGACATTATCCAAAAGAAGGATGAGCCTCTCCGACGATGGTGGCAACGATTCAACGCGGTGGCACTACAAGTAGATGACCATCCCATGAACTTCCGAAGGCAAACCCTTTTTACGAACACTCAGAATAGAGGCCTAGCCTCCGAAGTGTCGAGAGAAATGCCGGAAACAGCCGAAGCTCTATCCAACATTGTGAACAAGTATATCGAGGAGGAGAGAATGAATAAGGAAGCTAGGCTAGCTTTCGGAGCATCCCCAACTCGGGACAAAGAAGAAACCCCCCTCGAGGTTCAAAACAAGATAGGGGAAAAACCATTGTGAAAGAAGAAAGAGGGCCCGCGAAGGATCCTCCCAGGGACCGAGGATACGGCGAAAGACGCCTACCCCGGAAAAATCCAAGGCCCATTCGGTACCCTCAACGGCAAGTCTTCACACTTTTTGAAGACTCTTCTTTCATTCGATGGCCCAAGAAGCATAGAGAAACAAACACCACCAGGAGATCCGAAGAATTTTGCGAGTTCCACAAACAGCCAGGACACGCCACCGACCGGTGTATCGAACTCAACGAGGAGTTGGACCGAATTGTGGTCGAAGGGTATGCAGAGGAGTACACAAACAAGAACGGGGGTTCTTACAATAAGGCCCGTGAGCAAAAGGAAATCAGAGATAGTCCGATGAGCTCCCCTTCGATCCCCTTTGCCAATGCAATCGGATGTCTATTGGGAGTCGAAGGAAACTCGGACCGAAGGAAATAATTCCGAAAATGATCCCATTTACGATGAGATCCGGTACATCGCGGGAGGCCCAACGGGAGGAGACTCTCGAAAGGAAAGGAACCGAACTGCATGTCGGATGCGTAATGCCTACGCCGAAGGGTCACCCACCTTCAATGTAGGAAGCATCGAAGTCCACAGCCCGATGCTGACTTTCGATGGGTCCGATGTCCCTCCCCCAGAGGTGACCCGAAATCAAGACCCGAATTTCCCTCTTGTTGTTTCGATGGTGATATCGGGATTTCCAGTGAGAAAGATCCTTGTTGATACCGGTAGTTCAGTGAATGTAATCACCACCGCCACTTTGAAAAAAATGAAGATCGAGAGACAGGGCTTCTCAGAGGTTTCAACACAGCTTTCAGGTTTCGGAGGATCCGTGGTTAAACCGCTAGGAACCATCTGGTTAGTCACCTCCATGGGAACCAAGCCCACCAGGGCCACGTACAATTGCCAATACGTGGTAGTGGACGATCCCATGGGCTACAACGTGCTTTTCGGAAGACCAGGCATCAATCAATTCCAGGCCGTCGCATCTACATACCACCTTAAGATGAAATTCCCTACAGAATACGGAGTAGGGGAAGTCAAAGGCGACCCAAAGGAAGCATGGGAATGCTACTGCGCATCCACCCAACCCCCAACTCCAAGGCTCGAAATCAACCAACCCCCAACCAGGGTCAAAAATTTCGATACTCCCCCTTCGAAGAAGCAGTGTCTCATCATTGACAATGATCAATTCGATTTCGAACATCAAACAGAAGAGCACATCGAACCGTGTTCCGAAGTGAGGGATCTCCACTTGTTCGAAGAGTCCATGGGTCGAACCACCAAAATTGCGGTGGACTTTCCAGAGGATCTCGAGCTAGCACTAGTCCTTTTCCTAAGAACGAACTCGGATGTGTTCGCATGGGGAACAGCAGATCTAAAAGGGATCGATCCTCGAATCATAGTACATCGACTCAATGTGAATCCCAAGGCTAAACCCGTTAGCCAGAGACAGAGAAATTTCAGCAGGGAAAAGAACTTAATCATCGACGAGGAGGTTGCAAAATTACTCAAGGCGGGACACATCCGACCGACCAAATTTTCGGATTGGTTGTGCAACGTTGTCCTAGTAGGAAAAGGGAACGGGAAGTGGAGGATGTGCAATGATTTCACCGATCTCAACAAGCATTGCCCGAGGGACCCTTACCCTTTACCTCGTATCGACCAACTAGTCGATTCGACAGCCGGGGCCAAACGTCTTAGCTTCATGGACGCATTCCAAGGCTATTATCAAGTACCCATGGCCCTAGAAGATGTGGATAAAACGGCCTTCACCACCCATTCGGGGTTTTCTCCTTCAAAGTCATGCCCTTCGGATTGCGAAACGCCGGAGCAACATACCAACGGTTAGTCAACATGATGTTCGAACAAGAGATCGGGCGAACCATGGAGGTGTACGTTGATGACATGCTGGTAAAAAGTCTCGAGGCGAAAGATCATATCGAACATTTGGGTAGATGCTTCAAAATTCTGAGAAAGTTCGGGATGAAACTCAACCCCTCGAAGTGTACCTTCGGTGTCAAAGGAGGGAAGTTCTTGGGATACATGGTCACCCAGAGAGGGATCGAAGCCAACCCCGACAAGATCAAAGCCGTGTTAGATTTCCCTAGCCCTCGAAATATCAATGAGGTCCAGAAGTTAATCGGGAGGGTCATTGCCTTGAGTCGCTTCATTGCTCGGTCCGGTGAGAAGAGCCTTCCTTTCCTCAAAGTGCTCCGAAATAGCAAAAATTTTGAGTGGAGCGAAGACACCGAAAAGGCTCTGACAGACCTCAAAAGCCACCTTTCGAGACCCCCACTGCTCTCGAAACCAAAAGAAGGGGACACCTTGTACCTACATGTTGCCATTTCCCGAGAGGTGGTGAGTTCGGTACTAGTAAGGCTAGAAGGAAGTCAACACCAACCTATCTACTACTTGAGCAAGGTACTCACTAAGGACGAACTCAACTATTTGGATATCGAAAAGCTCGCCTATTGTGTGGTATTGGTATCTCGACGTCTTCGGCCCTATTTCCAAGCTCACGAGATAGTGGTCCTAACGTCCCACCCCCTGAAGAGAATCCTAGGAAAACCCGACTTATCGGGCCGGCTAGTGAAGTGGGCCGTCGAACACATGGAATACTCCCTCGAGTTCCAAGCCCCAAATGGCAAAAAGGCACAAGTGATCGCGGATTTCTTCCTCGGAGTTAATGAAGACATCGAACAAGTCCATACCATCGAAGCGTCCGTTAAAGGCCAAAATCTGGAACCAAGATGGGAAGTTTACGTTAACGGTTCGTCCACAAAGAGGGCAAGGGGGAGTCGGAGTACACATGATCGACCCCCTAGGTATCGAAGTGGATTTCGCCGTACGCCTTGCTTTCCCCGCAACCAACAACGAAGCCGAGTATGAGGCCGCACTCATAGGCCTTCGATTGTCACTCGAAGGAGGCGCCGAACATGTACACTTGTACACCGACTCGCAACTAGTAGCCCAGCAGCATGCAGGGGTATTTGAAGCGAAAGAAGAGCCCATGAAGCTATACTTAGCCGAACTCAAAAGCATCATCCCGAAATTCCAAAGCGTCAAAATATTACAAATATCTCGAACGCTCAACCAAGTTGCAGATGGCCTAGCAAAATTCGGAAGCTCGTCACAAACGATCGCTACCCGACAGGTATGTTCCCACTTCTAACAAATCAGATCAATCCGTGGAAAACGGATCCACTTCACTAAATCTTATAAAACATGTTATCACAACCAGGTCACACTCATGACGGTACAACAACCCGCCATTGGAATTGACAAGCTCAAAAGGCAGAAGGGCATCGAAGTTAATACACTTGACTCCGACCACGAATGGTTGGCGGATATCAAGGTAGTAAGACTCGAAGCCAACCACGAAACTACCAAATATAGTCTCAATTATTCCCCAACCAAGGAACTCACCCCCCAACCACGGGGATTTTTCTCTTTTGCAGATGTTCAAGCAAGGAGTGATCCCCCAGGATCGAACGGAAGCACGAAGGCTAAGGCGAAGGGCCCAATATTTTCTCTGGGACGGATCCGATCTGTATAAAAGATCGTTCGATGGACCACACTTGAAATGCGTCAACAAAGAAGAAGCTCGAAGCCTACTAGAAGAGGTACATGCCGGAAGCTGCGGAAACCACTCCGGAGGAAGAGCGTTGGCCCAAAAAATCCGACGTCAAGGGTTTTACTGGCCCACCATCATCAAAGACTCAAAGACCCGAACAAAAAATTGTGATGAATGTCAAAGGTTCGCACGCAACAGCAAGGCCCCAGGAGGACCCCTCTTCCCCATTCCGATATCGTATCCCTTCGATAGGTGGGGGATCGACATCGTAGGGAAGCTCCCCACATCCACCAATCAGAAGAAGTTTCTCATAGTAGCGGTGGAATATTTTTCAAAGTGGGTCGAAGCCGAAGCCGTCGGGAGAATCACCGAAACCATCGTAAGAGATTTCATCTGGAAAAATATCATATGTCGTTTCGGACTCCCAAGGGTTATTGTATCCGACAATGGAGCCCAATTCACCGGGAAAAAGATTCGAGCATGGTGCACCGAGTTGGGAATCAAACAAAGTTTCACTTCGGTAGGGCATCCACAGGCCAACGGGCAGACAGAAGTTACTAATCGAACCATCATTGAAAACCTCGAAAAACGCCTAGGGCGGTCGAAAGACGATTGGGCAGACGAACTTCATGGGGTGCTTTGGGCGTATCGAACGACACAGAGAACGGCTACCCGCGAAACCCCCTTTTGCATGGTCTATGGGTCGGAGGTTGTTATTCCATGTGAAATCGCCGTCGGATCACTCAGAATCAAGGAGTACGACCCCCATCTCAACGGGGAGGCCAGAGCCCTAGAGCTAGACTTGCTAGATTCGAAAAGAGAGGAAGTGCGGGTTCGAGTTTTGAGATACCAAGCTTTGATGACCAAAGCCTACAACAAAAACCTCGTCAAAAGAGACCTCAACGTCGGAGATCTTGTGCTACGAAAGGCAAACATCCTCGAGAACGTGGGAAAGCTCCAAGAACCTTGGAAAGGACCGTTTAGAGTCATTGAAGCACTATCCAACGGAAGCTATAGACTGGAGAACCTCGATGGAAGCCGCATAGATCGGCCATGGAACATCAAGTGTCTAAGGAAGTACTATTCCTAGGCATGGCATCGAACATCCCCTCCTTTTTGCAGTAAGGCTCGAAGCTTTTCAAGATACCACAGGAAAATTCTTCGCTTTTGTAAAGACCCCTTCACCATACCACCTTTCATAAGGTCGTCACTGAGGAAAGGGGAAACAAGTCATTATCATCAAAACACGATGAACATTTCGAACTACTTTGTATAAGTTCTCCATTAAGTTTCTGATAACATCTTCGACGGAGGATGCATCGAAACGAAATGATTTTCAGATCCAAAGGATCGCGAGGGTATATCGAAAGATATCATTCCGACGGGAGGATAATCTGTCCGAATACCCCGACCCTCGAAAATATCCTCTTTGAGATGAGGGAGATGATTCGATATAGACAATCCGACAGGATTTTACTTATTGGATACGCTACCCGAAAACTTGTTAGATTTTTCGGGCGACTCGTTCATCTAACAAGTAACAAAGAGTGATACGCGATTGTTTTGACGAAAACAAATTGCCACAAACACTCGGAATGTTCAAAATATGAACCGAACTATACGAAGGTCATCACATTCGAACTACGAGCAACCACTCGAATTATCGAAATTCCGGAACATGTGACGTCGAAACACGTATACTTCGAAGACACATACTTCGAAAACACATACTTCGAAACACATACTTCGAAACATTCAAAACAGTACAAGATAAATCGATCGAAAGATCATTAAGCACAAAAATTCAAATGTCAAAGGCCTACGATGGGCCATCCAAAAGAAGCGAAGGAAAGGATTCCAGAGGACCGAAACACCCCTTCGAATCCTTACCCACAGTCAAAATATTCGAGAAAGATAAATTGTTCGATAGTAAGAGCAATTTGTTCGAAACTAAAGCAAAAGATTACAAAGATACTTGGCATGCCAAGCCTTCAATTATTCAAAATACTCGAAAAGGTCAGGCTACTTGTCCCCCAGCGGATTGCTTCGAGCCGTATCACTTAAGCTTTCGTCACCAAGGAAGAACTGGCACAAGGATTCAAAATCTTTGTAAGATAAGTTCCCAAGGTTCACCCCGGCGGAAGCTAAATCCAAATTACCGAGCTCGCAGAGAGGAACAACCCAAGAAGGTATCGGAGGGGCGGAACCGGCCGGTGCAGCCTCATCAGGGTGGGCAATAGAGAAGAATTCCTCCTTTTGCAAATTCTTGTACATAGTCTCTTCATCGACTACCTTCCCATCCTCCCCCAATGTCGGTTCGATGGTAGGCTCCTTCATTTTCTCATCTTTTTCGAGATCCACCACGCCCTCCGGATTAAAATCCGAGGGTAGCTTCCCACAGAACTTTAGTTGGGCTATCGTCTTATCCCGACTCTTTACCATGGCATCCGCATCGCGTTTACTGAGCATGTAAGCACATGAGCCCGAACCTATGAAGTCCCGAACTGCCTCTACCCTCGAAAACTTTCCCTTCTTGAAGAGCTCCTCCCGGATCTTCCGAAGGGCCGATTCGAAACCCTCCTTTTCCTTGGCAATTTGTCCCACTCGGGCCACCAGCTCAGCATTCTTTCCCTCCACCACCGAAATAGTCGCGCCCATCGAAGCCTTCTCCTCCCTTAGGCGAGCCATCTCCTCCTTGGCCCGGCGAAGTTCGGCATCCTTCCTCGAAACTTCGCCCTGATGCTTCTCCCGGAGTGCTCTCTCCTCCTTCAACTTAGCATCGAAACCCTCAGTTGACTCGGCCTTCTTGTCCAAACGACTGTCGATGTTCTTCGCCACCGTCAACAGCTATGAAAACAACCAAGTTAGAAGAGCTCAAGAGTTACAAAAGGAGTATTTTCGATAAGCAAGAATTACCTGAAGTTGGAGAGAAGCGGACTTTAACTTGATCTCACCGTCAGAAAGACGATCGAGTTCGATTTGATCACTATTCGATATCATCAAATTCTCCACTTCATCCCGGCAGCCGGATCGTGGAGGAACGAAACTTCATTAAGGCCTTCCCGGCTTCGAGTAGAGGGACCTTGTTTCGATCCCTGTGGGTGTTCGAGCGAGTCTTGTAGTTCGATGATCGTCTTTTCAGTTCGAGGCCTTTTCCCACGGCCGGAAGCAGAACTCTGAGCATTCTCCCGGTGCACCACCGAAGCTGTTCGCTCCGTATCATCCGAACCCTCGACGCGCTCCGAAGGGGTGGAGCCAACACCCGGGTTCCCAGTCACAAGCTCGGGAGCACTTTCGTCACCACCGGCTGGTCCCGAAACGTCGCCAGTCCCAGTGTTCGGAGTGGGGACAATTTGGGGTGCGAAATGAGGATCAATGATGTTCGAAATATTGTGAGGCCGAGACTCCGTGTACTTCGGGACAGAATTTTTGTTCGCCAAGGCTAGAGCCCTCTTGGCAAGAAACTCCTGTGATAGCTTCATCCAGTATTCTACAAAGAAAACAAGGACAAGGGGTTAGCATCACCGAACATAAAAACAAGCGTAACATCGAAAGTTAAAGAGCAAGCGAAAGCAAAAACAAGCGACTCACCCAAGTCACGGATGTTCCCCCGGATCTCTGGTTCGACCGAAGACACGCCCCCCAGAAAAAGGACCGGCTCCACCAAGAGACCGTAGGGTATAATCCGATCCTCAGGTTTAAACCCCTTATAGCTATCGGGCCACGCATTTCGATTAGCAAGGCTAGCCACTTCGCCATTATGTCGGCGCCACAATCGGGGAGTGGGAACCGAACCAGGGGTACCATCTTTGTTCGGAGGCATCCGAACAAACACGTACCGCCGTTTGTAACCGGAGCCATGCGACGACTGGAACTTAGTAAAAAGCTCGTACCCACCAATAGGCGAAAAATAGTAAAAAGAGCCACCGTCTTTGCTTTGACACATCGAAAAGAAGTGAAGAAAATTCGATGCGGTCACTTTCCGCTTGATCGACTTGCACCAAACACAAAAGGCGATCATACTACCAACGGCGTTCGGAAGCAATTGTGTGGGACAAATTCCCAAGTTTGTCAAGATGTGAACTACCCCATCACAGATAGGGAACCTAAAGCCATGTTCTAAGGCTTGAATAGTGATGGCTACGCAATCGGGCGGAGGACTGTACATTCTATCTTCGGGGCCCGGTAGAACAATCTCATAATCACCGGGAATACCGAACCGATGATACAAGGTGTCGGCCTCCCTCCTTCGAACGGAACTGGTATCCGTAGGTAGCCGAAGGTTCGAATTGTCGTCGGTAGGAATTGGATTCGGGGCTCCGACATCTCCCACTTGCTCTTCGATAGGACCCTCCATAACCGAAGGCTCCTCAAAACAAGTCTCGAAAGGGAGCTTTGGCCGAGTTTCGAGGGTGGATGAGCCGAAGGACCTCGGGTAACCTGATTCGAGGGTAAAAGGGGGTCCGAATCAGAAAGAGGTTGGGAGTCAGTATCTCTACCTAAAGAATTCGACCTCTTGTTAACACTAAAAGAGTTTTCACTGATCGAGTCATCACCGGCACCGGGTTGGGCAACAAGTCGTTTCGACATCCTTACAAAAAACTATCAAAAGGATTAATCAGTCCGAAGCCAACCCGGAACCTACTAGGTATCGAAACGATTGCTTAAACAAACCCCTACCATTATAAGGGAAAAAACCTACCCATCATGCACACTAAAGAGATATCCTTAGCAAGTAATCTCCGGCAACAACCCCACCGGAATCATCGCCGGAGTAACAACAGAAACAAAAAGGAAAAAGGGCATAAACAAAAAGCAATGGAGAAAGAGCAACACAAGAAAGGAAGACTTCAAAAAGCAACTAGCTTAGAAACCCAAAAACACGCCCCGTCGGCGCCGGTGCCGGAACCCAACGGAGATAAAGCAAGCAATCTACGATTAAAGAAATGCCGAAAAAGAAATAATCAAATAGACAAGATCGTACCTGGAAATAGAAACGGCGGCGTTAAGGGCGGCTTCCGGAGGCAAAACGCCGGTGACTATCGGAGAGCGAATTCGGAGAGAAAGCGACGGGATTTGAGAAGAGAAGAGGTAAAGAGAGGAAGGTAAAAAGAGGAAAGTAAAAAGAAAATACTTTTTATTCCCTCATCCCACCCGCATTCAATTCGGCCCGAAAAACAGTAACTTACGGCCCGTGCGCAGCGTATAAGGCCGCGACGCGTGTTGGAAGGCGAAGAGACGGATAAATGAAGTTACCCATACACCCTCAATTCAAAATTTAAAAGACGTATCCACAACCCCGCCCAAAGTAACACCCTCGAAGACACACCTTGAACTTTCGATGGATTCTTCACTAATCATCCATCGAAACTTGGGGGACTCATGATAGGGTACAAACGGTCATGATAGGGTGCGAACGACATTAGTCACAGTTCGATATGACAGCGTTATCACCCTCGAACAGTCTGAGCCCCCGAAACAAACCATGATGACGGCCCTCGAAGCGTTGAGGTCCAAATATGTCACGGGCACCGAACGGAGCTGCAGTGCTACCCCCGAATCATATACCAAGGACGGCCTAAGGGGGCCTACTCCGTATCCTATAAATATGTCCTCATTTATTACTATTGACACACTTCTTATCGTCTCACAGCACAAAAACCTTCTCACTACATTAATTTGCCAACCGGTCTAACTTCGGTAGGCCGGTTCTAGATCCCCTCCCCCTTAATCTTCCCGTTTTGTAGGTCCTTATCACCTTTCTTCAGTAAAAATACTCCTTCCATACGCTTCCATGGAACGAGAGATGATGGGTTAGATACATAGACCTGTTTAATCCTCATCACTATGGACCTTTCAAAATCCTTTTGTGCATTGGGCTTGTTGCTTACCGTCTGGATCTGCCTACAGAGACAAAGATGCATCATACCTTCCATGTATCTCTCCTCAAGAAGAAGCTCAAGACGCCTTTTTCCCCCATTCCTACTCTGCCGGAATTAAACAGTGACGGTGCTCCTCAGTCTTATCCAGTGGCTATACTCGACAAACGCACCGTGCAGAATCGCCGTTGCCAAGCTATGGAACTCCTTGTGCAGTGGTCGGGATTGCCCCCAGAAGCAGCAACTTGGGAGAAGATGGATTCATTTTCCCGACAGCATCCAACATTTCCGTTGACTTGAAGACAAGACAGTTTTGAACGGGAGGGTAATGTTATGCCCAAAGTCGCATTCTGGAAGCAACGTTTTGATTTTTAGCATTTTATCTTTTATTGTTGTTATTTTCATTATTTACGGTTATACTGCCTTTGTGGTAATTTTCCTTGTTTGAGGTGAAAGGGCCGTTATCAACCTACTAGGCCGGTCACACCTACTGGCAGTTGCCAGTTAACATACATTGAATGTGCTTATGTTGGGAGAGCATCATTCTGGAACCTCATGAAAGTTTGGTTGAGGTAATCACCAAACTTAGCACTCTTAATTCCTTCTCCATCTCCGATATCATATTCTGATCATCTAGCCGGAATCTCTACAGGTATGCTCCGGTATTTGGTTCGGTTCCTTTCCCTGTGATGTAATCGTAACTTGACTTTTCACCATAATATTCATATCATCGTGCTATTATTATTATTGGTATTGTTATTGCTTGTGATTATCTATTGCTGCTGCTGTTATTCATATACTACTAGTTTGGGTAACAACAGTTTGGGAAGATGAGAGAGGAAATGCAAAATTTTTTGGTCAACCCAACTATAAGTAAGAATGGACTCAAATGTAATCAAAAATACGATGGTGCCTTAGATGAAAAGTGAGCACCTACTGGGGGTCCATACGTAAAAATCCCGGTTTTTTTATTATAACAAAAGGCAGCTCAGTACATCTATCTTTTTTCTTTCGATATATCTAACAATTCTAACATTGAATTGTCTCTTGTCAAGTTGCTTTGTAGTTTTGTACTCTATGTTGCATCTCCATTTTCACAAGTTACGAAAGTAGTTTAGAACACTAATTGGCTTAATTGTGTTCCACGGGTCTATTTACAATAGCTTAGAGCACTAATCATAATTAATGTGTTTATATCGTAATAATTTAGAGTATTGAATGTGTTCGACTGTTCTATTATATAATTATTCAAAGAAAAATATTTTTGAGCTCTCTCCTTCACCCATTACTAGTTCACAACCCTTAGAAAATCGATGGGTATAATTTAATAGTAGTAGTACATATAAGAATTATATATAACTGATAATAAAATAAAATATAGTTAACTCAAAATTCGTAAGTCACAATTTTCACTCATGTGGTGTACCTTGTTCGATATTCTCAAACTCAAAATTCATAGGTTACAATTTCTAGACCTGGCAAAAGCCACTCGAACCCGATCTGAAATCTGAAGTCTCACCCCAAATATTTTGGTCAAATATCCAAACTTTGACCCGAAATCCAATCCAAATTCATCAAAACCCGAACTTGTTTTTATCCAAATTAATCAATATGAAATCACCCGGATAAATTCAATCCGAACTTGACCTGATCCGAATTAAATGTAGCCCGAACTCTTTCAATCCGCAATGACCCAAATTAATATTTTATGTAATACATAATTATTTTCATTTCAAACTTATATTTTATACACTATATAAAGTAACTTATAATTAAACTTTTGAAGTTGTAATATTTTATATATTCGGACTTGCCCGATCTGAATCGACTCGGCCCAAACTGAACCAATGCCAGATGTTTTTGACATTTATAATCCGAACAACACCCGTATCCGACCAAGACATGGAATTCAAACACGTCCGAATCCGATCTGAAATCTTTCGAAACATGCTCACTCACCCGAAATCATTCAATCCGAACCACCCGTTTGCCACCTCTAACAATTCCGCTTCTCGTGGTACAACCCGTGTGAAATAGACTCAAACACATAAGACATAGATCACAAATTAACTCATTTGACTGCATTAGACTCAGACTCAAAAGCAAAAATCATAAATTTACTCATAACTCATAAGACAATGTTCACAATTGCTCTCCATTCGGCAAACTATTGACAGGAAAACTCATATATCCATGTAGAATAAAACAAACAGCTTGTTGAAGTGCAAGTGGCAAGTAAAACGGGGAGCACGAAAAAACCAAAAATAAAAATCTAGATTCACCTCCACCATTTCAGGTATCACAAACAGCTAGCTTCAGTTCCAACAAAGATATAAAACTCAACTAAAGTAATACACAAATTATGCACCACTGGATGGGTTACATCCTATCTAATCAAGTAACACTACATTTGCTTCCCCATCATTCTCTTCACCTCCATTCCCATTTCCCACTTGTAATATCTAATCAGCAGACTCATTAGTACCCTCAAAATATGAAGATGACACTCCAACCTACATGAATAAGAATAAGAAAAAGATATATAAACTTGAAATGTGAAGTAAAAATTAAAAGAAGTTCAACATTTATCCACTATTAAGCAAAATCATTCAAGAATTTGAGTACAAACACCAACCCACAAGCGCATTCCTCAACATGTAAACATAAAACGAAAAAACAAAATAATGAAATTTTCTTAGATAATAGTAGAATAGTTGAAACTTACACCAGTATTAATCATAGTAAAGAACTTAGATAATAGTAGAATAGTTGAAACTTAGATAATAGTAGAATAGTATCTTATGTTCCGTCCGTTGTTTGGTTTCGCCTTTTCTGCGTTTGGTTAACCATCTCGTCGTCATTCAGTAAGTACGTTTCTGCTTCATTCCTTTCAATCTGATCCGTGTACCTTGAGCCTTGTTACTCACTCGAGAATCCTCTCTCTTCTCTAGACTCTCTCTCTATGATTTTTATCTAGCTAAATTGTGAATGAGAAAAGCTCTAGAGAACCCCTATATATATAGTGAGCAATCTCCTAATAATTCTCTAACCTAACTTAGGCCCCAAGACAAAAACCCTAAGCCCATAAGATTAAAGTAGGCTAACCTAACTTGTTCTTTTCCATTGAAAACGTTGGTACGTCCCGTCCATTGTTTGGTTTCGCCTTTTCTGCGTTTGATTAACCATCTGGTCGTCATTCAGTAAGTATGTTTCTGCTTCATTGCTTTCAATCTGATCCGTATACCTTGAGCCTTGTTACTCACTCGAGAATCCTCGAATCTGTTCTTCGTAGAATTTTTAAGGAGGATCTGTCTTGCTCTGTTTGCTGCGCCTGCTTGTTACCCATCATCTCATGTTCTGGTAAGTCTTTTGTGTGCCCCTTTTAATGTTATGGGGTTTGGGAGAGAGAGAGATCTTAAGATTTAAGTGTTATGTATGATCTTTGTTTGTTGATAGAAATTCAAATCTCCCAAAAGCTCGAACTGATGGGAGGAACGGAATCTAGTCACTTATATTAATTCTCCAACACTCCCCCGCACTCGTGGTCGATTTCAACCTCTTTGGGTGTTGTAAGCGTGAGGCTTTATTTTTCTGGAGCAAAGTGTTTGAACAATATAGAGTGAAACAAGGCGAGTAGAGTCGATAGTTTAACTATCTCTCCTTAAGACAAGATTGCCCCGCTCGTGGTGCTTACGGAATTATGGCAATAGTCTCCCAGGATAAAACTACTCTTAAGACGGCTAAGGAGCACTCTAATAGCCGAATCTATCGAACTTACTTTGAGTATGAATAATGCAAGAGAGAAAGAAGAGAAGAAGAGAGAAGGCGATGGAGTTTTCAAGTGTGTTGGAGAAATGAATCTCCTTCTCTATTTATACTTCTCAAGAGGCATCACTGAAAGAGTTCAAGACCATTCAGAAAGGTTTTAATTAATAGTTACACAACTATTCATTAAAAGTCATATACTTTGAAAACACAACCAATCACCAAAACGCACAATTTTTCGCCAGCTTTGAATCTGAATAGGTTTTAGTTGCATGCAACTTTTCACCAACAGACATGTTGGTTCAAATGGCGTGAGTTTAAGCTGGCTGTCTAGGAGGTTCTGTGTTTGAACCCTAGCATCCCCCAAACTTTATTTTTGGGATTTTTGGGCCTTATTTTCATCTCCAACTATGGTATATACAATTTTGGTTGCATATTACATACCTCTTTAATTTTCTCATGAATTTTAGCACAATGGAACTTTCATCCATGTGTGTATAAATGCCTTAATTAATTCAAGTATTGATCTATCCACTTATTGCATTAATCACCCTTTCACCTCAAGGGGATTTTAGTGATTTAACACGTTCTAGTGACACACACGATTACGAAACCGTGTTGAGCGCCCTTAGACCAATACAACGAACGAATTGAAAGCGCATTCGTTTTAACTAAAATTCCCAACAATCCCCACATGAAAGGGAATTGATGCATTTGCATTTATTCAGTGAGGAATGATAGCATCGGGATAGATAGCTTCCGCTTTGAATCTTCCGTAGTGAAATACCTTAGGATATACTTGGCACGCGGTGGACGTGATGCCTTGAACCGGTCGGCGTTTTATGTATACCAAGACAAAGATACTCACACTATCACAACTCGGTACTCATTTCAGGTTCTTACGGTATGTCCGTTTTGGCCGTGGACAGCTCCTGGTTTCATAAGTGCTTTCATTTGAAGCGGCCTGTCTTCGCACTTAGATAGGTGAACTCCCAAAAAGAACATCCTGCCAATGTTCCACTTGATTCAAGGATGAACTCAAGTTTGGGATTCATTAAGAGTGTAAACTCATCCTTTACCCCTTGCAGGGTAGCACTAAATTTCTTACACGGGAATGGATTTTTAGAGTAAAAATCACAAGTGATTTTTATCTGGAGTGCTCTTACTTCTTAGTGTATTTTAATACACTCTCGAAGCGCTAAACTGAATTCATACCGCTTAGTTTTCCACATTGAACCAAATTCTTGGGATCTCCAGTCAGTATGGCTGGGTATCCACCGTACAAATTCTTTATATTATGGGTTTTAACCCCATTCCCCTGGACAAGCAGTTTGTTCGATCTCCAGGTAGGCCTTTTGTTAGCGGATCCGCGATGTTATCTTTTGATTTCACATAATCCAAAGAGATAACTCCCATGGAGAGTAACTGCCTAATGGACTTATGTCTACGACGAATATGTCTAGACTTACCATTATACATTGTACTTTGTGCTCTACCTATTGTCGAATATTGACTATCACAGTTAATCGTTATTGTAGGCACAAGTTTATCCCAGCAAGGGATACCTTCTAACAGGTCATGAAGCCATTCAGCTTCTTCTCCTGTTTTATCCAAAGCAATAAACTCTGATTCCATAGTCGACCTTGAAATGAGAGTTTGTTTGGATGATTTCCAGGACACCGCTCCTCCGCCTATGGTAAATACATCCCCACTAGTGGCTTTGGAGTTTGTGCTATTGGATATCCAGTTAGCATCGCTGTATCCTTCCAGGACAGCTGAGTATCTCGAGTAATGTAGACCATAGTTGAGTGTATGTTTCAAGTATCTCAATACTCTATCCAACGCAATCCAATGGTCTTGGCCTGGATTTTGTGTAAATCTTGCTAACTTGTTGACTGGGTATGCTAAATCTGGTCTTGTACAATTAGTTATGTACATAAGACAACCTATGATTTGTGCATACCGACTTTGATCTATGGGTTTTCCATAATTCTTCTCGATGCTTTTGTTCACATCCATTGGCGCTCTCGATGGTGATAATTCTAAAGCGTCAAATCTCTTTAATACATCCTTGATGTAATGAGATTGTGAAAGAGCTAACCCATCAGAAGTCTTAGTAATCTTAATTCCTAAGATTACATCAGCTATGCCCATGTCTTTCATGTCAAATAATTTCTTTAACATATTCTTGGTTTCCAAAATCAGTTTTGGATTGCTCCCAGTTATGAGCATATCATCAACATACAGACAAATCATTACGAAGGATTCAGAATCCCCCTTTCATGTATAAGCATTTGTCACACTCATTTATGGAGAAACCTTGAGATAATAAAGCATGATCAAACTTCTCATGCCATTGTTTAGGAGCTTGTTTTAATCCATACAATGATTTTGTAAGACGACACACTTTGCTTTCTTGTCCAGGAACTAGATACCCCTCGGGTTGTTCCATATAAATTTCTTCTTCTAAATCAACATTTAAGAAGGCTGTCTTAACATCCATTTGATGTATTTTAAAGTCATGTAAAGCGGCTATGGCAATGAATACTCTTATGGATGTTATTCGAGACACGGGAGCATATGTGTCAAAGTAGTCTAAGCCTTCCTTTTGTCGGTATCCTTTTACTACCAACCTAGTCTTATACTTGTCAATAGTTCCATCGGCTTTCATCTTACGCTTAAGAATCCACTTGCAACCTAGTGGCTTTATTCCAGGAGGAAGATCAACTAGTTGCCAAGTGTGATTTTGTAGGATGGATCCTATCTCACTTTCGATGGCTTCCTTCCACAAAGGAGCATCCGAATAAGACAACGCTTCCTTTATTGTCTTTGGATCATTATTTTCTACCAAATAAGAGGTTAGAAAATCTGGACCAAATTTCATTGGTTTCTTGGCACGTTCGGTACGTCGAGGTTCAATGTCATGAGTCTCTTTATTCTCTTGCATTGAACTTCTCTTACGTTTCTTTCCACTAGTTTCAATGTCATGAGCCTTAGTATTCTCTTGCATTGAAATGCTAGGAAAACCACTAGATTCAAGATCATGAGCCTTGGTTATCTCTTGACTTGAACTAGGTACAGTGCTAGAAGTCCCCACATTTGATCCATTCTCTTCACTTGGCGCATAATTTTTATCTTCAATGTCATGAGTTTTGATTATCTCTTGCATTGAATTCTTATCTTTGCCAAGTTCTCTTTCTTGAATTTTAAGAAAATTCAAGTCTTTCTTTTCCTTTCTAGGAAAAATATTTTCAAAGAAATAAGCATTTCTAGATTCAATGATTGTCCCCACATTATATCACTTATTTCGGATCGATGAACTAAGAATCGATATGCATTACTATTGTTTGCATATCCTATGAAAATGCCATCAATAGTTTTAGGACCAATCTTTACTTGTTTAGGCTTAGGTACATCCACCTTTGCTAAACATCCCCACACTTTTAAGTATTTAAACGTTGGAGGGTTTCCTTTCCATAACTCATATGGTGTCTTGTTATTATTCTTGTGAGGGATTCTATTTAGAATTTTATTCGCCGTTAGAATGGCATCTCCCCACAAGTTCTGGGGTAAACCAGAAGTTATTAACATAGCATTCATCATCTCCTTCAATGTTCGATTTTTGCGTTCAACAATACCATTTGATTGAGGAGAATATGAGGCAGTAGTTTGATGAATGATACCATGTTGAGAATAAATTCATCAAATGGTGCTCCATACTCCCCACCTCTATCACTACGAATTCCTTTAATTCGTAGACCAAGTTGATTCTCAACTTCAATTTTAAATTGCTTGAAAGCATTCAAGGCTTCATCTTTGCTATGTAACAAGTAAACATAGCAATACCTTGTACTATCATCAATGAAAGTCACAAAATATTTATTACCTCCTCTTGTTTGTACAAATTTTAAGTCACATAGGTCACTATGAATTAATTCTAGAGGAGATGTCTTCCTTTCTACAGATTTGAAAGGTAATTTTGTAAATTTTGCTTCTACACATACCTCACATTTGTGTTGTGGGTCTATGTCGAAAGAAGACAACAAATCATTCTTTACAAGTTTCTTGAGTGACTTGTAGTTAACATGTCCAAGTCTATTATGCCACAAATTAGAAGATTCAACCAAGTAAGTAGAAGAGAACTTTTCATTTCCAACTTTGTGGGTTACAAACATTACATTGACCTTGAAGAGCCCGTCAGCGACGTAGCCTCTTCCAACAAACAAACCATTTTTGGTTATTACAAATTTTTCAGACTCAAATGCTAGTTTAAAACCAGCCTTGACCAAGAGAGATCCAGAAATCAGGTTCTTGCAAATGTCCGGGACATGCATCACATCCTTAAGGACAAGTTCCTTTTCCGATGTCAATTTGAGGATCACATTTCCAACACCTAGCACCTCCGATGAAGCCTGATTTTCCATGTAGAGTCTCTTGTCTGAAACTGGGGTGTAGGTAGAGAAGACACTCTTGTCAGAACATATGTGCCGGGTCGCACCGGTATCCAACCACCATTTATTCGGAGTTTCCACCAAGTTTGCTTCAAGAACAATTGCAGAAAATTCCGTAATCATGTCTTCCACTTCATTCACATGAGAGGAGGGTGTTTCTTCAACAATGTGTGCTTTTGCCTTTCCTTTCTTTTCTTCTTTGAGTTGCTTTTTGAAAGAACGACAATCCTTCTTCATGTGTCCAGGCTTTTTACAATGGTGACAAATCCCATTGAACTTTTTTGCGGGTTGTTGAGCATTAGAGTTTCCTTCATCTTGGCGTTTACGCTTTTTGGATTTGTCCTTCGACTCCACCAAGTTAGCTTTAGCCTCAAAAGGTTGTTTCTCCTTGCTCAAAGCTTTCTTATTGTCTTCTTGAATCTGGAGTTTGACAATAGGATCTTCCAACTTCATTTCCTTGGACTTCAATTTCAAGTAACTGCTAAACTCTCCCCAAGAAGGCGGAAGTTTTTCAATTAGAGAAGCAACCAAGAAAGCTTCGTTGGGCTTCAAATTTTCAGAATCCAACTCATGCAAAATCATTTGAAATTCTTGCACTTGACTCGCAACGGACTTGGAGTCAACCATTTTGTAGTTGAGGAATTTTGGCGACCATAAATTTCTTCAAGCCAGCATCCTCGGCACTATACTTCTTCTCAAGTAATTCCCACAGAGTTTTGGCATGATCCACATCACAATAAACAATGTAGAGAGAATCGGAAAGACAATTCAGAATGCAATTCTTACACATGAAGTCATTGTTCACCCATCCATCATAGGAAAGTTGCTTCCTCTTGTTTTCATCAATGATGGACTGTTTTTCTTCGGCATTAGCATTTGGATTTGCATCAACATCGGCCAGAATAGGTGGAGAGGGAATGTCATCTCGAATGTAGGATAAAGTTCCAAGAGTAGTGAGATAGAACAACATCTTTTGCTTCCATCGTTTAAAGTTGGCACCTCCAAACTTCTCCGGTCGTTCGTTTGGTATGATTGTACGAGAACTTTCATTAGTAGCCATTACTCAAACACCAGAATCTTGTCTTAAGTTTGTTGTAAGCGTGAGGCTTTATTTTCTGGAGCAAAGTGTTTGAACAATATAGAGTGAAACAAGGCGAGTAGAGTCGATAGTTTGACTATCTCTCCTTAAGACAAGATTGCCCCGCTCGTGGTGCTTACGGAATTATGGCAATAGTCTCCCAAGATAAAACTACTCTTAAGACGGCTAAGGAGCACTCTAATAGCTGAATCTATCGAACTTACTTTGAGTATGAATAATGCAAGAGAGAAAGAAGAGAAGAAGAGAGAAGGAGATGGAGTTTTCAAGTGTGTTGGAGAAATCTCCTTCTCTATTTATACTTCTCAAGAGGCATCATTGAAAGTGTTCAAGACCCTTCAGAAAGATTTTAATTAATAGTTACACAACTATTCATTAAAAGTCATATACTTTGAAAACACAACCAATCACCAAAAGGCACAACTTTTCGCCAGCTTTGAATCTGAATAGGTTTTAGTTGCATGCAACTTTTCACCAACAGACATGTTGGTTCAAATGGCGTGAGTTTAAGCTGGATGTCCAAGATGTTATGTGTTCGAACCCTAGTATCCCCCAAACTTTATTTTTGGGCTTTTTGGGCCTTATTTTCATCTCCAACTATGCATATTACATACCTCTTTAATTTTCTCATGAATTTTAGCACAATGGAACTTTCATCCATGTGTGTATAAATGCCTTAATTAATTCAAGTATTGATCTATCCACTTATTGCATTAATCACCCTTTCACCTCAAGGGGATTTTAGTGATTTAACACGTTCTAGTGACACACATGATTACGAAACCGTGTTCGGCGCCCTTAGACCAATACAACGAACGAATTGAAAGCGCATTCATTTTAACTAAAATTCCCAACATTGGGGAGACCAATCGAGTGGAAATTTAGTAAGGGGCAGAGTTTGTCTCCGAGGAGATTCGAACCCAGGTGGGCGTGAGCCAGACGGCTCTGATACCATGATAGAAATCGAACTTTCCCAAAAGCTCGAACTGATGGAGAGGAACGGAATCTAGTCATTTATATTAATTCTCTATCATTTTGTTCCTGTTATTCTATTAGCACTCCTTTAATTCCTGTTTGTGAGATATGCATGCGCTGCTATGAAAACTACTGGTTGCTGTATGCTTGAATTATCTCCTCACAAGTCTCAGTCTAAACCAGTTTTGTTAAATCGGTTACTAAGTTAATTGCAGCACTTATACTCCAAATTGTTTAATTAGAGGTTGAATGTCCAAATCATGTCAATAGTTACTTTCAAACCTGCTTGTTTAATTCTGTTGGGAATTTTAGTGAAATGATTGAACTTTCAATTCATTTGATGTATTGGTCATATGGGCCCAGTGTGTTGGAAACAAGCTTTACATTATCCGTTTGTTGAAATGGATGTCACTAAAGCGTTAAGTCACTAAAATCCCGTAGGGTGAAAGGTGGTTAATGCACATAGTGTATCGGTCAATACATGAATGAATTAAGTCGATTGTGAAAATACAGTTGGTACCACTGTGTTAAAATTCATAAATAAAAGGCAAATGAGGTTTGCATAGATTTATGCAAAATGCATTGTTGGAATGTTATTCATTTGTAATTAATTGCTCAAAATTGATGAGAAAATTAATTTACAAGTTAAACAACTTGGATTAGTGAATTTGTGACCTTCACAATAAGCTCCAACAAGAAAAGGTGAAAAAAAACATAAATAGTGAAAAAATTGCATCTGCTAGGGTTTGAACCGCAAACCTATTGGATAACAGACACAAGTGTCTGCCACTAGACAATTGTAACTCTTGGGAATGGTTTTGTTCAAAATAGAACTTATCCCAAAACGTGGCAGGCGAGTTTTTCACACCTTTTGGCATTTTGTTGAATGGTTTGCTACCATTCATTGAAACCTTTTGAAGGGTTTTCATACCACTTCATTAAAGCCTTTCAAAAGTATAAATATGGGAGTGGGGTTCATTCCCAAACACACATCCAAGGCATTTGATACTTCTCTTTTCATTTGGTTTCTCTTTGCACTCTATCATACTCAAAGTAAGTTCGCTACATTCGACTATTGGAGTGCTCCTTAGTCGTCTTAGAGTAGTTTTATCCTGGGAGATAGATTGTCGAAATTCCGTAAGCACCACGAGCGGGGAAAGTATTTGTCTTAAGGAGAGAGAGTCCAACTATCGACTCTACTCCCCATTTGTTGTTGTTGTTATTCCTTTGAGGAGTTGTTGGAAGTCCAGCGGTTGTTGCAATCTGTACGTGGTTCGTTGCATTCTTATAGTGCGCAAGGAAGGACTTTGTGATTGAATCAACTCTACTTTGTAAGTTCTTTTGTTTGTTATATATTGATATATATACTTGCATTTGGTTTGATTTTGTGTTCCTACTTGTTCTTGTTTCAAACTCTTGTTCAAGTAAAAGCCCATCGGCTCCAACAAATTCTATTTATGTTCTGTCTTGTAACCGTGTTAATGTTCATGTGTCTGCCATGAGTGAGATTAATTAAGTGGGTACTTACTTTATTAATCTGATGTAGTAATTTGCATGTCTAGACCAACTAGTGTAGTTGATTGGTTAGTATACTCCTTTGTGTCATAAGCATGTATGGCTCCGATTTCTCAAGCGTTTATGCATGTTAGCTTTGTTAATTGTATTAATACTAGTCATGCTTGAAAGTTGTCCAGATTATTGTACTATTTTAGGAGCTAATTAGACCTGCCTTGATGATTTTTAGAAAGTTAATGGCGTGGCTTTTCTGTTGTTAGGAGTAAAAGTTTTGTATTTAGTTACTTCAAGTCTTTGACAACTTCAGCATGTTAATTGGTTTTCCCAAATTTGCCTCACTGAAAACTGACTCGTGCATGTTTACGTCGGTTTGAAATCTGATCTGTTAGCTAACATTGATATTTCAGTAAACTAATTTAGGCTGGATGGTTGCTAATTGTTCCTTATGTCTTATCTTGTCGTAGTTTTTGTATATGTCTTTGTTTTCCGGAAAGTTCGGGGTTTAAGGGTAGAGTTAGAATTTATCCTGTTCACCTGTTAAATAGAAGTTGTTTTATTCGGGGAGTCCGTAATTGTCTCGGTTGTGGTCTTAGCTGTCGTCAAGTTGAGGTGAATGCTCTTTGAACCATTGCGAAAACTACAAGGAAGATTTAATGTTTTGATATTATTATAAATATGTAGTGCATTGAGACACCATTTCATTCTCCTTTAACAAAATTGCATCAAAAATATATTTCGCATGCTTCCGCTCATTTATATATACTATATATTATTATTGGTTTTCGATTGTTTGTTTCTTCGAATCTGTTTCGGTTGATTGATTGATTCAGATTAACAATTTGGCCAAACTCGGTTAGGGTAACCTCATTAGCATTTTCGGGCAGTAGTGACTGTCGTTATGTTCGTGAATACTCTCGCCTATTCCCCTTGAGGCAGTGATAGGAGTTGTAATAATTGATCTTGGAGGATCGTAGGATACCACCTTGTACCATGGCGGGTATTGATGATTGAGTGGAGCGATAAGGGCTCGAATTGGGGTTATAAGAAGACTGCACCAGCAATATTGATTGATTCGTTTCGTTATTGATTGTTTTATTGATATATTGATTATTTTCTGATTGATTTGTTTTCTCTTATTATTATTTCATTGCCACTCTTCACACATGAACACCACTGAGATTTTTATCTCACACTCGTTTTTATCTTCCTTCCTTATAGGTGGTCAAATCGGCTCATTCTCGTACATGTTGAGCAACTGGATGAGAGTGGGGGTTGTTTTTTTTGGTTTCGCTTTTCGCAAGAAAATAAAAGAACTTAGTTATTTGTTTTATTTTCGATTTTCACTATATTTTGTCGAGTTTATTGTTAGATTTTGGTACTCTTGTCGAGTGTTTTTTACTCGTAAATCTCTTATTAAATTGAAGTCTTTTCATTTAAAAGTTTTAAATTTTCAGGTCGTTACAGTTGGTAGAGCCTGAGTTTTACTCGGGCGTACCAAGATAGGATTTTCGGATCTTGGGTGGGGAGTGAGGTGTCCATGTTGCTTAGGTTGTCGTTATCTGTAAGACGGTTATTGTTTCCCATTTATTCTATGTGACTAAATTTTACTTCCATGACTTATATTTGTAAGACATAATGAATCGGAAATACATATAATTAGCTTGTACAAAATAGGAAATGCAAAGAAATAACGAAATAAAAAGAACTCTCTTCCTGTTTCACAAAACACATTTGCATGAAGATTGAATTCGAGGCCTGCACGGACGCAGTCTCCTTAAAGCAAAATACACCCTCTCACTACGGTGCTTGAGACTTTGAGCGGCTTCTTCCCAAGATATAACGAATTCCGAGATCACTTAGCCGCACAAGTTAGCAATCTCCAGCGAACGAGAACTAATGCATGGATTATGCACAAGGGGGAGAATAGAATAGGGAGGGTTTTTCTCTTCTTCTATTTCTTTGGATATCTTTCTTACATGTCTTACATCTCATATATCTTGTATATGTTCTATATGTTTACATGTAAGTGAGACCTCTTTATATATGTAAGCATGGAGTATGTAACTCCCAAGTCCTTAAGTGCCTTTCATGTCATCTCATAAGTGTCCATCAATATAAAATATTTGGGGCATTATGGATGACAACAAATGTCATGTAAATGACAACAAGTGCCATGTTAAATATTTGTAACTTCCATGAGTTACAAAAGCTAACATGGGTCAACATCCTTCTAGAAGGTCTTGAGAGGTTGAACCAGCAAAAACTCGGTTTGGTTCACATTCCATGTTCGAGGGTCGCGATCCACTCGTACACAAGTCCTCTAGTTTCGTGTACCAATTTGATCAGGATTGTACTCAACTCATCTAGCTACACCACTTGAACACCAAGTAGTAACTAGTAGATTATAAACTAGAGACTTCACTTTATCTCAAGCAATGTGGGACACACCCACACAACCTTCTTACTTTAAGCACTTATTTCTCACTAACCCAAAGTCCATTATGGGTATCTAATATATCCATTCGAAGCTCATACGAAGTAGCTTTCGGATATATATTACTTTATCTTAATTACTGATGAATGTGTATTTTACACTTTCATTCGAGTCTTTTTCACCTAATTTAGCTATCCTCTATGTTAATTTAGCTATATTTCAGTAAATTTTATTAGAATAGTGTCACGTTTCCCTTTAGATTTTATTTTACAGGTTTTGGTTGAAATTCAGAGATTTAAGGGCAATTATATTGAAGTCTACAAGGAATTGGTGTTCCAGAAGCCTATTTGGAGTATCTGAAGGTTTCCGGATAGGATTTGGACTCTAGGGGTCGAATCTGGAGGTTAGAAGGCCACTAGAAGTCAGAAACCGAGTCCGAAAAGGTGAAGAAATCCAAAACCGCGTCGAAAATGCGGAAATTCCGCGAAATATCTGTGGGGCGAACCGCCGCATTGGGGGGCGAACCGCCGCGGGCAATTTCGGGCCTATATATAGAGCTCAAGTTTTTCTCCGAAAATCATATCTTTCCAAGCCTACTTTCTCACCTCTCTCTATAGTTTTAGGTAGGAACTTCCCGGGGCCTGTCCTGGGAGTTCCGTAGCTTAGGGGATACTTTTTCATAGCAGATTGGAGCGCGTAGGATCGCAATAATCCGGAGATTGACAACCTTCGGTAACTTTGTATCTTACAGTTTTTATCTACTTATTCTATTCTTCTTTCAATATGTTTTCTTCTATGATTGCTTTTGATTGCATGCCTATTATGAGTAGCTAAACTTATCATTGGTGGTAGTATGTGAATTCTTAGCGAGGGAAGATAATTATCGCGCATTATACTCCGTGTCATTGCTTTATTTCGTTGATCAGTTGCAACCAAAATTCTCGTATGTTGTATTGATTATTATGCACGCATGGACACTTGTCGACCAATCAGACCAATTATCTTCGTAGTGTTGAATAATTACGGAACACAATAGGACGTTAGTTGTTGACAAGTCAGACCCATATTATCTTCGTAGTGCTTAATACTTGCAACAGGACACAAGATTGATTCAAAGATCTCTATGCAAGACCGAGGAATTTATGCATGATTATCGACCCATTATGTTTAGAAGGACCATACTATCACCAATCTCCATTATCTGCTTGAAAACCCCTATTGCTTTCTATCTGCTGTTTTATATTCTTAATTAGATTTGATAAAGCTAGTATAGTCCTGAGAGAACGACACTCGAGTCATTCTACTACTACACTACTGTTTTTGTTGTAGTTGTGGATTGTCTTTGGCTAAATAATAAAATTTATTTGACTGAACCGGGACCTGACAAATCTCCGTTCATCAAATTGGCGCCGTTGCCGGGGATTATATTCCTTTTTTCTGTTTAATTTGTTTTTATTTATATCTTTAGATTCCTAATTCTTTTAGTTTTAGTTTTCCTTTTTAATCTCTCTCTGCTTTCCTAGTTTGTTTCAAATCACCTTTCCTAGTCTGTCACAGATAGTGTATGCCGCATACACGTTCTGCAGGAACATCGCTTGCTGATTCAATTGCTGAGATCAATAGAGTCTACCACCAGAGAAGGCGACTACTTGAAAGGCGCGCACTAGAGGAAATAGAGGAAACCGATTTCTCTGAATCTCTAATTAGTCTATTCAAGGAAATCGACGGAATGGCAGAAGCTAGACCACTGAAGGCATGGGTACAACCCACCAAGGATCGTATGAGGGGACCGGCGATTGTTCTTTCGCCCGCAACCCGAGATCTGGAGATCAAGAACCACGCATTCCAACAACTTCCGAGGTTCTATGGCTTATCAAGGGAAGATGTGATTGGGTACTTGAACGATATCGATGATTTCGTCAACCAACTCCCACGACCTGGAGCTAACATAACAACGGATGAGTTGAGGATGAAGGTTTTTGCTACGGGACTTGGCGACAGAGCCAAGTCATGGCTGAGTTCTCTACCAGCCGGCTCGCTGGACACTTGGGAAAAGGTTTTTTCAGCTTTCATGGAGAAATACTTCCCACACACTCTGACTACCGCGCTTAAGGCGCAGATCACTGGATTCAAGCAAGACTATGATGAGACCATCTACACCGCATTCGAGAGGTTCCAAGATCTCACGAACAAGTGCCCTCACCATGGTTTTGAACTTTCTGACTTAGTCCAAATGGACTAACCTTCGAGAACCAACAAGTGGTGGATTTCCAATGCCGAGGTAATATTTGGGAGGAAACCGCAGAAGCCGTCTGGGCTGTTTTTGAAAGGCTTGCTAAGGGTTCACAGTTCAAGGACCCAAGAGCAATGGTTAGGAGACGTGGACCTGAAGTTCCACCGACTCAAGAAGCCCCTATGTACAGGGGGAATGGGGATCAATTCGAGTGCTTTACCAACGAATTGAAGCAAGTCCTCAAGAGCGCCACCGGAACAACTGTTTCGAACGAAGTATGCCGAATATGCAAGAACTATGGGCATGGGGCTCATATGTGTAGATCGGAGCTGGCATACGATGATGGCAACTGGGCTCGAGGAGGCGAAGAAGAAGCCTTTGCTACAGAGTTTGGCACTCAAGAAGTTAGCTACGGACAAGACAGTAGGAATCCTCGAGGTGGATTTTGGAGAAGAGGATACCGTAACAATCAAGGATATGCACCGGCTAACCAAACTTATGGACCTAACCAAGATCGTAGTAGGCTTAACTATGGTAATGATCACTGCGAAAAACCCCGCTCCGAAAGAGCCACCAAAGTCGAAGTCGGCTCTACTGATGGAGAACTTACAGAAGATGGTCGATCACACACAAAGTTTTCTCAAACGTTATGAAGAAGATTCTGAGAAGACTAGGGCAAGGCTCGATAAGTTGGAAGAGAGCACAAGGCTTGCCCATCAAAAGATGCAAGAGTTGATCGACCGAGGAGCAAGTAGGGAGCAAGGCAAACTACCTAGCAACACTGAGAAGTCATTGTCTATTAACTTAGTATGTGATCTACCTGTTGAAATCACCATCAAGAAGGTTGCAAAGTGCGAGAGTTGCAAGAGGGAACTGCCCCCACAGGCCGAAGAAGAAGAAAAGGACCTTGGTACTAACAAGAGTGAAGAGGAGCAAGAGGATCCCGAGCCACTCCCTCAAAGTTTCGATATTAAGGTCGGGATTGGGGAGCTTGAAGATGTCCGAGCCACACTAGACACTGGATCCTACTCAAATGTGCTCCCCTTGAACGTTTTCGAGAAAAGTAACCTTGGAGAACTAACTGTGCATAAGGCTATTGTGCAACTGGCGGATGGATCCCTTGTGAAACCCGAAGGCGTTGTGAAGAATGTATTAGTCAAAATTGGTGAAGCCTCTGTCCACACCGATTTTGTAATTATGCCAGCATCAGCACCAGGAACGGGGGATGTCATACTCTTAGGACGAACATTCTTGACTAAAATACGCTCAGTGATGGACATCTACCAAAGGACTTGCACTATCGAACTGGATGGCAAGCAACATGTGTTGCAAGCCATATCTGATCCACCTGATCCACCCGATACTTCTAACACTATTGATTACAGTGGTCTTAACGTTTATGTTCACTCTTATTCACATGATCAAAGCACGGGAAGGAGAATCATGAAGGGGAAGTCTAGTACCCTCAGAAGGAAAAGATAGGCGAAGACAGGGGTCGAGTCAGAGACCTTAAACAATGGCGCTATCCGGGAGGCAACCCGGGGTTTTATCGCTTTCTTTACCGCTTTATTGCATGCATTCATACTTGAACAATTTGCTTTTCATATGTGAATTTGTTCGGTTCTGTGTCGTATGTGCTTATGTTGTGTTCGAGTGCGACTTTTCGAGTGATTATTTGAGGAAAATGATTTTTTCGGGGACTAAAATTTTTTCGGGGACTTAAAATCGCATTTTTATTTTTCAAAAAACGTTCGTCTCCCACCTAAAAGTGGGGGGCGAATCGCCCCACGTATGGGGCGAATCGCCCCACCACCAGAGCGCGCGTGCGCGCTCTGGGCATGCGGGGCGGTTCGCCCCGCACGGGGCGGTCCGTCCCAGGTGTGGGGCGGTTCCAGAGACTAAAAGTCGGGGGTTTCTTCCCCAAACCCCCATTTTCTCCATTTTCATCCTTCAAACTCCAAAATTTCCTCCATATTCAAAATAACTTCAAATCTTCATAATTTCTTCATCTCTCCATCATTTTGTGTGTTCTTTAGCTTCATTCGAAGCCCGTTACGTGCTCTATCATTCTAGCCGAACAAATTTCTTCCTAGCTCATTCAATTTTCGGATTTGAGGTATTATCACATGAACCCTAATTTTTACAATTTGGGGATTTTTTTGATTTATGCTTCAATTAGGCTTGTATGATGTTTGGATTGATGATTTATGTGATTAGATTCGTTATTCATTGTCAATTACATGTTCAATTAGGCTTGGTTTGATGATTTGAGATTTTGCTAATTGGATGATATATGTCTTGTTAGGAAATTGTCTCTTTTACTTTCATTCCTTGTTTAAACATGTGTTTATTGATATGAAATTGATGAATGTATTGGTAGAATGCATGATAGTTGAGATTGAAGATTTATGCTAGAAATTGATTTTTTATGATATGGATTGAACCTTGTGATTCAAGGCATTTGTTGTTAGCAAGAGCAAAATGTGATATGTCATTGTAGTAGGTACATTGATATGTTACGTAATGAATTAGCTAGACTAGGCTTTGGGATTTTGAGGAGTGGGATTTTTGAGAATTTTACTCGTTTGTTCGCTCGTTTATTTACATATGCATAGGTCTGTTTTGCATCGTACAAGATACTAATTGCTGATTGTAGGAATCATGGCACCGAGGACAAGGAGAGCCGGCTCTAGCAAAAAGGGGAAGGGAGTGGCATCAAGTTCCCAACCGTCTCACGATTTGTACGAGTTGTCTGCCGCTGCGATAGAGGTGCGACAACGGCTAGAGGAGGAGATGGCCGACGGAGGAAGGTCTATCATTCCCGACAGGAGGATTGATATTCCTGTGTTTGCAGCAAATAGAGCGGGGTATAGGACGCTGTCAAGTTTGGGGTCACAAAGGAATTGGGCATGGTATAGTTCCGACAGGTTCAAAGGCTACGACGAAAGCCTCCTCAGAGATTTCTACACTGGGTACACGGATCTCGACGAGAAAAATGGGGTATTAGTCCGAGGCCTGATTATACCATGGAACCCAGAGTACATATCTTCCTTCATCCATTTCGGGAACTTGGAATTCACAGAGAGCGCCCACGCTTACTTGTATTCGAGGCCGCTAGGGGGATAGGGGAGAGACATACCGATGTTGATCTGCAACAGGGAGTACAGATATCCTGGAGTTGGGGCGCACCTGGACGGATCAGTTATATCGACCTTAGCATCGAAGCTAAGGTGATGATGAAATTTTGCATCTCCGACTTGATCCCGAGGAAGAATGACACATGGATTCAGCCCTACTACGCCGAGCTCCTCCTGCCTCATAGACGGAATCAGATCGACATAGGGCACATTATGTATGAGGAGTACGAGCGCCACTGGGAAAGAAGGAATCCTTTCATCTTTCCGGCTTCATCACAGCATACTGGAAGTATCATGGGGTCGACGATATGTGGGAGGGGGATTGGCGAGGCGTGCCTTTCACCCTCGACCATTTGAGGTAAGCGCAAAGTGTAATAATGTTGAGGAACCCACACACGTCCGCTGCTGATGTAGGAGGGCAATTCCACCGAATGAATTCCCGATCATGAGGATGCTAGGAGGACAGGTGGCGAAGCCCCGATTCCAGATATC
>CM051457.1:80691260-80883131 GCA_028274465.1 Plantago ovata
ATTTCGTCAAACCAACTCCACGACCTGGAGCTGACATAACAACGGATGAGTTGAGGATGAAGGTTTTTGCTATGGGACTTGGCGACAGAGCCAAGTCAGGGCTGAGTTCTCTACAGCACGGCTCGCTGGACACTTGGGAAAAGGTTTTTTCAGCTTTCATGGAGAAATACTCCCACACACTCTGACTACCGCGCTAAGGCGCAGATCACTGGATTCAAGCAGACTATGATGAGACCATCTACACCGCATTCGAGAGGTTCCAAGATCTCACGAACAAGTGCCCTCACCATGGTTTTGAACTTTCTGACTTAGTCCACACAATGGACTAACCTTCGAGAACCAACAAGTGGTGGATTTCCAATGCCGAGGCATATTTGGGAGGAAACCGCAGAAGCCGTCTGGGCTGTTTTCGAAAGGCTTGCTAAGGGTTCAGTTCAAGGACCCAAGAGCAATGGTTAGGAGACGTGGACCTGAAGCTCCACCGACTCAAGAACCCCTATGTACAGGGGGAATGGGGATCAATTCGAGTGCTTTACCAACGAATTGAAGCAAGTCCTCAAGAGCGCCACCGGAACAACTGTTTCGAACGAAGTATGCCGAATATGCAAGAACTATGGGCATGGGGCTCATATGTGTAGATCGGAGCTGGCATACGATGATGGCAACTGGGCTCGAGGAGGCGAAGAAGAAGCCTTTGCTACGGAGTTTGGCACTCAAGAAGTTAGCTACGGACAAGACGGTAGGAATCCTCGAGGTGGATTTTGGAGAAGAGGATACCGTAACAATCAAGGATATGCACCGGCTAACCAAACTTATGGACCTAACCAAGACCGTAGTAGGCTAACTATGGTGATCACTGCGAAAACCCGCTCCGAAGAGCCACCGAAGTCGAAGTCGGCTCTACTGATGGAGAACTTACAGAAGATGGTCGATCACACACAAAGTTTTCTCAAACGTTATGAAGAGATTCTGAGAAGACTAGGGCAAGGCTCGATAGGTTGGAAGAGAGCACTAGGCTTGCCCATCAAAAGATGCAAGAGTTGATCGACCGAGGAGCAAGTAGGAGCAAGGCAAACTGCCTAGCAACACTGAGAAGTCATTGTCCATTAACTTAGTGGGTGATCTACCTGTTGAATCACCATCAAGAAGGTTGCTAAGTGCGAGAGTTGCAGAGGGAACTACCCCCACAGGCCGAGAAGAAAAAAGGACCTTGGTACTAACAAGAGTGAAGAGGAGCAAGAGGATCCCGAGCCACTCCCTCAAAGTTTCGATATTAAGGTCGGGATTGGGGAGCTTGAAGATGTCCGAGCCACACTAGACACTGGATCCTACTCAAATGTGCTCCCTTTGAATGTTTTCGAGAAAAGTAACCTTGGAGAACTAACTGTGCATAAGGCTATTGTGCAAACTGGCGGATGGATCCCTTGTGAAACCCGAAGGCGTTGTGAAGAATGTATTAGTCAAAATTGGTGAAGCCTCTGTCCACACCGATTTTGTAATTATGCCAGCATCAGCACCAGGAACGGGGGATGTCATACTCTTAGGACGAACATTCTTGACTAAAATACGCTCAGTGATGGACATCTACCAAAGGACTTGCACTATCGAAGTGGATGGCAAGCAACATGTGTTGCAAGCCATATCTGATCCACCTGATCCACCCGATACTTCTAACACTATTGATTACAGTGGTCTTAACGTTTATGTTCACTCTTATTCACAGGATCAAAGCACGGGAAGGAGAATCATGAAGGGGAAGTCTAGTACCCTCAGAAGAAAAGATAGGCGAAGACAGGGTCGAGTCAGAGACCTTAAACAATGGCGCTATCCGGGAGGCAACCCGGGGTTTTTATCGCTTTCTTTACCGCTTTATTGCATGCATTCATACTTGAACAATTTGCTTTTCATATGTGAATTTGTTCGGTTCTGTGTCGTATGTGCTTATGTTGTGTTCGAGTGCGACTTTTCGAGTGATTTTTGAGGAAATGATTTTTTCGGGGACTAAAATTTTTTCGGGACTTAAATCGCATTTTTATTTTTCAAAAAACGTTCGTCTCCCACCTAAAAGTGGGGGGCGAATCGCCCCACGTATGGGGCGAATCGCCCCACCCCAGAGCGCGCGTGCGCGCTCTGGGCATGCGGGGCGGTTCGCCCCGCACGGGGCGGTCCGTCCCAGGTGTGGGGCGGTTCCAGAGACTAAAAGTCGGGGGTTTCTTCCCCAAACCCCCATTTTTCTCCATTTTCATCCTTCAAACTCCAAATTTCCTCCATATTCAAAATAACTTCAAATCTTCATAATTTCTTCATCTCTCCATCATTTTGTGTGTTCTTTAGCTTCATTCGAAGCCCGTTACGTGCTCTATCATTCTAGCCGAACAAATTTCTTCCTAGCTCATTCAATTTTCGGATTTGAGGTATTATCACATGAACCCTAATTTTTACAATTTGGGGATTTTTTTGATTTATGCTTCAATTAGGCTTGTATGATGTTTGGATTGATGATTTATGTGATTAGATTCGTTATTCATTGTCAATTACATGTTCAATTAGGCTTGGTTTGATGATTTGAGATTTTGCTAATTGGATGATATATGTCTTGTTAGGAAATTGTCTCTTTTACTTTCATTCCTTGTTTAAACATGTGTTTATTGATATGAAATTGATGAATGTATTGGTAGAATGCATGATAGTTGAGATTGAAGATTTATGCTAGAAATTGATTTTTATGATATGGATTGAACCTTGTGATTCAAGGCATTTGTTGTTAGCAAGAGCAAAATGTGATATGTCATTGTAGTAGGTACATTGATATGTTACGTAATGAATTAGCTAGACTAGGCTTTGGGATTTGAGGAGTGGGATTTTTGAGAATTTTACTCGTTTGTTCGCTCGTTTATTTACATATGCATAGGTCTGTTTTGCATCGTACAAGATACTAATTGCTGATTGTAGGAATCATGGCACCGAGGACAAGGAGAGCCGGCTCTAGCAAAAAGGGGAAGGGAGTGGCATCAAGTTCCCAACCGTCTCACGATTTGTACGAGTTGTCTGCCGCTGCGATAGAGGTGCGACAACGGCTAGAGGAGGAGATGGCCGACGGAGGAAGGTCTATCATTCCCGACAGGAGGATTGATATTCCTGTGTTTGCAGCAAATAGAGCGGGGTATAGGACGCTGTCAAGTTTGGGGTCACAAAGGAATTGGGCATGGTATAGTTCCGACAGGTTCAAAGGCTACGACGAAAGCCTCCTCAGAGATTTCTACACTGGGTACACGGATCTCGACGAGAAAAATGGGGTATTAGTCCGAGGCCTGATTATACCATGGAACCCAGAGTACATATCTTCCTTCATCCATTTCGGGAACTTGGAATTCACAGAGAGCGCCCACGCTTACTTGTATTCGAGGACCGCTAGGGGGATAGGGAGAGACATTACCGATGTGATCTGCAACAGGGAGTACAGATATCCTGGAGTTGGGGCAGCACCTGGACGGATCAGTTATATCGACCTTAGCATCGAAGCTAAGGTGATGATGAAATTTTGCATCTCCGACTTGATCCCGAGGAAGAATGACACATGGATTCAGCCCTACTACGCCGAGCTCCTCCTGCCTCATAGACGGACATCAGATCGACATAGGGCACATTATGTATGAGGAGTACGAGCGCCACTGGGAAAAGAAGAGGAATCCTTTCATCTTTCCGAGCTTCATCACAGCATACTGGAAGTATCATGGGGTCGACGATATTGAGGAGGGGGATTGCGAGGTCGCTGCCCTTTCAACCCTCGACCATTGAGGTACAGCTCAACAGGTATCAGTTGAGGAACCCACAACAGCCGCTGCTGATGTAGGAGGGCAATTCCAGCCGAATGATTCCGATCATGAGGATGCTATGGAGGCCGATGTTGGCGAAGCCCCGATTCCAGATATTCTGTTTGTCCATCATGCACCAGCTGGAGCACCACAGGGGTCTGGAGGATTTGACTTCTCCGAATTCGTACCTACCTCGACAGCCGTTTCGACAGGGATTGATGCCAACAACGCGGCCATGCGACAGGACATCGACAGGCACATTGTCCAGCACAACCGCGATTGGGAGATATTCGAGGAGCACCGCCGTGAGGATAGGCAGCACATGTGGGAGCAGCAACAGCTGATCCAGCAACAGCAGGAAGCTCTACGACAGTCCAATGAGCTCATGAATGACATGTGGAGTGACTTTTATGGGGACTACCATCCCGATGATTAGTCCTTCCACTTGTCCACTCTCAGTCGACCGAGGCCAAACCCTTCGGTAACATCTAGTATCACTTCTTATTACTCATTCTCTTTTGCTAGGGGGCTAGCTTAAGAATCGTAAGGGGGATGGGATGTGAACCATGATGTTAAGTTTTGTTTGGTTTTGTGTCGATTAGTATCTTGTTCTTTGTTTGCATTTGCACGTTTACTGCTTTCTTAGATTTTTTAGGTTGCATTCATCCTAGGATAGTCTTGCATGTTTTTTATGGAGTTTATTGCCGAATTTTTGAAATTTTTTATTGGGTAGATAAACTAGCTATGCCATTAATCGTATGCTTCATCTCTATGAATTTGTTTGAGGTTTTTCTCGCTTGGCTTGTCACATTTATGTATTGTACTTAGTTAAGCATGGTAGTCTCGACATCACTTAGTGGTGTTTTCTCTACTGCGGTTCACGAAGGCCTTTATAATAGGATGATGCATGTTAGGGTCTTATGGTTGTTTTCCCGAGTAATTATGTACCTAAGAGGCAACAAGTCTTCACCATGCTTTGAGATTGCTAAATGCCTAGGAAGGAGGTAGTGTGATCCTTTGTTTATAACCTATTCTTCCGAATAGGTTTGGGGAGGGGGTTACACCATCAATAGACTTGTTTCTGTTTTCATTTTCGAATCGTGAGTTTATTTTCCTTTTCCGTGAATTTTGTACTCCAACCTATTCTTTCGAATAGGTTTGGGGAAGTCGTGTGAGTCTTTTTGTTTCTCTCTTTGTTATGCTACTGCTGGCTAGGAAAAATCGAAAAAAAGAAAGAAAAATTCTAGAAAAAAAAGAGAAAAAGAAAAAAAAGAATCTGGAAAGAAAAGAAAAAAAAAGAAGGCCCTAAAAAAGCAAAGAAGGGTCCAAAAAAGAAAAGCCAAATGGCAGTTTAGCAATGTTTTGAGTCTTTTCCATTTTTCGTGATGTTCGTAATTGTGTTTTTCTATTTTTTATCTTTTTTGTCTTGAGTGTCATCTGTTCTAGACCACCCTCGTCCTGCCATTCAGGAAGTGGTGAATAGCTTAAGACTTTACTTGAGAGATGGGTAGAATAGGGGAGTGTTATCTTTTATAGGGAACCCTCCTTCGTTTGATGAGAGCCAGTACTGGTTCGACCTCTTTTGAGGAAAAGTCTTAACATGGTGGAACAGCAGTAAGTACTCAGTTTCATAGGCACGGGGCAACCATTCGTATCATAGCATGCATCATTACGTCGTCACTGACTAGGTCCAGGTAGAGAATGTTACGAGAGACTATCTTGTCTTGACATAAGTGCTTATGTGGATATGTATAAGTCAATCGAGGTATTCTTCAACCTATATTCATGTTTTGATTTGTATGGTTTTTGTTCATATGTTATTTGGTAGATTCAGTAGATTAGTTCATTTTATTCGGCATGAAACTCCATTTTTGAGTCTTGCATGTTTTTTGTATTAGAGTCTAGCTTAGTTGCTTGAGGACAAGCAAAGGTTCGGTTTGGGGAGTTTGATGAATGTGTATTTTACACTTTCATTCGAGTCTTTTTCACCTAATTTAGCTATCCTCTATGTTAATTTAGCTATATTTTAGTACATTTTATTAGAATAGTGTCACGTTTCCCTTTAGATTTTATTTTACAGGTTTTGGTTGAAATTCGGAGATTTACGGGCAATTATATTGAAGTCTACAAGGAATTGGTGTTCCAGAAGCCTAATTGGAGTATCTGAAGGTTTCCGGATAGGATTTGGAGTCTAGGGGTCGAATCTGGAGGTTAGAAGGCCACTAGAAGTCAGAAACCGAGTCCGAAAAGGTGAATAAATCCAAAACCGCGTCGAAAACGCGGAAATTCCGCGAAATATCTGTGGTGCGAACCGCCGCATTGGGGGGCGAACCGCCTCGGGCAATTTCGGGGCCTATATAGAGCTCAAGTTTTTCTCCGAAAATCATATCTTTCCAAGCCTACTTTCTCACCTCTCTCTATAGTTTTAGGTAGGAACTTCCCGGGGCCTGTCCTGGGAGTTCCGTAGCTTAGGGATACTTTTTCATAGCAGATTGGAGCGCGTAGGATCGCAATCATCCGGAGATTGACAACCTTCGGTAACTTTGTATCTTACAGTTTTTATCTACTTGTTTTATTCTTCTTTCAATATGTTTTCTTCTATGATTGCTTTTGATTGCATGCCTATTATGAGTAGCTAAACTTATCATTGGTGGTAGTATGTGAATTCTTAGCGAGGGAAGATAATCATGCTAATGGCTATATCGCGCATTATACTCCGTGTCATTGCTTTATTTCGTTGATCAGTTGCAACCAAAATTCTCGTATGTTGTATTGATTATTATGCACGCATGGACACTTGTCGACCAATCAGACCAATTATCTTGGTAGTGTTGAATAATTACGGAACACAATAGGACGTTAGTTGTTGACAAGTCAGACCCATATTATCTTCGTAGTGCTTAATACTTGCAACAGGACACAAGATTGATTCAAAGATCTCTTTGCAAGACCGAGGAATTTATGCATGATTATCGACCCATTATGTTAAGAAGGACCATACTATCACCAATCTCCATTATCTGCTTGAAAACCCCTATTGCTTTCTATCTGCTGTTTTATATTCTTAATTAGATTTGATAAAGCTAGTATAGTCCTGAGAGAACGACACTCGAGTCATTCTACTACTACACTACTGTTTTCGTTGTAGTTGTGGATTGCCTTTGGCTAAATAATAAAATTTATTTGACTGAACCGGGACCTGACAAATCTCCGTTCATCAATTACTCAATAATTAAGAAATGGTCTCCAAATAAATAAACCACAAAAGGTATTATTTATTTATCATTTTTCTTCATAATTTCCAACAATCCCCCACATGAAGAAAACTTCATGGGACAATCTAACGATTGATACCTGCATAGGATAGGTTGGTGTCGCCACCTTTGAACCTTCCCTTTTAAAATATACACCTTCTTTACTGGCTAACAGTAGACAGCGATGTCCTTGAACTGATCTGCCGTTTGTGTAAATGATAGTGCATACTACACAGATACATCTCTAGCATCATTTCGTTCTCATGGTTGTGTTCATTTTGGCCGTGAAACACCGTTTTGGTTCTGCGAGAGTTTACAAGAATTTGGGATCTAATTCTTGTTGAAGCGGCCCTCACTTCACTCTAACATAGGTGATTCTCTATTCCATGTAACTATATTACCAATAGGAATCATTAAAACCCTTGCGGTTAACCTCTTTACCTTGAGTCTCTATATAGGTGAAACCCACACAGTGAACTCCTTCCTTGATGCAATTAGGTTGTCCCTTTTGAACCTAGATCTTGGGATCTCCAGTCAACTAGGTTGGGTTTTTCCTTCGCATCAACAGTTGGTCAACGTCTTCAATCCCATTCCAAGAAGACTTTGCCACCATCTCATGACATAAAACTATAGTTAGTGTACGGATCCGCTTTATTATCTTTAGACCTCACAAGCCTTGAAAGATAATTTCAGTCATGAGAATTTGTGTAACGGGCTTATGTCTAGACTTACCGTTATACAAATTACTTTGATCTCTACCAATTACAAAATTGGTTGTACAATGCAAACTTGTTGCTTGGCACAAGTTTAGGCCAACATGGAAGACTCATACAAATAGCAACTCGGCTTTCTTTGCACCTAAGTCCAACACAATAGACTTTACTTCCATCATGGATCCTTCTGTAACATCTTGTTCATAGAATTTTCAAGAAATTTCTCACCCCCACAGGTGAAGACATTATCCATTAGTGGATTTACAATTCTTGGAACTCGTGATCCAGTTTGCATCTACATATCTTTATCGCACAACTTGCTATTTTGAACACTTTAGCCCACAATCCCGATACAATCTCAAGTACTTTGGTACTTCTCGTTATAGTCTTTCGCGACCCACTTCGATATTTTTCATGTGACGGCTTAGTTCACTCACAACAAAGGCCAAACCATGCCTTATGCAATTTTATCAAGTCCAATAGGCTTTCACCTTTTCTAGAGTATTCAACACATGAATACTCCTTGACCAATGTTCTTAGCAAGATATACATTTTAACCAAAGATATTCTAGTCACTTCATGACTATCCTTGTTAAAATTCTCCATAACCTCAACCACATGGTGAGAATAGCTCAACAACACCCATTGGTTTTTATAGGATATCAATCCCCAAGGATTGCTTCAACTAGACCGAAGTCCTACATATGAAATCTAGATATCAATGTATACTTCGTAGATTTGATCATCATGTCATTACTAATGATAGTCAAATCGTTTACATAAAGGTATAAAATGGGATAGCCACTTTTCAACTCTTTCATGTAAAATTACTTATCATTTTCATAAATGACAAACTCCTTTCCATCATGGCATTAGGGTTTCATATGCCACTAATTTTGTTTCAAGCCACATAAAGACTTTACCAATTTACAAATCTTCTTTTCAAGTTCACGTACAAGAAAAGTCTATGGTCTTGCCATACAAATCTCTTCTTCTAAATTATCATTTAGAGAAACCATCTATACATCCAATTCAATTGCCCAAAGTAGCAATTATCTTTCATATGGATGTTACTCTTGACACAATCAAATTGAGTTACTATGGTCTCAACCATCTTTAGCGGTAAACTAGTATCGCTTTATGTTTATCAATAGTTCAACTTGTTTCAATTTCCCTTGAAAGACATACTTGGAAACTAGTAGCTTTCTTCCTTGAGGAAGATCCAATAGCCTTCGAGTATGAATTTCTCAAAATTGAATTACCTCCACTATTGATATCTTTTTACAACAAAGTTTTCCAACCAAGGTCTCAACCTTTTTCGCAACTCTGAGGTTCACTCTCTAGCATGTAAGTCAAGAACTTAGGATCAAACCACTTTTTCAATTCTTGCTTATTTTCTATGTTTCATTATAACCATGTATATCACACCATGTGACCATTTAGAAAGATATTTTGTAACATCTTCTAATTTCATGTGGAACCACATCCACCAAGAATGAAACTTGATTCATTATCATATTCTTGTGCACATCTATAACCATAGATTTCACCACCAAGAACTGATACACAATATTTCTATATGCATATCCAAGGAAAATGCACTCAACAATTTCAAGTCCTTACTTAACCTTTAAAGGTAAAGGAACCACACATCCCTACACTCACAAGTGTATCTCAAAGTGATTTTCTCTTTTCATGCCTTGGCATGTAACTTACCCCCACATTTCTCAAATCATGGGAGAAGTATGGCATTTCATAATTCTTTCAAGACATTATTTATTTCAAATGCCATTTTGGATGAAGGGGCTAAGGAGCATTAGTCTCATATTTTATGCAACTAAGTGCATAAATATAATCAAATGGCGAATCAACTTCCAAACCACGATTACTCCTATCACTTAACCTTCTTGTTAAGTTTCTCAACATCCTTTTTATAGAGAACAACTTCTCCATAATTTCATTTTAACTCTTTAGAAGATGACGGTACTGTCATCATCTACAAAAGTAATAACTTTTTTTACTACCACACATATTAAACCACACACACTTGTATGATTTAAACAAAGTGGTTTAGCTTTCTTTTCAACACAATGAAAAGAATAATTCATCAACATCATACAGTCACATGCATAAATCAATTCAAGTTGTTACACTTCTCCTTTCAACACATTTAAAGGAATTTGACAACTTTTCTTTGCCACGTTTTTCACACTTGAATGTGATATCTATGTGCAATGAAATTGAACATTTCAAGTTAATCATTGTACTAAAAATAATTAACATGTCCAAATCTTCCATTTCCAAAAGCATCAAGCAATTAGAATTCATAACTTTTACATTAGCTTTAATGCTAACATCATCACATTGATTTTGAACATGCCTTTAGCAATATAATCTTGGCCAACATAAACACTCTTTCGCAGTTTTAAGAGACTAAAACAAAATGCATATGTCATACTTGATTAGGAGAGAATAAATTTTTCATAATCTTATAGACACACAATACTTTGTCAAAACCAAGTTGATCCAAGATGTCATTTCAAAATCATTTTCTCATGACCTTGATGCCATAAGGATCTCAATTCTCTATGTACCATGTTTTTCAACAACCTCAATTTCGTCCAATTGAGTAAACATAGTTCTTGTCAAACGACACATGACTAGTAGCACTAGTGCCAATGAACCACCTCTTGGTGTTCAACCTCACAAGGTTCACCTCATGTAAAACAATACATAGGCTTCACAATCCATGGCCTTTGCCAATCCAATGTTACACTCACACTCAAGAGCTACACAAGCCTCTATGGTGAGATAACACATAAGACCCAACATGGTCAAATGTTCATCATTTGTTAAACTCATCCACAAGAGCTACAAAAGCTTCTATGATGAGATAACTCACAAGATCCAACATGATCAAGTACCCATAATTTGTTGAGAATTCACAAGCCATCTTGATGTATGAAACACATTCTCAAATGGTATAATAATCAACATAACCATATTGTCACTTCTCATTTGGAATTCACAAGAATACTTTAACAAGAATTCTACAACATAAACTTCAACAAAACTTTTCCAAATAGTGACAACAACAAAAGCTTACTAAAATGTAATCTCATGCCTTGTAATTCCAAAAGGATTTTGCAACAACAACAAAGAACAACAATCCTAAAATCCATTTACATGGCAATTACAACATGCATACTAGATAATCTTAGTTTCACAAGAAACTACATCTACTAGATTACATTTCATAAAAACTTTTAAACGCATTATACCAAATGAATCATGCTCAAACCAATCACCATATCATCAAGACTTGTAAACGAACTCAAACAAATATCCAAAACAAGAAATACTTACTTGACATCCATTCAAGAATTTTCCCTAATCTTTGTGTTTGACTATTGAGATTAGAGTGTTCATGATAATGATCCTTGCACCATCGATCATCCAACCTTCTGAATCTTCATATTGATCCTTGCACTATGGATCAAATCAATCTTCCATAAATCATTATGAGAATACTCCAAATGTATATCGGCAATGATTCTTTCGCCATTTCCTATCAAAGAAAACAAGAAAGTTAGTATTTTTGAATCAACAAGGGATTAATCCACTCAAATCCAAGGATAAGAGAAGATTAACATTATTTTGCTTTAAGATTGTAAGACATAATGAACCGGAAATACATATAATTAGCTTGTACAAAATAGGAAATGCAAAGAAATAACGAAATAAAAAGAACTCTCTTCTTGTTTCACAAAACACATTTGCATGAAGATTGAATTCGAGGCCTGCACGGACGCAGTCTCCTTAAAGCAAAATACGCACTCTCACTACGGTGCTTGAGATGTTGAGCGGCTTCTTCCCAAGATACAACGAATTCCGAGATCACTTAGCCGCACAAGCTAGCAATCTCCAGCGAACGAGAACTAATGCCTGGATTATGCACAAGGGGAGAAGAAGAGAATAGAATAGGGAGGGTTTTTCTCTTCTTCTATTTCTTTAGATATCTTTCTTACATGTCTTACATCTCATATATGTTGTACATGTTCTATATGTTTACATGTAAGTGAGACCTCTTTATATATGTGAGCATGGAGTATGTAACTCCCAAGTCCTTAAGTGCCTTTCATGTCATCTCATAAGTGTCCATCAATATAAAATATTTGGGGCATTATGGATGACAACAAATGTCATGTAAATGACAACAAATGCCATGTTAAATATTTGTAACTCCCATGAGTTACAAAAGCTAACATGGGTCAACATCCTTCTAGAAGGTCTTGAGAGGTTGAACCAGCAAAAACTCGATTTGGTTCACATTCCACGTTCGAGGGTCGCGATCCACTCGTACACAAGTCCTCTAGTTTCGTGTACCAATTTGATCAGGATTGTACTCAACTCATCTAGCTACACCACTTGGACACCAAGTAGTAACTAGTAGATTATAAACTAGAGACTTCACTTTATCTCAAGCAATGTGGGACACACCCACACAACCTTCTTACTTTAAGCACTTATTTCTCACTAACCCAAAGTCCATTATGGGTATCTAATATATCCATTCGAAGCTCATACGAAGTAGCTTTCGGATATATATTACTTTATCTTAATTACTCAATAATTAAGAAATGGTCTCCAAATAAATAAGCCACAAAAGATATTATTTATTTATCATTTTTCTTCGTAATTTCAAACAATATTATGGGTAGAAGTGATTGATATGTTAGTATGTTAAAGTTGACTTCCGTATGTTATAGGATTAATTAAACTTTGAGACATGATCTATTTGTTTATGTCATATTATGCATGAATCAGCCCTATTTGTTCTTATGTGGTAATTTCGCATGAGTTAGACTTTACTTTTAAGCAAGTATTCTTTTGAGCTTAGTTACTCTTTTAGTTGGCTTAAGTGTTAGAACATAGGAGTTGAACCAGACAGCACATAGGAGGTAAACCAGAATATGTTAACTCCTTGGTCAACACCGATAATGTAGAGATAGGAATGGATTAGGAATGTATTACGAATGTATATCTGTCCTAGAATATAGCCTAGAATAGTGGATTTAGTTGTATATATATATCCTTGGTGATTAATGAGAAGGCATCGATTCACATTCTTACATTCTAAGAAATCACATACTATCACCAACCATAGATTTAGCTACTCATAGATGTCATGCAATCAACAGAAATCAAAGCAAGATTGAATGAAAACATGTTGAAAGATATAAATATAAATAGAAAAATCGTGAGATAAAATGTTACCGACGAAGGTTGTCAATCTCCGAAGAATTGCGAACTCACAAGCAAGATAATCCTCCAAATTGATAAGAAAAATAGTCTCCTATGCTAAGAATTCCCAGAACAGGCTCTGGAGAATTCCTATCTAAAACTATGTGAAAAGGTATGAAAAAGGTCTGAAAAACCGCCCAGTTCACCACCTCATCCCAGTCCTCCACCCCGTACTACGCGGTACACTACGTATCCGCCCCAACGTCCCGTTACTCGCAGCCAACATGGCATTTTTACACCTCACACTATCTTCGACCCTTCCGAAGCACATACAACTACAGTTACACCATCACCCCTTCCCTGTACTCCCTTAGATGCTCTCCGTGATCCTAACTGGAAACTGGCCATGACTGATGAATATAATGCTCTTATTAAAAATAAGACGTGGGAATTGGTCCCTCGTCCCCCGGGTGTTAATGTTATTCGTTCCATGTGGATTTTTACGCATAAGATTAAATCTGATGGTTCCTTTCAGAGGCATAAAGCCCGTCTTGTAGGTGATGGTAAAACTCAGCGCGTGGGTATTGATTGTGGTGAGACGTTTAGTCCCGTGGTTAAACCCGCAACTATTCGTCTTGTTCTTAGCATTGCTCTTTCTCGTCGGTGGTCTATTCATCAACTCGACTTTAGCAATGCATTTCTCCATGGCAATTTGCAGGAAACGGTTTATATGTATCAACCCATGGGTTTCGTGATCCGACACACCCGGATGCTGTCTGCCTCTTACGGAAGTCAATATATGGCCTTAAACAGGCTCCTCGGGCGTGGTATCAGCGATTTGCTGACTTTGTCGCCACTCTTGGCTTCTCCAATAGTAAGTGTGATACTTCGTTGTTTGTCTACAACCGCGGGGCTGATACTGCTTATTTGCTTCTATATGTGGATGATATCATATTGACTGCCTCTTCAGATGCGCTTCGGCACTCGATTATGGCTAAGCTTACTTCGGAATTCGCTATGAAAGACTTAGGGCTCCTTAATGACTTTCTTGGCATTCAAGTCACTCGCCATAAGGCTGGCCTATTTCTTTCCCAGTCTCGGTATGCAGCTGAAATTCTTGAACGAGCTGGCATGAGCTCGTGTAACTCGACAGCTACTCCCGTTGACACAAAGCCAAAAGTTAGTGCCTCTGTTGGGACTCCTTTTGCTGATCCTACGTTATATCGTAGTGTAGCTGGAGCGCTTCAATATCTCACCTTCACTCGCCCTGATTTATCCTATGCGGTTCAACATGTATGTCTTCACATGCATGATCCCCGCACTGAACATATGGAGGCTCTCAAGTGTATCTTACGCTATGTCCAAGGCACACTGTCTCTTGGACTCCATCTCACTCCTTCCTCTCTTCACGATCTTGTGGCATATACTGATGCCGACTGGGCCGGCTGCCCCGATACTCGCCGTTCTACTTCCGGTTATTGTGTTTTCTTGGGTGACAACCTGATCTCCTGGTCCGCCAAGCGTCAAGCAACATTGTCCCGCTCGAGTGCTGAGGCCGAGTATCATGGCGTCTCTAATGTTGTGGCCGAGTCATGCTGGCTCCGGAATCTTCTCCTTGAGCTTCTATGTCCGGTGCGCAAGGCTACGTTTGTCTACTGTGACAATGTCTCTGCAATTTATCTCACCGGCAATCTCGTCCAGCATCAGCGTACAAAGCACATCGAGTTAGATATACATTTTGTTCGCGAAAAGGTTGCCCATGGTGAGGTTCGTGTTCATCACGTTCCCTCTCGTTATCAGATTGCGGATATTTTTACGAAGGGGTTGCCTTTGGTCTTGTTTGAGGACTTTCGTTCCAGTCTCAATGTTCGGCAGCCTCCCGTTTCGACTGCGGGGGAGTGTTAGAACATAGGAGTTGAACCAGATAGCACATAGGAGTTAAACCAGAATAGGTTAACTCCTTGGTCAACACCGACAATGTAGAGATAGAAATGGATTAGGAATGTATTACGAATGTATATCTGTCCTAGAATATAGCCTAGAATAGTGGATTTAGTTGTATATATATATCATTGGTGATTAATGAGAAGGCATCGATTCACATTCTTACACATAGGAGTTAAACCAGAATAGGTTAACTCCTTTGTCAACACTGACAATGTAGAGATAGCAATGGATTAGGAATGTATTACGCATGTATATCTGTCCTAGAATATAGCCTAGAATAGTGGATTTAGTTGTATATATATATCCTTGGTGATTAATGAGAAGGCATCGATTCACATTCTTACACTATGTGCTGTCTGGTTCAACTCCTATGTTCTAACATTAAGACGTTACGCTAGTTTCACTCGGGGTTCTCACTCCCGCCTTTTATTAACCAATTTGCGACGTTCACAAAATGAGTTCCACTAGGAGGAGAACCAAAAACCGCAGACCCCGGAAAAATGTTGCTCCAAACATGCAAGACGTAGTTGTGGCTATGAACAGTATTACGGAAGCCTTGCGAGCGAGCGTGAATCAGAACAATTAACCTGCACCTGCATGTGAATCTACGCTTGAGGTGGAAATATTCCGAAAGTTCAAACCTTCAACCTTTTTGGGAGAGCCGGATCCCATGAAGGCCGAACTTTGGTTGGAGGACATGGAGAACATATTTCGTGTGTTGCGTTATGGTGATGGACAAAAGGTGGATCTTGCAACATTTCAGTTTGTAGGAGCAGCCCGCCATTGGTGCGAATCTGTTACAGCTCGATGGGATGTGTGTCGGGTGACCAAGACTTGGGAAAACTTTAAAGATGAATTTATGGAAAATTATGTGCCTAGGTTGATCGAGAAACAAGAGAGGATGAATTTCACAACCTTGTCCAGGGATCGAAAATGGGGCTCAATATGATTCGGAATTCACTAGATTGCTAAGATATGCCCCACACATGGTGAATGAGGATAGAAAGAAGGTCTGGAAGTTTGTCAGAGGTCTTAATCCAGAAATCCAGCGTATCCTATTGGAAGTTGATATTCCAGATTATACTACTACAGTTGAGAAAGCTGGTGAAAATGAGACAGGACTAGTGGAGTTGGCTCGATACAACAGGTACGGAAAAAGGATTCATTCTAACGCCAATTCTGGTTATGGGGACAAAGATGAGGTACCACGTGCGAAATACCCTCGTCATCAGCAGGAGGTACAATCCCGTAATGATGCACATAAGATAGAACAACCGCGAGTCGCAAACCAATCTTGTGGGTATTGTGGTCGTACGAATCATGAGGAGCGCCATTGCTGGAGGAAGTTGGGACGTTGTCTAGCCTGTGGCAGCACCGAGCATTCCATTAGTAACTGTCCTAAGAGAAAGACTCTGGGAACTGAATATGCACCAAATAAAAGCTCACAGCAAAGGGCTGGAAGCAGTGGACAGCGAGCTAAAGTTAAGGTTTATAATATGATACAGTAATCGAAGGCAACTAGAGGTATTGCAACTTCTTAGTTCTTCTAATCTTTTAAACGATTTTCTCTATGCGATAGAAGTGTGGTTTCAAATCCTATGCGCTCGTTCCAAAGTTGTTTTGGTTTTGCGAATTCTTTCTTTGAGTTTGACTTTTGTCTCTCCTTTCTTTACCGACATTCGAGCTCGAAAAAATTTAACCGGTGTTACAAGAGTGTATGACGATTGGACGAAGCTGTTTGCAGTTAACTTTCGCATCGACTGATCTCACTACTGAGAATGAATTTGGGGACCAAATTCTTATAAGGAGGGGAGAGTGTAGGCCCGTAATTTTTCTTCTTTGCGATTAATTATTTATTTGACTTCCATTAGTTAGTTAATTAGCAAGTAATTAATTAAACTTTTGTTCCTATTTTTCGGGGAGTCATTTCAATCTCAAAATCAGGTTTTGCTTGGAGTTTACTAAGTCTTCCTTAATTAGGCTTATCTCAACTAACCTCCCAACGTGTTAGCTGATTTCTAGGACTCCTCTCGCGTCCGATTTCTTTAAATGTGCTGTCAAACGCAGTTTCCTCATTTTTCCATCTTCTTCTATCCCTTCTGGTCGTGCAAAACAATAATAATAATCCCGAATCGAACAATCACACAACCCTAATTCAGATCTAGCAATAACAATCAAAATAGTAAAAGAAAAACAAGCAATTTATGTGGTTCGGATTTGAATATCCTACGTCCACGGAAGTCAGAGATCTTTCCATTATATTAAGAAGAATACAAGAAATTACAAGTACTCCTCAACCGTGTATGGCGAACAGAGCCTCGTTCTCTCCTCTCTTGCTGATCTCACCGCTGCCTCTCCCTTCTTCGATCGGCCGCCCCTCTATCTTCTCTAGACTCTCTCTCTCTCTCTCTGATTTTTATCTAGCTAAATTGTGAATGGCAAAAACTCTAGAGAACCCCTATATATATAGTGAGAAATCTCCTAATAATTCTTTAACCTAACTTAGGCCCCAAGACAAAAACCCTAAGCCCATAAGAATAATGTAGGCTAGCCCGATTCAAGAATCTTCCTAAACTCTAATTCATACTACACGGCCCACAATTCTCCACATTAGTATGAATATGATCAACTCATGTAGTTAGAGTCTTCCCTTATCTCTGTCTCTTTATGGTTAAGGTTAAGACAGTCCCCTGCTGCTCATCTCTAAGGTTAAGACGAATCCCCATACGCATTGTTTCAGTGTTAGGCTCCAACCAAGTTGATTAAACTAAGAAACAGTCTGAACTTATCAGTTGGTAGTGACTTAGTAAAACCATCAGCCGGATTCTCTGTTGTTCTGATCTTGAGCACCTGAAATTCTCCTCTGTCAATCACATCCCTTATGAAGTGATACTTAATATCAATGTGTTTAGATCTATCATGAAAAGCATGATGCTTGGCAAGATGAATTGCACTTTCGCTATCACAGTAATACTAACACTTTCTTGAGAAATTCCAAACTCAGATATGATACATTTGAGCCATATAGCCTCCTTTATTGCTTCAGTAAGCGCCATAAATTCAACTTCAGTAGTCGACAATGCTACCACAGGTTGATGAGTTGACTTCCAACTAATTGTTGTACCAAATAGAGTAAACACATACCCTGTCAGTGATTTTTTGTATCCAGATTGGCTGCATAATCCGAGTCGACATATTCAACCAAGGATTCTCCTTATAACCTTGTTGATTGAACACCAGTGACAAATCAACAACTCCTTTGATATATCAGAGTAGCCACTTCACAGCTTCCCAATGTAACTCTCCTGGATTATCCATGAACCTGCTTATTACACTCATTGCATGTGTAAGATCTAGCCTGCAGCACACCATGGAATACACAATACTACCAACAACACTAGTATATGGAACTTTATCCATATAATCCAACTCTTCATCTGTTTTCGCTCCTTGATCCTTCGACTATAACACCCCATTTTCTTTTATTTATTTATTATTTTATTACTTAATTAATTTATTTAATTATTTAATTATCAGAGTAAATTATTTATTCGGTAATTATTTAATTCCTTCCCGCGTAATCGAATTCGTCATTTGTTAGTTCGCGTAGAGTTAATTCGATTCGTCTCGTTTGGATCAGCTAGTAATTGGGTTTTGAGGTCCAATTTTCGTTTTCCCCATCGGCTGACCCAATTCAGTTTTGGCCCAAATCCACTAGGCCCATCAGATCATTCTTCAACCCTAACCCTAAACTAACACCCACCTTTCCCTCATTTTTCACGTTCACGCCTCCACACCAAAAGATAAGAAAGAAAGAAAAACTTCCTTCCCTCTCTCTCTATCTCTCGGCCGACTTCATCCACCCTCAAGCCGCCGCCGTCGCCGTCGATTGACCTCCGATCTGTCCATTGATGAATGTGTATTTTACACTTTCATTCGAGTCTTTTTCACCTATTTTAGCTATCCTCTATGCTAATTTAGCTATATTTTAGTACATTTTATTAGAATAGTGTCACGTTTCCCTTTAGATTTTATTTTACAGGTTTTGGTTGAAATTCAAGGATTTCCGGGCAATTATATTGAAGTTGACAAGGAATTGGTGTTCCAGAAGCCTATTTGGAGTATCTGAAGGTTTCCAGATAGGATTTGGAGTCTAGGGGCCGAATCTGGAGGTTAGAAGGCTACTAGAAGACAGAAACCGAGTCCGAAAAGGGGAAGAAATCCAAAAACGCGTCGAAAACGCGGAATTCCGTGAATTTTTCTCCGGGCGAACCGCCGCAGAGGTGGGGCGAACCTCCCCACACCGGGCGAACCGCCGGGCGTGTGGGGCGAACCGCCCCACAATAATTCGAGGCCTATATATAGTTGCTCAGTTTTCTCCGAAAATCATATCTTTCCAGACCTACTTTCCCACCTCTCTCTGTAGTTTTAGGTAGGGACTTCCCAGAGCCTGTTCTGGGGGTCCGTAGCTTAGGGGACTCTTTTTCATAGCAGTTTGGAGCTCGTAGAATCGCAATCATCCGGAGATTGACAACCTTCGGTAACTTTGTATCTTACAGTTTTATTCTACTTATTTTATTATATTCTTTCAACATGTTTTCTTCTATGATTTCTGTTGATTGCATGCCTATTATGAGTAGCTAAACTTATCGTTGGTGGTAGTATGTGAATTCTTAGCGAAGGGAAGATAATCATGCTAATGGCTATATCGCGCATTATACTCCGTGTCATTGCTTTATTTCGTTGATCAGTTGTAACCAAAATTCTCGTATGTTGCATTAATTATTATGCACAATTGGACACTTGTCGACCATCAGACCAATTATCTTCGTAGTGTTGAATAATTACGGAACACATTAGGACAATCGTGATTGACTTGTCAGACCAATTATCTTCGTAGTGCTTAATAATTGCAACATGACACTAGATTGATTCAAAGATCTCTATGCAAGACCGAGGAATTTATGCATGATTATCGACCCGTTATGCTAAGAAGGATCATACTATCACCAATCTCCATTATCTGCTACAAAACCCCTTTTGCTATTTGTCTGCTGTTTTATATTCTCTTGTTAAATAGATAAAGCTAGTTATAGTCCTGAGAGAACGACACTCGAGTCATTCTACTGCTACACTACGGTTTTCGTTGTAGTTGTGGATTGCCTTTGGCTAAATACAAATTTATTTGACATGAGTCCGGAGCACGACATCCGCGTTCATCAAATTGGCGCCGTTGCCGGGGACTATACTCCTTTTTTCTGTTTAATTTGTTTATATTTTCAGCTTTCGATTCCTAATTCTATTAGTTTTAGTTTTCCTATTTAATCTCTCTCTGATACTCCTTTCCAAGCTTGTCACAGATATTCAGGTCTTGTGATGGCTCGCCCGCTTTTGAAATCATGGGTTCAACCCAACAAAGCATTAATGAAAGGTCCGGCTATTGTTCTTTCTGCTGGAACTCGAGATTTGGAAATCAAAAGTTGCATGTACCAGCAACTCCCGAGGTTCTATGGGATGGCTAGGGAAGACGTTATGGGATACCTGAATGATATTGACGATTTTATCAACAATCTTCCAAGGCCCGGAGCAGGGATAACGGACGATGAGCTAAGGATGAAGGTTTTTGCTATGGGGCTTGGTGATAAATCCAAGGCATGGTTAGACTCTCTGGAAGCTGGATCACTAGACACCTGAGACAAGGTGTATTCTGCTTTTATGGAGAAATACTTTCCTCACACATTGACTACCGCGCTTAAGGCGCAAATCACAGGATTCAAACAGGACTATAATGAGACCATCTACACCGCTTTCGAGAGGTTCAAGGAACTCATGCACAAGTGTCCACACCATGGCTTTGGGCTTCCTGATCTTGTCCAGCACTTCTACAATGGACTCACATATGAGAGTCAACAGGTGGTGGATTTCCAATGCCGTGGTACTATCTGGGAAGAGACCGCCGAGGATGTATGGGCGTGTTTCGAAAGGCTTGCTAAAGGATCTCAATCCAAGGATCCAAGAGCAATGGTTAGAAGGTGATGATGTCGTTTTTCAACAATTAAATTTGTTTTAAAAGCCAAAGAACACTTATCACTACACAACTAGAGTGCAATGGCAAGTTTTCCCCGAGTGTCGTTCTCTCGGGACCTAACGTGGCTTTGTTTGAGGTTTTTGCTAGTAATTTCAGTCAACGAGTTCAAAATGTTTGTAGAATCGCTTTGTTAGAACAAAGCAACGAGAAATCAGATTGTTGTAATCAAGTTTGGAAAACGGTTGGTGGTAGAAATCAAATACACATGCATGGGTTACGAATATGCTCATAAGTTCGGTGCGTAAAACCTTCGATCAAGTCTGCTAAGCAACTCGTCTAGGTAAATTTCACGACACACATCATAAAATACCACTATCAATACTTTAGAGGTGCTTGTCACTAACACCATTTATCTAGCATGCTGCAAATCTCTAACATACAATCCTATAGCTTTCATTGACCAAGAGTTTGTCACTATACTCAATTCGAATATATTTTATAGGCAACTAAGAATCATATGAAGGAATTTGCAGCAAGATTGAATCACAATCTCATGTAAGCATAAACATAACCTATAGCATGCATATTCTACATTCTACCACCAACACAAAGGATTTAGCTACTCATATTCATCAACATAGACATCAAATCATATGAACTGTAAATAGAATACATCAAATCAAACTACTAGACAAGAGATAATGATAAAATGTTACCACCAAGCTGTCACTAATCGGTGGGTATTGATGAAAACCTCTCCGTAGATGAAACAATGGATAAAATCATATGCCAAAACCTTTAATCCAATCTAAAATACAATATATCTGAGTTTTCTCTGAGTTTTGGGGCTTAGGAGCTCTCCAAAACGAAGCTACAGTTCAAAAGTATCCAAAAAAGTAACAGAAGATCAGATCTAAGAAGGAACATCCGAAAACGTAACTGCTGCCAAGCGGACCGCCTGGAGAGGCCAAGCGGAGCGCTTGGCAAGCGAAGCGCTTTGGCCCTCCAAGCGCTTCGCTTGGCTGCTGTGCCAAAGCTCCTGGAAAATGAAGCGGAGCGCTTCGCTATTCCAGGCGCTTAGCTTGACTCATGGGCAGATTTTTGTCTTCAAACTCAATCTTTTTGCCCTCGTACGACCCTCGGGTGCCTTGGACTCATCCTTCTCGATGCTTATTGATGCTCAAACACTCACGAACAAGCCGTGGAGATCAAGGAACTTCAACGGGGCCATTTTCTATCAAAAAGTCTCGTTTTTAGCTCCAAAAACGCCATTTCGTACCTAAGTGCCTGAAAATGCAGAAAACAATAAACGTGACACTATTCTACAAAACTAACCAAAAAACAAGGCTAGAAGATAGCAAAAGAAGGTAAAAAAGACAAGGTGATCGCGTCAAAAATACGTTCATCAAACTCCCCAAACCAAACCTTTGCTTGTCCTCAAGCAACAAACTATCCTAAATGCAACACAAAAGGAGTCTCATGCCAAGTAAAGTGAACTAATCTATTGAATCTACCAAATGCTTATGAACAAAACCAAATGAGCATGACATGCAAGTAGGTTGAAGAATGCCTCGATTGCGAATATACACATTCTCATGTGCACTTGGTTAAATAAAGGAGTCTCTCGTAACATCTTCTACCTGGACCTGGTCAGTGACGACACAATGATGCATGTTATCATACTACAATTGCCCCGTGCCTATGAAACCGAGGGCTTACTACTGTTCACCAAGCGAGACTTTTCCTCAAGAGAGGGCGAACCAATACTGGCTCTCATCAAATGAAGGAGGGTTCCCTTAGAAAGATAACACTCCCCTATTCTACCCAGACTCTCAAGAATGAGCCTCTTTGAACCACTTCTTGAATAGCAAGACGAGGGTGGTCAAGAACAGGCCTTGGACAAAGGAGACACGAAACGAAAGATAGAATTTACAACTCGATAACTTCACAAGGACAAAATATTTACATGACACTTGACGATACGAGACTGCTTTTGGCTTGCAACGACCCTTCTTTTGTTTTTGGGTCTTATTCTTTATTTTCTTTCTTCTTCTTTTTTTTTTTTATTTTCTCTTTTTTTCTTTTCTCTTTTTTTTTTTTTCTTCTTTTCTTTTTCTCTTTCTTTTTTTTTTTAAAGGGGCAAGCAGCAGTACTAAGTGTCAAAAACACCTCCCCAAACCTATTCGAGAGAATAGGTTTGAGCACAAAGACGAAAAAGAAAAAGGGAAAAACTTTTTACAAAGACACCTCCCCAACCTATTCGAAAGAATAGGTTGGGACACAAACAAAAAGAAAAAGAAAAAAGGAAACTTTACAACGACTCAAAGACGAAAGACAAGATCAAAAAGGCAACCCCCTTCCCAAACCTATTCGATAGAATAGGTTTAATACAAGGAATCGCACACCTCACACTACCTCCTTCCTAGGCATTTGGCAATCTCTAATCGAGGTGAAGAACTTGTCGCCTCTTACGTACATAATTACACGGGTTACAACCATAGACTCTAATAACATGCATCATTTTATAAGGTCATCGTGAACCGCAGCAGAAGAAACACCACTGAAGGTGATGTCGAGACTACTAAGCTTAACTAGTGCGCATGCGAATGTGACAAACCAAGCGAGACAAGCCTCAAACTACTTGCAAAGTGATGCAACATACGATCAATGGTCATAAACACTTAGTCTACTCAATAAAAAAGTTCGAAAAAACTTGGCAATAGACTCCACACAACAACGTGCAACAACTAATCTATGGATGATATGCATGCAAAAACTGAAAACTGAAAAAAAAAAACGAACTGAAAAAAAAAACGACAAATCACATGAACTTGAGTAAAATCAGGCATGCACGAACCACACAAGCATATAGTACTGAAAATCCAATACCCCCTCCCCAAACCTAAACTTTTGCTCGTCCTCGAGCAAAGAAAAGTTGATTTAGAAAGAAAAAATTGGATTGAGAGTACACTTCCCTGAATAAGGTTCGTGTCCAATCTCCTATATATGAGTAGTACCTGAAAGGACTCAAAAAACATGTGAAAACGGGTGCACAAAGGTGAGAAGAATGGAAAAACGAGGAAAATCTGGGTACAGGGTCCACGCGGACCGCTTGGCGGGAGCCAAGCGGGGCGCTTGGGAGGCTCCAGGCGCTTCGCTTGAAATTCCAGTAAGAATGAAATTCTTACTGGAATTCCAAGCGGACCGCTTGGGCTTGCCAGGTGCTTCGCTTGGCTCTGTTTCCAGATTTTCGATGTTTTTTCCTATCTTAATCACCTAAGGCACCAAGACAAACACTAGACTCAAGGAATCACGACAAAAGGCTCACAGGCCACAACTACAAAAGCAAATAAAGATACAACCTCGGGTTGCCTCCCGAGAAGCGCCTTCGTTTAAAAGTCGTTGGCTCGACTCTTCACAACTCATGCGGGATTGATTTCGCCTCGGGTACTAGACTTCCCCTCCAATTGCTTCTCAAAGCATCAATTCCCTGCACATCTTGACGAACATAAAGTGGACCAAAAATCCTACAAGTTCGTTAGTATCAACATAAGCACACGAATTAACAATGGCTCGCAACGTGTGTTGCTTGCCATTTACCTCAAAGTGACATGTTCGGCGATACATGTCTATGACCATACGTACTTTGTTGATGAAGGCTCTACCCAAGAGAACCACATCTTTGAGCTTAGCAGAAGATGTAGGCATAACGATGAAATTAGTCTTCACCTCTACACCGGCAACCCTCACCGCCAAGTTCTCAATCACACCCAACGGCTTTTTCATGGACCCATCCGCTAATTGTACCATGCATTTCATGGGTCTCAAGCCAGACAAACCCGACTCTTCATACACGTTCAAGGGTATAACATTCACACCCGCTCCCATGTCTAGAGTTGCCACTATTCCGTCCTTCTTCCTCAAGCCTATTTCAACATCGAAGCTCTCTTGGATGGGCACTTCCACCATATCCACCATCTCATCCTCAGACGATGAGTTTTCTTTCACCTCTTCAACTATCGCCTCAGATTGTGCGACAACTTCCTCTTCCATAACCACCTTAGGAGTCTCGACCTCCTCACTCACCTTGCAAGTTTCAGTTATCTTGCAACTTGGCACCTCAACTAGTGCATTGTCTCTCACAACCGTGATCTCCACGGGCAAATCAGTCACCACGGTTATGGCCATAGCCTTCTCCGTGTTCCCAGGGAACTTCCCTTGCTCTCTACTAGCCCCCCGATCTATCAACTCTTGCAACTTCTTATGGAGGTTGCTACTACTAGCCTCAAGCTTCTCAAATCGCTGATTGTTAGTAGCTTCATTACGATAGTAATGCTCCATAAACTTATTTGTCTTCAACACAAGATCGTTGAGAGAAGAGACAAGAGGTGAAGGAAGCACCCCTCCACCTTGTAGTCCCGAACTAGCAACCTGAGGTGGAGGTGTAGGATTAGAAGGCGGTGCTCCTTTATACCAATTGTTCCCATAGCTGAGACGACTTCTATCTTGATTAGGCCCATAGGCAATTTGATCCGGGTTATGAAGATAACCACGTTTGCCTTGATTCTGGTACCCACCTCGGGGCCCACGGTTTTGTGGCCTCATATTGCCATATCCTTGCCCGTAGTTCACATCTCCAACTACTTGCTCTCCCTCAGCAGCATACACTTCTTGACGGACATCGTTCGTGATATATTGCTCTCTAGCAAATTCAGAACGGCATAAATAGGCCGGGTGCCCATAGTTCTTGCACACACCACAAACTTCCGTAGAAGGAGAAGGAACGCTTTGCCTCAAAGCTTGCTTCACTTCATGGGCGAACCCATCGAAGGCATCTTGTTGTACCACTACCTTGGCCTCACCTCTTTGCTCCTTTTGGAGCACACGAGTCCTCACATTCCGGTTTTTGGAATTCCGGTACATCATGTCCAGCTTCACTTGAGCTTGAGAAGGAAGCAACTCCCCCATACTACCTCCACAAATACTATCCACTTGAGATTGAATCTCGGGATGCAAACCATTGTAAAAGAATTGGAGAAGCTGACCCTTATCATACCCGTGATGTGGGCATCATCGATGATGCAACCCCATGAATCGATCATAGGCCTCGTGGAAAGGCTCATCATACCTCTGCTCGAAGGAGCTAATTTGGTTCTTCATAGCAATTGTCTTGGAAGCGGGGTAGTAACGCTCCATGAACTTATCAAAGCAAAGATCCCATGTTGTCAAAGACCCGGCCTCCAAAGTATTAAGCCAAGCCTTTGCACGATCACCTAGCCCCATAAAAAAGACCTTCTTACGGAGATCATCATCCGTAACCCCAGCTCCTGGTCGCCCAAGATGGAGAATAAAATTATCGAGCTCATTCAAGTACCCAATCACGTCCTCATTAGCCATCCCATAGAATTTGGGAAGTTGTTGGAACATGTGATTCTTGATCTCCAAGTTCCTTGTGGCATCATTGAGGACAATTGCTGGTCCTCTAGCCCCAACCGTAGGCTTAGTAAGTGTACGTATAGGCCGCTCCGCCATTTCACCTTCCAAGTAAACAGATTCAAGAATTGGCTCCAAAAGATAAGAAAAAGACTCTTCCCGAATACCAGAAGTGGAAGCTCTAGATGCTACTTCTTCAAACTCGAGATTCAAATTCCTCCTTCTCCTTTGAAACAAACGATCGATCTCGTCTACAAAAGGTTCAATAATAGGTCCACCCGTTCGGGTTCTAGGCATGCACTCACCTGAAACGAAGAGTAGTGAGTTTCCAAGTCAAAAAGAAACAAAAAACAGAAATAAGGCAAAGAAGAGATGTTGGCTGAAAAAACTAAAACAAAAACACCAACCAAAGGAGTTAAGTCCCCGGCAACGGCGCCAATTGATGATGTCGTTTTTCACCAATTAAATTTGTTTTAAAAGCCAAAGAACACTTATCACTACACAACTAGAGTGCAATGGCAAGTTTTCCCCGAGTGTCGTTCTCTCGGGACCTAACGTGGCTTTGTTTGAGGTTTTTGCTAGTAATTTCAGTCAACGAGTTCAAAATGTTTGTAGAATCGCTTTCTTAGAACAAAGCAACGAGAAATCAGATTGTTGTAATCAAGTTTGGAAAACGGTTGGTGGTAGAAATCAAATACACATGCATGGGTTACGAATATGCTCACAAGTTCGGTGCGTAAAACCTTCGATCAAGTCTGCTAAGCCACTCGTCTAGGTAACTTTCAAGACACACATCATAAAAGACCACTATCAATACTTTAGAGGTGCTTGTCACTAACACCATTTATCTAGCATGCTGCAAATCTCTAACATACAATCCTATAGCTTTCATTGACCAAGAGTTTGTCACTATACTCAATTCGAATATATTTTATAGGCAATTAAGAATCATATGAAGGAATTTGCAGCAAGATTGAATCACAATCTCATGTAAGCATAAACATAACCCATAGCATGCATATTCTACATTCTACCACCAACACAAAGGATTTAGCTACTCATATTCATCAACATAGACATCAAATCATATGAATTGTAAATAGAATACATCAAATCAAACTACTAGACAAGAGATAATGATACAATGTTACCACAAAGCTGTCACTAATCGGTGGGTATTGATGAAAACCTCTCCGTAGATGAAACAATGGATGAAATCCTATGCCAAAACCTTTAATCCAATCTAAAATACAATATATCTGAGTTTTCTCTGAGTTTTGGGGCTTAGGAGCTCTCCAAAACAAAGCTACAGTTCAAAAGTATCCAAAAAAGTAATAGAAGATCAGATCTAAGAAGGAAAATTCGAAAACGTAACTGCTGCCAAGCGGACCGCCTGGAGAGGCCAAGCGGAGCGCTTGGCAAGCGAAGCGCTTTGGCCCTCCAAGCGCTTCGCTTGGCTGCTGTGCCAAAGCTCCTGGAAAATGAAGCGGAGCGCTTCGCTATTTCAGGCGTTTAGCTTGGCTCCTGGGCAGATTTTTGTCTTCAAACTCAATCTTTTTGCCCTCGTACGGCCCTCGGATGCCTTGGACTTATCCTTCTCGATGCTTATTGATGCTCAAACACTCACGAACAAGCCGTGGAGATCAAGGAACTTCAACGGGGCCATTTTCTATAAAAAAGGCTCGTTTTTAGCTCCAAAAATGCCATTTCGTACCTAAGTGCCTGAAAATGCAGAAAACAATAAACGTGACACTATTCTACAAAACTAACCAAAAACAAGGCTAAAAGATAGCAAAAGAAGGTAAAAAAGACAAGATGAACGCGTCAAAAATACGTTCAACAGAAGGCGTGGACCTGAGGCCCCACCAAACCAGGAGATCCCAATGCATGAAGTGAATGGTGTGAGTGGCGATAGGTTCGAATGTTTCGCCAATCAGATGAGGCAAGCTCTAAGTGGCCTAATCGGAACTTCTCTCTCCAACGAGGTATGTAGGGTGTGCAAGAATTATGGGCATGGGGCTCATATGTGTAGATCAGATCTAGCACGAGAAGATGTTCACTTGGGAAACCGTAGTAATCCTACTCCTAAGGACGAAGCATCTACATCCAAGTCAGCAACTCTCTTGGATAATTTACAGAAATTGGTGGATTTCACCCAAGTGTTTTTGAAGAGATACGAGGAGGATTCGGCAAAGATCAATGCTCGTCTGGATCAATTGGAAGCTAGAGCTAGTAGAGAGCAAGGGAAGTTACATAGCAGCACTGAGGGGTCCATGTCGATCAACTTGGTGGGAGATCAACCAGTGGAAATCACCATTAAGCAAGTTGCTAAGTGCGAGTGTTACAAAGATGAAGAGCCTCCACTAGCCAAGGAAGAAGAGAAGGACCTTGGTACTGATGAGAGTGGAAAGAAGCAAGAGAATCCCGAGCCACTCCCTCAAAGTTTCAATGTTAAGGTCGGAATTGGCGAACTTGAAGATGTCCGTGCCACTCTAGACACGGGATCTTACTCGAACGTGCTCCCTTTGAATGTGTTTGAGAAGAGTAACCTTGGAAAACTATCTGACCATAGGGCTATTGTGCAACTGGCGGATGGATCCTTTGTGAGACCCGAAGGCGTTGTGAAAAATGTGTTAGTCAAGATTGGTGAAGCATCTGTATACACCAATTTTGTAGTTATGCCGGCGTCTGCACCTGGGACGGGGGATGTCATTCTCTTGGGACGAACGTTCTTGACTAAGCTACGCTCCGTGATGGACATCTGCCAAAGAACTTGCACTATTGAAGTGGATGGCAAGCAACATGTGTTGCAAGCCATATCTGATCCACCTAATCCGCCTGATAATTCTTTCACTACTCACTATTGTGGTCTTGCAGCCTATATTCTTTCTTATTCACAGGTTCGTGGCATGGAGAGGAGATCGATGAAGGGGAAGTCTAGTACCCGCAGAAAGAAGAGATAGGCGCGGACAGGAGTCGAGTCAAAGACTTTAAACAATGGCGCTATCCGGGAGGCAACCCGGAGATTTTATCGCTTTCTTTACCGCTTTAGATTTTATCTCACGAGTTTGATTGAGTATTATAGGTCACTTATACAAGCATTAGCTCTCACCTTGGATCCACGTTCGACGTTCGGGACGAGCGACGACGTTCAGGTTTGGGGAGGAGGTTATCGCTGATTATCTCTATACTTATCTTTCTTATGATAAACTCGTGAAATTTTTTGCATTTGCACGTTTACTGCTTTCCTAGGATAGTCTTGCATGTTTTATATGGAGTTTATTGCCGAATTTTTTGAACTTTTTTATTGGGCAAATCAACTAACTATGCCATTAATCGTATGCTTCATCTCTATGAATTTGTTTGAGGTTTTTCTCGTGGCTTGTCACATTTATGTATTGCACTTAGTTAAGCTTGGTAGTCTCGACATCACTTAGTGGTGTTTTCTCTACTACGGTTCACGAAGGCCTTTATAATAGGATGATGCATGTTAGGGTCTTATGGTTGTTTTCCCGAGTAATTATGTACCTAAGAGGCAACAAGTCTTCACCATGCTTTGAGATTGCTAAATGCCTAGGAAGGAGGTAGTGTGAGGTTGTGTGATCCTTTGTTTATAACCTATTCTTCCGAATAGGTTTGGGGAGGGGGTTACACCGTCATAGACTTGTTTCTGTTTTTCATTTCCGTATCGTGAGTTTGTTTTTTTTTCTTCTCCGTAAATTTTGTGCTCCAACCTATTCTTTCGAATAGGTTTGGGGAAGTCAAGTGAGTCATTTTGTTTCTCTTTTTGTTATGCTACTGCTGGCTAGAAAAAAAAATCGCAAAAAAGAAAAAAAGAGGAAAAAAAGGGAATCTGGAAAGAAAAAAGGAAAAAAAGAAAAGATCCAAAAAAGCAAAGAAAGGGTCCAAAAAAGAAAGCCAAATAGCAGTTAGCAAAGTGTTGAGTCTTTTCCATTCGTGTAATGTTCGTAATCGTGTTTTTCTATTTTTTATCTTTTTGTCTTGAGTGTCATCTGTTCTAGACCACCCTCGTCCTGCCATTCAGGAAGTGATGAATAGCTTAAGACTTTACTTGAGAGATGGGTAGAATAGGGGAGTGTTAACTTTTATAGGGAACCCTCCTTCGTTTGATGAGAGCCAGTACTGGTTCGACCTCTTTTGAGGGAAAGTCTTAACATGGTGGAACAACAGTAAGTCCTCAGTTTCATAGGCACGGGGCAACCATTCGTATCTTAGCATGCTTCATTACGTCGTCACTGACTAGGTCCAGGTAGAGAATGTTACGAGAGACTATCTTGTCTTGACATAGGTGCTTATGTGGATGTGTATAAGTCAATCGAGGTATTCTTCAACCTATATTCATGCTTTGATTTATATGGTATTTGTTCATATGTTTTTTGGTAGATTCAGTAGATTAGTTCATTTTATTTTGCATGAGATTCCATTTTGTGTCTTGCATGTTTTTTGTATTAGAGTCTAGCTTAGTTGCTTGAGGACAAGCAAAGGTTCGGTTTGGGGAGTTTGATGAATGTGTATTTTACACTTTCATTCGAGTCTTTTTCACCTATTTTAGCTATCCTCTATGCTAATTTAGCTATATTTTAGTACATTTTATTAGAATAGTGTCACGTTTCCCTTTAGATTTTATTTTACAGGTTTTGGTTGAAATTCGAGGATTTCCGGGCAATTATATTGAAGTTGACAAGGAATTGGTGTTCCAGAAGCCTATTTGGAGTATCTGAAGGTCTCCGGATAGGATTTGGAGTCTAGGGGCCGAATCTGGAGGTTAGAAGGCTACTAGAAGACAGAAACCGAGTCCGAAAAGGGGAAGAAATCCAAAAACGCATCGAAAACGCGGAATTCCGCGAATTTTTCTCCGGGCGAACCGCCGCAGAGGTGGGGCGAACCGACCCACACCGGACGAACCGCCGGGCGTGTGGGGCGAACCGCCCCACAATAATTCGAGGCCTATATATAGTTGCTCAGTTTTCTCCGAAAATCATATCTTTCCAGACCTACTTTCCCACCTCTCTCTGTAGTTTTAGGTAGGGACTTCCCAGAGCCTGTTCTGGGGGTCCGTAGCTTAGGGGACTCTTTTTCATAGCAGTTTGGAGCTCGTAGGATCGCAATCATCCGGAGATTGACAACCTTCGGTAACTTTGTATCTTACAGTTTTATTCTACTTATTTTATTATATTCTTTCAACATGTTTTCTTCTATGATTTCTGTTGATTGCATGCCTATTATGAGTAGCTAAACTTATCGTTGGTGGTAGTATGTGAATTCTTAGCGAAGGGAAGATAATCATGCTAATGGCTATATCGCGCATTATACTCCGTGTCATTGCTTTATTTCGTCGATCAGGCACAACCTAAATTCTCGTATGTTGTATTAATTATTATGCACAATTGGACCCTCGTCGACCTGTGCGCGAGTTTATCTTCGTAGTGTTGAATAATTACGGAACACATTAGGACAATAGTGATTGACTTGTCAGACCAATTATCTTCGTAGTGCTTAATAATTGCAACAGGACACTAGATTGATTCAAAGATCTCTATGCAAGACCGATGAATTTATGCATGATTATCGACCCGTTATGCTAAGAAGGATCATACTATCACCAATCTCCATTATCTGCTAGAAACCCCTTTTGCTATCTGTCTGCTATTTTATATTCTCTTGTTAAATAGATAAAGCTAGTTATAGTCCTGAGAGAACGACACTCGAGTCATTCTACTACTACACTACGGTTTTCGTTGTAGTTGTGGATTGCCTTTGGCTAAATACAAATTTATTTGACTTAATCCAGAGAACGACATCCGCGTTCATCATCCATCTCGGCCGCCGCCGGTTTTGGTGCACTACTCTTCAAGCGCCGCCGCCGATTCGATCCCCTCCATCCCGTTCGAGCTCTGCCGCCGCCGATCGATCTCGGCCAAGCTCTGTCCGTTCCGACCATTCCGATCCGTCCCGTCCGCCGCCGTGCTCCGTTTCACGTGCTCGGTTCGATCTTAAATTCCTCCGGTAAGCCCTACTCGGTTTTGATTTGCTTGTTGATTCGAATCTGGTTTGATACTTTGATATCAATTCTTATTTTCTTTCCTTGACTCCGATCCGTATTAGCGACGTTCGCCGCCGTACTCTGCCCGTTCGCCGCCGTGCTCCGATTCCATTCGCCGCCGTTTCAGGTTCGTTCGGCCGTTGCTCTGATACCGTTACAGTTGGTATCAGAGCTTGAGTTCAAACTCGAGCTTGCTAGGATAGGATCTTTTGACCTTTGGGGTGTGTGTGAGGGTCCGAGTCGCTGGTTAGGTCTTGCCACTACAAGAAATCAACCATTTAGCGACGGATCCGTAGATATGGCTGCGATCCGTCGCTATTTAGAGACGGATCGCTACTGTTAGCGATGGATAAGAACGAACTGCGCTCTAAGCTCAGTTCGTCCTTAGAAGGATCCAATCCGGCTTTCATTTAGCGACGGATAAGGTTAATCCGTCGCTAATATGGCGACGAATTGACTCATATTTGGTTTTTCTTGTAGTGTGCGCTTTTCTTTTACTTTTCTGATCCGAGTCATACGTACTAACTCTGAACTGTTTCTCCATCTTTTTTGTTCAGATTCTGACATCTTTCTGTTCCGTTTCTGAAATTGAACTTCCGTGGATGCTATGGACTTTGACATAGATATTAACTAGCTAAATACGCATGTGCTTACAGATAGGTATGAGTACCCAAAAGAAGGTCATCCGTTACCGTCTGGTTGAAGGGGAATTTAAGCCCTATACCACCGTTCCCGTCATTGGCATTTACCCTGGCAGCGTGATGGACAGGGTCGTTCGCGAGCGAGACCACTACTGGCTTGAACCATGAAGCTTCAAGACGAAATGGCAACGAAGGATGCGGAGATCAGATTCCTCAAGACGGCTTTACGAGCTACAAAGGAGAACTCCGGCTATGTCTCGTTAACCACAGCTAACCTAGGCACCAAGCCTCGTAAGAGGAAGGCTCGGAGGATGTTTACCGATGGTTGCGGACCTTCACGTGGAGTGGAAGATGAGGAAGAGTCCGAAGAAGAACCCGAGGAGGACCCCTCTAAGGATGAAGGAGAAAATGCACACGTGCCCGAACGACGTTTCGAAGACGATATCGAGGACGTCTATTAGGATAGATGCCCTCTTCGAGCTCGTAACGAATTTCCCTTTTTGCCAAACAAGTTTTTTCTGTTCAGCCTGACTGAAATGTTTATGCTTTTCCATTTACTTGACACTGTGGTTTTTCTGTTTACTCGCTAAGACGAGTAGAGATTGGTTTTTATTTGAATACTTGCATGCTTGGTTTATTGGAGACTATATTGATTACTTGATCTTACGTTTTATTTTGAAGTTCAAGGCATGCTTTCTTTACTGCCAAGTTACTTACATGTTGTAGTAGACTAAGTACTTGCCTTAGTTCCTTTTCTGTTCTTTTTCTAAGTTAGAAATTCGAGGTTGTTGAATCAACTGCTAAGTAGTGCCCTTTTGATAGAACGAGTCGCAAAAACACTCGTGGCACCAGCACCAATGGAAGTGGAGATGACCAACATGCCGAAAATGGAGACCAAGTGGACCGCATCATCGCCGCTTTGGGAAATTTCAGCGAAACCATTCGCCACGTTAGGACACCACCTGTTCAGCCAGCTCCCCCGCCACCACCACCGATTCAGACTATCAATCAAGCTGCTGAACGCTTCACTCAATTTCATCCTGACAGGTTCGAGGGGACACCGGACGCCCGTAAGGCTGAGCTCTGGCTAGAGAGCATGGAGAACTTATTCTCGATTCTGCACTATCCGGACGAGAGAAAGATCAAACTTGCAGCTTTCCAATTCGTGGGAGCAGCCAGGAACTGGTGGAGGACCGTGAATGCAATATGGAGGCAAGAGAAAGTTGCCCTCACCTGGGAGAACTTCACCAAGGATTTCATGGACAAGTACGTGCCTCGCCTGGTCCGCGAGAACAGGAGAGATGAGTTCCAGGCTTTGGTGCAAGGGAACATGAATGTTGCCGACTACGACTCTGAATTTACCCAGCTGTTGAAGTATGTGCCACACTTTCAGAACGATGAGAGGGAGAAGGTGCGCCACTTTGTGAAGGGTCTGAACTCCGAGATCCGTTACAGTCTGTTTGGGACTAACATGCCTACCTACCTCAAGGCTGTTGAGCTCGCTTCCGAGGTAGAAGGTGGTCTAAAGGAAATCAAGATGGCTGATAGGCCGTACTCTAGCAAGATGAGCTACTCTAGTTCTTCTGGGAACCATGGCGGTGGAAGCCAATCTGGGTACAAGAGGGAGAGCCGAGGTGGGTATCAAACTGGATATCAGGCACCACCGGCGAAGTATCCCCGTAATCAGCAGGACAACCGCCCCCGTAATGCCACTGGAGGGTCTGGACAGTCATCCCAAGCAAGGAAAAACTGCAACTACTGTGGAGGAGTCAATCATGATGAGAACAACTGCTGGAAGAGACAAGGCTTGTGTCTGACTTGTGGGAGCAAGGATTACAAGATCAGCCAGTGTCCGAACCGTCATGCAATTGTGTAAGGGGGAAGACCAGGAGGCTATGCTCCGAGAAATGAAGGAAAGGGCACTATAGCTAAGCCCCGAGTTTACAGCATCGGTGGTCATGAAGTTCCTGACGCCGCGAAAGTGGTTGAAGGTACGCTTCTGATTGCCCAAACTTCTTCTAAAGCTTTATTTGATCCTGGTGCTACACATTCTTTTATTGTTGTAGTTTTTGCTGAGTCACTCGTTTTACCGTACAAAGTTTTGCCTCACGCTTTAGAAGTATGTACGCCTTTGGGAGCTAGTTTAATCACTAAGAAGTTCATCGAGCGTTGCGAAATTTCTATCCTATGAAGAACTTTCCCTGCTGACCTTATCTTTCTACCTCTTTCGACCTACGATGTTATTTTGGGTATGGATTAGTTGTCTGAGCACTACGCACAACTGAATTTTCGTACCAAGGCTATATCCCTGGGAAAACCTGGAGAAGAGAAAGTTATGTGGAAAGGAGATAAGAAGAAGGATGAGAAGTTTCTGCTGTCTGCTATGGAAGCTAGGAAGCTGTACGTGAAGGCTGCTACCTTCTTTTTGGCATATCTGATCAATAAGCCTAAGGATCAATGATGAACGTATTTTTGACGCGTTCATCTTGTCTTTTTTACCTTCTTTTGCTACCTTTTAACCTTGTTTTTTGGTTAGTTTTGTAGAATAGTGTCACGTTTTGTGTTTTTGCATTTCCAGGACCTTAGGTACGAAATGGCGTTTTTGGAGCTAAAAACGAGCTTTTTGATAGAAATGGCTCCGTTGAAGTTCCTTGATCTCCACGGCTTGTTCGTGAGTGTTTGAGCATCAATAAGCATCGAGAAGGATGAGTCCAAGGCACCCGAGGGCCGTACGAGGGCAAAAAGATTGAGTTGGAAGACAAAAATCTGCCCAGGAGCCAAGCTAAGCGCCTGGAATAGTGAAGCGCTCCGCTTCATTTTCCAGGAGCTTTGGCACAGCAGCCAAGCGAAGCGCTTGGAGGGCCAAAGCGCTTCGCTTGCCAAGCGCTCCGCTTGGCCTCTCCAGGCGGTCCGCTTGGCAGCAGTTACATTTTCGGATTTCCTTCTTAGAACTGATCTTCTGTTACTTTTTTGATACTTTTGAACTGTAGCTTCGTTTTGGAGAGCTCCTAAGTCCCAAAACTCAGTGAAAACTCAGATTTCATTGTATTTTAGATTGGATTAAAAGTTTTGGCATAGTATTTCATTCATTGTTTCATCTACGGAGAGGTTTTCATCAATACCCACCGATTAGTGACAGCTTGGTGGTAACATTGTATCATTATCTCTTGTCTAGTAGTTTGATTTGATGTATTCTATTTACAATTCATATGATTTAATGTCTATGTTGATGAATATGAGTAGCTAAATCCTTTGTGTTGGTGGTAGAATGTAGAATATGCATGCTATGGGTTATGTTTATGCTTACATGAGATTGTGATTCAATGTTGCTGCAAATCCTTTCATATGATTCTTAGTTGCCTATAAAATATATTCGAATTGAGTATAGTGACAAACTCTTGGTCAATGAAAGCTATAGGATTGTATGTTAGAGATTTGCAGCATGCTAGATAAATGGTGTTAGTGACAAGCACCTCTAAAGTATTGATAGTGGTCTTTTATGATGTGTGTCTTGAAAGTTACCTAGACGAGTTGCTTAGCAGACTTGATCGAAGGTTTTACGCACTGAACTTGTGAGCATATTCGTAACCCATGCATGTGTATTTGATTTCTACCACCAACCATTTTCCAAACTTGATTACAACAATCTGATTTCTCGTTGCTTTGTTCTAAGAAAGCAATTCTACAAACATTTGAACTCGTTGACTGAAATTACTAGCAAAAACCACAAACAAAGCCACGTTAGGTCCCGAGAGAACGACACTCGGGGAAAACTTGCCATTGCACTCTAGTTTGTGTAGTGATAAGTGTTCTTTGGCTTTTAAAACAAATTTAATTGGTGAAAAACGACATCATCAATTTGGCGCCGTTGCCGGGGACTTAACTCCTTTGGTTGGTGTTTTTGTTTTGGTTTTTCAGCCAACATCACTTTCTCACCCCATTTCTTTCCCCCTATTTCTTTGTGCTTAATTCTATGTGTTCTGGTTTTGTTTCACTAACGGGAACTAATCCTTGTATGAGTGTTGTGTTGATTGCACTAGATTTCAGGCGAGATGGCTGAGCAACCACTGAAGTTACTCTCAAAAGTTACGGTTGGGCCTAGTGGTCCAGCTGTTGTTCTCAATGATGCAACGAGGAATCTGGAGCTTAAAGGACACGTGTTTCAGCAATTACCCAAGTTCTATGGCATGGACAATGAGGACGTCATTGGGTATTTGAATGACTTAGAGGATTTCGTGCTCTACTTGCCTAGACCGGATGATGGAATTACTGATGATGATTTGCGGATGAAGGTTTTCGCTATGTGGGAGTTGGGGATAGAGTGAAGGCTTGGTTGAGATCCTTAGAAGCTGGATCTTTGACCACATGGGCTCAAGTGTTTGAAAAATTTATGGATCGGTATTATCCCGCTTCCAAGACTATGGTTATGAAGAGACAAATCAGCACTTTTGAGCAGAAGTATGATGAAGCTTTCCATGAGGCTTATGATCGGTTTAAGGGGTTGCAATATCGGTTCCCACATCACGGCTTCGATGGAGGTCAGCTCATCCAATTCTTCTATAATGGTTTGCATCCTGGTGTTCAAGCACAAGTGGATAGCATTTGTGGAGGAAGCATGGGAGAGTTGTTTCCGAGTCAAGCTCAAGCTAAGTTGGATATAATGTACCGGAATTCTCAGAATCGGAATATAAGAGCCAAGATTCATTCAAAAGAACCTAGAGAAGAACCCATAGCGGCTTTTGAAGAGAAAGTGGGTTGTGGTGATGACTATGAGCAAGGATTCGCAAGTCAACGTCAACATGCTGAGGTAAACTATTGGGTACCTGGATATGCTCCATCCACTTTGGTCGCCATGGTGCAAAGCTTGGTAGAAAAGACCAACAAGTTTATGGAATCTTATTACAAGAATCAGGTTATGAACGAGAAGCGGTTTGAGAACTTGGAGGCTAGTACTTCTTCTCTTAACAGGAAGTTGCAAGAGCTCATTGATATAGGAGCTAGTCCTGAGCAAGAGAAGCTTTTGGGTAATACCGAGAGAGCTATGGCCATCACGGTGGTCACTAATATTCCAATTGAGATCACGGTCACAAGAGAAGGAGCACGAGTAGAGGTTCCAAGTAGCAAGAAAATCTCTGAGCCTTGCGTTGGTAACGAGAAGCCTAAGCCCTCTATGGTTGAGGAAGAAGCTTCACATATTGAAGAAGAAAGCTCATCGTCTGAGGATGAGATGGTGGAAGTACCCGCACTTGAGAGCTTCGATGTGGAAATCGGTCTTGGCACGAAGGATGGTATATTGGCTACATTGGATACAGGAGCTGGAGTCAATGTCTTGCCGATGAATGTGTATGAAGAATCCCGGTTGACTGGTTTGAAGCCTATGAAAGCTATGGTTCAACTTGCTGATGGGTCTATGAGGAGACCTTTGGGAGTTCTCGAAGACTTGGTTATTAGAGTTGCCGGTGTTGAGGTGAAGACGAGCTTCATAGTTATGCCGACTTCGGAAGCCAATCTTAAGGATGTGGTTCTGTTGGGAAAAGCCTTCATCAATAAGGTGCACATGGTGATTGACATGTACCGTCGTACATGTAGTTTTGAGGTAGATGGCAAGCGCACATGTTGCGAGCCATTGTTAATTCATGTGTTGAGAAGACTTGCACTAACAAACTTATAGGATACTTTGGTCCTCTATTCCTTCGTTCAAATGTGCAAGGATTTCACCGATTAAAGAGGGCATTGATGGGGAAGTCTAGTACCCAATATGAATTCAACCCCAATTGAGCCTTGAAGAGTCGAGCCAACGACGTGTAAACAAAGGCGCTTCTCGGGAGGCAACCCGAGGTGGTAAGTGTTTTGCATTTGGTTAGCTTTCTTTGTGTTTGTAGTTGTGGCCTGTGTGCCTTTTGTCGTGATTAGTATAGTCTAGTTTTTGTCTTGGTGCCTTAGGTGATTTAAGATAGGAAAAAACGTTGAAAATATGGAAACAGAGCCAAGCGAAGCGCTTGGAAGGGCCAAGCGGCCCATTTGAATTTTCAGAAAGTTACAAAACTTTCTGGAAATTCAAGCGGAGCGCTTGGAAACCTCCCAAGCGCTCCGCTTACCAAGCGGACCGCTTGGCTCCAGCCAAGCGGTCCGCCTGGACCCTGTACCCATATTTTCCTCATTTTTTCCATTCTTCTCACCTTTGAGCACCCGTTTTCACTTGTTTCTTGAGTCTTTTCAGGTACTACTCTTCTACAGGAGTTGGACACGAACCTTTATATCAGGGAAGTGTACTTTCAATCCAATTTTTCCTTTCTTGTCAACTTTTCTTTACTCGAGGACGAGCAGAAGTTTAGGTTTGGGGAGGGGTCATTGGATTTTCAGTACTATGTGCTCTTTTGGTTTCGTACGTGCCTGTTGTCAGCTCAAGTTCTTGTGATTTGTCGTGTTTTTCAGTTTTTGCATGCATATCATCCCTAGATTAGTTGTTGCACGTTGTTGTGTGTGGAGTTTATTGCCAAGTCTTTTGAACTTTTTTATTGAGTAGACTAAGTGTTTATGACCATTGATCGTATGTTGCATCACTTTGCAAGTAGTTTGAGGCTTGTCTCGCTTGGTTTGACACATTCGCATGTGCACTAGTTAAGCTTAGTAGTCTCGACATCACCTTGAGTGGTGTTTCTTCTGCTGCGGTTCACGATGGCCTTATAAAATGATGCATGTTAGAGTCTATGGTTGTAACCCGTGTAATTATGTACGTAACAGGCGACAAGTTCTTCACCTCGATTAGAGATTGCCAAATGCCTAGGAAGGAGGTAGTGTGAGGTGTGCGATTCCTTGTATTGAACCTATTCTATCGAATAGGTTTGGGGAGGGGGTTGCTTCGTTGATCTTGTCTTTCGTCTTTGAGTCGTTGTAAAGTTTCATTTTTCTTTTTCTTTTTGTTTGTGTCCCAACCTATTCTTTCGAATAGGTTTGGGGAGGTGTCTTTGTAAAAGAGTCTTTTCTTTTCCTTTTTCGTCTTTGTGCTCAAACCTATTCTAACCTATTCTTTCGAATAGGTTTGGGGAGGTGTTTTTGACACTTAGTACTGCTGCTTGCCCCTATATAAAAAAAAAAAGAAAGAGAAAAAGAAAAGAAGAAAAAAAAAAGGAGAAAAGAAAAAGAGAAAATAAAAAAAAAAAAAGAAGAAAGAAAATAAAGAATAAGACCCAAAAGCAAAAGAAGTGTCGTTGCAAGCCAAAAGCAGTCTCGTAGTGTCAAGTGTCATGTAAATATTTTGTTATTGTGAAGTTATCGAGTTGTAAATTCTAATCTTTCGTTTCGTGTCGCCTTTGTCCAAGGCCTGTTCTTGACCACCCTCGTCTTGCTATTCAAGAAGTGGTTGAAGGAGACTCATTCGTTGAGAGTCTCGGTAGAATAGGGGAGTGTCTTCTCTTTCTAAGGAACCCTCCTTCGTTTGATGAGAGCCAGTATTGGTTCGTCCTCTCTTGAGGAAAAGTCTCGCTTGGTGAACAGTAGTAAGCCCTCGGTTTCATAGACACGGGGCAATTGTAGTATGATAACATGCATCATTGTGTCGTCACTGACTAGGTCCAGGTAGAAGATGTTAAGAGAGACTCCTTTGTTTAACCAAGTGCACATGAGAATGTGTATATTCGCAATCGAGGCATTCTTCAACCTACTTGCATGTCATGCTCATTTGGTTTTGTTCATAAGAATTTGGTAGATTCAATAGATTAGTTCACTTTACTTGGCATGAGACTCCTTTTGTGTTGCATTTAGGATAGTTTGTTGCTTGAGGACAAGCAAAGGTTTGGTTTGGGGAGTTTGATGAACGTATTTTTGACGCGTTCATCTTGTCTTTTTACCTTCTTTTGCTACCTTTTAACCTTGTTTTTTGGTTAGTTTTGTAGAATAGTGTCACGTTTTGTGTTTTTTGCATTTTCAGGCACTTAGGTACGAAATGGCGTTTTTGGAGCTAAAAACGAGCTTTTTTTATAGAAATGGCTCCGTTGAAGTTCCTTGATCTCCACGGCTTGTTCGTGAGTGTTTGAGCATCAATAAGCATCGAGAAGGATGAGTCCAAGGCACCCGAGGGCCGTACGAGGGCAAAAAGATTGAGTTGGAAGACAAAAATCTGCCCAGGAGCCAAGCTAAGCGCCTGGAATAGTGAAGCGCTCCGCTTCATTTTCCAGGAGCTTTGGCACAGCAGCCAAGCGAAGCGCTTGGAGGGCCAAAGCGCTTCGCTTGCCAAGCGCTCCGCTTGGCCTCTCCAGGCGGTCCGCTTGGCAGCAGTTACGTTTTCGGATTTTCTTTCTTAGATCTGATCTTCTGTTACTTTTTTTGATACTTTTGAACTGTAGCTTCGTTTTGGAGAGCTCCTAAGCCCCAAAACTCAGAGAAAACTCAGATTTTGATTGTATTTTAGATTGGATTAAAGGTTTTGGCATAGGATTTCATCCATTGTTTCATCTACGGAGAGGTTTTCATCAATATCCACCGATTAGTGACAGCTTGATGGTAACATTGTATTATTATCTCTTGTCTAGTAGTTTGATTTGATGTATTCTATTTACAATTCATATGATTTGATGGCTATGTTGATGAATATGAGTAGCTAAATCTTTTGTGTTGGTGGTAGAATGTAGAATATGCATGCTATGGGTTATGTTTATGCTTACATGAGATTGTGATTCAATCTAGCTGCAAATCCCTTCACATGATTCTTAGTTGCCTATAAAATATATTCGAATTGAGTATAGTGACAAACTCTTGGTCAATGAAAGCTATAGGATTGTATGTTAGAGATTTGCAGCATGCTAGATAAATGGTGTTAGTGACAAGCACCTCTAAAGTATTGATAGTGGTCTTTTATGATGTGTGTCTTGAAAGTTACCTAGACGAGTTGCTTAGCACACTTGATCGAAGGTTTTACGCACTGAACTTGTGAGCATATTCGTAACCCATGCATGTGTATTTGATTTCTACCACCAACCGTTTTCCAAACTTGATTACAACAATCTGATTTCTCGTTGCTTTGTTCTAAGAAAGAAATTCTACAAACATTTGAACTCGTTGACTGAAATTACTAGCAAAAACCACAAACAAAGCCATGTTAGGTCCCGAGAGAACGACACTCGGGGAAAACTTGCCATTGCACTCTAGTTTGTGTAGTGATAAGTGTTCTTGGCTTTTAAAACAAATTTAATTGGTGAAAAACAACATCACCAATCAACCTAAAATCGGGGAGGTTAGAGTGGTTAAGGAATTTAAGGGAGTTTTCCTTGAGAAGTTGGATTTCGTACCCCCTGAACGAGAAGTTGAATTTAGTATTGATCTGGTACCTGGCACCGCACCCATTTCGAAGTCACCCTATACAATGGCACCTGCTGAGCTTAAAGAACTTAAGACACAACTGCAAGATCTGGTTGATAACGGTTTTGTTAGGCCTAGTTCTTCGCCTTGGGGATCACTGGTTCTGTTTGTAAAGAAGAAGGATGGTAGTATGAGGATGTGCATCGACTACCGAGGCCTTAACCAAGTCACCGTAAGGAACAAGTACCCCCTACCTCGTATTGAGGAACATTTCGATCAATTGGAAGGTTCGAAGGTTTACTCGAAGCTTGATCTACGGCAAGGCTATTATCAAGTTAGAGTACGGGAAGAAGACATCCCTAATACTTCTCTGAACTCGAGGTATGGTCATTATGAGTTTGTGGTGATGCCGTTTGGCCTTACGAATGCCCCAGCTGTGTTCATGGATTTGATGCACCGAGTTTTTCAGCCGTATTTGGATCAGTTTGTTGTTGTTTTCATCGATGATATTCTCGTTTACTCGAAATCCGAAGAGGATCATGAGAAACATCTTCGAATTGTCTTGGAAACTCTACAGAACAACAAGTTGTATGCCAAATTCAGCAAGTGTGAGTTTTGGCTAGATAAAGTAGCCTTTTTAGGGCACATTATCTTTGGAGAAGGTTTGGAAGTCGACCCATCGAAGATTGAGTCAATAGTTAACTGGAAGAGACCCAAATCTCTCACTGAGGTGAGGAGTTTTCTCAGTTTGGCTGGTTACTATCGCCGTTTTGTGAAGCATTATTCGAAGAGCTGGACCCTTGTCCTCTCTAACAGGGAAAAATCCTAAGTTCGTTCGGAGTGACAAGTGTGAGGAAAGCTTCGAAGAGCTGAAGAAGAGACTGACCACTGCTCCCATACTAGCTCTTCCCGAGGGAACCAACGACTTTCACTACTAGAAAAATTGAGATTAGTGACGACGCATAACCATGCGTCGCTAATTTTAGCGACCCATAGCCCATGCGTCGCTAATTAGCGACCCTTAAGCTTTGGTCGCTAAATTAGCGACGCATGGTTATGCGTCGCTAATTTTAGCGACCCATAACCATGCGTCGCTAATTTAGCGACCAAAGCTCAATGGTCGCTAATTAGCGACGCATGGGCTATGGGTCGCAAAAACTACATAATTTTCAAGTGGGTCTCCTCACATTCAACTGGTGCTATAGGGCTCATCTGTTATCGGATTGGTGCGAATAAGCTACCGGTTGATACCTCGTTGAGTTATCTACGCGTGGACGTTGATTTGAGATTGATTCAATATTGTATGAAGGAGTTATGGATGAAATGGCTAGACTGCACTAATCTTGCACACTTGAACGACTCCAAAATCTTTATTCGAACTTCTGAATATGTGCTTCTAAGGTAAGTCTAAGTTTTTCCCAAATGAAATTCTTGGCATAAATCGAACTACGGTCACTCACGAACATATCCATGGAGATCGAGAAACTTCAACAAGATCACTTTGCAGCGTTTTAAGCTCAAAATCACAGTTTCGTACCTAAGTGCTTGAAACATGAAAAACATCAAAACGTGACACTATTCTACAAAACTAAAAGAAAAAACACTTAAGAAATAAGGAGTGCACAGAGAATATAAAATAACACCAAAACTGAAGTCCGTAACTAAGTAACCCCAACCGTTCGAAAATAAACTATTAGTGTCTAAGTAACTCAACAGTTAAGAAATAAATAAAAAAAATTAAAATTTAGTGACCTATTCCTTAGATAGTCCACTTAGTAATTGAGATATCTCAAACCGTATGAAGATATAAACGGTTTATAAATATAAACATATGGAAGTGACTATGAAGAGCAATAACTATATATTATCTAGAACTTATACAAGAATTATCACAAGTATTGGTAGCCGAGTGGTAAGGGTGTTGGGTTAGTAAGGTGTTGGGTAAGGATGTCCTAGGTTCGAAACCTAGGAAACACAAGGTGGAGTAGAGAGGAGAATTTATTTTTAATAAAATTTTCTAGAAATTAGCGACGCATAGAATGGGTCGCTAATTTAGCGACGCATGGCCCATGCATCGCTAATTTTAGCGACCCATAGCCCATGCGTTGCTAAATTAGCGACGCACGGCCCATACGTCGCCTCGCCATTTAGCGACCAGCCATTTAGCGACGCAATTTCTATGCGTCGCTAATGGGTTAAGCGACGCATGTGGAGCTGTTTAGCGACGCATGGGAGCGTCACTAAACCCAGTTTTTCTTGTAGTGTTTGTGGTTTACACTGATGCTTCAAAGGAAAGTTTGGGTTGTGTACTGATGCAACGTGAAAAGGTGATAGCGTATGCTTCGAGGAAGTTGAAGCCTTATGAAAGAAATTACCCAACCCATGACCTTGAGCTAGCTGCTATAGTCTTTGCTTTGGGAAAGTGGAGACACTACCTTTATGGTCCTGAGTTCACCATCCTCACTGATCATAAGAGCTTGAAGTATGTGTTCACACAAAAGGAGTTGAACATGAGACAACGACGATGGATGGAATTTCTGGGCGATTACACTTGTACCATTCGATACCACCCTGGTAAGGCCAATGTAGTCGCTGATGCCATAAGTCATAGGGTACATGTGTCAAATCTCGAAGTATCCAACTTGACTTGTATGTTCGCCAATATCACTTTGAGGTATGAGCTGGCAGGTAGAATTCTTGAAGCCCAAGAGCATGATGAGGAGCTTCAAGACATCAAAGCACATATCACTGAACCTCGCAATGCGAAATTCTCTATTGATGAGAATGGAGCTCTAAGGTTTCAAGGTAGATTCTGTGTGCCTTCTGATGAAGAGCTTAGGCGTCTAATTTTAGATGAAGCTCATAAATCTAAGTACTCGATGCACCGTGGAGGAAACAAAATGTATGAAGATTTAAAGAAGGTTTACTGGTGGACTAATATGAAGCGAGATATTTCACAGTTTGTGCAAAGTTGTTTGGTCTGCCAGCAAGTAAAGGTTGAACACCAGAAACCGGGAGGTTTACTACAACCACTCGAGATTCCACAGTGGAAATGAGAGATGATCACTATGTATTTTTTAACTGGTCTACCGGTAGCTAGGCGTGGTTTTGATAGTGTTTGGGTTATTGTCGATAGGTTGACAAAATCGGCACACTTTCTGCCTGTGAAAACCACCTACACTTCCGAGAAATTAGCTGAGGTTTATCGTGATGAGATAATTAAGCTACATGGCACTCCGGTGAGTATTGTATCCGATAGAGATCCGAAATTTGTTTCGAGGTTTTGGAAGCAAGTACACGAAGGTTTAGGTACTAAGTTGAACTTTAGTACCGCAGCACATCCGCAAACAGATGGTCAATCCGAGAGGACCATTCAAACTCTGGAGGATCTATTGAGGTTGTGTGTGCTCGATCACCAAGGAAGTTGGGCACAACATTGGTCGTTGGTTGAGTATGCTTATAATAATAGTTATCAAGCATCGATTGGGATGACACCATTTGAAGCACTATATGGTCGGAAATGGAGATCACCGCTGTACTGGGATTTGGAGGACCGGATTTCTACACCGGTAGCTAGAGAGAGGACTCTCAATGAGATGATACAAGAAACCTTGGAAAATGTTAGGCTTATCTGAGACAAATTGAGAACTGCTCAGAGTAGACAAAAGAGTTACGCCGATAATCGTAGACGAGATTTGGAGTTTGAAGTTGAGAACTGAATCCTCGTTACGTTGGACCATATGATGCAACGGAGTTTGTCAGACTCAATTAATCAAATAAATTTGTTATTTAGCCAAAGGCAATTCACAACTACAACGAAAACCGTAGTGTAGCAGTAGAATGACCTCGAGTGTCGTTCTCTAAGGACTATAACTAGCTTTATCAAATCTAAATTAGAATATAAAAAACAGCAGACGGTAAAGCAAGGAGTTTTTCTAGAAGATAATGGAGATTGGTGATAGTATGGTCCTTCAAAGCATAACGGGTTCATAATCATGCGTAAATTCCTCGGTTTCGCATGCAGATCTTTGATCAATAAATTGTCCTGTTGCAATTATTAAACACTACGAAGATATAGATACTGACAAGCTTTTTCGGGAAATTCCATGTTTTCAACGCGTTTTTGGATTTCTTCCCCTTTTCGGACTCGGTTTCTGACTTCTAGTGGCCTTCTAACCTCCAGATTCGAACCCTAGACTCCAAATCCTATCTGGAAACCTTCAGATACTCCAAATAGGCCTCTGGAACACCAATTCCTTGTCAACTTCAATATAATTGCCCTGAAATCCTCGTTTTGCAACCAAAACCTGTAAAATAAAGCTAAAGGGAAACGTGACACTATTCTAGTAAAATGCACTAAAATATAGCTAAATTAACATAGAGGATAGCTAAAATAGGTGAAAAAGACCTAAATGAAAGTGTAAAATACACATTTATCAAACTCCCCAAACCGAACCTTTGCTTGTCCTCAAGCAACTAAGCTAGACTCTAATGCAAAAAACAATGCAACACATAAAATGGAGTCTCACGCCAAATAAAATGAACTAATCTACTGAATCTATCAAAAAATATATGAACAAAAACCATATAAATCAAAGCATGAATATAGGTTGATGAATACCTCGATTGACTTATACACATCCACATAAGCACTTATGTTAAGACAAGATAGTCTATCGTAACATTCTCTACCTGGACCTAGTCAGTGACGACGTAATGAAGCATGCTAAGATACGAATGGTTGTCCCGTGCCTATGAAACTGAGGACTTACTACTGTTCACCAAGTTTAAGACTTTCCCTCAAATAGGTCGAACCAGTACTGGCTCTCATCAAACGAAGGAGGGTTCCCTATAAAAGATAACACTCCCCTATTCTACCCATCTCTCAAGCAAAGTCTTAAGCTATTCACCACTTCCTGAATGGCAGGACGAGGGTGGTCTAGAACAGATGACACTCAAGAACAAAAGATAAAAAATAGAAAATTACAACACGATTACGAACATTACAAGAATTGGAAAATGAGACACAACACCTCGCTAAACTGCTATTTGGCTCTTCTTTTTGGACCCTTCTTTGCTTTTTTGGGGTCTTTTTTTTTTTTTTCTTTCCAGTTCCTTTTTTTCTTTTTCTTTTTTCCTGGAATTTTCTTTTCTCTTTTTTTCGATTTTTTCTTTAGCCAGAAGTAGCACCACGAAAAAGAAACAAAATGACTCACACGACTTCCCCAAACCTATTCGAAAGAATAGGTTGGAGTACAAAATTTACGAAAAAGGAAAAAACAAACTCACAATACGGAAATAAAAAACGAAAAACAAGTCTAATAATGGTGGAACCCCCTCCCCAAACCTATTCGGAAGATTATGTTATAATCAAAGTATCACACAACCTCACACTACCTCCTTCCTAGGCATTTAGCAATCTCAAAGCATGGTGAAGACTTGTTGCCTCTTAGGTACATAATTACTCGGGAAAACAACCATAAGACCCTAACATGCATCATCCTATTATAAAGGCCTTCGTGAACCGCAGTAGAGAAAACACCACTAAGTGATGTCGAGACTACCAAGCTTAACTAAGTGCAATACATAAATGTGACAAGCCAAGCGAGAAAAACCTCAAACAAATTCATAGAGATGAAGCATATGATTAATGGCATAGTTAGTTAATCTACCCAATAAAAAAGTTCAAAAAATTCGGCAATAAACTCCATATAAAACATGCAAGACTATCCTAGGAAAGCAGTAAACGTGCAAATGCAAAAAATTTCACGAGTTTATCATAAGCAAGATAAGTATAGAGATAACCAGCGATAACCTCCTCCCCAAACCTGAACGTCGTCGCTCGTCCCGAACGTCGAAAGTGGATTCAAGGTGAGAGCTAATGCTTGTATAAGTGACCTATAATACTCAATCAAACTCGTGAGAAAACAAATCAAAACATACTAACCTTCAGTGGAGGCGGTAAGGGTATGCTCAAGGTGATCAACCTCCCTTTGGTCAGTGGATATCTCGAAGTATGGCTTCATTCGCTGGCCATTCACCTTGAAGGTATTGCCCGTCTTTGGATCAAAGAGTTTTACAGCTCCATGGGGAGCAACTTTGATAATTTCGTACGGTCCATCCCAACGATTACGGAGCTTTCCAGGAAATAGTCGAAGGCGAGAATTAAATACCAAAGCTTTTTGTCCAGGAATCAATTCCTTATGTACTATACCACGATCATGATACTTCTTAGTACGTTCCTTGTAGATTTTGGCATTTTCGTAAGCACCTAGTCGTAATTCATCGAGCTCATCTAATTGCAACAATCGTTCCTTGCCAGCTTTTCTTATATCAAGATTGAGTGCATTTATAGCTCAATATGCCTTGTGTTCCAGTTCTACGGGGAGATGACATGCTTTCCCATACACAAGTCTGTACGGAGTGGTCCCGATCACCATCTTGTAGCTAGTCCTGTATGCCCAAAGTGCATCATTCAATTTTCCTGCCCAATCTTTCCTACTAGGCTTTACTACTCGCTCCAGGATCTTCTTGATTTGACGGTTGCTGACTTCGACTTGTCCCGATGTGTGTGGGTGATACGGTGTAGCGATACTATGGTGGACACTGTATCTCTTAAGAAGGGAGGCAAACGTTCTATTGACGAAGTGTGACCCTCCATCACTGATGATTGTCCTAGGGCACCCAAATCTTGAGAATATTACCTCCTTCAAGAACTTCATAACCACTGCGCCGTCATTTGTTTTTGTAGGAATTGCTTCCACCCATTTAGTCACATAGTCCAATGCAACAAGAATGTATACATAGCCTCCACTTGATGGAAATGGTCGCATGAAATCAATGCCCCATACATCGAAAGGTTCTACCACTAGATTCCCTTGGAGGGGCATTTCGTCTTTCTTGCCAATACTACCTCCTCGTTGACATGGGTCGCAATTCTTCACAAAACTTCGAGCATCTTTGTATATTTTTGGATAGAAAAATCCTGCTTGCAGCACCTTACGAGCTGTTTTCAACCCACTGTAGTGTCCTCCACAGTTAAGCTCATAACAATGGCTCAGCACACTTTGTTTCTTTTCTTGTGGCACGCATCTCCTTAGAATTGATAGTGTATATGTCCTAGAGACAGTCCTTACTAAGGGCATGGTGCCCTTATAGAGGGCATATATGTACTATTACACAGGTCAACGTAATATAATATATGTTTGTTGCATTTTACTGTTGAGTATCGCTTTCATATTTATATTACACCAGGCTGCAGCATGTAATATCTTTATTACTGTCTGTATTGATATTAAACATGTCCCCTCGGATAGATGACCGATCACATAGATAGTGGGAGCTATGTTGGGAGCTATGTGAGTTATCATCTATCCCAAACTCTCCCTAGTCGAGGTTCATCTCGGATGTGGGGGTCTGAATGAACCAGACAAGACTAGTATGTGTGGAGGTTATACTTGTTGGAGCAAGTGTGAGCCGATCCCACGGCCACGGAACGGATTGTTGGACAATCGAGAAACGTTCCCATAACTGCGCATAGTTGTTCGAAGAAGCTTTATCGAACAATGGAAGTACCCACCGGACACTCCCATCGATGTATACTCTACACCGAAGTGTCTATGGGAACCAGTGAGTTGTCGAAGTGATGCCATTCTTCCTTTGTACTTACAGGACTTTATCATCACATTTGTTGCCCCATATCCTTGGTGGACTCGTCGATGTCAGCTCTGAATAAGCAGCTGACCTAAGACACGATCCAAGATTATGGCTAAATACAAATGGGGGTGATAAGTGATTCTGTGAAGGATTCATCTCTCAAGTGTAGCACAGGAGGGCACTGCTCATAGTCTGCATAGTTGTGTTGGTAAAGTCACTGGCCAGTGCAAATGATATATTATGATGGTCATAAGTATATCTTAACCAAGCAACTCCCTGAGACGCCCGTGGATGTATTATTGGGATAGACACTTCATCGATCCTAGATACGTTCGAGCAAGTCAGATGAAGGGACGTTACCATCGCCGCGTTGAGCGCAACAGATTTCGCAACGAAAGGGTTAGCTTTGAGAAACTTCTCAAACGTCCTCACGTATTAATATTGCAAATGGAACCGTCTAGGAATTCCATGTTGCCTAGTCAAGGACTTGCTTAATACGGTGAGGCCTTATGGGTCACACTATGTGGTGATTCAGTCTATCAGAATATCCTTGAAGATGGAATCGCAATTAATTTGGAATTAATTGTGATTGATGGATTATAATTGATTTGGAATTAATTGTAATATTTGGTGGCTCGATTAATGATTTGGAATTATTAATTGAATTGGCTAATTAATTGTATTTTATGTAAATACAATTAAAGATTATATTTTGGAAATATAATGGAGATTTGATTACAAAGGATATGTTAATTTAGAATTCACATATGCACTTGGGCAAAATCTACTTGGAGTTTGAATTGCCTTAGAACTATAAGTGGGTCCCAAAATTGGGACCCACCTACTGTCCCTAGGAAGCGCGCGCGCGCGCAGGAGCTGGGTAGGGGAAGGAGTTCGACTCCTTCCTCTATTAGAAGTCCAAGGCATAAGTTAGATTTTCCTGATTGAGTTTTAATTTCATTGGGAATGAATCTAGACTTGATATTGGTTTCCTTGTGCGATAAGAATTAGATTCTTATTCCTTTACGAAGTCTAATGGCTTATGCTTTAGGCTTCTATAGACTACTATATATAGTAGACTATTAGAGAGCTTTGGATACAGTTTTGCACACAGTTATTCTACCCAGTTTTCTTAGAGAAAATAAAATCTCTCCCCTCCTCTCTAAAGCCACACGCGCGCGCCACCTCTGCCGAAGGAATCGCCGCCCCGTCCTCTTGGTCACACAAAGAATATCCTAGCATTCTTCCGATAGGCTGTTCATCCGTGGATACCAAGGTTGAGGTTCTAGGAGCTGGAAACTAACTCTTATTGTCTTGCAGATATACAGAGTATTGCAGATATCTTCGACTTCGACGAAGGAGAAGATACACCGGAATATTACGAAGACTTGGAAGCTGCTTTGGAAGTAAGGTTAGTCTTCTAATTGACGTGTTTATATATATACGACATATGCATAATCAATTAACCTGTATGTTAAGAAAATTTTTGAAATTCCGCTGCGTACCCTAGGGGTAACTCTGACCGTATTTTCTTACAAGAATCCCATCAGCTCCTTCCTTGAACAGATGCGGATCATCCCATATGTAAGTCCTGCTACGCTTGGCAAGAGCTCTCTTGTCTGAGACTGAAAAGTTAGTGGGGCAAACATTCATAGCCAAATAGTTTACAATATCTGCATACCATGGATCTTCATTAGCCTTCATTAAGTGCTCATCAGGAAGGTCCTCATTGATGGGTATCGAATCCACAGGGATATTGGGTATTCTAGATAAATGATCTGCTACTAAATTCTCCCTACCAGCTCTATCTACTATGGTCAAATCAAAGTCTTGCAGCAAAAGGACCCAATGAATTAATCTAGGTTTAGAATCTTGCTTATCTATCAAATGTCTCAAAGCAGCATGATCAGTATGGACATTCACAGAGTGGCCAATTAAATAAGACCTAAACTTTTGTAAAGCAAAGACAACAACTAAAAATTCCTTTTCAGTAGTTGTATAATTAACTTGCGCAGAGTCTAGAGTCTTACTAACATAATAAATCACACGATACTGCTTATCAACTTTTTGGCATAAAACAGCACCCATAGCAAAATTCGAAGCATCACACATGATCTCAAAAGGAAGATTCCAGTCAGGTGGCACAACAATGGGAGCAGAAGCAAGCTTTTCCTTAAGGGTAATAAAAGCAACTAAGCATTCATTAGAGAAATGGAAAACCACATCTTTTGCAAGCAAGCTACTTAAAGGTTTAGCAATTTTCGAAAAATCTTTAATAAAACTCCTATGAAAACCTACATGGCCAAGAAAAGATTGCAATTCTTTCACACAAGTAGGTGGGGGAAGTTTTTCAATGATTTCGATCTTGGCTTTGTCTACCTCAATACCTCTTTCAGAAACTATATGTCCTAGAACAATGCCTTCTCTAACCATATAATGACTCTTCTCCCAGCTTAAGGTTAAGTTGCATTCAATGCACCTTTTCAAAACAAGATCTAATCTTTGCAAGCATTCATCAAAAGAATCTCCAAAAAGGGAAAAATCGTCCATGAAAACTTCAACAAATTTAGTTACCATGTCAGAGAAAACAGAAAGCATGCACCTTTGAAAAGTGGCGGGAGCATTGCATAGTCCAAATGGCATCCTCCTATAGGCAAATGTTCCGAATGGGCAAGTGAATGTCGTCTTCTCCTGATCCTCCGGTGCAATCGGAATCTGGTAGAAACCTGATAAACCATCAAGAAAACAATAAAACTTCCGCCCCGCAAGGCGGTTTAGCATGTCATCTATAAATGGTAAAGGGAAGTGGTCTTTCTTAGTGGCGGCATTTAATCTTCTATAGTCAATTCACATCCGCCATCCAGTGGTCTTCCTAACCGGTACCAATTCTCCCTTCTCATTCGCTTCCACCGTGACTCCTGATTTCTTAGGAACTACATGTACCGGGCTCAACCATCGACTATCAGGAATGGGGTAAATCATATCAGCATCTAGCAACTTGATCACTTCCTTCTTTACCACCTCTTGCATGGCTGGATTTATCCTTCGCTGAGGTTGCCTAACAGGTTTGGCATCCTGCTCTAGAGTGATGTTGTGCACGCACCGTGTAGGGCTAATTCCTTTGATATCACTGATCCCCCATCCTATAGCTGCGGAATTCTCCTTCAATACTTCTATCAACTTACTTTCTTCATTGTCGGAGAGATGTGAGGAGACAATTACAGGCGTCTTCTGATTTTCTCCTAAGTACACATACTTGAGGTGCGCAGGAAGCGGTTTCAATTCCAAGCTAGGTTCTTCAGGAAACCCACTTTCTTCCTCTTCTTCATCTAAAGGTTCAAGTACCTCCTCTCCTGCAGGAATTTCTGGGGTGCTATCCATTATTTCAACTAGTTACCTTGCTTCTTCTGTCATATAACACGTCTCAGTTTGCATTGTCAGTACCTCCTCAAGTGGTTCACGGTTACCATGGCAATGATGAAATTTGGGAATCACAGACTCATAGCAATCGACAAATTTTAACTCCTCCGCGACTTCCTTATCTCCGATGCTACATCCTACCAACTCAATCTTCTCGCCCATTACCTCCATGGTTATTTTCTTGCCTTTAAGTTCAAGGCATGTGTTTGTAGTTGCCATGAATGGTCTCCCAAGTAATACTACGTGCTCACGGATATGGCTCTTTCCCTCATCCGCGGACTTCATTACTACAAAATCGGCTGGGATTATCAATTTGTCCACCTTCACAAGGATGTCTTCTATTATCCCGACCGGCCTCTTCACACTTTGGTCCGCCATTTGGACGACCATATCAGTTGGTGTCAATTCTCCGAGTTCCAGGGCCTTGTACACTGAATAGGGCATTAAGTTTATGCTAGCTCCTAAGTCAAGCATTGCCTTCGTAGTTTGTCCATTCCCTAAGGCGATGTCGATGATGAAACTTCCAGGATCCTTTTTCTTCACGGGTAATCCGGCAATTGAGTTGACCGTTTCAACCCCATTCACTTCCGTCCCTGAAGTAATCCGTTTGTTCTTGATCTCACGAAAGAATTTCGTATATGCTGGAATGTTTTGGATTAACTCCAAGAGAGACACATTGACTTCTACTTTTGACAGGCGTTGGAATAGGGGTGAATCCTGAATATCCTTCTTGGCTGGCTTGATCCGACTTGGGAATGGCACATGTGGCTTCGGAGGCACATATGGATTGGAAGACTTGTGAAGCTCCCCTGGCGTACTAGTCCCTACCTCGACTTCGTCATCTCCTATGTCTACCACGGATGGACTTGGTTCATCATTCCTTCCTGGAACTTCTTGAGGCTCTTTGAAACTTTTGCTAACCTCTTGTTCTGTGCTTGGCCCTGTATTTTCGGTCACAGTAGGTTCTACCCGTGTAGGACGCACGAAGTTAGGAATTTTGGTCATCTTGCCTCCACGGAGTAGTAGATTCACCTCTTCGCACTCATTCTCCTTGGTAGTAACGGCTTGAAGTGGCTCGGGATCAGTTTCGGGTGTCACCTCGGGAGGACTGGGGTTGCACGATTCCCTGGAGTTGGGGGGTGATTCACCCCTTACCTCTGGTGGTTTGCTCACTACTTCCAGGGGGTGTCCTCGACTGTTTTACCGCACCTTCCACACTTCAGCAGGCTAAGCTCTTTGATAAGTCGTTCAGTTACTTCTACCGCTTCAAAAGCCTTCTCGATGCGAAGATTGTTCTCAGCTTGCCCTGCGTGTGCTATCTCGAAAACACTCTCAATGGCTTTAATCCCTGCGTAAAACGCAAGTTCCTCCTCCTCACTGATGTCTTCGTCCTCAGAATATTCTTCGCATAACCCGTCAGTTTTCCCTTGATTTGAATATATGTTGGTGACTTCATTCGACATTACTTTCTCGGATTGTGCGGATCCATTGGCGTACTTTTGAAAGACCTTCACTGCCTCTTCAACTGTACATTCTTCTAAACCTCCACACATCCCATCCACTTGAAGCCTAACTTCATCACGTAGTCCACCAACAAAAAACCAGATCAGCTCCCCATCGTCGAAACGGTGGTGGGGGCACTCACGTTTATACAGCTCAAATCGGTCATAGGTGTCACATAACCGCTCGTATTCTCCTTGCTCGAAGTGTTCGATCCGATTCCGCAGTGCAATCGTCTCATGGTAAGGCATGAAACGTGCCAAGAACTCCTCTACAACTTGGCTCCAGGTCCTCAGTGATCCTGGTGCTAACCTTGCTATCCATATCCTTGGTTCATATCCTAAAGCAAAAGGAAATAATTTCCTGCATAATTGATCCTCGGTGAACCCCTTTGCTGGAACCTTTGCTATTTCCTCTTCATAGGACCTGATGAAGCTTGTCGGATTCATATCCTCTCCATCTTCGAACCTCGGTATCCTTCTCACTATAGAACTTGTTACCTCATACCCCGATAACTCTTCTTCCAAGTATATAGTTGACCCCCTCCTGACTTGCGAGAACGTAGGCGTCAAGAGGGCTTTTAAGGTCGTCATACCTGGAAATCTGTATCAGGAGTAACTCAAAACTGAAAATTAGCCTCATTAGAAATTTCGAAAATCGAGAATATCTCCAGATATCGAATACTACTAAGGCTAGGAAAGGAGAATTAGAAACGGACTAGGAAAGCAGTATTAGAGAGAGATTAAAAAGGAAAACTAAAACTAATAGAATTAGGAATTGAATGTTGAAAATATGAACAAATTAAACAGAAAAAAGGAGTATAGTCCCCGGCAACGGCGCCAATTTGATGCAACGGAGTTTGTCAGACTCAATTAATCAAATAAATTTGTTATTTAGCCAAAGGCAATTCACAACTACAACGAAAACCGTAGTGTAGCAGTAGAATGACCTCGAGTGTCGTTCTCTAAGGACTATAACTAGCTTTATCAAATCTAATTTAGAATATAAAAAACAGCAGACGGTAAAGCAAGGAGTTTTTCTAGCAGATAATGGAGATTGGTGATAGTATGGTCCTTCAAAGCATAACGGGTTCATAATCATGCGTAAATTTATCGGTTTCGCATGCAGATCTTTGATCAATCAATTGTCCTGTTGCAATTATTAAACACTACGAAGATATAGATACTGACAAGTCAAGCGCTACTGTCCAATTGTGTTCCGTAATTATTCAACACTACGAAGATATAGATATGCATAGGTCGACAAGGGTCCAATTGTGCATAATAATTAATTAACATACGAAGATATAGGTTGCGCCTGATCAACGAAATAAAGCAATAACACGGAGTATAATGCGCGATATAGCCATTAGCATGATTATCAACCCTTCGCTAAGAATTCACATACTATCACCAACGATAAGTTTAGCTACTCATAGTTGTCATGCAATCAACAGAAATCATAGAAGAAAACATGTTGAAAGATATATAAAAATAATTAGAATAAAGTGTAAGATACAATGTTACCGAAGGTTGTCAGTCTCCGAAGAATCGCGATCTTACAAGCTCCAAACTGCTATGAAAAAGTATCTCCTAAGCTACGGACCCCCAGAACAGGCTCTGGGAAGTTCCTACCTAAAACTACAGAGAAAGGTGAGAGAGAAGGTCTGGAAAAGTCTGAAAAATGGAGAAAACTGAGCAACTATATATAGGCTTCGAATTTGTGTGGGGCGATTCGCCCCACACACCGGGCGATTCGCCTGGTGTGGGGCGATTCGCCCGGGAGCTTTTTTCGGGAAATTCCGCATTTTCGACGGGTTTTTGGATTTCTTCCCCTTTTCGGACTCGGTTTCTTACTTCTAGTGGCCATCTAACCTCCAGATTCGACCCCTAGACTCCAAATCCTATCCGGAAACCTTCAGATACTCCAAATAGGCTTCTGGAACACCAATTCCTTGTCAACTTCAATATAATTACCCTGAAATCCTCGTTTTTCGACCAAAACCTGTAAAATAAAAGCTAAAGGGAAACGTGACACTATTCTAATAAAATGCACTAAAATATAGCTAAATTAACATAGAGGATAGCTAAAATAGGTGAAAAAGACCTAAATGAAAGTGTAAAATACACATTCATCACCATACGAGATCATTGAGAGAGTTGGCATTGTGGCTTATCGGTTGCAATTACCCACCACCATTACTGGAATTCACAATGTCTTCCATGTATCTCAGCTGAAGAAGTATTATCCTGACCCGTCGCACGTGATTCAACCCTATGAGGTGACTATTGAGGAGGATTTGTCTTATGTTGAGCAACCGGTTCGTATTCTAGACCAAAAGGTTCATCACCTCCGTAATAGGCAAATCAAGCAAGTCAAGGTTCTGTGGAGAAACCATCAGTACGAGGAGGCAACCTGGGAAAGCGAGGATGACATGCGCCAGCAGTATCCCGAGCTCTTCAACTTTTCGGGTGCGAATTTGGAGACCAAATTCTTTTAAGGGGGGAAGAGTGTAACACCCTTTTTTTTATTATTTTATTACTTAATTAATTTATTTAATTATCAGAGTAAATTATTTTATTCGGTAATTATTTAGTTTCCTTCCTGCGTAATCGAATTCGTCATTTGTTAGTTCGCGTAGAGTTAATTCGATTCGTCTCGTTTGGATCAGCTACTAATTGGGTTTTGAGGCCCAATTTTCGTTTTCCACATCAGCTGACCCAATTCAGTTTTGGCCCACATCCACTAGGCCCATCAGATCATTCTTCAACCCTAACCCTTACCCTAAGCTAACACCCACCTTTCCCTCATTTCTCACTTTCACGCCTCCACACCAAAAGATAAGAAAGAAAGAAAAACTTCCTTCCCTCTCTCTCTATCTCTCGGCCGACTTCATCCACCCTCAAGCTGCCGCCGCCGTCGATTGACCTCCGATCCGTCCAGTTCGACCGCTGCCGGTTTTGGTGCACTACTCTTCACACGCCGCTGCCGATTCGATCCCCTCCATCCCGTTCGAGCTCTGCCACTGCCGATCGATCTCGGCCAAGCTCTGTCTGTTCCGACCAGTCCGATCTGTCCCGTCCGCCGCCGTGCTCCGTTTCGTGTGCTCGGTTCGATCTCGAATTCCTCCGGTAAGCTCTATTCGGTTCTGATTTGCTTGTTGATTTGAATCTCGTTTGATACTTTGATATCAATTCTTATTTTCTTTCCTTGACTCCGATCCGTATTCAGTACAAGAAAAACCGAATACAGCGACGGATTTGATCTGTAATCCGTCGCTATATGTAAGCGATCCGTCGCTAAATGTCATTAGCGACGGATAGTCCGTCGCTAAATAAGACGTCTCGAAAAGTGACGTCGCTAACTCAAAAAGCGACGGATGATGTCATCCGTCCCTATATTTAGCGACGGATAAATGTATACGTCGCTATTTTCATCGTTGACCAAACTTGAGATGAATAATTGATCCGTCTCTACAATATGGCAACGGATGATTTTATCCGTCGCTATATTTATAGAACACGTGCCAGGGTATGGGTCACTGAGATTTGGCGACGGATGGTTTTATCCGTCGCTAACTGTTCTGGAATTTCTTTTATTTGTTTATTTATTTATTGTATTTTAATTTTTTTTGGTAGTTGTGCACCGCAAATACATGAACATTTTCGTAACTAAACATTATATACAAAAATAAAATTTGTTCTAAGCATTAATAAAACGAAAGTACTAATTGTCCTAAGCAAATTAAAGGAACATGAAAAAAAAATTGTTCGAAATAGAAAATAATTGTTCGAAAAATAAAAAAAAAGAGAACTACTGTTGAGCATCAGGGGGGGCGTCGGGGGGGGCATACTGCTCCATGAGCCACTCGATGGATCTCTTCAATCCATGCCTCATCCTGTCCTACTATGTCCTCAACCGATGGACAATCGCCTTCAGCTGCTGCTGCTCCTGGAGGAACTCGGGAGGCACATCGGCTTGTCCCCTTTGGCGCTTGGAAGAGCTAGAGGAGGAGCCACCCTGGTTCACCGTCTCCGCTATCGCCTGCGTGAGGTTGCCCATGCTGAAGACACGCTCCTTATCATCGAGATTCACGATCTCGAGATAGATGACGTTCTCCTCCTCAGCCGTGAGATCAAGGTTCTCAGTCCTGGCCAGGAACTCCGCCTGAAAATTCAAACAAACAATTAAGATTTAATTAGTACGTTATTGATCAAAGAATCAAATATTCTACAAGAAGCTCAGGAATCGAAAAAATATAAAACTTACCGCGATTGTTTTGGCCCTATCATCCAGGAAGATCATCTTGCTATCCTTATCCAGCTCCCCGTGAGCCTCACAGAAGTGCTCCCACATGGTCTGCTCCCTCCCCTCCGATATCTTCATCAAATATATATAAATTAATAAAGTAATAATTGAATTGAAATAAGACTTAAGAAAGAAAAAGAAACTATAACAAGTATGTGACTTACCGCGTCCAGGTGGCGCGCCAACTGGGATTTCGAACCCAGTCGATGCTTCACCGAGCATGTCCCATCCGGTGGATTATGGGACCGGTTCTCCCTGTTCTGCTCCGACAGCTTCTAGGCTTGAAGGTTCTCCGTCCAATACTGCTTCCACAGGGGCCACTCCTCCTCCCCAATCCACCCCGACTTCTTTCCCGATGCCTTGATCTTGGCGACCTTCTTCCGGAAGGCTTCGGAGCCTTCATGTTCGAAGGCATACCACAGCTCCGACTTGAACTTGTTGGGGAGGAAGAACTTCTCCTACATTTCAGAAAGTATACAAAATTCAAACTAACATATATATAACACGGTGGCTAACATATCACCCAAACAATTGCACATTGTCCTATTTTCAACTAACACATGGTGACTAATATATCACCCAAACAATTGCACATTGTCCTATTTCAACTAACACACGGTAACTAACATATCACCCAAACAATTGCACATTGTCCTATTTCAACTAACACACGGTGACTAACATATCACCCAAACAATTGCACATTGTCCTATTTCAACTAACACACGGTGACTAACATATCACCCAAACAATTGCACATTGTCCTATTTCAACTAACACACGGTGACTAACATATCACCCAAGTAATTGAGAACATACCACTTAAACCATATGAGAAGAAGAAAGATTACTAACCTCCAGAGCATTCCAAATCTCCGCCTTCCGCTCCGGAGTGAAAGTATTCCACTGGGCTCCAAGGGGTGGGAGATCCACTTTCTTCGTGGATTCCTTGCTGATGAACTTTGCAGCCTCCCTCGGCATCATCCTGTTGCAATAACATACACAAATTAATCCAACTAAATAAAACATAATATACCAAACACACAAATTAATCCAACTAAATAACTTACACATGCCCAGGCATGGGCCAGACGACGAGCTTGCCATTCACCCACCCTATACACCTCCCCCCCTGTACCCATCATCCGGCAGGTTAACAAACACGTTTGGGCCAGTAGACCCTGCACTGCTGCTAGAACGGGGGTCAGGGGACTGGGTCTCGCTGACATGAGTCGCCGAGGTCCCCCCCGACTCCGGCTGACTACTAGGGGTGCGGAATGGCGAGTCTGGCTCGGCTTAGCTACGGCTGCTGGCCGCCAACAGCTTCCTCGGTTTCTTTGGCCTCGGCATGATCTGCACGTTTAAGAGCAACCGTAAGAAACAATAAATGGATTTTGAGTATACACTGATAAGAAACGACACTAGATTTTATGTTTTACAATCTTCATGACTCGTAACATAACATAATACCAAAAATGTAAAATTAGCTACTTATATATTCACTTCCAAATATACCAGTTTGAAATAAACCCACTTATATATTCACTTCCAAATATTTTAAAGTTCATTTGTGCTTCCAAATATTTTAAATTATAGGTTACTATCTAAGGAAAAAAATTACACATGCCATTTCATAAATCTTGGGAATTCACATATCAGAACTGTTCCAATCTTCTTGCTATTAACCACTATATCCTACTCTATACCCTTATCAACCCCAATCAACTCTAGCAGATAACAAACCACATACCCTAAATAATCGATAATTGATTTCAACTGCAACACACATACAAGTAAAAAAATTCAGAGCAACAGAAGAAACATTAAAATTTATAACTTAAATCATATCATAGACCCTTCAATTACAATTTACACATAAAACACTGAAGATAGAACATTCAACTCTAATTATAGAAACATGATTGAACACAAATTAACAGCTCAAATCAATAAAAATCAGAAAAATTGAGCAAACAAAAATTGAGAAAACACTAAACATAACTGGAATGAGCAGAGAAGGAGTTGCTAACTTGAATTGAATGAGCAGAGAAGGATAACGAGGTGGCTGGCGGCTCCGGAGAAATTCGGTATGGTGGTGCTGGACACGAACGGTGGAGGGCGGTGTTTACAAACCGAGGAGAGCGGTGACTAACGACTTATCTCCAGGCAGCGATGGAGGAATAGGAGGGTGGTGCTGACACAATCGGTGGTGGTGGTGGAATTGGACAGAAGAAGAGGTGGGAAAATTAGGGATTTGAAATGGGGGAAATGGGGGAGAAGAAGACGCTCCCCGATCTGTATTAAAAATCTAGCGACGGATGACCTCATCCGTCGCTATCTATTTATTTATTTGTTTGTTTTAATTTTTTTAATGTAAATCAGATTTTGGTCAACACATATAGTGACAGATGAGACTATCCATCGCCAATTTAGCGACGGATAAATCGCATCCGTCGCTAATCTGGAGCCGGATTGGCTCCTTCCAAGGACGAACTGAGCTTAGAGCGCAGTTCGTCCTTATCCGTCGCTAACCGTAGCGATCCGTCGCTAACTAGCGATGGATTGGATCTGTATCTAACGATCCGTCGCTAAATGGCTGTTTTCTTGTAGTGATTAGCGACGTTCGCTGCCGTACTCCGCCCGTTCGTCGCCGTGCTCCGATTTCGTTCGCCGCCGTGATCCAATTCCATTCGCTGCCATTTCGGATCCGTTCGTCCGTTGCTCCGATACCATTACTGTAACACCCCGTTTTTTTTAATTATTTATTGATTATTTTATTTATTTAATTAATTAATTTAATTAATTAATTATCGGAGTAAATTATTTTATTCGGTAATTATTTAATTTATTTCCCGCGTAAACAAATTCAACTTTAGTGGGTTCGCGTAGGACTGATTCGTTTGTTCCTTATTGGACTAGCTAGCAATCTGACTCCGTTTGGGCCCAATTTTCGTGGCCTTAATTGCTGGCCCAATCTCTTGTCTGGCCCATTTTATTTAGGCCCATCAGCTGAAACCGTAACCCTAATCTAATCCCTACCTCCCTTCATTCTCTCATTCACGCCACCATACTGAGAGAGAAAGAAGAAAAGAAAAAAGGGAAAAACTCTCTCTTCTCTCTAGATCCATCCTCACCTCCACCGAACACCACCACCGTTGGCCGCGCCGCCGTCGCGTCGCCTCGTAGAGCTCGGCCGCCGCCCCGTTCTGCTCACCGCCGGTTTCGATTCAGTCCGCCCGTGCCCCGTTCCGGTCTGATCCGTCCGCCGTCGGGCTCTGTTTTGTGAGCGTTGCTCGTTCCGTTCCCGTACCGATTCAGCCGCGCCGCCGCCCAAGCTCCGATCGAGCTGTGCCGCCGCCGTTCGATCTATCTGATCTGATCCCAATCGCGCCGCCACCGTCACGGGCCGCCTCCGCCTAGCTCCGTACCGGCTCGTTCTCTCTGTTCCGCTCCGATTACATTTTAGTTCGGTAAGTGTCATTACTTGGTTTCGGTTAATTTCGAATTCGATTGGTGTTGAGATCTTGATTTGGATCTCGTTGTTTTCATGATTTGCAGTTTGATTGTTCCACTCCGTTCGTACCCTATTCAGATCGATTCTCTCTGTCCAATTCCGTCCGAAGGTAGTGCTCTGGTTTTCTTCTTTTCGTTTTCTTCCCTTCTTTTATTCCCGTTTTACCCCTGTTGCCTTTAACCTCGTATTTGAACTGAGAACTGGGACCTAGGATAGTCGTTGTTGTTGTTGTTGGACTGGATTTGTTGTTTGACCTCGTATGTTGACTGTGTTGGATTTGTTTGATTTCGAAAACTGACTGGACCTTAGTGTATTAATCTGAACCTTGAGGACTTGTTTGAGTATTATGGATTTTTGAAAGGACCTTTTTGCAATTTGTCTTTGACCGTGTTGACTGAGGACTAATTCGAAAGACTGATTTATTTGTGAGGACTGTTGTGCAAGTGTAAAGGGGTGTTGGACTTGACTGTACTTTCTGAAAACTAAAAGGACTTTTCTGCAATTACTGTACAAGGGTAGTTTGGTAATTTTACTGTGTTGGACTAAACTGTTAAAACAAGTTTTCTCTAAGGACTGTTCTAGAGTTTGTTGAAAATGTAGTACTGTTTTGCAATTTACCACTGAGGGTATTTCAGTAATTTCCAGAGGCTGAAAGAGTACCTTTTCTGAAAACGTTTCAAGTTAACTAATTTCTGCTTTAGTACTTTTGTAGTGACTGCCTTGCTAGCTTAGATGGTTAGGTAGTACTTGACTAACTTAGAGGTCCTGAGTTCGAACCCCTCCTTTACCACTTCTTTATCGACCTTTTACTTTCCGTTCGTTCGACTTCTAGAAGTGTAACTAGTTACTTTCTATTTAGGTTCTCCGTCGTTCATTAGCTCTTAAGCTCACTTCTCGTTGAAGAATTTTGCTTTCAAGTTGATTTGAGTGCTCACCCCAAAACTTATCGGGTTTGCTTGGTTATTGCCTAGTCTAATCCCTTTTAGGCGCGAGGCAGAAGTCGCTGAGGTCTATTAGGATCGTAGGTTCTGTTTCCCCAAAGTACACGGGGGTTTCTATTTCTGTCCGGAGTTGTATACCGTCTGGAGGGAGCTATAAGGGCAATCTGGGAGTAGGAATAACAAGGCGGGCTGCACCAACGAACTTCGACTTATCTGTTCTGTCTTTCTGTTATGTTATATGTTCTGTTTGTTATTTTATCTGCTGCAAAGGATTTTGTTTTCAAATTGTTTACTTTTCTTTTGTTAACTTAGAACCTCACTGAGATCCTTTATCTCACGCTGTCTTTGTTTTCAAAAATTCCTTCCTTCCAGATACTACTGAGGATGCATGCGAGTAGGATGCCAGCGATTGAGAGAAGGGTCTCGGATGTCTTTGGGGATTTGTTTTTAAAATAAGAAGATGAAACTTTTTACTTTCTTCACTAGTCGTTATTCTTTTGACTTCTAAGTTACCGTTGGACTTTTTACTTGATTCTGTTAGCGCTATGGCGCCAAATATTGTTGTGGCTTTTATTGCCGACCGTTACTTTTAAAATTATTTCGGATTTTCTCTTTTCAAGAAATTTATTTGTTTTTAAAACCGATACCGTTACAGTTGGTATCAGAGCTTGAGTTCAAACTCGAGCTTGCTAGGATAGGAACTTTTGACCTTTGGGGTGTGTGTGAGGGTTCGAGTCGCTGGTTAGGTCTTGCATTTTCTTTTACTTTTCTGATCCGAGTCTTACGTACTAACCTTAAACTGTTTCTCCATCTTCTCTATTCTGATCCTGACGTCACTCTGATCCGTTTCTGAAATTATTGAACTTCCGTGGATGCTTTTGATTTTCACGTAGTTATTAACTAGCTAAATACGCATGTGCTTACAGATAGGTATGAGTAACGAAAAGAAAGTCATCAGTTACCGCCTAGTCGAAGGGGAGTTTAACCCTTATACCACCGTCCCCGTCATTGGCATTTACCCTGGAAGCGTGATGGATAGGGTTGTTCGCGAACGAGACCACTACTGGCTGGAAAACATGAAGCTTCAAGACGACATGGCAACGAAGGATGCGGAGATCAGATTCCTTAAGATGGCTTTACGCGCCGAAAAAGGAGAACTCCAGCTTTGTCTCGTTAATCACATCCAACCTAGGCACCAAGATTCGTAAGAGGAAGGCTCGGAGGACGTTTCCCGATGGTTGCGGACCTTCACGTATATTGGAGGATGAGGAAGAACCCGAGGAGGACCCCTCTGAGGAAGAAGGAGAAGATGCACACGTGCCTGAACGACGTTTCGAAGACGATATCGAGGACGTTTATTAGGATAGATGCCTTTTCGAACTCGTACCGAATTTTCCCCTTTTGCCAATCAAGTTTTTTTTTTAGTTCAGCCTGACTGAAACTGTTTATGGTTTTTTGTTTACTTGACACTGTGGTTTTCTGTTTACTCGCTAAGACGAGTAGAGACTGGTTTTCCTTTGAATAATTGCATGCTTGGTTTATTTGAGACTACGTTGATTTCTTGATCTTACGTTTTGTTTTTAAAGTTCAAGGCATGTTTTCTTTACTGCTCAGTTACATACCTGTTGTAGAAGATTAAGTACTTGCCTTAGTTCCTTTTTTCTGTTCATTTTCTAAGTTAGAAATTCGAGGTTGTTGAATCAACTGCTAAGTAGTGCCCTTTTGTTAGAATGAGTCGCAGAAACACTCGTGGCACCAGCAGCAATGGAAGTGGAGATGATCAACATGCTGAAAATGGAGACCAAGTCGACCGTATCATCGCCGCTTTGGAAAATTTCAGCGAAACCATTCGCCACGTTAGGACACCACCTGTTCAGCCAGCTCCTCCGCCACCACCACCGATTCAGACCATCGATCAAGCTGCGGAACGTTTCACTAGATTCCATCCTGACAGGTTCGAGGGAACGCCTGATGCCTGTAAGGCTGAGCTATGGTTAGAGAGTATGGAGAACTTATTCTCGATCCTGCACTATCCGGACGAGAGGAAAATTGAGCTTGCAGCTTTCCAGTTCGTGGGAGCCGCCAGGAACTGGTGGAGGACCGTGAATGCAAGATGGAGGCAAGAGGAAGTTGCTCACACCTGGGAGAACTTTACCAAGGATTTCATGGACAAGTACGTGCCTCGCCTGGTCCACGAGAACAGGAGAGATGAGTTCCAGGCTTTGGTGCAAGGGAACATGGATGTTGACGACTACGACTCAGAATTTACCCGGCTATTGAAGTATGTGCCGCATTTTCAAGACGATGAACGGGAGAAGGTGCTGATAGTGTATATGTCCTAGAGACAGTCCTTAAAAAGGGCATGGTGCCCTTATAGAGGGCATATATGTACTATTACACAGGTCAACGTAATATAATATATGTTTCTTGCATTTTACTATTGAGTATCGCTTTCATATTTATATTACACCAGGCTGCAGCATGTCATATCTTTATTACTGTCTGTATTGATATTAAACATGTCCCCTCGGATAGATGACCGATCACATAGATAGTGAGAGCTATGTGAGTTATCATCTATCCCAAACTCTCCCTAGTCGAGGTTCATCTCGGATGTGGGGGTCTGAATGAACCAGACAAGACTAGTATGCGTGGAGGTTATACTTGTTGGAGCAAGTGTGAGTCGATCCCACGGCCACGGAACGGATTGTTGGACAATCGAGAAACGTTCTCATAACTGCGCATAGTTGTTCGAAGAAGCTTTATCGAACAATGGAAGTACCCACCGGACACTTCCATCGATGTATACTCTACACCGAAGTGTCTATGGGAACTGGTGAGTTGTCGAAGTGATGTCAGTCGTCCTTTGGACTTACAGGACTTTATCATCACATTTGTTGCCCCATATCCTTGGTGGACCCGTCGATGTCAACTCTGAATAAGCAATTGACCTAAGACACGATCCAGGATTATGGCTACATACAAATGGGGGTGATAACTGATTCTGTGAAGGATTCATCTCTCAAGTGTAGCACAGGAGAGCACTGCTCATAGTCGTTCATAGTTGTGATGGTAAAACCGCTGGCCAGCGTATCAATATTATTATGATGGTCATAATAGATATTGGATTCACCATGCAACTCACTGAAGACGCCCGTGGATGTATTATTGGGATAGACACTTCATCGATCCTAGATACATTCGAGCAAGTCAGATGAAGGGACGTAACCATCGCCGCGTTGAGCGCAACAGGCTTCGCAACGAAAGGGTTAGCTTTGAGAAACCTCTCAAACGTCCTCACGTATTAATATTGCAAATGGAACCGTCTAGGAATTCCATGTTGCCTAGTCTAGGACTTGCTTAATACGATGAGGCCCTATGGGTCACACTATGTGGTGATTCAGTCTATCAGAATATTCTTGAAGATGGAATCGCAATTAATTTGGAATTAATTGTGATTGATGGATTATAATTGATTTGGAATTAATTATAATAATTGGTGGCTCAATTAATGATTTGGAATTATTAATTGAATTGGCTAATTAATTGTATTTTATGTAAATACAATTAATGATTATATTTTGGAAATATAATGGAGGTTTGATTATAAACGATATGTTAATGTAGAATTAACATATGCACTTGGGCAAAATCTACTTGGAGTTTGAATTGCCTTAGAACTATAAGTGGGTCCCAAAATTGGGACCCACCTACTGTCCCCAGGAAGCGCGCGCGCGCATGGATAGAGTAGGGGAATGAGTTTGACTCCTTCCTCTATTAGAAGTCCAAGGGATAAGTTAGATTTTCCTGATTGAGTTTTAATTTGATTGGGAATGAATCTAGACTTGATATTGGTTTCCTTGTGCAATAAGAATTAGATTCTTATTCCTTTATGAAGTCTAATTGCTTATGCTTTAGGCTTCTATAGACTACTATATATAGTAGACTATTAGAGAGTTTTTTTTTACATAGACTTTGACAGTCATTCTTCCCAGTTTTCTTAGAGAAAATAAAACTCTCCCCTCCTCTATAAGCCTACGCGCGCGCCACCTACCGGAGGAATCGTCGCCCCATCTTCTTGGTCACACAAAGAATATCCTAGCATTCTTTCCGATAGATAATCAAAGTATTGCAGATATCTTCGACTTCGACGAAGGAGAAGATACACCGGATTATTACGAAGACTTGGAAGCTGCTTTGGTAGTAAGGTTAGTCTTCTAATTGACGTGTTTAAATATATACGGCATATACATAATCAATTAACCTGTATGTTAAGAAAAGTTTTGAAATTCCGCTGCGTACCCTAGGGGTAACTCTGATCATATTTTCTTACAGGTGCGCCACTTTGTGAAGGGTCTGAACTCTGAGATCCGGTAAAGTTTGTTTGGGACCAACATGCCTACCTACCTCAAGGCTGTTGAACTCGCTTCCGAGGTAGAAAGTGGGCTCAAAGAAATCAAGATGGCTGATAAGCCGTACTCCAGCAAGAGGAGATACTCTAGTTCTTCTAGGAACCATGGAGGTGGAAGCCAATCTGGGTACAAGAGGGAGAGTCGAGGTGGGTATCAAACTGGATATCATGCACCACAGGCGAAGTATCCCCGTAATCAGCAGGACAACCGTTCTCGTAATGCCACTGGGGAGGCCTGGGCAGTCATCCCAAGCAAGGAAAAACTGCAACTACTATGGAGGAGTCCACCACGATGAGAACAACTGCTGGAATAGACAAGGCTTGTGTTTAGCTTGTGGGAGCAAGGATCACAAGATCAGCCAGTGTCCGAACCGTCATGCAATTGTCAAGGGGGGGAGACCAGGAGGCTATGCTCCGAGAAATGACGGAAAGGGTACTATGGCTAAGCCCCGAGTTTACAACATCGGTGCTCATGAAGTTCTTGACGCCGCGAATGTGGTTGAAGGTACGTTACTTATCGCTCAAACTTCTTCTAAAGCTTTATTTGATCCTGGTGCTACGCATTCTTTTATTGCTGAAGTATTTGCTGAATCACTCGTTTTACCGTACAAAGTTTTACCCCACGCTTTAGAAGTATGTACGCCTTTGGGAGCTAGTTTAATCACTAAGAGGTTCATCGAGCGTTGCGAAATTTCTATCCTAGGAAGAACTTTCCCTGCTGACCTTATCTTTCTACCTCTTTCTACCTACGATGTTATTCTGGGTATGGATTGGTTGTCTGAGCACTACGCACAACTGGATTGTCGAACCAAGGCTATGTCCCTGGGAAATCCTGGAGAGGAGAAAGACTTGTGGAAAGGAGATAAGAGAAAGGATGAGAAGTTTTTGTTGTCTGCTGTGGAAGCTAGGAAGCTGTACGTGAAGGGTGCTACCTGCTTTTTGGCATATCTGATCAATAAACCTAAAGATCAACAAAAAATCGAGGAGGTTAGGGTGGTTAAGGAATTCAAGGGTGTGTTTTCCCTGAGAAGTTGGATTCCGTACCCCCTGAACGAGAAGTGGAATTTAATATTGATCTGGTACCTGGCACCGCACCCATTTCAAAGTCACCCTATAGAATGGCACCTGCTGAGCTTAAGGAACTTAAGAATCAACTGCAAGATCTGGTTGATAACGGTTTTGTGAGACCTAGTTCTTCGCCTTGGGGATCACTGGTTCTGTTTGTAAAGAAGAAGGATGGTAGTATGAGGATGTGCATCGACTATAGAGGTCTGAACCAAGTCACTGTCAAGAACAAGTACCCCCTACCCCGTATTGAGGAACTCTTCGATCAATTGGAAGGTTCGAAGGTTTACTCGAAACTTGATCTACGACAAAGCTATTATCAAGTTAGGGTAAGGGAAGAAGACATACCTAAGACGGCTCTGAATTCGAGGTATGGTCATTATGAGTTTGTAGTGATGCCGTCTGGCCTTATGAATGCTCCAACTGTGTTCATGGATTTGATGCACCGAGTTTTTCAGCCGTATTTGGATCAGTTTGTTGTTGTTTTCATCGATGATATTCTCGTTTACTCGAAATCCGAAGGGGATCATGAGCAACATCTTCGAATTGTCTTGGAAACTCTTCAGAACAACAAGTTGTATGCCAAATTCCGCAAGTGTGAATTTTGGCTAGATAAAATAGCCTTTTTAGGGCACATTATCTCTGGAGAAGGTTTGGAGGTCGACCCATCGAAGATTGAGTCGATAGTTAACTGGAAGAGACCAGAATATGTCATTGAGGTGAGGAGTTTTCTCGGTTTGGCGGGTTACTATCGCCGTTTTGTGAAGGATTATTCGAAGATCGCTGGACCCTTGTCCTCTTTAACAGGGAAAAATCCTAAGTTCGTATGGAGTGACAAGTGTGAGGAAAGCTTTGAGGAGCTGAAGAAGAGACTGACCACTGCTCCTATACTAGCTCTCCCCGAGGGGACCAACGACTTTGTGGTTTACACTGATGCTTCAAAGGAAGGTTTGGGTTGTGTACTGATGCAACCGGAAAAGGTGATCGCGTATGCTTCGAGAAAGTTGAAGCCCTATGAAAGGAATTACCCAACCCATGACCTTGAGCTAGCTGCTATAGTCTTTGCCTTGGGAAAATGGAGACACTACCTTTACGGTCATGAGTTCACCATCCTCATTGATCATAAGAGCTTAAAGTGTGTGTTCACACAAAAGGAGTTGAACATCAGACAACGACAATGGATGGAATTTCTGGGCGATTACAGTTGTACCATTCGATATCACCCTGGTAAGGCCAATGTGGTCGCTGATGCCTTAAGTCGTAGGGTACATGTGTCAAATCTCGAAGTATCCAACTTGTCTTGTATGTTCGCCAATATCACTTTGAGGTATGAGTTGGCAGGTAGAATTATTGAAGCCCAAGAGCATGATGAAGAGCTTCAAGACATCAAAGCACATATCACTGAACCTCACAATGTGAAATTCTCTGTTGATGAGAATGGAGCCCTAAGGTTTCAAGGTAGATTGTGCATGCCTTCTGATGAAGAGCTTAGGCATCTAATTTTAGATGAAGCTCATAAATCTAAGTACTCGATGCATCCTGGAGGAAACAAAATGTATGAAGATTTGAAGAAGGTTTACTGGTGGACCAACATGTAGCGAGATATTGCACAGTTTGTGCAAAGTTGTTTGGTCTGCCAGCAAGTAAAGGCTGAGCACCAGAAACCGGGAGATTTACTACAACCACTCGAGATTCCACAGTGGAAATGGGAGATGATCACTATGGATTTTGTAACTGGTCTACCGGTAGCTAGGGGTGGTTTTGATAGTGTTTGGGTTATTGTCGATAGGTTGACAAAAAATCGGCACACTTTCTGCCTGTGAAAACCACCTACACATCCGAGAAGTTGGCCGAGGTTTATCGCGATGAGATAATTAAGCTACATGACACTCCAGTGAGTATTGTGTCTGATAGAGATTCGAAGTTTGTTTCGAGGTTTTGGAAACAAGTACGCTTGGGTACTAAGTTGAATTTCAGTACCGCAACACATCCGCAGACAGATGGTCAATCCGAAAGGACCATTCAAACTCTAGAGAATCTGTTCAGATTGTGTGTGCTCGATCACCAAGGAAGTTGGGCACAACACCTGCCATTGGTTGAGTATGCTTATAATAATAGTTATCAAGCATCGATTGGTATGGCACCGTTTGAAGCATTATATGGTCGAAAATGTAGATCACCGCTGTACTGGGATTTGGAGGACCGAATTTCTACACCGGTAGATGGAGAGAGGACACTCAATGAGATGATACAAGAAACCTTGGAAAAGGTTAGGCTTATCCAAGACCGATTGAGAACTGCTCAAAGTAGACAAAAGAGTTACGCCGACAATCGTAGGCGAGATTTGAAGTTCGAAGTTGGTGATTTTGTCTTTCTCAAGCTATCTCCGAGAAAGGGAATTGTTCGTATGGGCCGTAGAGCTAAACTGAACCCTCGGTATGTAGGACCATACGAGATCATTGAGAGAGTTGAAATTGTGGCTTATCGGTTGCAACTACCCACTACTATTACTGGGATTCACAATGTCTTCCATGTGTCTCAACTGAAGATGTACTATCCTGTCCCGTCGCACGTGATTCAACCCGATGAGGTGACTATTGAGGAGGATTTGTCTTATGTGGAGCAACCGGTTCGTATTCTAGCCCAAAAGGCGCATCAACTCCGTAATAGGCAAATCAAGCAAGTTAAGGTTCTGTGGCGAAACCATCAGTACGAGGAGGTAACCTGGGAAAGCGAGGATGACATGCGCCGGCAGTATCCCGAACTCTTCAACTTTTCAGGTGCGAATTTGGGGACCAAATTCTTTTAAGGGGGGAAGAGTGTAACACCCCGTTTTTTTTAATTATTTATTTATTATTTTATTTATTTAATTAATTAATTATCGGAGTAAATTATTTTATTCGGTAATTATTTAATTTATTTCCCCGTAAACAAATTCGACTTTAGTGGGTTCGCGTAGGAGTGATTCGTTTGTTCCTTATTGGACTAGCTAGCAATCTGACTCCGTTTGGGCCCAATTTTCGTGGCCTTAATTGCTGGCCCAATCTCTTGTCTGGCCCATTTTATTTAGGCCCATCATCTGAAACCCTAACCCTAAACTAATCCCTACCTCCCTTCATTCTCTCATTCACGCCACCATACTGAGAGAGAAAGAAGAAAAGAATAAAGGGAAAAACTCTCTGCTTCTCTCTCGATCCATCCTCACCTCCACCGAACACCACCACCGTTGGCCGCTCCGCCGTCGCGTCGCCTCGTCGAGCTCGGCCACCGCCCCGTTCTGCTCACTGCTGGTTTCGATTCAGTCCGCCCGTGCCCCGTTCCGGTCCGATCCGTCCTCCGTCGGGCTCCGTTTCGCGAGCGCTTCCCGTTCCGTTCCTGTGCCGATTCAGCCGCGCCGCCGCCCAAGCTCCGATCGAGCTCTGCCGCCGCCGTTCGATCTATCTGATCCGATCCCAACCGCGCCGCCGCCGTCACGCGCCGCCTCCGCCCAGCTCCGTACCGGCTTGTTCTCTCTGTTCCGCTCCGATTCCGTTTTAGTTCGATAAGTGTCATTACTCGGTTTCAGTTAATTTCGAATTCGATTGGTGTTGAGATCTTGATTTGGATCTCGTTGTTTTCGTGATTTGCAGTTTGATTGTTCCACTCCATTCGTACCCTGTTCAGATCGATTCTCTCTGTCCAATTCCGTCCGAAGGTAGTGCTCTGTTTTTCTTCTTTTCGTTTTCTTCCCTTCTTTTATTCACGTTTTATCCCTGCTGACTTTGACCTCGTATTTGAACTGAGAACTGGGACCTAGGATAGTCGTTGTTGTTGTTGTTGGACTGGATTTGTTGTTTGACCTCGTATGTTGACCGTGTTGGATTTGTTTGATTTTGAAAACTGACTGGACCTTAGTGTATTAATTTGAACCTTGAGGACTTGTTTGAATATTATGGATTTTTGAAAGGACCTTTTTGCAATTTGTCTTTGACCGTGTTGACTGAGGACTAATTCGAAAGACTGATTTATTTGTGAGGACTGTTGTGCAAGTGTAAAGGGGTGTTGGACTTGACTGTACTTTCTGAAAACTAAAAGGACTTTTCTGCAATTACTGTACTAGGGTAGTTTGGTAATTTTACTGTGCTGGACTAAACTGTTAAAACGAGTTTTCTCTAAGGACTGTTCTGGAGTTTGTTGAAAATGTAGTACTATTTTGCAATTTACCACTGAGGGTATTACAGTAATTTCCAGAGGCTGAAAGAGTACCTTTTCTGAAAACGTTTCAAGCTAACTAATTTCTGCTTTAGTACTTTTGTAGTGACTACCTTTCTAGCTCAGTTGGTTAGGTAGTACTTGACTAACTTAGAGGTCCCGAGTTTGAACCCCTCCTTTACCACTTTTTTACCGACCTTTTACTTTCCGTTCGTTCGACTTCTAGAAGTGTAACTAGTTACTTTCTATTTAGGTTCTCCGTCGTTCGTTAGCTCTTAAGCTCACTGCTCGTTGAAGACTTTTGCTTTCAAGTTGATGTGAGTGTTCACCCCAAAACTTATCTATTTGCGAAAAACTGGAAGGCTATGTGACAATCTGTATCTATTACTATATATTCTGTTATACCGTATGCTTCCTCGTAAAAATAACTAAGTCCTAAGTATGACTATTTACTTATCTTTGTTTGTTGCTACTCTGTTCTGGATTAACTCTTCTGCAGGAACACTTCTCGATGTTTCGAGACCTGATTATTATTATATGTTTGTTCTGTATCTGTATTTGTTCTGTCTGTTTCTGTGTGACCGGTCGATTAGGTCGTAATTAGGTAGGCTTGGGTAGTGAGGACTATCGGGTTTGCTTGGTTATTGCCTAGTCTAATCCCTTTTAGGCGCGAGGCAGAAGTCGCTGAGGTCTATTAGGGTCATAGGTTCTGTCTGTTTCCCCAAAGTACACGGGGGTTTCTGTTTCTGTCCGGAGTTGTATACCCTCTGGAGGGAGCTATAAGGGCAATCTGGGAGTAGGAGTAACAAGGCGGGCTGCACCAACGGACTTCGACTTATCTGTTCTGTCTTTCTGTTATGTTATCTGTCTGTTTGTTATTTTATCTGCTGCAAAGGATTTTCTTTTAAACTGTTTACTTTTCTTTTGTTAACTTAGAACCTCACTGAGATCCTTTATCTCACGCTCTCTTTGTTTTCAAAAATTCCTTCCTTCTAGATACTACTGAGGATGCACGCGAGTAGGATGCCAGCGATTGAGAGAAGGGTCTGGGATGTCTTTGGGGATTTGTTTTTAAAATAAGAAGATGAAACTTTTTACTTTCTTCACTAGTCGTTATTCTCTTGACTTCTAAGTTACCGTTGGACTTTTTACTTGGTTCTGTTAGCGCTATGGCGCCAAATATTGTTATGGCATTTATTGCCGACCGTTACTTTTAAAATTATTTCGGACTTTCTCTTTTCAAGAAATTTATTTGTTTTTAAAACCGATACCGTTACAGTTACATCGACAACTTGAAATGAGGCCCAATAGGAGTTTGAACTGTTAGAAATTGTAGGAAATTACCTCTAAGGTTAATGCAGCGGAATTTGAAAATTTTCCTACATGGATCATCGATTGAATGATTATTTAACATGCTCCACATAAATAACATACCCGTTATCCAGCTTCTAGCTTCCATTAATCATTGATCTAATCATTCAATTATCTTCTAAAGATTGTGACTGAACTCAGAAAAATTCTAAGCTGCCTATGTACCCTCAGAATCAAGTCAAACGTAGTTCAATTCTTCGTTGATGAATTCTCCATGGATGCTAGGAAATCCATATTCAAAATCTACATTAAGCAAAACAAGAAATCTCAAAGACCATAATAAAAATGAGAATTTATCAAAGAAGAAAAGAAAGAAGTTAGAACGGTACAACCGTGGAAGAAATCCAAAAGAAGAGGAGAGCTCTAAGCCACAAACAAGCTACAACACGTATCAAAACCCTAACCTTTTATACACCAGCCGCACAGACTGGATATATACATGCAAAACGTGCATACTAATATACATGGGCTTGGCCCAGTTGGTTGGTTCTCCTAGTTCCCATAGGAGAGGTCTTGAGTTCGAGTCCCAGGAAGACCAAAACTCTTTTCCTTTCCCCTTTTGGATTTTTAGCACTTGAACTCCATTCTAAATTCGTTCAAATGCAATTTCTAACTTTAGTTAATTAAATCTAATTTAATATAATTAATCTTTTCTTCTTTTATTAATTTAATCTAATTTAATTAAATTACTTTCTAAAAGTATAAATTAATTAAGTCCATTGAATTCAATTCAACTTAATTAATTAATTCTATCAAATAGAAAATTCTCAATAATATTAAATTAAATATTTATCAATCAAATTGATACTTTATTTAATATAGTAATTAAGTCATTAATCTAATTTTAACTTAATTAATGATTTCAAATGAAATGTCATAGACAATAGTAAATCAAATGTTACCAATCCAATTGACATTTAATTTACACTAATGCTTAATGGGGAGAACTATCACCTAGTTTTATATGACCCATAGGCCCTCACATATCAGGCAACGATCAAATCAAGGTCTTAGTGAATATTCCTAGACAATCGTCACTAGATAATAGTAATATGTAAGGAACGTTTGTTGAGGAGATACAAATTGCCTGTGATGTAGAGTACTTTGATGATACTGTCCTTTCATTCTCGAATACTCGAATGAGACTAGAATATGGATTAGTGTCTATTCCAATAACTCATCCATTGTCTCTCAATCTTCTTAGTCGATCTAGATGATTATGTCCAAACACCATTTTGATACATATCTTTGCAGTGGCCACTGACTAACCATCGCACTAAATATGAGATGTAGAGTATTCTCTCCTTGAATCTATTCGGAGGAATGAATCCTGATCTTGGTCCAATCACTGACACCATATGCTTCCTTATATACCCAACGCATGCCGTATCTACCCTACTTTAAGAGTGCAAGCGTTGCGCATGGTCAAAGTATATTATTCCACATATGATGTAGTATTGACCTCAAGTCTGAGGACTATTACATCACCCTACAATCCGATACTCCCATAGACACTTAAATAGAATTTACCAAATGGTTTCTCGGCTGGGTATGCCAACACTCTCCAAAGTGTCCATGTGCCCATCATGAATAACCAAGCTATTCGCAGCAGTGAGAACTACTACATCCTCGAAGGATCAGATGCAACACATGCTAGTCTCTATCGCATCATTGGTATCCCATATCTCAATGACCATCAACTAGTGGCTAATTTTAGGACTTAAGTTCTGACACGCAAGCTCCCACTAACTTGGTGATTTTCTTTCGTCCTTGGGAACATCTTATAGAATAATTCAAACAACCAAATAATATATCCAGTAAATGTAATGCCAATTGTATTTATGTATGCTTAAATAAATGTAACATAAATAAATACCAATAAGCTGAATGCGGTAAAGTACATATCGTCCTTAATGTTGGTTGTCTCTAGGACATATATACTTTCAATCTCCCACTTCGCCTAGAGTCAATCACTCATGTGTGTCCAACATTTAGATTCCTGGAATGGCTAACTTGTCTCTCCAAAGACAAGGTTTTGTGAAAGAATCAGCATAGTGTCCTCACGGAGAAATTACTTTATTTGTTTATGTTGCAATCTATCAGTGGTTTCCAAACCAATGATAGTGTCTCAGTAGATCATGCTAGTATCATAAGATCTTGGTTCCTTTGCATGTGCAGTCGCATTAGTATAATCGCAATTTCACAATTCGATTACTAACACTTGGAACTACCCCTTGTTCTACTAAGAACCTTCTAGCATAATCATACAGTACATAGGTTGTTGAATCTATACATCATTAGATCTAATCTAATATGATACCATTACCAAGATGAATACAAAATTATAATTGTGATGAGTCCAATCATCATATATATAATGAAGCTTACTACTCATATATCTAATATATATCTAAGCTAAGCTCCCACTGTCCACGAGATCCGTTCATAATCATCAGTCACCTTGACTGTTTCATGGATCACATCTGTACATTTTAGGCGACAGTTGTACCATACAACATCATGTATATGTACGAAGTTCATACTTCAATAAGGCAATTTAATATTGACAGTATAACCATGTGATAATAATAACAATAATAGATTCTCCTAGAATTCGATTATTGTTCACCAACACATTATTTATTCAAAATAGCGAACAGTGTGTAGAGTTTTAATATTCTCTCAAACCTATACAACAAGGTTTCAATATGAGAATATTCTAAATACTTTCATTCAAGTGTCTCACAATGAAATTCTTGGATGACCAATACCTTGACTGTTAATGTGAAAGCCATCTCATATGATGTTGGTGTCAAACATTTTTTTTTTTTAATCATATAGATAAGAGCTTCTCACAAACACTTCTAAAGATGTACATGTGATTTATCTACTTTTGAAATAAGTTAAACTAATTTACTTATTTCAAATGTAAATGATCAAACTCCTAGAGGCTTGCATAAGTCCACAATGGTCCTATTTGATTTTGCATATCCATACATGATTTGAATTCGACACTAAGGCCTATAACTCTGTCAAACACACTTTACAATAAAGTTTCTCCTCAGAAAGTGGTATAGGCTTGTTATCGAATATATCATGCAATTATTAGATGCTCATGCAAGTAAAATCTTATAGGACTGGTCTATAATCCAACCAATAGATAATATATAGTATGTCTCCCAGACTCAACTATATAATTCTGATTGTCCTACACTATGTAGGCATAGACTCCGTTGTTGATATAATACTTTCCTGAAAGAAACTACTTGAGTTCTAAACTTAAGTAATCTCTAGTCCATCTCTTAACATCCTATGGCTTTAAACCACCTCTCAAGATCGATATCAAATATCATTTTGTTAGCTATAGGTTATAAACTCATCCCTGCGAGTATGACAGTAAATAATCGTGATCCTTCTAAAGGATTCCATACAATTCATTTGTCACGACAATTTACTTAACCTAGGAGTTTGTTCATTTCCGTTCGAATTCGTTTAATTATCCTGAATGTTATGAGGCACTCTAATATTGGGACACCCAATAAATTATAGTGATCAAGGTAACACTCAAATGCTATCCTTGCTACGAAGAATGTGCGATCTTTAAGTTGCACTGTTTCAACTTATGGGAATAAATTATTCATAAAAAGATTACTCTCCAAATGCTTTCATTAGCTTATGGGCATTACTAAGTAACTTACTCCCACTAACCTCAAGCACCGTTGACTCTTCCTCTGAATCTTTGTCATAGTTAAGTGACAAGTTATCAGCCTCATTAGTTAATTTGTTCTTTTGAAACCATTTCAAACTTTGTACTTCTATCCAGTTTATTCCTTGTAAACTCCAAGTCCTAAAAGAATAGCATGTGTCAAGGAACAACATCTAATTTGTCTCTTATAAAGATAGAGATAAAGTTTCACAAATTAACACATTCTAAATCCTATTAATCATGAAGAACTTTAATACATATATGGGACAACCCCATATTCAGCTATGTAATAAGGAATCTTACAACATAACTATTATGTGTCTCTAAGAATGATTTAGTAAGGATATAATTAGGACACATATTGAGCTTCAATTGCACGTGTAACAAAGTATATGGGTTTATATGTCGAACATAGCATTTCCGTTTCAATGGAACCCATCATGGGAGATTAACCTTGTCTGACAAGGTTTAATTAATTCCACTCTATTAGAACCCATGGTCTTTCATAACAATCCATAACCATGTTCTAAGTATTATTCTATTGACCCAGTCAAAGAATAAAACACTTCGTATAACATGTTTAATCTATTCAGCATTGTGAACTTGTACTTCTCAAGGGCAGTGAACTCGCATCTTCATAAGCGCAAGTGTTTAGACCAAGGGAAATATAAAGCACATGGTGAATTAGGACAATTCTCAATTTAAATGCTCACACATGCCTTGCAATGTGTGTCTTCTCAAATTGTTATTTGGTATTCATCCTTTTTCAAAAAGATCTAGTGAATACCAATTAATTATAAGATAAAACTACAATCCATATGTTTCAAAACAAATGGTGTTAAGTAGTCTAACTTACTTAACACTAGTCATTCTTATCTCATAAGTTCAACCAAGTTGACAAATAACATAATTTTGGGAAATTGGTTTATTATGTTGGTCTTCTTATCATGTATTGAGAAAGTCATGTCTTATGGTTAAGAACTTTTGATCCATGTTCTTGAAGACGTCTACCTCTATACTATTAGTGTAACTAAATAGTTGGTAAATCCATTATCGTCTTAACAAGTACAGGAACAATGTTCTTAACATATGAAATTAATAGTCAAATAATTTCATTTGTAATTAGTATCCAATACTAAAATTACTTCATAGACATAACCAACTTTCAATACGCAATAATGTGCTTGAATCTCTAAGCAATAATTGCTTTAAGTTCAAGGAATCAAACTTTGATACCCATACTATCATTGAATTACTATAATTTCAATAGAGTGAATTATTCGTTAGACATTTACTCTTTCTTCCAAGGTCATTTTAAGATAAATGGAAATATACTTAGAGCAGCTCTTAGTATATTTATTCTACTTTCCATTCCTTGCGGATTGGTTTATAGAACCGCTCACTATGAGCACCATTACCCATGGATGATGTTCTTGCAAAAGACTATGAGTAGTAAGCAGCTTTAGTCAATCTCACTTCTATTGTATTTAATATTCACTATAAAATTAATACAAATCATGAAGTGACTTAATAACAAATTAATTGAAGAAATGTTAAGCAATATTCTCTAAGAATTTCAACATCCTCAATTGACTTTCTTATTCCAAATAATATGAGAGCTTGTGAGGAGAAATCAAATTTCAACATTTAAAGACAATACACATTGACTATCATAAGAACTTGTACTCCCACTGAGTTAGCCAAACTCTATAATAGAGGTTGACCAAAGTCATTGTTCATCATACATGTTCTAAGATGTATCTTCTATAATGTCTTCATATTCTCATGTTGTGTAAGCTACTTGTGTACCATACACGCCTAAGTCGAATACGTTACGTAGTTGTCCTTGTCTTTAATATAAGTATTCTTGTCCAACTCGAAATACTCAAATTCAAACACAAGACAATCTTGGGTACGTGCTTGTCCAAGACAAACTCAATTAAATCAAATGCAAATCACAGTACAGTCAAAATGTCATTGGTAAATAAATTAAACTAATAGTATTCATCAATGCCATTGTACAACAACCTTATAAAACATAATGTAAATAAAACGTGAATTAAATTTAACTCAACTTAAATAACAATTCACAATATCCTAATTCAACGACTAAATAATCAAGGCCTTTTGACTTATTTAGTTCTATTAATTTTATCATATTCACCGACCCCATTGGAAGAATATGGATTCATTTCTAATATGAATCTTAATGACCAAGATCCAAATCTGCACTACTACAACCCCTGCTATGGTTGATCACTGTAATAGCCAAATAAGGTAGGTCTCTAAACCAATTGTACAATACAACTCTTGATTGACCAAAGCTACTTTGATCGACGTCCTATAGACTGTGCCTGACGCTATGGCGACTCGACATAGCCCAAGTAAGTCACAACCATCACCCAGTACCAACTATGGACCTATGAAAGAGACTTTCCATCGGCAAACAGAATAAGCACTATGGTGCATATTACTCATGAGATTAGATGGTTCCATTCATCATTCAATTATGATGGGTGACGTCGTGCGATCAAATCGAGACTTAAATTTTAGTTGGGGAACATTTATGTTAGGGTATTTAATCTCTTAAACAAGATCTTAGATAACTATCAAACACAGGGCGCCGCCTACCCACACATACAATACACGGACAAACAAATAATGAGTGCCGCCTACTCATGCATACAATATGTGGACAAGCAAGTAATGGGTGCCACCTACCCATGCATATGACAGATGCGGTCCGGAAACTAGTGGGTGCCGCCTACCCATACATAGCGGACATAAAGTGCTATACTGATTTAAAGTAAATCATATAGACATTCAAACATATGTGAGCAAGTAATTGTGAGTTAATGTTTGCAAGAAAATATAATTTTTCTCCTCTTTATGCTTCTAAAGTAATAAATGCTTTACTTCAAAAATAAAACATCTACTAATTTCCAAGAAATTAAAATATATTATATATCAAATTTATAATAATTTATAAGTCATAAATCTAATTTATGAATTATCTAAAATTTATAAATATTTAAAACAAGATTGCTATAATAATATATTCGTCTAAAGAATATATTAATATTTAAATTAAACATAGTTTATAAACTATTTATAAGCTAACCATCAAGTTTCTAAATATTATACACATTAAGTATGCTACCAAACATTAATATAAGTCTCCAAAAGTTATATTAGGACACAAATCTAATTTATAAACTATTTACAAATCAATATTGAGTTTCTAAAACTCTATGGGTCCAGTTTAAATTTTAAGAGGGCTTATACGAAGTTTCTAAAACTTATCAGCGTTAAATTTATCAGACCAAGTATTAAAGGGCTAATGGAAAATTTCCAAAAGTACAAAATCTAATTTTATTGGACTGGATTGAGGTTTTAAAAGTTCAAGAACTGAAATTGGCAGTTTAAACAGTACAGGGGCCTCAACCACAATAAGACAGAAGAATCTGTCAAATTGTAACAGAGGTCCCGATCTTCTGTATCCTTCAAACCAACCCCAGTACTTATATTACATTCAATTGAGTCCCTGGTCTTTTGAAATCGTGCAATCAGGTCCCTGCCAATATTCAAAGCTTGCAATTATGTCCAACAATGGAGTTTCAACTCCGAATCTACAATCCCTATTCGATTAGTGTTCAAAACAAAAATCTAACCATCAATCTTCCGTTATACATCATCCCTCCACTCAACACATCATTCAATTCGAATCTAATTCGTCAAGAATCAAAACGCCCAAATTTTTTTTTTTATATGATTGATCCAATCGATCTGTCCAGATCGCGATTCTATTTCGTGATGGAACACTCGATTCCTGTTCGCGTTTCCGATGACATGGGAAAACGAGCCGAGCTCCAGTGATTCTGAAGGAGAGATGAAGGAAGCGCCGGTGAGAGGCCAAGCTTCCGGTGAACGGACTTCCGTGAGATAGAAGTCGGATCCGGTATGGGTCCCAAACCCAGTTTACACAATTTTGCAGATAGAGAAAGTCAATTTCTCAAGAACCCAGTTCAAGCAAGCAGGCGAATGGAGAATGTTGATTGTCCAAGATTGTGTTATCATAATCTAATCCGATAATCATCAACCAAGTTGATAGTACTAATTAATAACACAAACAACATTGTTCATCCGTGACCAACCCCAATTTCAAAACAAATCCCAGATTTAGTGATAAAAAAATAATTTTCTTCAAACATTAAATCACAATAAACATAAAATAACATGTAAATAAGTCATTCAATCAGCCCAGCTCCGATACCACTGTTAGAAATTGTAGAAAATTACCTCTAAGGTTAATGCAGCGGAATTTGAAAATTTTCCTACATGGATCATCGATTGAATGATTATTTAACATGCTCCACATAAATAACATACCCGTTATCCAGCTTCCATTAATCATTGATCTAATCATTCGATTATCTTCTAAAGATTGTGACCGAACTCAAAACAATTCTAAGCTGCCTACGTACCCTCAGGATCAAGTCAAACGTAGTTCAATTCTTCGTTGATGAATTCTCCATGGATGCTAGGAAATCCATATTCAAAATCTACATTAAGCAAAACAATAAATCTCAAAGATCATAATAAAATGAAAATTTATCAAAGAAGAAAAGAAAGAAGTTAGAATGAATACAACCGTGGAAGAAATCCAAAAGAGGAGGAGAGCTCTAAGCCACAAACAAGCTACAACACGTATCAAAACTCTAACCTTTTATACACCAGCCGCACAGACTGGATATGTACATGCAAAACGTGCATACTCATTTACATGGGCTTGGCCCAGTTGGTTGGTTCTCCTAGTTCCTATAGGAGAGGTCTTGAGTTCGAGTCCCAGGAAGACCAAAACTCTTTTCCTTTCCCTTTTGGATTTTTAGCACTTGAACTCCATTCTAAATTCGTTCAAATTGAATTTCTAACATTAATTAATTAAATCTAATTTAATATAATTAATATTTTCTTCTTTTATTAATTAAATCTAATTTAATTAATTTACTTTCTAAAAGTATAAATTAATTAAGTCCATTGAATTCAATTCAACTTAATTAATTAATTCTATCAAATAGAACATTCTCAATAATATTAAATTAAATATTTATCAATCAAATTGATACTTTATTTAATATAGTAATTAAGTCATTAATCTAATTTTAACTTAATTAATAATTTCCATCAAATGAAATGTCATAGACAATAGTAAATCTAATGTTACCAATCCAATTGACATTTAATTTACACTAATGCTTGATGGGGAGAATTATCACCTAGTTTTATATGACCCATAGGCCCTCACATATCATGCAACGATCAAATCAAGGTCTTAGTGAATATTCCTAGACAATAGTAATATGTAAGAACGTTTGTTGAGGAGATACAAACTGCTTGTGATGTAGAGTACTTTGATGATACGGTCCTTTCATTCTCGAATACTCGAATGAGTCTAGAATATGGATTAGTGTCTATTCCAATAACTCATCCATTGTCTCTCAATCATCTTAGTCGATCTAGATGATTATGTCCAAATATCATTTTGACACATATCTTTGCAGTGGTCACTGACTAACAATCGCACTAAATATGAGATGTAGAGTATTCTCTCCTTGAATCTATTCGGAGGAATGAATCCTGATCTTGGTCCAATCACTGACACCATATTCTTCCTAACCCAACGCATGTCGTATCTGTAACGCCCCAGATTTCAGAGGCTTAAAGGGGTTGAGAACGCTACTCATATCAACAAGGTGCACCTTTCTTTTCGGGAATCCACCTAGAAGAACTTCAAAGTTAAGCGTGCTTACTCTGGAGCAATTCTAGGATGGGTGACCCACTGGGAAGTTCCCGGTGCGCGCACGTGTGAGGACAAAGTGCGCGGATTAGAACCCGTGTTGGCCTGTGGGGCCAGCATATCACCCCGGAGAGCATCCATGAGTAACCTTGCTGGCCCGTTGGGTTGGGTCTCGGCCTGTTAGTGGGCCGGGTCGTTACAAGTGGTATCAGAGCGGGACTATCCGGAACTGCAGGAACTAAGTTCCATTCGGGACAAAGTGCTACACCGTATCGACGGTGGGAGCCACCTCTTGAGCTTGGAGGGGCCACCTCTAGAATCCTGCACGGATGGTTGGTTTCGGGACAGTGCGCAACGAGGACGTTGCGCAATTTAAGAGGGGGTGATTGTAACGCCCCAGATTTCAGAGGCTTAAAGGGGTTGAGAACGCTACTCATATCAACAAGGTGCACCTTTCTTTTCGGGAATCCACCTAGAAGAACTTCAAAGTTAAGCGTGCTTGCTCTGGAGCAATTCTAGGATGGGTGACCCACTGGGAAGTTCCCGGTGCGCGCACGTGTGAGGAAAAAGTGCGCGGATTAGAACCCGTGTTGGTCTGTGGGGCCAGCATATCACCCCGGAGAGCATCCATGAGTAACCTTGCCGGCCCGTTGGGTTGGGTCTCGGCCTGTTAGTGGGCCGGGTCGTTACAGTATCTACCCTACTTTAAGAGTGCAAGCGTTGCGCATGGTCAAAGTATATTATTCCACATATGATGTAGTATTGACCTCAAGTCTGAGGACTATTACATCACCCTACAATCCGATACTCCCATAGACACTTAAATAGAATTTACCAAATGGTTTCTCGGCTGGGTATGCCAACACTCTCCAAAGTGTCCATGTGCCCATCATGAATAACCAAGCTATTCGCAGCAGTGAGAACTACTACATCCTCTAAGGATATGATGCAACACATGGTAGTCTCTATCACATCATTGGTATCCCATATCTCAATGACCATCAACTAGTGGCTAATTTTAGGACTTAAGTTCTGACACGCAAGCTCCCACTAACTTGGTGATTATCTTTAGTCCTTGGGAACATCTTAGAGAATAATTCAAACAACCAAATAATCTATCCAGTAAATGTAATGCCAATTGTATTTATGTATGCTTAAATAAATGTAACATAAATAAATACCAATAAGCTGAATGCGGTAAAGTACATATCGTCCTTAATGTTGGTTGTCTCTAGAACATATATACTTTCATGAACAATATCAGCAAAATGCATATTGTACCTTTCCAAAACCTTCAGCAGATAAGCCTTCTTAGATAGTACAACATTCCCTTCATCTTCAAGACTGATGTCCATCCCCAAAATCCTTTTAGCTACTCCAAGATCCTTCATGTCGAATTCAGTCTTCATCAGCTTCTTCACTTGGTTGATCCCTTCCATATGCTTACTCGCAATAAGCATGTCATCCACATAGATCAACACATAAATCATGTTATCTATGTCATTGCCCTTGAAATATACACATGTATCATAATTGCATCTTCGAAATCCTGATTTCTTCATGAACATATCAAATTTTCAGTACCACTTTCTTGGGCCTTGCTTCAACCCATTCAAAGATTTCTTCAATAAACATGCTTTATCCCCAGGATTCTTGATGTGCACACCTTCAGGTACCTTCATGTATATCTCTTCCTCCAATTGCCCATGTAGAAAAGCAGTAGTAACATCCATCTGGTGAAGCTTCAAGTTATACTTAGCCACCACTCCTCACAAGATTATTATGGAGCAATGTTTTACCACAGGAGAAAAGATCTCATTGTAGTCAACTCCTTATTTTTGTGTAAAACCTCTAGCTACTAACCGGGATTTGAATCTGATACCTTGATTTTCATCAGAACTTGCTTTCTTTTTGAAAATCCACTTGCAACCTACAAGTTTCTTCCCCTCAGGTTTGTCAACTATGGCCCATTGATGAATGTGTATTTTACACTTTCATTTGAGTCTTTTTCACCTATTTTAGCTATCCTCAATGTTAATTTAGCTATATTTTAGTGCATTTTATTAGAATAGTGTCACGTTTCCCTTTAGATTTTATTTTACAGGTTTTGGTTGAAAAACGAGGATTTCCGGGCAATTATATTGAAGTTGACAAGAAATTGGTGTTCCAGAAGCCTATTTGGAGTATCTGAAGGTTTCCGAATAGGATTTGGAGTCTAGGGGTCGAATCTGGAGGTTAGAAGGCCACTAGAAGTCAGAAGCCGAGTCCGAAAAGGGGAAGAAATCCAAAAACGCCTCGAAAACGCGGAATTCCGTGAAATTTTCTCCCAGGCGAACCGCCCGGGACGTGCGGCGAATCGTCCCACACCGGGCGAATCGCCCCACACTATTTCGTAGCCTATATATAGTTGCTCAGTTTTCCAGGCCTTCTCTCTCACCCCACACTATTTCGTAGCCTATATATAGTTTTCCAGACCTTCTCTCTCACCTTTCTCTGTAGTTTTAGGTAGGAACTTCCGAGAGCCTGTTCTGGGGGTTCGTAGCTTAGGAGACACTTTTTCATAGCAGATTGGAGCTTGTAGGATCGCAATTCTTTGGAGATTGACAACCTTCGGTAACATTGTATCTTACAGTTTATTCTACTTATTTTTTATATCTTTCAACATGTTTTCTTCTATGATTTCTGTTGATTGCATGCCTATTATGAGTAGCTAAACTTATCGTTAGTGGTAGTATGTGAATTCTTAGCGAAGGGAAGATAATCATGCTAATGGCTATATCGCGCATTATACTCCGTGTTATTGCTTTATTTCGTTGATCAGGCTCAGCCTAAATTCTCGTATCTTGTATTAATTATTATGCACAATTGGACCCTCGTCGAACTATACGCATCTATATCTTCGTAGTGTTGAATAATTACGGAACACAATAGGACAATAGTGATTGACTTGTCAGTATCTTTATCTTCGTAGTGCTTAATAATTGCAACTGGACATTCGATTGATCAAAGATCTCCATGCAAGACCGAGGAATTTACGCATGATTATTGACCCGTTATGCTTTGAAGTATCATACTATCACCAATCTCCATTATCTGTTAGAAAAACTCCTTGCTATACCGTTTGCTGTTTTTATATTCTCTAGTTAAATAGATAAAGCTAGTTATAGTTCTGAGAGAACGACACTCGAGGTCATTCTACTGCTACACTACGGTTTTCGTTGTAGTTGTGGATTGCCTTTGTCTAAATAACAAATTTATTTGCTGAACCTGGACCCGACAAATCCGCGTTCATCAAATTGGCGTCGTTGCCGGGGACTATACTCCTTTTTTCTGTTTAATTTGTTTATATTTTCAGCTTTCGATTCCTAATTCTATTAGTTTTAGTTTTCCTTTTTAATCTCTCTCTGATACTGCTTTCCTAGTCTGTTACAGATATTGTATGCCACATACACGATCAGAAGGAACACCACTTGCTGATTCAATTGCTGAGATCGACAGAGTCTACCACCAAAGAAGGCGACTACTTCAAAGGCGTGCACTAGAGGAAATAGAGGATACCGATTTCTCTGAATCGACGGAATGGCAGAAGCTAGACCACTGAAAGCGTGGGTTCAACCCACTAAGGATCGTATGAGGGGACCGGCGATTCTTCTTTCGTCTGCAACTCGAGATCTGGAAATCAAGAACCACGCATTCCAACAACTTCCGAGGTTCTATGGCTTACAAGGGAAGATGTGATGGGGTACTTGCACGATATCGATGATTTCGTCAACCAACTCCCACGACCCGGAGCTGAAATAACAACGGATGAGTTGAGAATGAAGGTTTTTGCTATGGGACTTGGCAACAGAGCCAAGTCATGGTTGAGTTCTCTACCAGCAGGCTCACTGGACACTTGGGAGAAGGTTTTTTCAGCTTTCATGGAGAAATACTTCCCTCACACCTTGACTACCGTGCTAAAGGCGCAAATCACTGGATTCAAGAAGGACTATGATGAGACCATCTACACCGCGTTTGAGAGATTCCAAGATCTCACGAACAAGTTCCCTCACCATGGTTTTGAGCTTTCTGACCTAGTCCAACACTTCTACAATGGACTAACCTTCGAGAACCAACAAGTGGTGGATTTCCAATGCCGAGGCAATATTTGGGAGGAAACCGCAGAAGCCGTCTGGGCAGTTTTCGAAAGGCTTGCTAAGGGTTCGCAATTCAAGGACCCAAGAGCGATGGTTAGGAGACGTGGACCTGAAGCTCCACCGACTCAAGAAGCCCCTATGTATAGGGGGAATGGGGATCAATTCGAGTGCTTTACCAACGAATTGAGGCAAGTCCTCAAGAGTTCCACTGGAACAACTGTTTCGAACGAAGTATGCCGAATATGCAAGAACTATGGGCATGGGGCTCATATGTGTAGATTGGAGCTTGCGTATGACGACGACAACTGGGCTTGAGGAGGCGAAGAGGAAGCCTTTGCTACGGAGTTTGGTACTCAAGAAGTTAGCTACGGACAAGACGGTATGAATCCTCGAGGTGGATTTTGGAGAAGAGGATTCCGAAATAATCAAGGATATGCACCGGCTAACCAAACTTATGGCCCTAACCAAGATCGTAGTAGGCTAAACTATGGTAATGATCACTGCGAAAACCCCGCTCCGAAAGAGCCACCGAAGTCGAAGTCGGCTCAACTGATGGAGAACTTGCAAAAGATGGTTGATCACACTCAAAGTTTTCTCAAACGTTATGAAGAAGATTCTGAGAAGACTAGGGCAAGGCTTGATAGGTTGGAAGAGAGCACTAGGCTTGCCCATCAAAAGATGCAAGAGTTGATCGACAGAGGAGCAAGTAGGGAGCAAGGCAAGCTGCCTAGCAACACTGAGAAGTCGAATTCCATTACATTAGCTGGTGATCTACCTGACGAAATCTCCATCAAGAAGGTTGCTAAGTGCGAGTGTTGCAAGAAGGAAGAACTTGTACAGGCTAAGGAAGAAGAGAAGGACCTTGGTTCTGACGGAAGTGATGAGGAGCAAGAGGATCCCGAGCTACTCCCTAAAAGTTTCGATGTTAAAGTAGGGATTGGTGAGCTTGAAGATGTCCATGCCACACTAGACACGGGATCCTACTCAAATATACTCCCTTTGAATGTGTTTGAAAAGAGTAGCCTTGGAAAACTATCTGAGCATAGGGCTATTGTGCAACTGGCGGATGGATCCTTTATGAGACCCGAAGGCGTTGTGAAAAATGTGTTGGTCAAGATTGGTGAAGCTTCTGTATACACCAATTTTGTAGTTATGCCGGCGTCTGCACCTGGAACGGGGGATGTCATACTCTTAGGACGAATATTCTTTACTAAACTACACTCCGTGATGGACATCTACCAAAGGACTTGCACTATTGAAGTGGATGGCAAGCAACACGTGTTGGAAGCAATATCTGATCCACCTGATATTTCTTACACTACTCAGTACTGTGGTCTTGCAGCCTATGTTCTTTTTTATTCCCAGGTTCGTGGCATGGAGAGGAGATCAATGAAGGGGAAGTCTAGTACCCGCAGAAAGAAGAGATAGGCACAGACAGGAGTCGAGTCAAAGACTTTAAACAGTGACGCTATCCGGGAGGCAACCCGGAGTTTTTATCGCTTTCTTTACCGCTTTATTGCATGCATTCATTCTTGAACTATTTGCTTCTCATATGTGAAATTCTTCTTGTCTGTGTCGTATATGCTTATGTTTGAGTGAGATTTTTCGAGTGGTTTTATGAGAAAATTGGTTTTGGGGATTAAAAACCGCGTTTTCGGACGAAAGGACCGTCTCCCCACATCAGGGAGCGGGGGGCGAATCAACCCCCATGGGGGGCAACTCGCCCCACGTTCCCAGGAGACCAAAAATGCGGGTCTCCCCCTTTTCTCCTCATTTCTTCATATTTTCATCATCCTTCCTCCCCAAAATTCGAACCTTGCGAAAATTACTTCAAAACTTCATAACTTCTTCATTTCCTGACCAAATTTAGTGTTCTTTAGCTTCAATCGAAGCCTATTACATGATCTATCTTTTCATCCGAACAGATTTCGTCCTAATGCATTAGATTTTCAGATCTGAGGTATCTTCTTATGAAACCTAATTTTCGAATTTGGTCGTTTTCTAATTTGAGCTTCAATTATGCTTATTTGATGCATGGGTAGGATGTTTGTGTCATTAGAAGTGTTATTTACTATCAATTACATGCTCAATTATGCTCGAATTGTTGATTTGGGAATTTTGCTACTAGATGATATATCTTGTTATGCAATATGTCTTTATCTTTGATTTCTTGCATATGATTGTGTTTATTGATGTGATGATGGTGGATTTGATGATAGAATGCTTAATTGATGAGTATGAGGATTTATGTTGCTAGAATTTTTCGCTACTATGGTATGAATTGAGCCTAGTTATCTAGGTTATTGGTTGTCTAGCAAGAGCAAAATGTGATGTATTGCATGTAGTAGTTACATTGGTATGTTGCATGATGAAGAAGCTAGACTAGACATTAAAGGTTAGGGGAGCTCGATTGTTGATTTTATCACTTGTGTGTTTCGTTCTTACACTAGCATATGCATGAGTCAGTTTTGTGTCATGCGAGGTACTAACTGTTGTTTGCAGGAGCCATGCCATGGGAAAGGAGCATTCCCGTATGATTACTATGAAGTATTGGAGGGGGATCGATTACAATTATGTCAAGAAGAGTGACCTCGTTAGATGTGCGTTCGAGCCAAGGGGTTTTGCAACAACGTCGTGGATTATCCAAGAGGAGGAGCTAGAGTACACTTGGAGTAAGGACTCCTATGCCTATTCATGCACCACCGAAGGGACAGAAACCATTATTACCTCAGCAATCCATCGCAAGGACTGCAAAGTTCGTTTGAACTGGAAGGCACCGGGACGGTCTTGCCGCGACGGATTCAATCTTGAGTCCGCAGTTGCTAGAAGGTTCCGAAGCGCTAGCTTGGTTCCAAAACATAATGACATGGGTGCCCAGTCCCTCGTTGGGGCACCCCTTGACTGCCTCTAAAGGGAGCATCATATAGACATCGGGAGCATCAACTGTAGAGAATGTGGTCGACATAGGAAAAAATGGCAGACAACCTCTGAATATCAGATCAGCTTGATGTAACCTCCACGGGGTATAAAACGCTGGAGAGGGAGGCTCTGATACCACTGCCCTTTCCCCTTCAACAGTTCACAACCTATTGGAGGGCTACAGGATGGAGGATTCCATAACAGAGGCGGCCAATCTTGAAGATTCTTTTCGACACTGCAACTCTACTGGTGATGATGTTGGTGACAGTAGTGACAATGAAGACAATAGGGACAACGATGATACAGATGGTTGAGTTTGTCCTATCCGGTGTATTAATGGAACTACCGCCACTACCACAAGCCCCGATGATCACATATAAGACCCCCGAGCAGTCCCAATAACTCACGAGCAGCACACTCAGCCGACCGAGGCCAAACCATGCGGTAACATCTAGTATCACATCTTATTTCCCCATTTTCTTACTGCTAGGGCCTAGCGTTAATTTCATGAGTGGGGATGGGATTTAAGTGATCTAGTATTGTTAGTTTGGAGATTGACATTGGTAGGCTGAGCATAGTATCTCGCATGTTTTATCCGTCTGCATTTGAATTTGCACGTTTACCGCTTTCTTAGTTTTTTAGGTTGCATTCACTACATTCATCCTAGGATAGTCTTGCATGTTTTATATGGAGTTTATTGCTGAATTTTTTGAACTTTTTTATTGGGTAGATCAACTAACTATGCCATTAATCGTATGCTTCATCTCTATGAATTTGTTTGAGGTTTTTCTCGCTTGGCTTGTCACATTTATGTATTGCACTTAGTTAAGCTTGGTAGTCTCGACATCACTTAGTGGTGTTTTCTCTACTGCGGTTCACGAAGGCCTTTATAATAGGATGATGCATGTTAGGGTCTTATGGTTGTTTTCCCGAGTAATTATGTACCTAAGAGGCAACAAGTCTTCGCCATGCTTTGAGATTGCTAAATGCCTAGGAAGGAGGTAGTGTGAGGTTGTGTGATCCTTTGTTTATAACCTATTCTTCCGAATAGGTTTGGGGAGGGGGTTACACCATCATTAGACTTGGTTTCGTTTTTCATTCCCGTATCGTGAGTTTGTTTTTCCTTTTCCGTAAATTTTGTACTCCAACCTATTCTTTCGAATAGGTTTGGGGAAGTCGTGTGAGTCATTTTCTCTCTTTTTGTTATGCTACTGCTGGCTAGGAAAAAATCAAAAAAAAGAAGAAAGAAAGAAAAATTCCAGGAAAAAAGAAAAAAAAAAAGAGAAAAAAAAAAGAAAAGATCCCAAAAAAGCAAAGAAGGGTCCAAAAAAAAGAAGAGCCAAATAGCAGATTAGCAAATTGTTGTGTCTCATTTTCCAATTCTTGTAATGTTAGTAATCGTGTTGTAATTTTCTATTTTTTCTTTTGTTCATGAGTGTAATCTGTTCTAGACCACCCTCGTCCTGCCATTGATGAATGTGTATTTTACACTTTCATTTGAGTCTTTTTCACCTATTTTAGCTATCCTCTATGTTAATTTAGCTATATTTTAATGCATTTTATTGGAATAGTGTCACGTTTCCGTTTAGATTTTATTTTACAGGTTTTGGTTGAAAAACGAGGATTTCCGGGCAATTATATTGAAGTTGACAAGAAATTGGTGTCCCAGAAGCCTATTTGGAGTATCTGAAGGTTTCCGAATAGGATTTGGAGTCTAGGGGTTGAATCTGGAGGTTAGAAGGCCACTAGAAGACAGAAACCGAGTCCGAAAAGGGGAAGAAATCCAAAAACGCGTCGAAAACGCGGAATTCCGCGAGATTTTCTCCAGGGCAAACCGCCAGGGACGTGGGGCGAATCGCCCGGTGTGTGGGGCGAATCGCCCCACACTTAGTCGAAGCTTATATATAGTTGCTTAGTTTTTCTCCGAAATTCATACTTTTCCAGACCTTCTCTCTCACCTTTCTCTGTAGTTTTAGGGAGGGACTTCCAGAGCCTGTTCTGAGGTCCGTAGCTTAGGAGACACTCTTTCTTAGCAGTTTGGAGCTTGTAGGATCGCAATTCTTCGGGGATTGACAACCTTCGGTAACATTGTATCTTACAGTTTATTCTACTTACTTTTATTTATCTTTCAACATGTTTTCTTCTATGATTTCTGTTGATTGCATGCCTATTTTGAGTAGCTAAACTTATCGTCGGTGGTAGTATGTGAAATCTTAGCGAAGGGAAGATAATCATGCTAATGGCTATATCGCGCATTATACTCCATGTCATTGCTTTATTCCGTTGCTCAGACTCAGCCTAAATTCTCGTATGTTGTATTAATTATTATGCACAATTGGACCCTCGTCGACCTATACACATCTATATCTTCGTAGTGTTGAATAATTACGGAACACAATAGGACAATAGTGATTGACTTGTCAGTATCATTATTTTTGTAGTGCTTAATAATTGCAACAGGACATTAGATTGATCAAAGATCTCCATGCAAGACCGAGGAATTTACGCATGATTATTGACCCGTTATGCTTTGAAGGATCATACTATCACCAATCTCCATTATCTGTTAGAAAAACCTTTGCTTTTCCGTCTGCTGTTTTTATATTCTAAATTAGATTTGATAAAGCTAGTTATAGTCCTTAGAGAACGACACTCGAGGTCATTCTACTGCTACACTACGGTTTTCGTTGTAGTCGTAAATTGCCTTTGGCTAAATAACAAATTTATTTGATTCGCGTTGGAACACGACACCAGCGCGTTCATCAAATTGGCGCCGTTGCCGGGGACTATACTCCTTTTTTCTGTTTAATTTGTTTATATTTTCAGCTTTCGATTCCTAATTCTATTAGTTTTAGTTTTCCTTTTTAATCTCTCTCTGATACTGCTTTCCTAGTCTGTTACAGATAGTGCATGCCACATACACGATCTAAAGGAACACCACTTGCTGATTCAATTGCTGAGATCGACAGAGTCTACCACCAAAGAAGGCGACTACTTCAAAGGCGTGCACTAGAGAAAATAGAGGGTACCGATTTCTCTGAATCTCTACACAGTCTTTTCAAGGAAATCGACGGAATGGCAGAAGCTAGACCACTGAAAGTATGGGTTCAACCCACCAAGGATCGTATGAGGGGACCGACGATTGTTCTTTCGTCTGCAACTCGAGATTTGGAAATCAAGAACCACGCATTCCAACAACTTCCGAGGTTCTATGGCTTAGCAAGGGAATATGTGATGGGGTACTTGCACGATATCGATGATTTCGTCAACCAACTCCCACAACCCGGAGCTGAAATAACAACGGATGAGTTGAGAATGAAGGTTTTTGCTATGGGACTTGGCGACAGAGCCAAGTCATGGTTGAGTTCTCTACCAGCAGGCTCGCTGGACACTTGGGAGAAGGTTTTTTCAGCTTTCATGGAAAAATACTTCCCTCACACCTTGACTACCGCGCTTAAGGCGCAAATCACTGGATTCAAGGAGGACTATGATGAGACCATCTACACCGCGTTTAAGAGGTTCCAAGATCTCACGAACAAGTGCCCTCACCATGGTTTTGAGCTTTCTGACCTAGTCCAACACTTCTACAATGGACTAACCTTCGAGAACCAACAATTGGTGGATTTCCAATGCCGAGGCAATATTTGGGAGGAAACCGCAGAAGCTGTCTGGGCAGTTTTCGAAAGGCTTGCTAAGGGTTCACAGTTCAAGGACCCAAGAGCAATGGTTAGGAGACGTGGACCTGAAGCTCCACCGACTCAAGAAGCCCCTATGTATAGGGGTAATGGGGATCAATTCGAGTGCTTTACCAACGTATTGAAGCAAGTCCTCAAGAGCGCCACTGAAACAACTGTTTCGAACGAAGTATGCCGAATATGCAAGAACTATGGACATGGAGCTCATATGTGTAGATCGGAGCTTGCGTATGACGATGGCAACTGGGCTCGAGGAGGCGAAGAGGAAGCCTTTGCTACGGAGTTTGGTACTCAAGAAGTTAGCTACGGACAAGACGGTAGGAATCCTCGAGGTGGATTTTGGAGAAGAGGATTCCGAAACAATCAAGGATATGCACCAGCTAACCAAACTTATGGCCCTAACCATGACCGTAGTAAGCTCAACTGTGGTAATGATCACTGCGAAAACCCCGCTCCGAAAGAGCCACAGAAGTCGAAGTCGGCTCAACTGATGGAGAACTTGCAAAAGATGGTTGATCACACCCAAAGTTTTCTCAAACGTTATGAAGAAGATTCCGAGAAGACTAGGGCAAGGCTTGATAGGTTGGAAGAGAGCACTAGGCTTGCCCATCAAAAGATGCAAGAGTTGATCGACCGAGGAGTAAGTAGGAAGCAAGGCAAGCTGCCTAGCAACACTGAGAAGTCGAATTCCATTACATTAGCTGGTGATCTACCTGACGAAATCACCATCAAGAAGGTTGCTAAATGCGAGTGTTGCAAGAAGGAAGAACTTCTACAGGCTAAGGAAGAAGAAAAGGACCTTGGTTCTGACGGAAGTGATGAGGAGCAAGAGGATCCCGAGCCACTCCCTAAAAGTTTCTATGTTAAGGTAGGGATTGGTGAGCTTAAAGATGTCCGTGCCACACTAGACACGGGATCCTACTCAAACATACTCCCTTTGAATGTGTTTGAAAAGAGTAGCCTTGGAAAACTATCTGAGCATAGGGATATTGTGCAACTGGCGGATGAATCCTTTATGAGACCCGAAGGCGTTGTGAAAAATGTGTTGGTCAAGATTGGTGAAGCTTCTGTATACACCAATTTTGTAGTTATGCCAGCGTCTGCACCTGGAACGGGGGATGTCATACTATTAGGGCGAACATTCTTGACTAAACTACGCTCCGTGATGGACATCTACCAAAGGACTTGCACTACTGAAGTGGATGGCAAGAAACACGTGTTGCAAGCAATATCTGATCCACCTGATCCGCCTGATATTTCTTACACTACTCACTACTGTTGTCTTGCAGCCTATGTTCTTTCTTATTCACAGGTTCGTGGCATGAAGAGGAGATCAATGAAGGGGAAGTCTAGTACCCGCAGAAAGAAGAGATAGGCACAGACAGGAGTCGAGTCAAAGACTTTAAACAATGACGCTATCCCGGAGGAAACCCGGAGTTTTTATCGCTTTCTTTACCGCTTTATTGCATGCATTCATTCTTGAACTATTTGCTTCTCGTATGCGAATTTGTTCATGTCTGTGTCGTATATGCTTATGTTTGAGTGATATTTTTCGAGTGGTTTTTTGAAAAATTAGGTTTCGGGGATTAAAACCGCATTTTCTGACGAAAGGAACCGTCTCCCCGCATCGGGGAGCGGGGGGCGAATCGCCCCCCATAAGGGGCGAACCGCCCCGCATGGGGCGACTCGCCCCACACCGGGGGCGAATCGCCCCACGGCTCCAGTAAGTTAAAAACGTGAATTTCTTCCTCTTTACCTCATTTTCTTCATATCTTCATCATTCCTCCTCCCCAAAAACCGAAAATCACGATTTTACCTTCAAAATCTCATAACTTCTTCATTTCTTCACCAAATTTAGTGTTCTTTAGCTTCAATCGAAGCCTATTACGTGATCTATCTTTTCATCCGAATAGATTTTTCCCTAGTGCATTAGATTTTCAGATCTGAGGTATCTTCTTATGAACCCTAATTTTCGAATTTGGGGGTTTTCTAATTTGATCTTCAATTATGCTTATTTGATGCATGAGTAGGTTGTTTGTGTGATTAGAAGCGTTATTTACTATCAATTGCATGCTCAATTATGCTTGGATTATTGATTTGGGAATTTTGCTACTAGATGATATATCTTGTTATGCAATATGTCTTTATCTTTGATTTCATGCTTATGATTGTGTTTATTGGTGTAATGTTGGTGGATTGGATGATAGAATGCTTAATTGTTGAGTATGAGGATTTATGATGATAGAATTTTTCGCTACTATGGTATGAATTGAGCCTAGTTATCTAGGTTATTGGTTCTCTAGCAAGAGCATAATGTGATGAATTGCATGTAGTAGATACATTGGTATGTTGCATGTTGTGGAAGCTAGGCTAGACATATAAGGTTTGGGGAGCTCGATTGTTGGTTTTATCACTTGTGTGTTTCGTTCTTACACTAGCATATGCATGAGTCAGTTTTGTGTCAGGTGAGGTACTAACTGTTGTTTGCAGGAGCCATGCCATGGGAAAGGAGCATTCCCGTATGATTACTATGAAATATTGGAGGGGGATCGATTACAACCATGTCAAGAAGAGTGACCTCGTTAGATGTGCGTTCGAGCAAAGGGGTTTTGCAACAACGTCGTGGATTATCCAAGAGGAGGAGTTGTTCCTATCCGGCCTATAATTGAAACTACCACGCCTACCAGAAGACCTGATGACATCCTATAAAGCTCCCAGAGCAGTCCCAATAACTCACAAGCAGCGTACTCAGCCGACCAAAGCCAAACCATACGGTAACATCTAGTATCACATCTTATTTCCTCATTTTTTTTACTGCTAGGGACTAGCGTTATATCATGAGGTGGGGTGGGATTTAAGCGATCTAATGTTGTTAGTTTGGAGCTTGGAATTCATAGGATGAGTATAGTACTTTGCATGTTTTATCCGTCTGCATTTGCATTTGCACGTTTACCGCTTTCTTAGATTTTTTAGGTTGCATTCACTCCATTCATCCTAGGATAGTCTTGCATGTTTTATATGGAGTTTATTGCCGAATTTTTTGGACTTTTTTATTGGGTAGATCAACTAACTATGTCATTAATCGTATGCTTCATCTCTATGAATCTGTTTGAGGTTTTTTCTCGCTTGGCTTGTCACATTTATGTATTGCACTTAGTTAAGCTTGGTAGTCTCGACATCACTTAGTGGTGTTTTCTCTACTGTGGTTCACGAAGGCCTTTATAATAGGATGATGCATGTTAGGGTCTTATGGTTGTTTTTCCGAGTAATTATGTACCTAAGAGGCAACAAGTCTTCACCATGCTTTGAGATTGCTAAATGCCTAGGAAGGAGGTAGTGTGAGGTTGTGTGATCCTTTGTTTATAACCTATTCTTCCGAATAGGTTTGGGGAGGGGGTTGCGCCATCATTAGACTTGTTTTCGTTTTTCATTTCCGTATCATGAGTTTGTTTTTCCATTTCTGTAAAATTTTGTACTCCCACCTATTCTTTCGAATAGGTTTGGGGAAGTCGTGTGAGTCATTTTCTCTCTTTTTGTTATGCTACTGCTGGCTAGAACAAAATCGAAAAAAAAAGAAAGAAAGAAAACTTCCAGGAAAAAAGAAAAAAAAAAAGAAAAATCTGGGAAGAAAAAAAGAGAAAGCAAAAAAGAAAAGACCCCAAAAAAGCAAAGAAGGGTCCAAAAAAGAAGAGCCAAATAGCAGTTTAGCGAGGTGTTGTGTCTTATTTTCCAATTCTTGTAATGTTCGTAATCGTGTTGCAATTTTCTATTTTTTTATCTTTTGTTCTTGAGTGTCATCTGTTCTAGACCACCCTCGTCCTGCCATTCAGGAAGTGGTGAATAGCTTAAGACTTTACTTGAGAGACGGGTAGAATAGGGGAGTGTTAACTTTTATAGGGAACCCTCCTTCGTTTGATGAGAGCCAGTACTGGTTCGACCTCTTTGAGAAAAAGTCTTAACATGGTGGAACAGCAGTAAGTCCTCAGTTTCATAGGCACGGGACAACCATTCGTATCTTAGCATGCTTCATTACGTCGTCACTGACTAGGTCCAGGTAGAGGATGTTACGAGAGACTATCGTGTCTTGACATAAGTGCTTATGTGGATGTGTATAAGTCAATCGAGGTATTCTTCAACCTATATTCATGCTTTGATTTATATGGTTTTTGTTCATATGTTTTTTGATAGATTCAGCAGACTAGTTCAATTTATTTGGCATGAGACTCCATTTTGTGTCTTGCATTGTTTTTTGCATTAGAGTCTAGCTTAGTCGCTTGAGGGCAAGCAAAGGTTCGGTTTGGGGAGTTTGATGAATGTGTATTTTACACTTTCATTTGAGTCTTTTTCACCTATTTTAGCTATCCTCTATGTTAATTTAGCTATATTTTAGTGCATTTTATTAGAATATTGTCACGTTTCCCTTTAGATTTTATTTTACAGGTTTTGGTTGAAAAACGAGGATTTCCGGGCAATTATATTGAAGTTGACAAGGAATTGGTGTTCTAGAAGCCTATTTGGAGTATCTGAAGGTTTCCGGATAGGATTTGGAGTCTAGGGGTCGAATCTGGAAGTTAGAAGGCCACTAGAAGACAGAAACCGAGTCTGAAAAGGGGAAGAAATCCAAAACCGCGTCAAAAACGCGGAATTCCGCGAGATTTTCTCCGGGGCGAACCGCCCGGGACACCGGGCGAGCCCGGTGTGTGGGGCGAATCGCCCCACACTTATTCGAAGCCTATATATAGTTTCTCTGTTTTTCTCCGAAACTCATACTTTTCCAGACCTTCTCTCTCACCTTTCTCTGTAGTTTTAGGGAGGGACTTCCCAGAGCCTGTTCTGGAGGTCCGTAGCTTAGGAGACACTTTATCATAGCAGTTTGGAGCTTGTAGGATCGCAATTCTTCGGAGATTGACAACCTCCGGTAACATTGTATCTTACAGTTTATTCTACTTATTTTTATTTATCTTTCAACATGTTTTCTTCTATGATTTCTGTTGATTGCATGCCTATTATGAGTAGCTAAACTTATCGTTGGTGGTAGTATGTGAATTCTTAGCGAAGGGAAGAGAATCATGCTAATGGCTATATCGCGCATTATACTCCGTGTCATTGCTTTATTTCGTTGCTCAGGCTCAGCCTAAATTCTCGTATGTTGTATTAATTATTATGCACAATTGGACCCTCGTCGACCTATACGCATCTATATCTTCGTAGTGTTGAATAATTACGGAACACAATAGGACAATAGTGATTGACTTGTGAGTATCATTATCTTCGTAGTGCTTAATAATTGCAACAGGACATTAGATTGATCAAAGATCTCCATGCAAGACCGAGGAATTTACGCATGATTATTGACCCATTATGCTTTGAAGGATCATACTATCACCAATCTCCATTATCTGTTAGAAAAACCTTTGCTTTTCCGTCTGCTATTTTTATATTCTAAATTAGATTTGATAAAACTAGTTATAGTCCTTAGAGAACGACATTCCAGGTCATTCTACTGCTACACTAAGGTTTTCGTTGTAGTCGTAAATTGCCTTTGGCTAAATAACAAATTTATTTGATTCGCGTTGGAACACGACACCAGCGCGTTCATCAGCCATTCAGGAAGTGGTGAATAGCTTAAGACTTTACTTGAGAGATGGGTAGAATAGGGGAGTGTTAACTTTTATAGGGAACCCTCCTTCGTTTGATGAGAGCCAGTACTGGTTCGACCTCTTTGAGGAAAAGTCTTAACATAGTGGAACAGCAGTAAGTCCTCAGTTTCATAGGCACGGGACAACCATTCGTATCTTAGCATGCTTCATTACGTCGTCACTGACTAGGTCCAGGTAGAGAATGTTACGAGAGACTATCTTGTCTTGACATAAGTGCTTATATGGATGTGTATAAGTCAATCGAGGTATTCTTCAACCTATATTCATGCTTTGATTTATATGGTTCTTGTTCATATGTTTCTTGATAGATTCAGTAGATTGTTCATTTTATTTGGCATGAGACTCCATTTTGTGTCTTGCATTGTTTTTTGCATTAGAGTCTAGCTTAGTTGCTTGAGGACAAGCAAAGGTTTGGTTTGGGGAGTTTGATGAATGTGTATTTTACACTTTCATTTGAGTCTTTTTCACCTATTTTAGCTATCCTCTATGTTAATTTAGCTATATTTTAGTGCATTTTATTAGAATAGTGTCACGTTTCCCTTTAGATTTTATTTTACAGGTTTTGGTTGAAAAACGAGGATTTCCGGGAAATTATATTGAAGTTGACAAGGAATTGGTGTTCCAGAAGCCTATTTGGAGTATCTGAAGGTTTCCGGATAGGATTTGGAGTCTAGGGGTCGAATCTGGAGGTTAGAAGGCCACTAGAAGTCAGAAACCGAGTCCAAAAATGGGAAGAAATCCAAAAACACGTCGAAAACGCGGAATTCCGCGAAATTTTCTCCCGGGCGAACCGCCCGGGACGTGGGGCGAATCGCCTCACACTATTTCGTAGCCTATATATAGTTGCTCAGTTTTTCTCCGAAATTCATACTTTTCCAGACCTTCTCTCTCACCTTTCTCTGTAGTTTTAGGTAGGAACTTCCGAGAGCCTGTTCTGGGGGTTCGTAGCTTAGGAGACACTTTTTCATAGCAGATTGGAGCTTGTAGGATCGCAATTCTTCGGAGATTGACAACCTTCGGTAACATTGTATCTTACAGTTTATTCTACTTATTTTTTATATCTTTCAACATGTTTTCTTCTATGAAATCTGTTGATTGCATGCCTATTTAGCTAAACTTATCGTTGGTGGTAGTATGTGAATTCTTAGCGAAGGGAAGATAATCATGCTAATGGCTATATCGCGCATTATACTCCGTGTTATTGCTTTATTTCGTTGATCAGGCCCAGCCTAAATTCTCGTATGTTGTATTAATTATTATGCACAATTGGACCCTCGTCGACCTATACGCATCTATATCTTCGTAGTGTTGAATAATTACGGAACACAATAGGACAATAGTGATTGACTTGTCAGTATCTTTATCTTCGTAGTGCTTAATAATTGCAGCAGGACATTCGATTGATCAAAGATCTCCATGCAAGACCGATGAATTTACGCATGATTATTGACCCGTTATGCTTTGAAGGATCATACTATCACCAATCTCCATTATCTGTTAGAAAAACTCCTTGCTATACCGTTTGCTGTTTTTATATTCTCTAGTTAAATAGATAAAGCTAGTTATAGTCCTGAGAGAACGACACTCGAGGTCATTCTACTGCTACACTACGGTTTTCGTTGTAGTTGTGGATTGCCTTTGGCTAAATAACAAATTTATTTGCTGAACCTAGACCCGACAAATCCACGTTCATCACCCATGTATCATTCTTCGTCAGAGACTGTAATTCTTGTTCAATTGCAATCAACCATTTCTCCTTGTCAAAACAGGTAGTTGCTTCCACATAGCTTCTGGTTCATAGCTATTGGTTTCTTCAGCAACTGTGAGAGCAAACTACACCATGTCTGGCTATGCAGTTGAAACTCTATTCCTCGGTTGTCTGTCTCTAGTAAGTTGATACTCCTTAACTTGTTTAGGATCAGCAATCTCAATGCCTCCTACTCTTCTTCTTCGAACAGGTTGTCCTCCTGAATTCTCACTAGCCTCACCATTTTCATCCAAGTCCTGAGCCTCAATATCGACTTGTGCTCCTGGTTGCACAAGCGCTTCCTTATCAGTATTCTTGCCATGATCCACCTCGAATCCAGTATCATCACTGATGTTACTCTGAATAATCACCTTTTCTTTCTTGAAGGCATTATGTCTTCCTTAAAATTCACATCCTTGCTGATTAAACACTTCTGGTATCCATCTTCAAAACACCATAGCTTGTAACCTTTAACTCCTTCTGGATAGCCTAAGAAGACACACCTTAGAGCTCTAGCTGCTAATTTGTCTTGTTTGATATGAACATATGTTAAACATCCAAAAGTTCTGAGATGGTTGTAGCTATGACTATGTCCTCTATACTTCTCTTCAGGCGTTTTCAGATCCAGTGCTGATGAAGGTGACAAATTTATGAGATATGCTGCAGCCGTAGCTTCTCCCCAAAAGTTCCTGCTTAAGCCAGATGATATTAGCATGCACCTAACCTTCTCTAGAATCGTCCTATTCATCCTCTCGACCACTCCATTCTGTTGTGGAGTTCCCGGTACTGTTTTATGTCTGACTATGCCTTTTGAGCTGCAAAACATATTAAAGTGATGTGACAAGAATTCCAGACCATTTTCTGTTCTCAGATGTTTCACCTTCAATCCAGTCTGTGTTTCAACTAGAGTAACCCACTGTACAAACTTCTGGTAGGTCTCAACTTTAGACTTCAAGATGTAAATCCAAAGCTTCCTTGTGTAATCATCAACGATAGATAAGAAGTAAGAACTACAACTCCTAGTTTGAACTCTAGCAGGTCCCCATAAATCAGCATGCACATAGTCCAACTGCTCTTCTGAACTATGAATTCCTGTACCAAAACTCTGCTATGTAGCCTTTGCCAAACTACAATCCACACATCCGTCCACCTTTCCTGACTTGACACCTGATAGTGTATATGTCCTAGAGACAGTCTTTATTAAGGGCATGCAGCCCTTATAAAGGGCATATATGTACTATTACACAGGTCAACGTAATATATTATATGTTTGTTGTTTGACTATTGAGTATCGCTTTCATATTTATATTACATCAGGCATGCAACATGTCATATCTCTATTCCTGTCTGTATTGATATTAAACATGTCCCCTCGGATAGATGACCGATCACACAGATAGTGGGAGCTATGAGAGTTATCAACTATCACAAACTCTCCCTAGTCGAGGTTCATCTCGGATGGGGTCTGAATGAACCAGCTGAGACTAGTATGCGTGGAGGTTATACTTGTTGGAGCAAGTGTGAGCCGATGCCACGGCCACGGAACGGATTGTTGGACAATCAAGAAACGTTCTCATAACTACGCATAGTTGTTCGAAGGATGATTACCAAACAATGGAAATACCCACCGGACACTCCCATCGATGTATACTCTACACCGAAGTGTCTATGGGAACCGGTAAGTTGTCGAATTGATGCCAGTCGTCCTTTGGACTTACAAGACTTTATCATCACATTTGTTGCCCCATATCCTTGGTGGACCCGTCGATGTCAGCTCTGAATAAGCAGTTGACCCAAGACACGATCCAGGATTATGGCTACATACAAATGGGGATGATAAGTGTTTCTGTGAAGGATTCATCTCTCATGTGTAGCACAGGAGAGCACTGCTCATAGTCGTTCATAGTTGTGATTGGTAAAACCGCTGGCCAGCGTATCAATATTATTATGATAGTCATAATAGATATTGGATTCACCATGCAACTCACTGAAGACGCCCGTGGATGTATTATTGGGATAGAAACTTCATCGATCCTAGATACATTCGAGCAAGTCAGATGAAGGGACGTTACCATCGCCGCGTTGAGCGCAACAGACTTCACAACGAAAGGGTTTGCTTTGAGAAACCTCTCAAACGTCCTCATGTATTAATATTGCAAATGGAACTGTCTAGGAATTCCATTTTGCCTAGTCTAGGACTTGATTAATACAATGAGGCCCTATGGGTCACACTATGTGGTGATTCAGCTTATCCGAATATCCTTGAAGATGAAATCTCAATTGATTTGGAATTAATTGTGATTGATGGATTATAATTGATTTGGAATTAATTATAATATTTTGTGGCTCAATTAATGATTTGGAATTATTAATTGAATTGGCTGACTAATTGTATTTTATGTAAATACAATTAGAGATTATATTTTAGAAATATAATAGAGGTTTGATTTGAAAGGATATGTTAATTTAGAATTAATATATGCACATGGGCAAAATCTACTTGGAGTTTGAATTGCCTTAGAACTATAAGTGGGTACCAAAATCGGGACCCACCTATCTACCTTGGGACGTGCGCGCGCGCGAGATGGAGTAGGGGAAGGAGTTCGACTCCTTCCTCTATTAGAAGTCCAAGGGATAAGTTAGATTTTCCTCATTGAGTTCTAACTTGATTGGGAATGAATCTAGACTTGAATTGGTTTCCTAGTGCGATAAGAATTAGATTCTTATTCCTTTATGAAGTCTAATTGATTATTCATTAGGCTTCTATTGACTACTATATAGTAGACTATTAGAGAGCTTTTATCATGGTTGATTCAACAGACAGATTTTATATCATTCTTTCTACCAGTTTTCTTAGAGAAAATAAAGCTCTCCTCTACCTCCATACACAGCCACGCGCGCGCCACCCCTCACCGGAGGAAAACTGCCGCCCCATTTTCTTGGCCACACAAAGAATATCCTAGCATTCTTTCCGATAGACTGTTCATCCGTGGATACCAAGGTTGAGGTTCTAGGAGCTGAAAACTAACTTTTATTGTCCTGCAGATAATCAAAGTATTGCAGATATCTTTGACTTCGATGAAGGAGAAGATACACCGGACTATTACGAAGACTTGGTACCTGTGCTTGCTTTTGGAGTATTGTAAGTCTTCTAATTGACGTGTTTAATATATACAGTATGTTAAGAAAATTTTTGAAATTCCGCTGCGCACCCTAGGGGTAACATTATCGTATTTTCTTACAGTGGTATCAGAGCCAGGTTAATTGATTACGTATATACGTATATATATTGTATGATTTTGTAGTTTATGTGGATGCAATTGATTCTATGATTAATTCGATTTTCAAAAGTTTGTTTTTATATAAATTTAGAATTTATAATTTTCAAAAATAAAAAAAAAATGAAATATATATATATATATCGACCGGCCGCCTGCGGCCGCAGGCACGTTAGGGGACGGGACTAGGTCATATATATATATATATATATATATATATATATATTTTATTTTTTTTCCGGGGTTGGACCCAAAATCGAATTTTGAAAATTTTGAGGATTGAATTTTATATTTGGAATATAAATATGATTTAATTGTAATTATTTGTAACTAGAGGAGTTAAATTTAATTAGTATAAAGTTAAGGGGCTTATTTGTGATTTATCAATTTGTTGTTTATTACAAATAAGTCCTTCTAAGTACTTCGGATTTTCAAAAATTGCTACTTGGTCAATAGAATTTTCGATTTTTTAATCTAGTCCAAATTTTCAATTTTTCATAGAGATTATAAGTATGGGATTATAATTTTCATAATGAAATTATGAAGTCATTTGGCATCCACATAGGCTACTACTTGTTTGTTTGCTCGATATGCTATTGTTTGACAATGCATGTTTAAATACCATGTATTTTACTTTCCGTTCGACCGCTATGGATGCGAGGGTAGGCGGCGCCCTCTTATTTGTCGGACCGCATATGTTATGTATGGGTAGACGGCGCCCATTCTGTGCTTGACCGAGTTTAGAACTAGAATGGATAAGCGGCATCCATTACGTGTAGACCGCTCATGCATGATGGGTAGGCGACGCCCTTATCTGTTGTTAGATGACTGATAACAACCCTCAAGCTACAAGCCTCAACCAATATAAGTGCAGAAATATATATATGTATGTATTTCTGAGATGCTTTCCATGGGGTGCTTTAATTCTGAACTTTCATTGCGTTTCCCTGTATTGGTGACCTCGTCTTGCAGACTCGCAGTGATCGTCAGATTAGAGTAAGCCTATGGTTATAACTTACTGCATATTGTATCTAGCGACCTCGATAGGTACAATATGTAGAGCATCGGGTTAAATTAGATTTAACACCCAAGAGTTGCGTGACACAATTTGATAGTCCTACCGGTCATATTATGCTATGCGACCAGCCCCCGTTGGAGTATAGCATAGTATGGATTCGGATCTTGGCCACTACGGTAACTTGTTGGACATTACCCGTATGTTTATTTTGGGGGCAATCATATGTGAAAATAGTGGGAGCTAAACAGCTAAAGGACCTTGTTGTTTAGTTATGTTGACTGTGTATTTAGAAATAGTATTTCAATAGTTGATTTATTATTTTCGGTCTATACTATTTCTCCTTAGGAAAACCAAAATGGCGAGTATCTCGCTCCGTGCTGTCTTAGAGAAGCAAATTTTGACCGGACCAAACTTCCTAGATTGGATCAGGAATATACGTTTGGTGCTGAGGTACGAAAAGATTGAGTACGTCTTGGACGAGGTCATTCCCGTGTTCCCCAAAAATCAGACTGCCGATCAGGTTGCTACTTGGAATCAAGCCAACAAGGCAAAGTCTGATAAGCATCATGAGGATGCTAGATCCGCGCAGTGTATTATGCTGGCGGCAATGAGCAATGAGCTGCAGAGGCAACATGAAAGCATGTTGCCGTATGAGATGCTGAAGCATCTTGAGTCGCTCTTTAAGACGACAGCTAGAAGTGTTGAATTTGATTTGATCAAAGAGATACACAGATGCAAGCTCAATGAAGGAGGGAACATGTCTGAACATGTTCTCAATATGATTGGTCTCTTTGAGAAGCTTGCCGATGCCGGTGTCAAGCTGGAGAATAAGATCATGGTGATCTTTGTCCTTCAATCATTGCCGAGTTCGTATTCGCAGTTCATCATTAACTACACGATGAATGCGAAGGACGTAACACTGCCCGAACTCCATAATATGCTGAAGACATATGATCAAACTCTTCCTAAGAAGGAAAAGTCGATCATGTATGTTGGGCAATCGTCTAACCCGAACCCGAGAAATAAAGGTGCTAAGGGTAAGGGAAAGTCGGGAGCCAAGGCTAACACTTCGAGTGATAAGCCTAAGCGTCTGAACCAGAAAAGGAAGTTCAAGAGAAGCGGAACGGTACGCACAAATGAATGTCTTTTCTGTAAGCAGAAAGGACATTGGAAGAAAGATTTCCCTAAGCTGAGGGCAGATCAAGCTAAGAAGCCACCGGCTTCTAGCTCAGGTATGTTTGTTATTGAAATGAACATGACTACTTTTGACTCCAATAGTTGGATATTAGATACATCCTGTGGCTCACACATTTGTAATAATGTGCAGGGGCTAATTGATCACAGGCTAGTCAAGCAAGGTGAAATCGACTTGCATGTTGGGAACGGCAATCCAGTTGAAGCCAAACGCGTTGGACGCTGCAAGATAGATTTACCTTCAGGACAATGTTTAGAACTTGCACTACAAGCGACCGAAATTAGCGACGGATCGATCCGTCGCTATCTTTAGCGACGGATCTGTCTTTTTACGACGGATGAAATAGAAATAGCGACGGATAAAGATAATTCGTGATAATGCGCGTCCCTAAACCCTTGGGACGTTTGAGAGTTGCGACGGATGCTTATCCGTCGCATTATTAGTGACGGATGACTCCATCCGTTGTTCGTTTCTGCAACGGATGGATTCATCCGTCTCGTAATTACGACGGATTACTCATCCGTCGTATATCTCATTGACCATGAAAAAAAGAAAAAAATAGGAAAATAAAAACTTGGGACGGATGGATTCATCCGTCGTTATTTTACGACGGATGACTCATCCGTCGCTGTTTAGCGACGGATGGCGCATCCGTCGCAGACCAGTAAATATAAATACGGGACTTAGTCCCAGATCGTCGATAACAAGAACAGAACCTTCAGCCCCCTCCCGTTTCCTCCACCGGCGAAAACCCCTCTTGCCATATCTTCTTCATTTCTTCACCATTTCAAGCAATCTTATAGGCATTTCGAAGCTCTTCCATCAAGGAATAAGGGTAGCTAGTTAATTGCTTGATTCTTTCACCATTTATTCCGCAATCAAAGGTATTAACTTCTAACCCTAACTTGTCTAAATTTGAGTATTTTTCATTCTTTTTCAATTTCATTGAATGGTATGCATTTTAGTAGTATCTATTATGTTATGTAGCTCAAATTAGGGGAGATGCACAAGTTTTGGTTGGTGAATTGATAGATTTGGGATGAATTGGGTATTTTAGGAATTGAAATTTGTTTTAGTAATTGAGAATTTGATTGGGTTGAATTGATATTTGGAGTATTGAGACTTTGTTTGGGGTTGATTGGAGACCTCTAGAATTTAGTTGTAGTATGATTCGATCGTAATCGGCCGTAATTAGTTGTAAGTAGTTGTTAATGAAAATGTATAATATAGACATATCGTAACTATAATGCAAAGTAATTAGTTGTAATTTAGAAATATTATAAGTATAATGCAAAGTAAAAATTAATAATAAAAATGAGTAAGAATTTTGGGTATGTTAGCAAAATATAATAAATTATATATATAAAATTTTTCCTTAATTACACATATCTTAAATGGCAAGTAAAAACCTCGATAAATAGAATGAAATAATACGTTAGCAATGAACTAAACTTCGATTGGTCAGGTTTAGCATTCAAATATGTCAGAACGTACACTGAGGATTCCCTTACTTGAGGTTTGGAAAGCCAACTGGCTTTTGGGAGTTCCGCCCAAAGAGTGGATGCCGAGTCCCCTTCATGATGTTTGGGAGTCCTACTGGCGTGACCACCCAAATGTCTAGTGTCGTTCCTTGCTATATCTCTGATTGTACATGCTTTATATTCAATTCTGTATGTACTAACACATATCTTTGCTTTAATTTGCAGATGCCGAAACCCAGACTGCCTCGTTACACCATACAACCGGATGAGATTCCACGCACTCCTCAGTCACCACGTACTGAGGGAGATGACACCGGGCCTAGCTCACAGCACGGCTCCCCGACTGCTCGTGGGACTCCAGGTGAGTCCAGTAGGGGCTCGAGCGATCCCCGTGACCCATGGGCCCACGTGCCAGACGATGACTGTCCCTACAGATCACCCATGGACGGTCTTCAGTGGAATGGTAGGCCTGTACTCTACCCCAACGGGGACAAGTAAGTATTATGATTTAACTTATATATTTACGTAAAAATGTTGTATTATGGCTTGAGTTCATTACTATATATTACGAAGGTTTGCTTAATGATTGGCTTATTCTTTGCAGGTTATTTGCGGAAAAGGCGGCTCACAACCTAGGCCAGATCATGAGGGCCAAGATGCTCCCACCACAACAGGGTGGCGCCCAGTGGACTACCATCCCTGACCAGTTAAAGGGAGAGTACTTTGAGGAGCTGAGGGTGAGTTAATAATCATACTGCTGTTTCATAATTGTTTTTTTGTCTTGAGTGGTATGTTAGTATGTGAGTGGTATGTTAGCCACTATATTTGGGTGATATGTTAGTCACCATTGTTGTAGTAAAATATAGGACAATGTGAGTGGTATGTTAGCCACTGTACTTGGGTGATATGTTAGTCACCGATATAATTGTTGTGCATGTGCTACACTTGTTATAATTGACTGTTTTTAAGTTCTCACAATTAGTATGTTTTTGGATGTTTGTCTGTACTTGTGTAGAAATATTACTTCCTTCCCAAAGCTCTGTTGTGGCCACTCTGGTACTGCTTCAACGCCCATGGTAGTTCCCTTTACAAGGGGATGGTTAATACCATGAAGGCCAGGCACACTGACGGACTGGGGAAGCCGAGTTGGCTAGGAGATGAACTGTGGATTCAGTGGAAGGCCTACTGGCCTGATCCAAAAGTCCAGCGTGCGGCTGAGCAGAACGCTTCAAACAGGAAGGCGAGGCCCGAGGATGGGACCAGGAGCATGGTCACACATCGATTTGGCTCTCAGTCCATCGCTACAGCCAACATGAATAGGCTGGTAAGTGTATAATTAATTAACTTTGTGGTTTTAATATTATTCTTGTACTTGTAATATCAGTTCGAACTTTGTGATTTTATACATCATGCCTCTTATACTTTGTGATATTTTTTATCATGCCTTTTATACTTGTAATTCATGTGTCATTCAGATTGAGGATAACGAGAGTCTTCTCTTCACGTTCTTCACGAAGTCTCAGATGGGCCCTGATGGCGAATGGTTGTCTACTAAGGCCGAGAAGACTGCGGTAAGTTCTGCAATACTTGTGTTCATTAAATACGGTTGGTTTCAATAATACTTGAATTCACTAACGCCTTGCACTATTGATTTATCCTTTCAGAAGGCCTATACAGACAGGATTAGTGACAAGGACCTCACTGTCGAGGAGATGAACAACATTTTCTTGGAACTGGATCAGGAGGACGAGAAGGGTCGTCGCTTGGGACTAGGGAGTTTGGCTGCTACCACCAGTAGCGCGAGGCATGCGCGTTCCCGTCATCTCGGGAACTCTGCCTCACGGACCACGTCTTCTAGTACTTCTTCTGAGGCCGCCCTCAGAGCGGAGTTGGCAGAGAAGGATGCAGAGATTAGGAGGCTGGCCGAGAGACAGGCTGAGCAGGAGGCCCACATCGCTGCCATTTATGCGAAGTTGGGGATGCCACCTCCTTCCTCCAGCGCACCACCACCGCCACCCCCTTCTCCATGATCCAGTTTAGTTTTTTTATGTTGTTTTTTGACTCATGAACGAATATTATACTTCCTATCGGATATTACATTAGATATTTATTGTATGAATGATTTTTATTATGATTATTGGATCGTTTCGTTATTGAAACCAGCAACGGATAACTCATCCGTCGCTAAAGTCCTGGTCAGACTAGTAAGCTGACCATGACCTTTGCGACGGATGACTTAACCGTCGCAACACGGTCAACGAATCATCCGTCGCTGCTCCGTCGCTAATTCGTGACGGATCGTTGATTCGTTTACGACCAACGTATTAGCGACGGAATTCTCATCCGTCGCTATATTTAGCGATCCGTCGCTGAGCCTAATCAGCGACGGATCGCTTATTTTCAGCGACGGATGAGTCCGTCGCTGAACATCAGATCCCTTGTATTGTTGATAACGTTTATTTTGTTCCATCCATTGTCAGAAATATTATTTCCATTCCATTGTTAGACAATTTGGGTTTTTCCTTTCGATTTGCTAATAATACTTGTTATTTTTCATTAAATGACCAGTATTATGGAAAAGCTCACTTAGTGAATGGTTTATATATTTTGCAAAGTAGTCTACCTTTATTTCAAATACATAACAAACAACCGTCTTCATGTAGGAAGAATAATCCATTTTATCTATGGCATTGTCGGTTATGCCATATCAATGTAACACGGATTCAAAGACTAAGGAAGTTGGACTACTTAGAACCATTTGATTTTGAATCATATGGTACATGCGAATCATGTGTTAAGGGGAAGATGACGAACAAACCTTTTGTTGGACAAGGTGTTCGTGCCACTCGTTGCTTAGAGCTCATACATACCGATGTATGTGGACCTTTTAAAGTCCATGCATGCGCGTGGGGGTTATCCTTACTTCGTTACCTTTACTGACGATTTCTCAAGGTATGGATATATTTATCTTATGAAGAATAAATCCGAGACTTTTGGGAAGTTCAAGGAGTTTAGGAATGAGGTCGAGAATGAATTGAACCTAAGGATAGTAACTCTTCGATCAGATCGAGGAGGTGAATACCTTAGTGAAGAATTTATCGACTACTTGAAGGAGAATGGAATTCAATCGCAATGGACCCCTCCTGGAACACCACAATTAAATGGTGTGTCTGAGAGAAGGAATCGAACCCTGTTAGACATGGTGAGATCAATGATTGGATTCTCGACTTTTCCAAAATATCTATGGGGATATGCACTACAAACTGCAATCTACATTCTGAACCGTGTACCATCTAAATCAATGGAGAAAACTCTTTATGAGTTATCGAAGGGAAAGAAGCCCTCACTGGTCTATCTTAGACCTTGGGGCTGTCCTGTGATAGTCAAATTGATGCTCACTGATAAGTTAGATGCCAAGGGTGTCAAAGTATATTTCATAGGCTATCCTCGTCAGACGAGAGGCTATGAATTCTATCATGCTGAAGATCACAAGGTGATAGTATCTACAAACGTCAAGTTTTTAGAAGCAGAATACCTCGAAGAAGAGAGGTTAGATGACATGATAGAACTTGAAGAAATTCTAGACTTTGACACGTGCGAACATGAGTTCTCTAAATCTTCTGATTTGGACACAAGTTCAGTGGGAGCTTTCGAAGCAGACAAGGGTAATGATATGACACTTGCTAGGAATGTCATAGTCAGTGGGAGTCCTGTGATTAGATCAACAGTTGGAACCACACCAATAGAACCCGTTGTCAATCAACCTGTGCAACAATTTGCACAAGAGCAGCCTCCCGTTAGGGAACAGGGTCGCGGTGCGCGACCAGCTGCATCAGTGCCCACTGATAATGTTCGTGTTACACGAAGCCAGAAAAGAAAAGCCCCAGAACCAGTCGAGCTCCGTAGGTCGAAGAGGATCCTAAAAGGACCTCAGAAGCAAAGCCTTATGATAGAAGACATCAGTGAACTTGATGTCGGCTTATCAGATCGGGAAGATCCCGAGACCTACAAAGAGGCAATAATTGATATTGACTCAGACAAATGGCAAGAGGCCATGGAATTGGAAATGGACTCCATGTACCTGAACCAAGTTTGGAGCTTGGTAGACTTGCCCCAAGGGGTTAGACCTATTGGGTGCAAATGGATCTTTAAACGAAAGACAGATGCCAATGGCAAGGTACAAACGCACAAGGCTAGACTTGTGGCGAAAGGCTACTCGCATCCTTGAAGATGAAATCGCAATTGATTTGGAATTAATTGTGATTGATGGATTATAAATGATTTGGAATTAATTATAATATTTTGTGGCTCAATTAATGATTTGGAATTATTAATTGAATTGGCTGACTAGTTGTATTTTATGTAAATACAATTAGAGATTATATTTTAGAAATATAATAGAGGTTTGATTTGAAAGGATATGTTAATTTAGAATTAATATATGCACATGGCCAAAATCTACTTGGAGTTTGAATTGCCTTAGAACTATAAGTGGGTCCCAAAATCCGGACCCACCTATCTCCCTTGGGACCCGCGCGCGCGAGATGGAGTAGGGGAAGGAGTTCGACTCCTTCCTCTATTAGAAGTCCAAGGGATAAGTTAGATTTTCCTGATTGAGTTCTAACTTGATTGGGAATGAATCTAGACTTGAATTGGTTTCCTAGTGCGATAAGAATTAGATTCTTATTCCTTTATGAAGTCTAATTGATTATTCATTAGGCTTCTATTGACTACTATATATAGTAGACTATTAGAGAGCTTTTATCATTGTTGATTCAACAGACAGATTTTATATCATTCTTTCTACCAGTTTTCTTAGAGAAAATAAAAGCTCTCCTCTACCTCCATAAATAGCCACGCGCGCGCCACCCCTCACCGGAGGAAAACCGCCGACCCATCTTCTTGGCCACACAAAGAATATTCTAACATTCTTTCCGATAGGCTGTTCATCCGTGGATACCAAGGTTGAAGTTCTAGGAGCTGGAAACTAACTTTTATTGTCTTGCAGATAATCAAAGTATTGCAGATATCTTTGATTTCGACGAAGGAGAAGATACACCGGACTATTACGAAGATTTGGTACCTGTGCTTGCTTTTGGAGTATTGTAAGTCTTCTAATTGACGTGTTTAATATATACAGTAAATACATGATCAATTAACCTGCATGTTAAGAAAATTTTTGAAATTCCGTTGCGTACCCTAGGGGTAACTCTGATCGTATTTTCTTACAACACCATCTAGCACACCTGCCTTGGAGATTTCATATAGACCTTTCTCTCCAATGTGTCCCATCCTATTATGCCAAAGTCTAGTGGCATCCTGGTCTTGTACAGATGCAGTTTCACCACAATTGTGTGTCCTTGAAGGAAATATAAATCATTTACCTTTAATCCTCTCATTACTACAGTAGAGTGTCTGCTTATCTCCATGACTCTACCTTCAGACTTATGCGAGTAGCCTTTTGAATCCCATTCCCAAGGAAATCAATTTCTCCTCAAAGCAGGAATATACCTCACCCCAGACAGCTCCCTAACAACACCATCATGCATCTTAATCCTTATAGAACCAATTCCCTTCACCTTACATCTCTCATCATTACCCAGTAACATGAAATCTAGGCAATTATACTCAAACTTGAAAAACCAATCTCTCATTGGTGTCATATGAAAAGAACAACCACTATCCATCACCCAATCAGATGGTACAGAACTATCCGTAATAGTAAGTACCTCAACATGTTGAACATGGTCACCTTGATTGGTTTCTGCAGATGTTTGGTTTGCTTCCTTGTAGCCTCCTTTGTTCTTTAGAGAATTCTTGTAAGCATAACAATATTTCTTAAGATGTCCTGACCTCTTGCAGTGGAAACACTTTCGTTTCTCATCTGTGGTATCCGTTGTTGGTGCATTCCTCTGGTTCTGATTGTAAGTCATCTTCTGCTTATCCTTGTTTTGATATTTCCTTTGATGTTTCACCATTAGACTCTCAACATTCCCGTCCTGCAATGTTGCTACTCCCTTCTTGAGTTCCTTAGTCTTCAATGACTTCTCAACATCAGCCACTGTGAGCTTGTTGCCTTTGGTAATCACGAGTGCATCTACGACATTCTCATAGGACTTCGGGAGAGCATTCAATAACATCAAAGACTTATCATCCTCAGTAAGTTTTATACCTGCATCCACCATGTCCTTGCATAGTTGCATAGTTCCATGAAAGCATTAACTTGAGCCATGATTGGCTTTTCGGCTACAACCTTGAAATTGAACATCTTATGTTTCAAATACAGCTTGCTCTCTGTTGTTTACATTGAACATCTCCTCGAGCTTGTCCCAAAGCTCCTTCGCCGTAGTTTGATCAGAAATTTCATGTAGCGTCTCATCAGAAATCGACAGTATCAGTGTATTGTGTCCTTTCTTGATAGTCGATGCCTTGTCAGCGGCTGAAACCGTCGCTGCAAATCCTGCATCTCCATCAAAGGCCTCTACCGTGCCTTCCTTCGTAAGCAAAGCCTTCATCTTTAGCTTCCATAAATCAAAATCGATTTTGGCTGAAAGCTTCTCTACCTCAAACTTTACTGTTGATGTCATATCTCCGCTTCACAGATCAATAGGATTTGGACTCCAGTGGATTTCCAGGGATTTCCCACAGACTACGCCAATTGTTGTGCAAAACGATAATAATAATCCCAAATCGAACAATCACACAACCCTAATTCAGATCTATCAATAACAATCAAAACAGTAAAAGAAAAACAAGCAATTTACGTGGTTCGTATTTGAATATACTACGTCCACGGAAGTCAGAGATCTTTCCACTATATCAAGAAGAACACAATACCGTACAAGTACTCCTCAACCGGGTATGGCGAACAGAGCCTCGTTCTCTCCTCTCTAGCTGATCTCACTGCTGCCTCTCCCTTCTTCGATCGGCCGCCTCTCTCTTCTCTAGACTCTCTCTCTATGATTTTTATCTAGCTAAATTGTGAATGAGAAAAGCTCTAGAGAACCCCTATATATATAGTGAGAAATCTCCTAATAATTCTCTAACCTAACTTAGGCCCCAAGACAAACCCTAAGCCCATAAGAATAAAGTAGGCTAGCCCGATTCCAGAACTTCCTAAATCCTAATTCATACTACACGGCCCACACTTCTCCGTATCAAAATTCTGCACATAGAAAAATTGTAACCTTCTCCCGTCACTCTCAGTTCTGAAAGGAAGATATGCACTTCCACGGTGTGCGCGTTTGGTAAGTTCTTCGACTCTTAACTCGATTGGTTCATTACCTTGTTCCTTTCCTTTGACTTAAAAATCCATGCAATATTTTTCCTCCTCATAGAATCGTTGGTACGTCCCGTCCGTTGTTTGGTTTCGCCTTTGCTGCGTTTGATTAACCATCTGGTCGTCATTCAGTAAGTATGTTTCTGCTTCATGCCTTTCAATCTGATCCGTGTACCTTGAGCCTTGTTACTCACTCGAGAATTCTCGAATCTGTTCTTTGTAGAATTTTAAGGAGGATCTGTCTTGCTCTGTTTGCTGCGTCTGCTTACTTGTTACCCATCATCTCATCTTCCGGTATGTCTTCTGTGTGTCCCTTTTAACGTTCCGGGGTTTGGGAGAGAGAGATTGATGAACCGGAATTTGTCAGATTCTAATTAATCAAATAAATTTGTATTTAGCCAAAGGCAATTCACAACTACAACGAAAACCGTAGTGTAGCAGTAAAATAACCTCGAGTGTCGATCTCTAAGGACTATAACTAGCTTTATCTAATCTAACTTAAACTATAAAATCAACAAACTACTTAGCACAGGTTTTTCTTATCAAGATAATGGAAGTTAGTGATAGTATGATTATTCAAAGCATAGCAGGTTAATAATCATGCATGAAGCACCCGATCGTTTGCATAGAGATCTTTGATCATGAATTGTCCAATGTGTTCCGTTATTATTCAACACTACGAAGATAGAGGGCTTAGATAGATCAAAGAAATAAAGCAATAACTCAAAGTCTGATTCGCTTACCGCCATCAGCATAATTATTAACCCTTCGCTAAGAAATCACATACTATCACCAACAATAGATTTAGCTACTCATAGATGTCATGCAATCAACAGAAATCATAGCAAGATTGAATGAAAACATGTTGAAAGATAAGTAAATATAAAGTAGAAAAATCTGAGATACAATGTCACCGAAGGTTGTCAATCTCCGAAGAATCGCGATCTCACAAGCTCCAAATCGATAAGAAAAAGTATCTCCTATGCTAAGAATTCCCAGAACAGGCTCTGGAGAATTCCTACTTAAAACTAATGAGAAATGTGTGATAAAGGGTCTGAGAAAGTATGAAAAACGGAGAAAACTGAGCAACTATATATAGGGGTTCGGAAGGTGTGGGGCGAGTCGCCCCACACACCGGGCGAATCGCCTGGTGTGGGGCGAACCGCCCCACGTCCCGGGCGAATCGTCCGGGAGCTCCAGCCGGCCATTTACGCGTTTTCGACGCGTTTTTGAATTTCTTTTCCTTTTCGGACTCGATTTTTGCCTTCTAGTGACCTTTTAGCCTTCAGATTCGACCCCTAGACTTCAAATCCTATCCGGAATCTTCTAGATACTCCAAAAATGTCCCCGGAACACCAATTCTTCGTTCTCTTCAATATAATTGCCCGGAAAACCACGTTTTTCACCCAAAACCTGTAAAATGCAAAGTAAAGGGAAACATGACACTATTCTAATAAATGCACTATAATATAGCTAAATTAACATAGAGGATAGCTAAATTGGTGGAAAAAAACTCGAATGAAAGTGTAAAATACACGTTCATCAGAGATCTTAAGAGTTTAAGTGTTCTGTATGATCTTTGTTTATCTTTTTGTTCCTGTTCTTCTATTATCACTCCTTTAGTTCCTGATTGGGAGATATGCATAGGCTGCTATGAAAACTACTGGTTGCTGTATGCATGAATTATCTCCTGACAAGTCTCAGTCTAAACCAGTTTTGTTAAATCGGTTACTAAGTTATTTGCATCACTTATACTCCAATTGTTTAATTAGAGGTTGAATGTCCAAATCATGTCAATAGTTACTTTCTAAAACCTGCTTGTTTAATTCTATTTATGTTCTGTCTTGTAACCGTGTTAATGTTCATGTTTCTGCCATGAGTGAAATTAATTAAGTAGGTACTTACTTTATTAATCTGATGTAGTAATTTCCATGTGTAGACCAACTAGTGTAGTTGATTGGTTAGTATACTCCTTTGTGTCATAAGCATGTATGGCTCCGATTTCTCAAGCGTTTATGCATGTTAGCTTTGTTAATTGTATTAGTACTAGTCATGTTCGAAAGTTGTCCAGATTATTGTACCATTTTAGGAGCTAATTAGACCTGCCTTGATGATATTTAGAAAGTTAATGGCGTGGCTTTTCTGTTGTTAGGAGTAAAAGTTTTGTATTTAGTTACTTCAAAGTCTTTGACAACTTCAGCATGTTAATTGGATTTCCCGAAAAGAACGTCTCCTGTGAGACCACTAGTTTCGTGAGACCAAAATGAGACTCAAATGAACTAGAAAATAGTTAAAAAACTCGCTGATCCATGTAATAATTCGCGGGTCATGTTATAACCCGAAATTGAACCGGGTCTTGTCTCTATAACCCGTTAAAATCTCATAATACAGTTTCTCACGTCTCTGCACACAATTTCTCTCTCTACGATCTCTCTATCTTAATTCATCTCTCTATATCACTCTATCTTCGAAAACCAATATGAGGAACAACGATTACTCTCCAAGATCGTTGAATGAATTGAACAATTTGAGGATTAGATTGGCGCAATTGACGAATTCGAAAAGGAGAAAACATTCAAAGGAAATTAAGGAATCTCCAGCGGTTGAAGTCGATCATATAGAAGAAGAATCATTGAAATAGCTGAAGGATTTGCCATGAGAGAGTCGGAATTTGATGTAGAATAAGATTGTAGTGAATTTGCTGGAGGATTTGTTGAAAATATTGATGAAATACCTTGAGATCCAGAATTTACAGAAGAATTTGCTATGAGACAGTCGGAATTTGATATGGAAGAAGATTGCAGTGAATTTGCTGAAGAATTTGTTCAGCTGATAAGCACAAATGAACCTGCTGAACAATCAGGTATGTTACAATTTCGTTTGAGGTTTATTCTTTTGATGTTTGAGTTTCATTCATATACTGATTGAGTTTTATAAAAGTCAATCAAATTATCTGAGTTTTACTCTGTAAAGTTCTGTATGTTACAATTTCGTTTGAGTTTTATGCATTATTGACTTGAGTTTTATTACAAAAGTTTCTGAGTTTTACTCTGTAAAGTTCTGCATACATTATATAGTAATGGCTTGAATTTATGAGATCATGAATTGAGAATCTTTGGGGTTTATGTTGTTCTGCATACATTGTATAGTAATGACTTGAAGTTGTGAGTTCATAAATTGAGAATTTGGGGTCTAAGTTGTTCTGCATACAATATATGCTAATGGCTTGAAGTTATGAGATCATGAATTGAATAATTTGAGGTTTGTGTATATGCTGAAGAATTTGATGTTTATTCTTTTGATATTTGAGTTTCATTCATATACTGATTGAGTTTTATAATGTATCATTGCATAGCATATATGATGAACGTGTGTTTTACACTTTCATTCGAGTCTTTTTTCACCAATTTAGCTATCTTCTATGTTAATTTAGCTATATTATAGTCCATTTTATTAGAATAGTGTCACGTTTTCCTTTAGTTTGCATTTTTACAGATTTTGGGTGAAAAACGTGGTTTTCCAGGAAATTACATTGAAGAGAACGAAGAATTGGTGTTCCGGGGACATTTTTGGAGTATCTAGAAGATTCCGGATAGGATTTGAAGTCTAGGGGTCGAGTCTGAAGGCTAAAAGGTCACTAGAAGACAAAAACCGAGTCCGGAAAGGAAAAGAAATCCAAAAACGCGTCAAAAACGCGTCCAAGGCCGGCTGGAACTCCCGGGCGATTCGTCCGTGACATGGGGCGGTTCCCCCCACATCAGGCGATTCGCCCGGTGTGTGGGGCGACTCGCCCACACCTTTCGAACCCCTATATATAGTTGCTCAGTTTTCTCCGTTTTTCATACTTTCTCAGACCTTTTTTCATACCTTTCTCATTAGTTTTAGGAAAGAATTCTCCAGAGCCCGTTCTGGGAATTCCTAGCATAAGAGACACTTTTTCTTATCGTTTTGGAGCTTGTGAGATCACGATTCTTCGGAGATTGACAACCTTCGGTAACATTTTATCTTGCAATTTTTTCTATTCGTATTTATTTATCTTTCAACATGTTTTCATTCAATCTTGCTATGATTTATGTTGATTGCATGACATCTATGAGTAGCTAAATTTATCGTTGGTGATAGTATGTGATTTCTTAGCGAAGGGTTAATAATTATGCTGATGGCGGTAAAGTGAATCAGACTTTGAGTTATTGCTTTATTTCTTTGATCTATCTAAGCTCTCTATGTTCGTAGTGTTGAATAATAACGGAACACATTGGACAATTCATGATCAAAGATCTCTATGCAAAACGATCGGGTACTTCATGCATGATTATTAACCTGCTATGCTTTGAATGATCATACTATCACTAACTTCCATTATCTTGATAAGAAAAATCTGTGCTAAGTCGTTTGTTGATTTTATAGTTTAAGTTAGATTATATAAAACTAGTTATAGTCCTTAGAGATCGACACTCGAGGTTATTTTACTGCTACACTACGGTTTTCGTTGTAGTTGTGAATTGCCTTTGGCTAAATACAAATTTATTTGATTAATTAAAATCTGACAAATTTCGGTTCATCAAATTGGCACCGTTGCCGGGGAATATACTCCTTTTTTCTGTTTAGCTTTTATATATATTCAGCATTCAATTCCTAGTTTTAATTGTTTTTATTTTTCTATTTGATCTCTCTGATACTCCTTTCTTAGCTTGTTACAGATAGTGTATGCGAAGTACACGATCTAGGGGAACACCGCTTGCTGATCCAATTGCTGAAATCGATAGAGTCTACCACCAAAGAAGGCGACTACTTCGAAGACGTGAACTAGAGGAAACAGAGGATACCGATTTCTCTGAATCTCTACACAGTCTTTTCAAGGGAATCGACGGAATGGCAGAAGCTAGACCACTGAAAGCATGGGTTCAACCCTCCAAGGATCGTATGAGGGGACCGGCGATTATTCTTTCGTCTGCAACTCGAGATCTAAAAATCAAGAACCACGCGTTCCAACAACTTCCGAGGTTCTATGGCTTAGCAAGGGAAGATGTGATGGGGTAGTTGCACGATATCGATGATTTCGTCAACCAACTCCCACGACCCGGAGCTGAAATAACAACGGATGAGTTGGCGACAGAGCCAAGTCCTGGTTGAGTTCTCTACTGGCGGGATCGTTGTACACTTGGGAGAAGGTTTTTTCAGTTTTCATGGAGAAATACTTCCCTCACACCTTGACTACCGCGCTTAAGGCGCAAATCACTGGGTTCAAACAAGACTATGATGAGACCATCTACACAGTGTTTGAGAGGTTCCAAGACCTCATGAACAAGTGCCCTCACCATGGTTTTGAGCTTTCGGATCTAGTCCAACACTTCTACAATGGACTAACCTTCGAGAACCAACAAGTGGTGGATTTCCAATGCCGTGGCAATATTTGGGAGGAAACCGCGGAAGCCGTCTGGGCGGTTTTCGAAAGGCTTGCTAAGGGTTCGCAATTCAAGGATCCAAGAGCAATGGTTAGGAGACGTGGACCTGAAGCTCCAACTACTCAAGAGGCCCCTATGTATGGGGGGAATGGGGATCGATTCGAGTGCTTTACCAAAGAGTTAAAACAAGTCCTCAAGAACTCCGCAGGAACAGCTATGTCAAACGAAGTTTGCCGAATATGCAAGAACTATGGGCATGGAGCTCATATGTGTAGATCGGAGCTTGCATATGATGATGGCAATTGGGTTCAAGGAGGAGAAGAGGAAGCCTTTGCTACGGACAAGATGGTAGGAATCCTCGAGGTGGATTTTGGAGAAGAGGATTCCGGAACAATCAAAGATACGCACCGGCTAGCCAAACTTATGGCCCTAACCAAGACCGCAGTAGGCTTAACTACGGTAATGATCACTGCGAAAATCCCGCTTCGAAAGAGCAACCGAAGTCGAAGACAGCTCTACTCATGGAGAACTTGCAAAAGATGGTTGATCACACCCAAAGTTTTCTTAAGCGTTATGAAGAAGATTCTGAGAAGACTAGGGCGAGGCTTGATCGATTGGAATAGAGCACTAGGCTTGCCCATCAAAAGATGCAAGAGTTGATTGACCGAGGAGCAAGTAGGGAGCAAGGGAAGCTACCTAGCAACACTGAGAAGTCGATGTCCATTACCTTGGTGGGTGATCTACCTGTTGAAATCACCATCAAGAAGGTTGCTAAGTGTGAGCATTGCAAGGATGAAGAACCCCCACTAGCCAAGGAAGAAGAGAAGGACCTTGGTTCTGATGAGAGTGAAGAGGAGCAAGAGGATCCCGAGCCAATCCCGCAAAGTTTCGATGTTAAGGTCGGGATTGGTGAACTTGAAGATGTTCGTGCTACACTAGATACGGGATCTTACTCTAATGTGCTCCCAATGAATGTGTTTGAGAAGAGTAGCCTTGGAAAAATATCTGAGCATAAGGCTATTGTGCAATTGGCGGATGGATCCTTTGTGAGACCCGAAGGCGTTGTGAAGAACGTATTGGTTAAGATTGGTGAAGCTTATGTGTACACCAATTTTGTAGTTATGCCGGCGTCTACACCTGGGATGGGGGATGTTGTTCTCTTGGGGAGAACGTTCTTGACTAAACTACGCTCCGTGATAGACATCTACCGAAGGACTTGCAACATTGAGGTGGATGGCAAGCGACATGTGTTGCGAGCCATATCTGATCCAAATATTCACTTCGATGCTTCTCACACCATTAACTACTTTGGTCTTGCTGTCTATGTTCATTCTTATTCACTGGTTCATGGTATGAGGAGAAGATCCATGAAGGGGAAGTCTAGTACCCTCAAGAAGAAGAGCTAGAGCAAGAAGAAGTCGAGTCTAAGACTATAAACAATGGCGCTATCCGGGAGGCAACCCGGAGTTTTTATCGCTTTTTTACCGCTTTATTGCATGCATTCATACATTGAACAATTTGCTTTTCTTATGTGAATTTGTTCGTCTTTGTGTCGTTTGTGCTTATGTTTATGTTTGAGTGAACTTTTTCGAGTGTTTTTAGTAAGGAGATTAGTTTTCGGTGTTTAAAAACTAAGTTTTTCGAAAATTTTCGTCTCCCCACCTCAGGAGGTGGGGGGCGAATCGCCCCACATGTCCAGAGAGCTCCAAGCTCTCTGGACGTGGGGGGCGATTCGCCCCACATGTGGGGCGAAATCTGAAGAAGAAAAAACGGGGGTCACCCCCCATTTTCCTCATTTCTCCATCTTCTTCACTTTCTTACTCCAAAAAATCCCAAAAAATCAAAATTTCTTCAGTCTTTCATAAAACCTTCAATCTTCCACCAAATTGTCTATTCTTTAGCTTCAATCGAAGCCCATTACGTGCTCTTTCTTTTCCTCCGAACAAATTTTTTCCTAGTTCATTTATTCTTCGGATTTGAGGTAATCTCATACGAACCCTAATTTTTCAAATTTGGGGTTTTTTTGATTTATGCTTCAATTAAGCTTATATGATGTATGGGTAGATGATTTGTGTGATTAGAAACGTTAATCACTATCAATTGCATGTTCAATTATGCTTGGTTTGTTGGATTGAGAATTTGCCTACTAGATGTCTATGTCTTAAGGTGCAATGTTTCTTTTCCTTTCATTCCATGTTTAGAGTTGTGTTTGTTGATGTGATAATGATGGGCATGATGGTAGAATGTATGATTGATGAAGTAGAGGATTTATGATACTAGTTTTTTTGGTTCTATGGAATGAATTGAGCCTTATGATTTAAGGCTATTTGTTGTCTAGCTAGAGCTTAGAGTGATATGTTACATGTCTTCGATATGTTGGTATGTTGCTTTTTAGTTCTAGAAGTAGCTAGACTAGACATGGACGTTTTTGAGGAGTTCGATTGTTGTAGATATCACTCGTGTGTTCACCCTTGCATTTGCATATGCATAAATCTGTTTTGTGTCATACAAGATACTAATTGATGTTTGTAGGAACCATGGCTCCACGAGACAAGAAGAAAGCTGGCTCAAGCAAGAGGGGTAAGGGGGCAGCATCAAGCTCCCGGCCTTCCCACGAGTTGTTCGAGTTGTCTCTTGCCGCAATCGACGTCCGACAGAGGCTCGAAGCGGAGCTAGCTCAAGGTGGGCGATCAATTATACCGGACAGAAGGATAGACATTCCGGATGGACTAGCTCACAGGCCAGGTTACAAGACGCTCTCCCGTCTGGCGAGGAAAAGGAATTGGGATTGTTATACTTCCAGCCGATTCAAGGGGTACGATACGAGCCTCCTCCATGAGTTCTATGCTGGATACACTGATCTTGAGGAGAAGGAAGGGGTACTCGTTCGAGGCGTAATTGTGCCATGGACGCCGGCCTCAATTTCTGTATTCATCCATCTTGGGGAACGGGAGTTCACCGGAAGCAACCACTCCTACGTGTATTCGAGGGCCACTAGGGGGATCGGAAGTGCCATCACAGGTGTGATCTGCAACAGGGAATATAGGAATCCAGATACCGGAGCACAACCTGGACGGATCCATCAGAGTGACCTTAGCATCGAGGCTAAGGTGGTTATGAAATTCTGCATTTTCAACTTGATCCCTAGAATGAATGACACGTGGATACAGCCGAATTATGCCGAGCTCCTCTACTACTTGATAGGCAAGCATCGAATAGACATCGGTCAGATCATGTATGCCGAATATGAGCGCCATTGGGAGAAGAAGAAGAAGCCCTTCATTTTTCCGAGCTTCATCACAGCATATTGCAAATATCACGAGGTCGAGGACATTGATGAGGGAGATTGCGAGGTCGCTACCCTTTCCCCTTCGACTATTGATGTGCAGCTGACTAGGTATCAAATGAAGAACCCCACAGCTGGTGCTGCTGATATTGAAGCTTCCCTCCAACGGACTGATTCTGACGATGATAATGATTATGAGGATGAGGATGCTATGGATGGTCGAGTTCCTATCCCAGATATTCCCTTTGTCCGTAGAGCACCACATGCACCGCCTCGAGTACCACATGGGTCTCAAGGTTTTGACTTCTCTGATTTGCGGGCCCATTTCGATGCTAGTGTTGCAGCCTTGACCACTACTGTCCAAGGAATGCGACATGACCTTGACGGACACATTGCCCAGCGCAACCGCGATTGGGAGATGATTGAGGAGCATCGCCGGAATGAGAGGGAGATAATGTGGGAACAGCAACAGCTCATCTGTCAGCAGCAGGATCTCCTGTCTGACATGTGGAGAGACTATTATGGGGATAACAATCCCGATAATTAGTCTTTTCACATGTCCGCTCTGAGCCGACCGAGGCCAAACCGTTCGGTAACATCTAGTATCACTTTTTATTTACTCATTCTCTTTTGCTAGGGACTAACTTAAGTTTCATGAGGGGGATGTGATGTGAACCATGATGTTAAGTATTGTTTGCCTTTGTGATGATGAGTATGGTATCTTGTTTTTTGTTTGCATTTGCACGTTTACTGCTTTCTTAGTATTTAGTTGCATACACTACATTCATCCTAGGATAGTCTTGCATGTTTTATGTGGAGTTTATTGCCAAATTTTTTGAACTTTTTTATTGGGTAGATTAACTAATTATGACATTAATCATATGCTTCATCTCTATGAATTTGTTTGAGGTTTTTCTCGCTTGGCTTGTCACATTTATGTATTGCACTTAGTTAAGCTTGGTAGTCTCAACATCACTTAGTGGTGTTTTCTCTACTGCGGTTCACGAAGGCCTTTATAATAGGATGATGCATGTTAGGGTCTTATGGTTGTTTTCCTGAGTAATTATGTACATAAGAGGCAACAAGTTTTCACCTTGCTTTGAGATTGCTAAATGCCTAGGAAGGAGATAGTGTGAGATTGTGTGATCCTTTTTTTGCAACCTATTCTTTCGAATAGGTTTGGGGAGGGGGTTACGCTATCATTAGACTTATTTTTTAATTTTTAGTGTATGCTGTGAGTTTATTTTTCTTTTCCGTAAAGTTTGTACTCCAACCTATTCTTTCGAATAGGTTTGGGGAGGTCGTTTGTGTCACATTGTTTCTTTTTCGTTGTGCTACTGCTGGCTAAAAAAAATCGAAAAAAAAGAAGAAAAAATTCCAGAAAAAGAAAAAAAAAATTGAAAAGAAAAAAAAAAAGAAAAAAAAGAAAAGACCCAAAAAAAAGCAAAGAAGGGTCAAAAAAAAAAAGAAGCCAAAAAGCAGTTTAGCAAAGTATTGTCTCATTTTTCAATTAATTATCAGAGTAAATTATTTATTCGATAATTATTTAATTAATTTCGCGTAAGCTAGTTCGTTTCGTTTCGTTTGGATCGAGCTGGACTTTCTGATCTGTTTAGCCCTTGCTTATGGCCCAATTCTTAGCCCGGTCAAAAGGCCTGTTGACCGGCCCATTGCTAACCCTAACCCTAGTCAGATTGTCTTCCCCTTTCCCTCACTTCTCAGCCGTAACAAGTTAGAGAGAAAGAAAGAAAGATTAGAAAAGAAAGAAAGAAAAGAAAAGAGAAAGAAAAGGAGAGAGAGAGAGAGTTTGCTCCTGCCGCCGTGGGTTTCGAACGCCGCCGCCGCGATTGCCTGCTCCGTCGCCTCCGTCCGTCTCGTGCCGCCGCCGCCGCTTTGCTCCGTTCGCCGCCGCGGTCTGTTCTGCTCTCTGAATCGCGAATCGCCGCGATCTCTGTCCGCCGATCTCTGCTGTCGATCGATCGATTCGATCGCTTCTGTCCGTCCTCCGTTCGTCGTCTGCCGCCGTCACCGAGCCGCCGTTCCGTGCCGATTTGTTCCGCCGCATCGACCGTCTGGCTCGTTCCGATCGACCGCGTTCCTTGTCCGTTCTGTCTCCCGTTCGCCGCCGATTCGCCACCGGTCCGTTGTTACCGATCTCGGTCGGTAAGTTGGTTCGACCTTTCCGTTCCGGTTCGATTTTGATTTCGGTTCGATTCGAATCTTGTTTTAATTCTCTTTTTCTTTTCGATTTATTCGATTTGCAGATTGTTCAACCCTCTATTTCGATTGGAAGGTAAATCTCGTTTCCTTTACTGCTGCTCTCGATTCGAAACTCGTATTCTCGTATTCTGTTTGGACTTTTTACCCTTGAACTATTTTACCCTTGATCGATCTGACCTTGTTATTTGATTCGAACCAAGAATCGGGACTTAGGTTGTTAGATTGTAGTTACTGTTTGCTGGACTTGTGATCTGATTGACCTCGTATGTTGACTTTGGTTTCCTGTTGACCTCGAAAGGACTGTTTTGGACCTTGTTGTTACTGTTTTGAACTTTGTTGACTGATTTGGGAAATCTGAAAACCTAAAGGACCTTTTTGCAATTTTACCTTTGACTGTAGTTGACTGACAGAAAGCTTTTCTCGTAAACCTTTTTATCTTGTGAGGACTGTCAAGTATGTTTGGAAAACTTCTGGTTTGTTTGTACTGTCTGTTTTTGAAAAGGGTTATTTCACAATTTACCACTGAGGGTATTTTGGTAATTTCCAGAATCTGAAAACCGAAAGAGTTTCTGAAAATGTTTCAAACTTAGTTTCTATTTTTGTAAATTAGTAATGACTTGACTTACTAGCCTAGTTGGTTAGGTTCTTGCTTGACTAACTTAGAGGTCCTGAGTTCGAACCCCGTCTTTACGAATTCTTTTTCAACCTTTTCCCTTCCGTCCGTTCGACTTCTAAAGTGTGTTTAGTACATTCTTGTTAGGTTCTCCGTTGTTCGTTAACCCGTAAAAGCTCATTACTCGTTGGAGATCTTTTGCTCACAAGTTAAGGTGAGTGTTCACCCCTAAACCTATTATTTGCGAAAAACTGGAAGGATATGTTACAACTTGTACCTATTACTATATACTGTTTTACTGTATGCTTCCGTGTAAAAGTATAAGTCCTAAGTATGACTATTTACTTTTCTGTTTATCGCTACTCTGTTCTGGACTGACTTTTCTGCAGGAACACCTCTCGGTGTTGATTATCTGTATTAGTTGTTCTGTATCTGTTCTGTTTCTGTGTGACCGGTCGATTAGGTTGTGATTAGGTAGGCTTGGGTAGTAGAGGACTATCGGGTTTGCTTGATTATGGCCTAGTCTACTCCCTTTTAGGCGCGAGGCAGAAGTCCCTGAGGTCTATTAGGGTCGTAGGATCTGTTTCCCCAAAGTATACGGGGGTTTCTGTTTCTGTCCGGAGTTGTGCACCCTCTGGAGGGAGTTATAAGGGCATTCTGGGAGTAGGAGCAATAAGGCGGGCTGCACCAACGGTCTACAACGTATCTGTTCTGTTAATCTGTTATATGTGATCTGTTCTGTTTGTTCGTTTCTGAAAAGGATTTTGATTTCAAAACTGTTTACTTTCTGTTTTTAACTTAGAACCTCACTGAGATCCTTTGTCTCACACTCTTTTGTTTTCAAAATTTCTTCCTTCCAGATACTGCTGAGGATGTTCGCGAGTAGGATGCCAGCGACTGAGAGAAGAGTCTGGGGTGTCTTGGGTTTTCTTTTCAAAATAAGAAGATGAACCTTTTTACTGTCTTCGTTCGTTGTTTCTTTTGAACTTAGTTATCGTTGGATATTTTTTTATTTCTGTTAACGCCGTGCGCGTCAAGAATCATTTTGGCATTAATTGCCGACCGTTGCTATTAAAGTTATTTTTGATTTTTCTTTTCAAGAAATTATTTTGTTTTCTAAACCGGTACCGTTACAGTTGGTATCAGAGCTTGAGTTCAAACTCGAGCTTGCTAGGATAGGATCTTTTGACCTTTGGGATGTGTGTGAGGGTCCGAGTCGCTGGTTAGGTCTTGTATTTTCTGTTGCTTTTCTGATTCGAGTCCTGCATACTAACCTTGAACCGTTTCTTCATCTTCTCTGTTCTGATTCTGACGACCTCTGACCCGTTCTGAAACTGTTGACCTTCCGTGGTTGTTTCTATTCTGACGTAGTTATTAACTAGTTAAATACGCGTGTGCTTACAAATAGGTATGAGTTCTGAGAAGAAGGTTATTCGTTACCGCCTAGTCGAAGGAGAGTTTAACTCGTATACCTCCGTTCCTGTTGTTGGCGTTTACCCTGGATTCGTGATGGATAGGGTCGTACGTAAGCGAGATCACTACTGGCTGGAGAACTTCAAGCTTCGAGATGAAATAGCAATGAAGGAAGCGGAAATCGGATTCCTTAAAACGGCTTTACGCGCCGCAAAGGAGCACTCTGGCTTTGTTTCGTTAACCGCGTCCAACGTAGGCATCAGGATTCACAGGAGGAAGGCTCGGAGGATGTTCCCCGAGGGTTGCGGACCATCACGTAGAGGAAAGAGTGAAGACGAAGAAGAATCCGAAGAAGATCCCGAGGAGGACCCCTCTGAGGAAGAAGGAGGAGATGCTCACGTGCCCGAACGACGTTCCGAGGATGATAGCGAGGACGCTTATTAGGATAGATGCCTTTTCGAACTCGTACCGAACTTCTTATTTTTTTGCCAAGCGAGTTTTATTTATTTCAGCCGACTGAGACTGCTTATGCTTTTCCGTTTACTTGACTATGTGGTTTTCTGTTTTCTCGCTAAGACGAGTAGAGACCGGTTTTCTTTTGTTTAATTGCATGCTTGGCTGTTTTGAGACTTCGTTGTTTTCTTGTTTTTGCGTTTTATTTTAAAGTTCAAGGCATGTTTTCTTCTTCACTGCTCAGTTTATACCTGTTGTAGAAGATTAAGTACTGGCCTTAGTTCTTTGTTTTCTGCTCTCTTCTAAGTTAGCGATTCGAGGTTGTTAAATCAACTGCTAAGTAGTGCTCTTTGTTAGAATGAGTCGCAGAAACACTCATGGTGCCAGCAGCAATGGAAGTGGAGATGATCAGCATGCTGAAAATGGAGACCAAGTGGACCGTATCATCGCTGCTTTAGGGAATTTCAGCAAAACCATTCGCCGCGCTGGAGCACCAGCACCACCCGTTCAGCCAGCTCCTCCGCCACCACCGCCGATCCAGACCATTGATCAAGCTGCGGAGCGATTCACTCGTTTCCATCCTGAGAGGTTCGAGGGAACACCAGATGCCCGTAAGGCTAAGCTCTGGATCGAAAGAATGGAGAACTTATTCTCGATCCTGCACTATCCGGACGAGAGGAAGATCGAGCTTGCTGCTTTCCAGTTCGTGGGAGCCGCCAGGAACTGGTGGAGAACCGTGAATGCAAGATGGAGGCAGGAGGGAGTTGCTCGTACCTGGGAGAATTTCACCAAGGACTTCATGGACAAGTACGTGCCTCGCCTGGTTCGCGAGAACCAGAGAGATGAATTTCAAGCTTTGGTGCAAGGGAACATGGATGTTGCCGATTATGACTCGGAATTTACCCGGCTACTGAAGTACGTGCCACATTTCCAGGACGATGAACGAGAGAAGGTTCGTCACTTTGTGAAGGGTCTCAACTCTGAGATCCGGTACAGTCTGTTTGGGACCAATATGCCGACCTATCTCAAGGCTGTCGAACTCGCCTCCGAGGTAGAAAGTGGTCTCAAGGAGATCAAGATGGCTGATAAGCCATACTCTAGCAAGAGGAACTACTCTAGTTCTTCTGGGAGCCATGGAGGAGGAAGCCAATCTGGATATAAGAGGGAGAATCGGTGAGGATATCAATCTGGATATCCGGCACCACCGGTGAAGTATTCCCGTACTCAGCATGACAGCCGTTCTCGCAACACTACTGGAGGGTCTGGGCAGTCATCCCAGGCAAGGAAGAACTGCAACTATTGTGGAGGAGTCAACCACGATGAGCACAACTGCTGGAAGAGACAGGGCTTATGTTTGGCTTGTGGGAGCAAGGATCACAAGATCAGCCACTGTCCGCACCGTCATGCCATTGTCAAGGGAGGAAGACCAGGAGACTATGCTCCGAGGAATGATGAAAGGGTACTATGGCAAAGCCCCGAGTTTTCAGCATAGGCGGTCATGAAGTTCCTGACACCGCGAATGTGGTTGAAGGTACGCTACTGATCGCTCAAACTTCTTCTAAAGCTTTATTTGATCCTGGTGCTATGCATTCATTTATTGCTGAAGTATTTGCTGAATCACTCGTTTTACCATACAAAGTATTACCCTACGCTTTAGAAGTATGTACGCCTTTGGGAGCTAGTTTAATCACTAAGAAGTTCGTTGAGCGATGTGAGATTTCCATCCTAGGAAGAACTTTCCCTGCTGACCTTATATTTCTACCTCTATCAACCTACGATGTTATTCTGGGTATGGATTGGCTGTTCGAGCACTACGCGCAACTGGATTGTCGAACCAAGGCTATATCCCTGGGAAAACCTAGAGAGGAGAAAGTCGTATGGAAAGGAGATAAGAGAAAGGATGAGAAGTTTCTACTGTCTGCCATGGAAGCTAGGAGGTTGTACGTGAAGGGTGCTACCTGCTTTTTGGCGTATCTGATCAATAAACCCAAAGATCAGCCAAAAATCGAGGAAGTTAGGGTGGTTAAGGAGTTCAAGGGTGTTTTCCCTGAGAAGCTGGATTCCGTACCCCCTGAACGAGAAGTGGAGTTTAGTATTGATCTGGTACCTAGCACTGCACCCATATCGAAGTCACCTTATAGGATGGCACCTGCTGAGCTTAAGGAGCTAAAGACTCAACTGCAAGATCTGGTGGATAACGGTTTTGTGAGACCTAGTTCGTCACCTTGGGGATCACCGGTTCTGTTCGTAAAGAAGAAGGATGGTAGTATGAGGATGTGCACCGACTATCGAGGCCTGAAGCAAGTCACCGTCAAGAACAAGTACCCCCTGCCCCGTATTGAGGAACTTTTCGATCAGTTGGAAGGTTCGAAGGTTTACTCAAAGCTTGATCTGCGACAACGCTATTATCAAGTTAGGGTAAGGGAAGAAGACATACCTAAGACTGCTCTGAACTCGAGGTATGGTCATTACGAGTTTGTGGTGATGCCGTTTGGCCTTACGAATGCCCCAGATGTGTTCATGGATTTGATGCACCGAGTTTTTCAGCCGTATCTGGATCAGTTTGTTGTTTTTTTCATCGATGACATTCTCGTTTACTCAAAATCCGAAGAGGATAATGAGAAATATCTTCGAATTGTCTTGGAAACTCTTCAGAACAACAAGTTGTTAGGAATCTTGTAATTTTAATGAGCAATTAACCATGCTAAATTAAGAACAGTCCAGTGACTAGTACTCTTAAGGTCCATAGGTTTTTAGAATTTTAAGGACATTGTAAAAGAGGAACGTTTGCTGATGACTTAGTTAGGTTTTAGATAAGTTATTTCTTTAGTGTATGACGTATTTTATTTTCTGAGAAGAAAATAATTTATTGACACTTTAGCATATGATGTATTTTATTGTCTGAAAAGAAAATATCTTATTGATGCTTAGCTTTAATGAATCTTATTTTCTGAAAAGAAAATGACCTATTGAAGCATTTGCTGAAGATATATTTTGTTTATTACAAACAAATTATTGAAGCAAATAATAAACCGGTCAGAATCTTGAAGACTTTTGAAAATCTGAAGACTTGAAGACTTGAAGACTTGAAGATTGCTGAAGACTGGTAAAGGCACGTGTTGCTCAGAAAGTGGAATTTTCAGCAACAGCATTGCATAAGTGAAAATCTGAAAGACAGAGTAGGTTGTGCTTGCTGAAACTGAGAATGAACACTTGCTGATGAACATATGTGACCTCTTGCTGAATGTACGTGAAATTGCGCTCCAATGTTACTGTTTGAATTCTATTCAAATATGCATTTAATGCAAAGCTTACACGCGAATGACATGAAGACTAGAAGACAAACAAAGTTGCTGCTGAAAGTACAAAAGCAAGATAGTGACATGTTAAGGAACAAAAGCCTTAGGATTTGAAATTCAAACGGCTCCTTACTTGCACTATAAATAGAGGTCATCCGGCAAAGAGTTGAAGTGTGTCAACAACGTGATCAAACTCTCACTTGTGCTTAAAAACTCACAAACCTTCAAACACTCTTACTGCCATTGATCCGTTCCAAGACTCAAAGCTTGAAAAAGCTACTTGTGAAGAAGTAAAACAAACTCAGCTAAGAAATTAGTTAAGTGTTCTTTCTTTCGAACAAGAACAAGTCTTGACACCAGAAACAATCAAACTTGTTAACTGCAAAGTATTCCAAGTTGTGTTTCTTAGATTACTTGTTGTAACTGCATAAGTTATAATTAAGTTATCTCACCCCAAAACTCTCTAACTGAAAAGACACCCTTTCAGGCGTGATATTCAGGGGGAACTTAATCGAGCAAGGTTTTGCTGATTAAAAGTACCAAGTTTGGTGGAGAACAAGGTTGAGTTCTCTAGTTTAGGTTGGAGACAAAGCAAGTGTGCTTTGGTTTCTGTTGAATCGCTTTAGATAGGAGATTGTAAGGAACCTCAATCATATCTTAGTGGATTCAGTCCTAGAAAGGACAAAGTGGATTAGTTGAGAGATTACGCCACTCTCAGATACCACTTTAAAAGCGTTTGTGTGATTTACTTACTGCATTTAGCTTTCAGCAAATTATATCTGTTTTTACACAGTCACTCACTTCACTTGCTGAATCCCTTTACTTGCTGAAAGAGCACTTATTGTTTCAAAGACTTCCGCTCTCTGATTTTAAGTATCAGCAAACCAAGCTACTGGAAAGTAACTTACGCTTGCTGAGAAAGTTAAGTATCAGCAACCTCATTACTGAAAAGTAATAAGTACTTGCTGAGAAAGTTTTTAAACGACAAAAGTTTGAAAAGACTATTTACCCCGCCCCCCTTTAGTCTTTTCTTGTTGTTTAAAGGGACCAACAAGTGGTATCAGAGCGGGAGGTTCTTTAGCCTTCTGCACTGAACCTAGATCCCCTTAAGTGCTTTCCGTAAATCACTTTCACTTGATCAGTTTGGTAGTGCTTTGCTGACAGGATGTCTTTAGGAGATGCTCCTTTGCTGAAGCTGGAAAATTACGAGAAATGGCGAAACAACATGATGTTACATCTTGAGGCCATTAGTGATGAGATGGTAACCGTCATTAATGATGGACCTATCAAGATCACTAAGATTGAAAGGAGTTTCCCTCACAAGACCACTGAAGCTGGGAAGGAAACCATCCTTGGCGAACCTTCAGATACTGTTGTGCCAAAACCAAGAGAGGAATGGACTTCTGACGAAGCTAAGAGATTCCCTCTTGATGGCCAAGCAAGAAATATCATCATCAGATCAACTCCGGATACCATACAGTGCAAACTGTGGGGTGCTAAGACTGCTAAGGAGGCTTGGAAAATGGTTCAAGATCTTTGTGCTGGATCTGACAAGACCAAGGAAAACAAACTTGAAGTACTTAAGCTGAAGTTTCAAAACTTTAAGCAAGGTGCTAACGAGTCACTGGAAGACTTGGACTTCAGATTCACGACTCTTGTTAGTGAAATGGCAGCGCTGGGTGTTGGAAATCTTTATTCAGATTCTGAGAAAGTGAAAACTATCATCAGAAGTTTGAATCAAGAATGGATCCATACTCAGAATTTCTATTATAATCAAGGAATGCCTGACATTACACCAACTGAGTTGTTCTCTCATCTTGCTACTGTCAATTATGAGACAAAGCAAAGAGAAAATGTGTTTGCTGAAAAATCGCAAAACATTGCTCTTGCTACAAAGCCGTCATCTTCTGAAAAGAAGAATGATAAAGAGCCTACTGATGAAAATGCTTTAGTTGTTAAAAACATGAAGAAGTTCATCAGTAAGGAACTTGAAAGGCGAAAGGCAAAAGAGAAGCTGAAAAAGCATCTTGGTAACAACTACCATAAGTACAAGAATGATACTAGCTCGCTGAACAAGCAAGCTCAGCAAGCTACATCATCAGAAGAACCAGCAGTTGGAAATGATCTATGTTTTTACTGCAAAAAGCCTGGACACTTCAAAGCTAATTGCCCTTTGCTGAAAGGCAAATCTGCTGAAAAGAAGAAGAAGTTCAAAAGAGCTTTCATTGCTGAAGAAAAGAAGAAGCTTCAAGCAAAAATCGATGCATTATGCATTGAGACAAGCTCCGAAGACAGTGAGGATGAAGGTTCAGACACCGACGATGAAGAAGCCACTCTAGACGTGGAGATTGGCAAAGAAGTGTGTGGAATAGCTATGGAAGCTTATCCAGATGTGTCGAACTACGAATTCTGCCTCATGGCCGGTCAGGTAAATAATTCTACCTCTGACTCAGATTCAGAAAGTGAAGACGAGATTGACCTTGACAAGATTCAAGGACAAATCGAAAGATTTGAGAAAACCCTCAGCAAACAGCAAGAGAAACTTCAACTTGCTGAAACTCTGACCAAGCAAACTTCAAGCACAAATCTGAAACCAAGACTGAAATACCTATCTTGCTGAATAAGCTTGAAGTCATGAAAAATGACAAGGTAAGAGTCATAAGGACAGACCATGGTACTGAGTTTGTAAACCAGTACATAACTGAATATTGTACCTCCAAAGGTATTCAACATCAGTTATCCTCAGTAAGGACACCACAGCAAAATGGTGTTGCTGAACGGAAGAATCGTACCCTGAAAGAAGCCGCAAGAACAATGCTTGCTGACACTGAGATAAGTGAGGCTTACTGGGTTGAAGCGATTAATACCGCCTGCTATACTCAGAATAGATGTTTGATTACTAAGGAATACAACAAAACTCCTTATGAATTGTTTGTTGGAAGACCTCCTAACATCACTCATCTAAGAGTATTTGGTTGCAAGTGTTTCGTTCTTAACAATGGTAGAGAATATCTAAGAACATTTCAACCAAAGGCAGACGAAGCGATATTTCTTGGCTACTCCTTGCATAGTAAAGCTTACAGAGTTTACAACAAAAAGACACAAAAGATTGAAGAATCTGTGCATGTTGTATTCTACGAAAAGTCACAAGGTGTGCTTGCTGAAGAAGAAATATCAGAATGTATGAAAAAGCTAATCATACATGAGCAAAGAACTGAATCTGATGCTAGGAAAATCAAGTCAATTGCACTAAATGATGATTCTGACAATGATTCTCCTCCCCCGAGTCATGACAAGATAAATATAGTTCACGACAAAGAATTTCCAGCAAAAGATGCGGTTGCTCCGGAAGTTGCTGAAATTACGCAATCTCCAGTGCCTGCTGATGAAGTACCTCAACCCAGCAATGCTGAGCAAGCAGTTGCTGACGATCAAATCTCAACAGAGACACAAATTCCCAGTAGTACTGAACAAGTACATACCGAAGAGTCACATGCTGATGAGCAAACATATCCTGATCCAACAAACAGGAAACCTGTTAATAAATGGATTAGAGATCATCCCTCTACGGATATGATTGGCGATATTAATAAACGCCAAGTGACTAGATCCAAAGCTACTCAAGGACTTGCTGAAGAAGCAACTGTCGTAGAAGTAGAATCTTTATTCTCTTGCTTTGTTTCAGAAATTGAACCTAAAACCATAGAAGAAGCTTTGAAGCATTCTGAATGGATAAAGGCAATGCAAGAAGAATTGGATCAATTTGAAAGAAACAAAGTCTGGAAACTTGTGCCACTTGCTGAAAATAAGAAAGCTATTGGTACAAAGTGGGTGTTCAGAAACAAGCTGAGCGAGTCTGGTGAAGTAACAAGAAACAAAGCACGCTTAGTTGCTCAAGGTTACTGTCAGACTGAAGGATTGGACTATGATGAGTCTTACGCTCCAGTTGCAAGATTGGATGCAATTAGGCTTTTCTTGGCCTTTGCTGCTCACAATGACTTCATTGTTTACCAAATGGATGTTAAGAGTGCATTCTTAAATGGTGAACTTGCTGAAGAACTCTACCTAGAACAACCCCCTGGCTTTGGACTTCCCTCAGAAACCAAGATGGTATATAAGCTACAGAAAGCTGTATATGGTCTAAAGCAAGCACCAAGAGCATGGTATGATACCTTAGCTAAGTTCTTGCTGGAAAATGGTTTCAAGAAAGGTGAAGTTGACAAAACTCTTTTTACCATGAACCATGATGGTAAATTAATCTTAGTTCAAATTTATGTGGATGACATAATTTTTGGATCTAAGGACAAGCAACTTTGTGATGATTTTGCCAAACTCATGACTAATAAGTTTGAAATGAGTATGATGGGAAAATTGAATTATTTCCTAGGATTGCAAGTCAAGCAACTCAAAGATGGAATATTCATAAATCAAGCAAAGTATGCGAAAGAAATGCTCATAAAGTTTAGGATCAAAGAGCATGAAAAACCTGAAAAGATCTCTATGAGTGTTGGTACCAAATTGGACTATACTAAAGAGGACAAAAGTGTTGAAGAACAGAAGTATAGGAAGCTCATTGGTTCCTTGTTGTATTTAACAGCAAGTAGACCTGACATTCAGTATGCTGTTTGTGTGTGTGCAAGATTCCAATCGGATCCAAGAGAATCACACTACAAAAAGGCAATTAAAATACTGAAATATGTTAAAGGTACAGTCAATGTTGGATTATGGTATCCAAAAGATTCTGGACTTGAATTGGTTGGCTATTCTGATGCTGATCATGGTGGATCAACTCTTGATAGAAAAAGTACCTCTGGAACTTGTCAGTTTTTGGGTACTAGATTAATATCATGGTTCAGCAAGAAGCAAACGTGTGTCGCCAATTCATCTACTGAATCTGAATACATTGCAGCTGGTTGTTGCACAGCTCAAATCCTATGGATTTAGCAACAATTAAGTGATTATGGTATTTCTGCAAAGAAAACACCAAAAGATTTGTGATAATACAAGTGCTATTGCAATTACGCAAAATCCTAAGTTTCACTCTAGGACTAAGCACATTGATATTAGACATCATTTCATTAGAGATCATGTGGAAAAGGGTGATATCGAGGTTGTAAAAGTAGGTACTGAAGATCAGCTTGCTGACATCTTTACCAAGCCCCTACCGGATAATAGGTTCGCAATGCTAAGGTATAATCTTGGATTGATTGAACTACCTCAATAAAGGATACACTTGGCAGTATGCTGAAACAGGTATTCAGCAAGCCAAAGTATTCCTGTCCAAAAGACCAAATCACTGATTTCTTCTAAGAAATGATAAGTCACAACATGATTGCTGAAACAGGCATTCAGCAAGTAATTCCTTCAAAACAGGTATTTGTTAGGAAACTTGATCATTTGCTGAGACAGGCACTCAGTAAGTGAAAGAGCTTAAGGATTGCTGAGACGGGTACTCAGACAATCAAAAGATACTGAAACAGGTATTCAAGTATCAAAGGAATTTTCTGAGACGGAAACTTAGAAAAAGAGCAAAGCTCATCTCTCAGATTTTACCAAAGGATGTCTCAAATACAAAAGAATTTACTGATACGGGAAATCAGAAATGTCTTTTAAACTTAGAAAATTTGAGATATCTAAGTAATGGGGAACTTTCAGCAAGTATCCAGATTGTTAATTCAAACTCGCTGAAAAGATTCTTGTCTATTTCAGCAAGCAATCTATCCCTTATTACTCGGTAAAATCAATTTGTGACGTTAAGCTGGCACAGATAAACTCGCAATAAATCATGACATGAAATTCAATCGTGGCCACTGATTAAAAGGAGTTATTAATCTAACGGCTAACAAAACAAAGAGAGAGAGTGCTCTGACGGTTTTAGTTAGTGGGCCACTACGCATTCAATGCAAAGGCTCCACTATCTCCAGTGTTTCTCTGTTTTACCCTTGCTGAGAGCTCAAATCGATTGAGTTTCTCACACACCAGAGACACTATATAAAGAAGGAGTTAGAGAAATGACAAAATTCTTTAACTCACATTTCCTTTCTCTGCAATTTCTAGCCTAAAACTACTGTACCTCCGGTCAAAAAGCAAACTATCTCTTTTCGTACAATCTTTCTTGCTATATAAGAAATGGCTCCCAAGAGACAGTCATCTAAGTCCTCAAAATCGTCAAAGGTTGACAGTGCTGAAACACGCATTGCTCCGGTGACTGCTCCGGTGACTACTCTGGCCCAAGACACAACGAAAGTTGTGTTGAAAAACGACCGAATCACTGTAAAACCTATGCCTCCGTCATATCTTGACACTGCAAAGTGTGAGATGTTGATGCAATGGGAGGGTTTGCAAAAGAAAAGTACATTAGGTACTTTTATGAACAAGAACTTGATGACCAAAATGAAGAGGCGCTTGAGTTCATCAAGCAGCAAGGCCTCATGACCTTTATCTCTGCTCGCACAAAGCAAGTGAGCATGATTGATACCATGGAATTCTACAACAATGCAGAAATCCAGTCCCTTACAGACAGTAATGGAGTCACTGAAAAAGTGATCCTTACTTATGTTCAGAACACGCAAATCGTCCTGAAATGGACTGATTTAGCGGAGATTTTTCAGATTCCAACCACTGGAACTGAAGATGACGTCACTGCTTCTGACGAAGAAATTGAAGCTTTCTACAGTGACGTCAGAAATGCAAAGATGAAGAAAGGCGAGATAGCTCCCGTGACTTGGACAAAGCATGTTAAGAGAAAGCATCTCTGCCATTCACTTGGTCTAGTAGCTCTGCTACTCATTAAAGTTCTTGACTCCCAAGTTGGAGGAATTGACCAAGTAGGCCTGAGAAGATGGCCATTGCTGATGCATATCTATGAAAATAAATCGGAACTTAACTGGGCTAAGTACATTTTCAACATGCTTGTTGATTGTGTTACTAAGTTCAAGGTAAAGGTAGAAGACAACAAGGTCTCACCTTCCTTTCCAGTTATGTATGGAATCAAGATATGCTATATCCTTGAACATTTCAGGATTCAGCTAAGAAACCCATTGCCAATCAAGAAATCTGTGTGCAATGTGGGAAGATCTTTCTACAAGCAGAATGTACCTAAGATTGCTGGAAAGAAATCCAAGAAGACAACAACTGCAAATGTTGTTAGCACAAGCCAGCAAGAAAGGTATACAACAGCTGCAGATGTTACCACTCAGCAACTTAGAGATGAAACTGCTGTTGGTGGTGGTAACACAAATGAAACTGCTGTAGAAAATCAACAAGGTAAGTGTACAACAGCCGTTGCTGAAAATGCAACAATAGATGACTCTGGGAAACTGGAGAAATCTAAAAAGAAAAAGAGGAAAGCTCATGATGACACTCAGACTGCAGCGTCATCAGCAAATCCCGTACCTAAGAGGAAACGGACAAGTAACAAAAGAAAGAAGACACTGGCTTCTCAGTCAGTCCCTAATGTCCAAAACTCCTCAGTCAATTCCCAGACAAATGCTGAAACGCATTTGCCAGTAGATGTTGCTGAAATAATCACTGAAACATATATCAGCAATGTTGAAGTGTTTGCGGAAGCCTTCAACAATCAACTTAACGTTGATAACTCTACTGAGAACAGACCTCAAGGCAGTGGAAATGAAATTCCTGCCCAAGTCCCAGATATCTACATTGTAGATATTCCAAATGATCCAACTATGGAACCAGCAAGCGACATTGCTGCTGATCTGCAAAGAGCGGCACTCGCTGATGCTGCTGAAGAGATGGTTGTTGAACAAGCAACTCATCAAGCTGCTGAAGCCCAGCTTGCTGATGGACCAGTTGCTGAAAGAGCAATGGTTCCTGTTCCTGAAGTTGCTGAAACTCTAGAAGCATTATTCAAAGACGCATCTCTTGATGCTGAGAATACTGGCCCAAGTTCACCCAAGACCTCAATTGACAAAGTCCAGCTTGTACTGGAAGATTTAAGCAAACAAATGGAGTTGGAGATTGAAGAATCATCCAACAAGTCAATTGATCTCTTCATGACAAGTAGTGAGCTTAAAGGTCAAGATGCTTCTGCTCAACTTGTCATTTCAGAGACAAGGGAGATTGCTGAAACCGCACAGCTTTCTCAGTTAGAGCAAAATCAGAAGTCTGCTGAAGAAACAGTCCAAGAAGCTGAAGAAACTGTTAATGCTGAAAGGACTGAGCCACAACCTGTCCTTCCTCAGCAGGTAGTTAATTCAACCATCAGTAAAACTTGAAATTCTGAAAATTGTTATTTTGCTAAAATTATTCTTTCTCTACAGACTTCTCAAGATACAAGTCAGAAGGTTGCTGAAGCCTCTGCACCAGAACCAACACTCCCTACTCAGCAGGTAGTTAATAATTTTGGTATAAAAACTAAGTTTGACAGCTTAGTACTTGTGTCTAATTTTAATTTATTTCAGGATGAACAAATGGAGGATGCTACTCAAGCTCCTCATGGAATGGAAATTGTACTACATGAGCTTGCTGACTCTCAGCAGGTAAATCATGTTTCAGACTTAAACTCTAAAACAATTCTCCAAACCAATCCTGATCTAAATAAAATTCTTTTTCAGGCTCAAAAGGAGACCACTGAAGTGGTACTCATCACTGAACATCAGCAAGTAAGTTCTGAAGAACTTTACTTGAGCTTCAAGAGGACAACTTTGTCGAGGGTTGCTATGTCCGTCAACAACTGGCAAAGATATAGGAGAATGGACTTCTCAGATCTTCACCTTCATCTCTCAAATGAGAAAAAGAGATCTTCACTGTTAAAGCTCGAAACATTTGTCCACTCCATCCTTCCTGAAGAAATGACATATTCTCAGCAAATGAGCTCAAATCTGATTGCTCAAATCAGAGAGAATATGAAGGCCAAATTTAAGAGTGCCTCTCCAGCTGAACAAGCTGTGATGCTCAAAGGTCTTTTTGTTCCTGTGGTGGCTGATCCCCACAAATTAACTGAGGAAGAGGAAGTGACAAGTGTTGCTTTGTACAAGCATATTGAGCTAGTCATTCTGACAGATGATGAAGAAGAAGAAGAAGATGAGAACATTCCCACTGATCCCAGTGATGATGAAGGGAAAGATTCCAAGGACAAGAAAGACGATGATGATGACAATCAAGGTCCAAGTCCTGATGCTGGAGGCCTAAAGTTAATAGTTGCTGAAAATGTTCAACAAGAAAATCAGCAAGCTGAACAAACACAACCTCAACATGAATCTCAACCTCCTCCTGCTACTGAAAATCAAGCACCTGTACAAGGTGCTGATACTGAAGAAGAATATGCCAGAAAAAGGGCTGCCTTGAAAAATGGCAAGAGTCCAGTTTCTGATGCCAAGGTTACTGAAGAAAACCTTGAAGACGAGGATGATGACAATCAAGGTCCAAGTCCTGATGATGGAGGCCTAAAGTTAATAGTTGCTGAAAATGTTCAACAAGAAAATCAGCAAGCTGAACAAACAAAACCTCAACATGAATCTCAACCTCCTCCTGCTACTGAAAATCAAGCACCTGTACAAGGTGCTGATACTGAAGAAGAATATGCCAGAAAAAGGGCTGCCTTGAAAAATGGCAAGAGTCCAGTTTCTGATGCCAAGGTTACTGAAGAAAACCTTGAAGACGAGGATGAAGAAGATGAAGATTACCAGCGAGCTCTACAAAATAGTCTCGTGATCCATGCAAGGCATACGCAGGATCTGGATATTGGTGAATCTTCAAGACCAAAATCAAAGGAAGTTCCATCCCTTCCATTTACTACTGGCGAAACTCCAGTTATTGAGTCTCAAACGTTGCCTTCAGCAACTACTCAATTAAAACAAACTACTGGCGAAACTCCAGTAATTGAGCCACAAACTCAATTGAAACAACTATCTACTGGTGAAACTCCAGTCGTTGAGTCTGAAGCCTTGCCATCAGCAACCACTCAACAAAAAGGAAGTGAAGCTACTGACAAAGGCTCCAAAGTCGCTCAACTTGATGAATCTGAGGATGATGACGAATTGTCAGAAAATGATGATGATCAATCTAAGCGAGACCCAAAAGTCGTTCAGATTCCTCCTCCTGATTACATCAATGATTTAGACGATGGGCTGAGAGCTGAATTGCTGACGCGTGATGATCAGTTTGCTTCTGAGATTAAGGTTCATTCCTTAACACCTCATTTAGTGTCGTTCCCAAGAGTTGAGGAGTTTACTCCCAGAATTCTAGCACTAAAGCAAGTCCATGATGCCTGCAAAGCTGAAGATGAGGCATTGCTTGCTGAGAGCCCACTTGACATTGGAAAAATACTGGCTACAGTGCTGAGACGCACTACAACTTTGACAATAGCTCAAAGAGACATCAGTCTTTTTCATAAGAGCTATGAAGCAGATGTAAGTCAGGCGCTCAAGCTTGCAAAGAATGCTCTTGTCAAAGCTCAGAATATTATGGATGAGAAGGCCGCAACAGAGAAAAGACATGAAGAGAACATGATGAATATTCAAAAAGAGTTAGCAACAATGAACTCTGACCAACAAGAAATCATCATGAAGTATAACAGTCTCAACACTCTTGCTGAAAATTGCAATGAGTTTTATTCTCTGCACATCACTCCGATGTTGCAATCCATGTCTAAGGGGGAAAAGAAGACAAGAAAAAGCAATCAAACCCCTCCTACTACTGCTGCTGATGTGCCACTTCCATTAGAACCTCTTGCTGAAAGAGAGCAAAGTTCTAAAAGACAAGCAGAAACTGAGTTAAATTCAGCAAGTACCAAAAAGAGAAAAACCGCTGCTGAAACTCAAGATTTCTGTCACACTGAAAGTCATCACAATCTGAATGAAGATGATGAAGACGATGATGACAATCAAACAATAGCTCAAGCCATAAGAGCTAGACCCTTAACAGCCATAACTCCGTCTGGCCACTCAAGGCATTTTTCGTCTGACTCTTCAGCAAGAGATCAAGACAATGCTAAATCTAGAAGAAGAAGGCAAAGACAGGAAGAGAAAAGGCTGGCCAGCATTGCTATTGGCTCCGGCATTGAATATACAAAGACCAGCAATGATGAAACCACTCAGAATGTGATCAGAAACATTCATGGTTGCTAGATCCTAAAGCTGGAAGACTTGCTGGTAAATGAGTTCTTTCCTACAGCCATTCTGAATCAAATGTTCAAATGGATTGAACTCAAGGTCCAAAGAAAGCAAAGGGAAGAATCCCTCCCAAGAAATATTGCTGGGAGATGGTTGAATCTTGAGGTCTCAGTAAGAAGAACTGCCATTGGTAAGACTTATAGACAAGAACCAGATTTGATAAAACCACCTGGCATTGCTTACTATGCTGACCCGGTAACAAAGAAACCTAAGAAGAAACTTGGATTGATTCCTTATGAGTACTTCTATCTCACTGCTAAGGATCAAGAAGAAGATCTTCTCTGGTTAAGAAAGATTCATCCGAGAAACATTTCAGATACACAGCTTCTCCATGCAAGCAATTGGGGCATGCATTTGTGGGTAATTCACTACATGGAAATGAATGCTGAAAAGCATCATCATACTGCCTGCAAAAATGCAAGAATTCTTCAACTACAAGTCCGTAGGCTTCTGGAAAACTACGAGAAGGATTGTGTTGAATTCACTGCTCTTGCTGAGAAGAGTGTAAGAGAGATTTTGAGAAAATCCTCTGAAAGAGTTTAAGTCCCTGCAATAGTTTTTGTTAAAGTTTTTGTTTGCTGATTCATTGTTATCTATGCTTTCTTGTAATCTTCTGAATGATAACTTTCAGCAATGAATTCTTTTTTACTCTTATTGGTTTTGATTATGCAACTTACTTATGCTTACTGTTTATTAATTCAAGTATGCTTGCATTAATCATCTGATTTATTCAACATCAGAAACCTCTAAAAAGGTAACAATTAATTTAGCCATGGATTGCTAACATCAAAAAGGGGGAAATTTGTTAGGAATCTTGTAATTTTCATGAGGAATTAACAATGCTAAATTAAGAACAGTCCAGTGACTAGTACTCTTAAGGTCCATAGGTTTTTAGAATTTTAAGGACATTGTAAAAGAGGAACGTTTGCTGATGACTTAGTTAGGTTTTAGATAAGTTATTTCTTTAGTGTATGACGTATTTTATTTTCTGAGAAGAAAATAATTTATTGACACTTTAGCGTATGATATATTTTATTTTCTGAAAAGAAAATATCTTATTGATGCTTAGCTTTAATGAATCTTATTTTCTGAAAAGAAAATGACCTAGTGAAGCATTTGCTGAAGATATATTTTGTTTATTACAAACAAATTATTGAAGCAAATAATAAACCGGTCAGAATCTTGAAGACTTTTGAAGATCTGAAGACTTGAAGACTTGAAGACTTGAAGATTGCTGAAGACTGGTAAAGGCATGTGTTGCTCAGAAAGTGGAATTTTCAGCAACAACATTGCATAAGTGAAAATCTGAAAGACAGAGTAGGTTGTGCTTGCTGAAAGTGAGAATGAACACTTGCTGATGAACATATGTGACCTCTTGCTGAATGTACGTGAAATTGCGCTCCAATGTTACTGTTTGAATTCTATTCAAATATGCATTTAATGCAAAGCTTACACGCGAAGGACATGAAGACTAGAAGACAAACAAAGTTGCTGCTGAAAGTACAAAAGCAAGATAGTGACATGTTAAGGAACAAAAGCCTTAGGATTTGAAATTCAAACGGCTCCTTACTTGCACTATAAATAGAGGTCATCCGGCAAAGAGTTGAAGTGTGTCAACAACGTGATCAAACTCTCACTTGTGCTTAAAAACTCACAAACCTTCAAACACTCTTACTGCCATTGATCCGTTCCAAGACTCAAAGCTTGAAAAAGCTACTTGTGAAGAAGTAGAACAAACTCAGCTAAGAAATTAGTTAAGTGTTCTTTCTTTCGAACAAGAACAAGTCTTGACACCAGAAACAATCAAACTTGTTTACTCCAAAGTATTCCAAGTTGTGTTTCTTAGATTACTTGTTGTAACTGAATAAGTTATAATTAAGTTATCTCACCCCAAAACTCTCTAACTGAAAATACACCCTTTCAGGCGTGATATTCAGGGGGAACTTAATCGAGCAAGGTTTTGCTGATTAAAAGTACCAAGTTTGATGGAGAACAAGGTTGAGTTCTCTAGTTTAGGTTGGAGACAAAGCAAGTGTGCTTTGGTTTCTGTTGAATCGCTTTAGATAGGAGATTGTAAGGAACCTCAATCATATCTTAGTGGATTCAGTCCTAGAAAGGACAAAGTGGATTAGTTGAGAGATTACGCCACTCTCAGATACCACTTTAAAAGCGTTTGTGTGATTTACTTACTGCATTTAGCTTTCAGCAAATTATATCTGTTTGTACACAGTCACTCACTTCACTTGCTGAATCCCTTTACTTGCTGAAAGAGCACTTATTGTTTCAAAGACTTCCGCTCTCTGATTTTAAGTATCAGCAAACCAAGCTACTGGAAAGTAACTTACGCTTGCTGAGAAAGTTAAGTATCAGCAACCTCATTACTGAAAAGTAATAAGTACTTGCTGAGAAAGTTTTTAAACGACAAAAGTTTGAAAAGACTATTCACCCCCCCCCCTCCTAGTCTTTTCTTGTTGTTTAAAGGGACCAACACAAGTTGTATGCAAATTCAGCAAGTGTGAATTTTGGCTAGATAAAGTAGCCTTTTTAGGGCACATTATCTCTGGAGAAGGTTTGGAGGTCGACCCATCGAAGATTGAGTCGATAGTTAATTGGAAGAGACCTGAATCTGTCATTGAGGTGAGGACTTTTCTCGGTTTGGCTGGTTACTATCGCCGTTTTGTGAAGGATTACTCGAAGATAGCTGGACCCTTGTCCTCCTTGACAGGGAAAAATCCTAAGTTCGTATGGAGTGACAAGTGTGAGGAAAGCTTCGAGGAGCTGAAGAAGAGGCTGACCACTGCCCCTATACTAGCTCTTCCCGAGGGAACCAATGACTTTGTGGTCTACACTGATGCTTCAAAGGAAGGTTTGGGTTGTGTACTGATGCAACGAGAAAAGGTGATCGCATATGCTTCGAGGAAGTTGAAGCCATATGAAAGAAATTACCCAACCCATGATCTTGAGCTAGCTGCTATAGTCTTTGCTTTGGGAAAGTGGAGACACTATCTTTATGGTCCTGAGTTCACCATCCTCACGGATCATAAGAGCTTGAATTATGTGTTTACCCAAAAGGAGTTGAACATGAGACAACGACGATGGATGGAATTTCTGGGCGATTACACTTGTACCATTCGATATCACCCTGGTAAGGCCAATGTGGTCACTGATGCCTTAAGTCGTAGGGTACACGTGTCAAATCTTGAAGTGTGCAAATTGTCTTGTATGTTCGCCAATATCACTTTGAGGTATGAGCTGGCAGGAAAAATTCTTGAGGCTCAAGAGCATGATGAAGAGCTTCAAGATATCAAGGCGCATATTACTGAACCTCGCAATGCGAAATTCTCTATTGATGAGAATGGAGCCCTAAGGTTTCAAGGTAGATTGTGTGTGCCTTCTGATGAGGAGCTTAGACGACTAATTTTGGAGGAAGCTCATAAGTCTAACTATTCGATGCATCCTGGAGGAAACAAGATGTATGAGGAGTTGAAAAAGGTTTACTGGTGGACCCATATGAAACGAGATGTTGCACGGTTTGTGCAAAGTTGTTTGGTCTGTCAGCAAGTGAAGGCTGAGCACCAGAAACCGGGAGGTTTACTACAACCACTCGAGATTCCACAGTGGAAATGGGAGATGATCACTATGGATTTTGTGACTGGTCTATCGGTAGCTAGGGGTGGTTTTGATAGTGTATGGGTTATTGTCGATAGGTTGACAAAATCGGTACATTTTCTACCTGTTAAAACCACTTACACATCCGAGAAGTTAGCCGAAGTCTATCGCGATGAGATAATTAGGCTTCATGGCACACCAGTGAGCATTGTCTCTGATAGAGATCCGAATTTTGTCTCGAGATTTTGGAAGCAAGTACAAGAAGGCTTAGGTACTAAGTTGAATTTTAGTACCACAGCACATCCGCAGACAGATGGTCAATCCGAAAGGACCATTCAAACTTTAGAAAATCTTCTGAGATTGTGTGTGCTAGATCACCAAGGAAGCTGGGCACAACATTTTTCATTGGTGGAGTATTCTTATAACAACAGTTATCAAGCATCGATTGGTATGGCACCGTTTGAAGCACTGTATGGTCGAAAGTGTAGATCACCGTTGTATTGGGATTTGGAGGACCGAATTTCTACACCAGTAGCTAGAGAGAGAACTCTCAATGAGATGATACAAGAAACCTTGGAAAAGGTTAGGCTTATCCGATACCGATTGAGAACTGCTCAAAGTCGACAAAAGAGTTACGCCGATAATCGTAGGCGAGATTTGGAATTTGAAGTGGGTGATTTTGTCTTTCTCAAGCTATCTCCGAGAAACGGAATTGTTCGTATGGGTTGTAGAGCTAAACTGAACCCTCGATATGTGGGTCCATACGAGATCATTGAGAGAGTTGGCATTGTGGCTTATCGGTTGCAACTGCCCACTACCATTACTGGAATTCATAATGTATTCCATGTATCTCAACTGAAGAAGTATTACCCGGATCCGTCGCACGTGACTCAACCCGAGGAAGTGACCATTGAGGAGGATTTGTCTTATGTGGAGCAACCGGTTTGTATTCTAGATCAAAAGGTGCAACAGCTCCGTAATCGACAAATCAAGCAAGTAAAGGTTCTGTGGAGAAACCATCAGTATGAGGAGGCAACCTGGGAAAGCGAGGATGACATGCACCGGCAGTATCCCGAGCTCTGCAACTTTTCAGGTGCGAATTTGGGGACCAAATTCCTTTAAGGGGGGAAGAGTGTAACACCCCGTCTTTTTTTAATTATTTATTTATTTATTTATTTATTATTTTATTATTTAATTATTTATTTCAGTTAATTAATTGTCAGAGTAAATTATTTATTCGATAATTATTTAATTAATTTCGGGTAAGCTAGTTCGTTTCGTTTCGTTTGGATCGAGCTGGACTTTCTGATCTGTTTAGCCCTTGCTTTTGGCCCAATTCTTAGCCCGGTCAAAAGGCCTGTTGACAGGCCCATTGCTAACCCTAACCCTAGTCAGATTGTCTTCCCCTTTCCCTCAGTTCTCAGCCGTAACAAGTTAGAGAGAAAGAAAGAAAGATTAGAAAAGAAAGAAAGAAAAGAAAAGAGAAAGAAAAAGAGAGAGAGAGAGAGAGTTTGCTCCTGCCGCCGTGGGTTTCGAACGCCGCCGCCGCGATTGCCTGCTCCGTCGCCTCCGTCCATCTCGTGCCGCCGCCGCCGCTTTGCTCCATTCGCCGCTGCGGTCTGTACTGCTCTCTGAATCGCGAATCGCCGCGATCTCTGTCCGCCGTTCTCTGCTGTCGATCGATCGATTCGATCGCTTCTGTCCGTCCTCCGTTCGTCGTCTGCCGCCGTCACCGAGCCGCCGTTCCACGCCGATTCGTTCCGCCGCGTCGACCGTCTGGCTCGTTCCGATCGACCACGTTCCTTGTCCGTTCTGTCTCCCGTTCGCCGCCGATTCGCCACCGGTCCGTTGTTACCGATCTCGGTCGGTAAGTTGGTTCGACCTTTCCGTTCCGGTTCGATTTTGATTTCGGTTCGATTCGAATCTTGTTTTAATTCTCTTTTTCTTTTCGATTTATTCGATTTGCAGATTGTTCAACCCTCTATTTCGATTGGAAGGTAAATCTCGTTTCCTTTACTGCTGCTCTCGATTCGAAACTTGTATTCTCGTATTCTGTTTGGACTTTTTACCCTTGAACTATTTTACCCTTGATCGATCTGACCTTGTTATTTGATTCGAACCGAGAACCGGGACTTAGGTTGTTAGTAATGACTTGACTTACTAGCCTAGTTGGTTAGGTTCTTGCTTGACTAACTTAGAGGTCCCGAGTTCGAACCCCGTCTTTACCAATTCTTTTTCAACCTTTTCCCTTCCGTCCGTTCGACTTCTAAAGTGTGTTTAGTACTTTCTTGTTAGGTTCTCCGTTGTTCGTTAACCCGTAAAAGCTCATTACTCGTTGGAGATCTTTTGCTCACAAGTTAAGGTGAGTGTTCACCCCTAAACCTATTATTTGCGAAAAACTGGCAGCTTATGTGACAACTTGTACCTATTACTATATACTGTTTTACTGTATGCTTCCGCGTAAAAGTATAAGTCCTAAGTATGACTATTTACTTTTCTGTTTATCGCTACTCTGTTCTGGACTGACTTTTCTGCAGGAACACCTCTCGGTGTTGATTATCTATATCTGTTGTTCTGTATCTGTTCTGTTTCTGTGTGACCGGTCGATTAGGTTGTGATTAGGTAGGCTTGGGTAGTAGAGGACTATCGGGTTTGCTTGATTATGGCCTAGTCTATTCCCTTTTAGGCGCGAGGCAGAAGTCGTTGAGGTCTATTAGGGTCGTAGGTGATGAAACGTTGTCAGGGTTCAATCAAATAATATTTGTTATTTAGCCAAAGGCAATCCACAACTACAACGAAAACCGTAGTGTAGCAGCAGAATGACTCGAGTGTCGTTCTCTCAGGACTATAACTAGCTTTATCTATTTAATAAGAAAATATAAAACAGCAGATAAAAAGCAATAGGGGGTTTTCAAGCAGATAATGGAGGTTGGTGATAGTATGGTCCTTCTTAACATAATGGGTCGATAATCATGCATAAATTCCTCGGTCTTGCATAGAGATCTTTGATTGAATCTAGGGTCCTGTTGTAAGTATTGTGCACTACGAAGATAGTATGGGTCTGACCTGTCAACAACTAACGTCCTATTGTGTTCCGTAATCATTCAACACTACGAAGATAATTAAGTCTGTTTGGCCGACAAGTGTCCTAGTGTGCATAATGATCAATACAACATACGAGAATTTTGGTGTTCAACTCATCAACGAAATAAAGCAATGACACGGAGTATAATGCGAGATATAGCCATTAGCATGATTATCTTCCCTCGCTAAGAATTCACATACTACCACCAACGATAAATTTAGCTACTCATAATGTGCATGCAATCAATAGCAATCATAGAAGAAAACATATTGAAAGAATATATAAAATAAGTAGATAAAAGTTGCAAGATACAAAGTTACCGAAGGTTGTCAATCTCCGGATGATTGTGATCCTACGCGCTCAAATCTGCTATGAAAAAGTATCCCCTAAGCTACGGAACTCCCAGGACAGGCCCCGGGAAGTTCCTACCTAAAACTATAGAGAGAGGTGAGAAAGAAGGCTTGGAAAGATATGAATTTCGGAGAGAAAACTCGCAACTATATATAGGCCCGAAAAACTTGTGGGGCGGTTCGCCCGAGAGCTGGGGCGGTTCGCCCCCCAGTATTTCGCGGAATTTCCGCGTTTTTCGACGCGGATTTGGATTTCTTCACCTTTTCGGACTCGGTTTTAGACTTCTAATGGCCTTCTAACCTCCAGATTCGGCCCCTAGACTCCAAATCCTATCCGGAAACCTTCAGATACTCCAAATAGGCTTCTGGAACACCAATTCCTTGTAAACTTCAATATAATTGCCCGTAAATCTCCGAATTTCAACAAAAACCTGTAAAATAAAATCTAAAGGGAAACGTGACACTATTCTAATAAAATGTACTAAAATATAGCTAAATTAACATAGAGGATAGCTAAATTAGGTGAAAAAGACTCGAATGAAAGTGTAAAATACACATTCATCAAACTCCCCAAACCGAACCTTTGCTTGTCCTCAAGCAACTAAGCTAGACTGTAATACAAAAAAACATGCAAGACTCAAAAATGGAGTTTCATGCCAAATAAAATGAACTAAATTACTGAATCTACCAAATAACATATGAACAAAAATCATATAAATCAAAGCATGAATATAGGTTGAAGAATACCTCGATTGACTTATACACATCCACATAAGCACTTATGTCAAGACAAGATAGTCTCTCGTTACATTCTCTACCTGGACCTAGTCAGTGACGACGTAATGATGCATTCTAAGATACGAATGGTTGCCCCGTGCCTATGAAACTGAGGACTTACTGTTGTTCCACCATGTTAAGACTTTCCCTCAAAAGAGGTCGAACCAGTACTGGCTCTCATCAAACGAAGGAGGGTTCCCTATAAAAGATAACACTCCCCTATTCTACCCATCTCTCAAGTAAAGTCTTAAACTATTCACCACTTCCTGAATGGCAGGACGAGGGTGGTCTAGAACAGATGACAAAAAAGATAAAAATAGAAAAACACAATTACGAACAATACGAAAAATGGAAAAGACTCAAACTTTGCTAAACTGCTATTTGGCTTTATTTTTTGGACCCTTCTTTGCTTTTTTGGGGTCTTCTCTTTTTTTTTTCTTTCCAGATTCTTTTTTTCCTTTCTTTTTTTCTTCTGGAATTTTTCTTTCTTTTTTTTTCGATTTTTTTTTTTTTTAGCCAGCAGTAGCATAACAAAAAGAGAAACAAAAAGACTCACACGACTTCCCCAAACCTATTCGAAAGAATAGGTTGGAGTACAAAATTACGGAAAAGGAAAAATAAACTCACGATACGAAAAATAAAAACAGAAACAAGTCTATGATGGTGTAACCCCCTCCCCAAACCTATTCGAAAGAATAGGTTATAAACAAAGGATCACACGACCTCACACTACCTCCTTCCTAGGCATTTAGCAATCTCAAAGCATGGTGAAGACTTGTTGCCTCTTAGGTACATAATTACTCGGGAAAACAACCATAAGACCCTAACATGCATCATCCTATTATAAAGGCCTTCGTGAACCGCAGTAGAGAAAACACCACTAAGTGATGTCGAGACTACCTAGCTCAACTAAGTGCAATACATAAATGTGACAAGCCAAGCGAGAAAAACCTCAAAACAAATTCATAGAGATGAAGCATACGATTAATGGCATAGCTAGTTGATCTACCCAATAAAAAAGTTCAAAAAATTCGGCAATAAACTCCATAAAAAAAAACATGCAAAAACTATCCTAGGATGAATGCAACCTAAAAAATCTAAGAAAGCAGTAAACGTGCAAATGCAAATGCGGATAAATAAAGCATGCGAGGTACTATACTCATCCTACCAATTCCAAGCTCCAAACTAACAACATCAGATCACTTAAATCCCATTCCCCCTCATGAAATTAACGCTAGTCCCTAGCAGTAAGAAAATGAGTAAATAAGATTTGATACTAGATGTTACCCCATGGTTTGGCCTCGGTCGGCTGAGTATGCTGCTTGTGATTTATTGGGCCTCCTCTGTGAGTTTCATAGTGTGACATCAGGTCTTCTGATGGTTGTGGTAGTTCCATTTTTAGGCTGGTCAGGATCAACTCCTCTATCAGAGTCATCATTGCCCGTATGGCCTTCATTGTCACTACTGTCATCATCATCATCATCTCCAGTAGAGTTGCAGTGGCATGTAGAATTCTCAAGATTAGCCGCCACTGTTATGGAATTCTCCATCCTGTAGCCCTTCAATAGGATGTGAACTGTTGAAGGGGAAAGGGCAGTGGTATCAGGACCTCCCCCTCCAACGATTTACACCTCGAGAAGGTTACAGTAAGCTGTTCGGACGCTCAGAAGTCTTCTACCTTTTTCTCCAATTTTGACCACTTTATCCACTGTTGCTCCGACCAATGTCAATATGATGCTCACTTTAGAGGAAGGCAAGGGTGCCCCAACGAGGGACTGTGTACCCATGTCGTTACGTTTTGGAATCAAGCTAGCGCTTCGGAACCTTCTAGCAACTGCGAACTCAAGATCAAATCCGTCGCTGCTAGAATGCCCCGGTGCCTTCCTGTTCACTCGAACTCTGCAGTCCTCGTGATGGAGTGCTGACATAATAGTGGTTTCTGACCCTTCGGTGGTGCATGAATAGGCATAGGAGTCCTTACTCCATGTGTATTCTAATTCCTCCTTTCAGATAATCCACGACGTTGTTGCCAAACCCCTTGGCTCGAACGCACATCTAGCGAGATCACCTTCCTTGACATGGTTCTTCACAGCAATCATACGGGAATACTCCCTATCCTTAGTATGGTACCTACAAACAGCGATTAGCACCTCGTATGACTCAAAACAGACTCAAATATATGCTAGTGTAAAAGCGAGACACACAAGTGATAAATTCATCAATCGAACTCCCCAAACCGCAATGTCTAGCCTAGCTACTTCATCATGCAACATATCAACGTAACTACTACATGCAATACATCACATCATGCTCTTACTAGACAACCAATAACCTTGATAACAAGGTTTCAATTCATACCATAGCAGCGCAAAAAATTCAACAGCATATATCCTCATTCTCAACTAATAAGCGTTCTATCGTCAAATCCACCAACATTACATCAATAAACATATTCATATGCTATAAATCAAAGATAAAGACATAATGCATAACAAGATATATCATCTAATAGCAAAATACTCAAATCAACAATTTAAGCAAAATTGAGCATGCAATTGATAGTAAATAACATGTCTAATCACATAAACAACATACCCATGCATCAAACAAGCATAATTGAAGCTCAAATTAGAAAATCCCCAAATTCGAAAATTAGGGTTCTTAAAGATGATACCTCAGATCTGCAAATCTAACGAATTAGGATGAAATATGATCGGTTAGGGTGATAGATCATGTAATAGGCTTCGAAATAAGCTAAAGAACACTCAATTTGGTCAAGAAACGAAGAAGTTATGAAGATTTAGAAGCAAAATCGCACTTTTCGGGTTTTTTGGGAGTATGGATGAAGAAGAATGAAGAAAATATGGTTTTGGGGTTGAAATCCGTGTTTTTTAAGATCTGGGACTGTGGGGCGGTTCGCCCCACCACGGGGCGGTTCGCCCCCCAAGTGGGGCGGTTCGCCCCGTGCTCCCTATTGCGGGGAGACGGGTCCCGATGTCAGAAAATGCGGTTTTAATCCCGAAACTAATTTTTTTCAAAAAACCACTCGAAAAATCTCACTCAAACAGAAGCATATACGACACACACATGAACAAATTCGCATATGAGAAGCAAATAGTTCAAGAATGAAATGCATGCAGAAAAGCAGTAAAGAAAGCGATAAAAAATTCCGGGTTGCCTCCCGGATAGCGTCATTGTTTTAAGTCTTTGACTCGACTCCTGTCTACGCCTATCTCTTCTTTTTGCGGGTACTAGTCTTCCCCTTCATTGATCTCCTTTCCATGCCACGAACATGTGAATAAGAAAGAATATAGGCTGCAAGACCACAATAGTGAGTAATAATATCAGGCGGTTCCGGTGGATCAGGTATGGCTTGTAATACGTGTTGCTTGCCATCCACCTCAATGGTGCAAGTTCTTTGGTAGATATCCATTACTGAGCGTAGCTTGGTCAAGAATGTTTGCCCTAAGAGTATGACATCCCCCGTCCCAGGTGCAGATGCCGGCATAACTACGAAATTGGTGTTTATAGATGCCTCACCAATCTTGACCAACACATTTTTCACAACTCCTTCGGGTCTCATAAATGATCCATCCGCCAGTCGCACAATAGCCCTTTCCTCAGACAGTTTTCCAAGGTTACTCTTTTCAAACACATTCAAAGGAATTATGTTTGAGTAGGATCCCGTGTCTAGTGTGGCACGGACATCTTCAAGCTCACCAATCCCTACCTTAACATCGAAACTTTTAGGGAGTGGTTCGGGATCCTCTTGCTCCTCATCACTTGTGTCAGAACCAAGGTCCTCCTCTTCTTTCTCAGCCTGTAGAAGTTCTTCCTTCATGCAACACTCGCACCTAACGACCTTCTCAGTGTTGCCTTGTTCCTTACTTGCTCTTCGGTCGATCAACTCTTGCATCTTTTGATGGGCAAGCCTAGTGATCTCTTCCAATTTATCAAGCCTTGCCCTAGTTTTCTCGGAATCCTCCTCATACCGTTTGAGAAAACTTTGTGTGTGATCGACCATCTTCTGCAAGTTCTCCATCAGTAGAGCCGTCTTCGACTTCGGTGGATCTTTCGGAGCGGGTTTTTCGCAGTGATCATTACCATAGTTCAGCCTGCTACGGTCTTGGTTAGGTCCATAGGTTTGGTTAGCCGGTGCATATCCTTGATTGTTACGGTATCCTCTTCTCCAGAATCCACCTCGAGGATTCCTACCGTCTTGTCCGTAGCTAACTTCTTGAGTACCAAACTCCGTAGCGAAGGCTTCTTCTTCTCCTCCTCGAGCCCAGTTGCCATCTTCGTATGCCAGCTCCGATCTACACATATGAGCTCCATGCCCATAGTTCTTGCATATTCGGCATACTTCGTTCGAAACAGTTGTTCCGGTGGCGCTCTTGAGGACTTGTTTCAATTCGTTGGTAAAGCACTCGAATTGATCCCCATTCCCCCTGTACATAGGGGCTTCTTGAGTCGGTGGAGCTTCAGGTCTACGTCTCCTAACCATTGCTCTTGGGTCCTTGAACTGCGAACCCTTAGCAAGCCTTTCGAAAACAGCCCAGACGGCTTCTGCGGTTTCCTCCCAAATATTGCCTCGGCATTGGAAATCCACCACTTGTTGGTTCTCGAATGTTAGTCCATTGTAGAAGTGTTGGACTAGGTCGGAGAGTTCAAAACCATGGTGAGGGCACTTGTTCGTGAGATCTTGGAACCTCTCGAACGCGGTGTAGATGGTCTCATCATAGTCCTGCTTGAATCCAGTGATTTGCGCCTTGAGCGCAGTAGTCAGAGTGTGTGGGAAGTATTTCTCCATGAAAGCTGAAAAAACCTTTTCCCAAGTGTCCAGCGAGCCGGCTGGTAGAGAACTTAGCCATGACTTGGCTCTGTCGCCAAGTCCCATAGCAAAAACCTTCATCCTTAACTCATCCGTTGTTATATCAGCTCCGGGTCGTGGGAGTTGATTGACGAAATCATCGATATCGTTCAAATACCCCATCACATCTTCCCTTGATAAGCCATAGAACCTCGGAAGTTGTTGGAATGCGTGGTTCTTGATTTCCAGATCTCGGGTTGCAGGCGAAAGAACAATCGCCGGTCCCCTCATACGATCCTTGGTGGATTGTACCCATGCCTTCAGTGGTCTAGCTTCTGCCATTCCGTCGATTTCCTTGAAAAGGAGTCGCCTTCTTTGGTGGTAGACTCTATCGATCTCAGCAATTGAATCAGCAAGCGGTATTCCTGCAGAACGTGTATGCGGCATACACAATCTGTGACAGACTAGGTAAAGCGATTAGAAACAAATAGGAAAACAGAGAGAGATTAAAAAGGAAAAATAAAACTAAAAGAATTAGGAATCTAAAGTTGTAAATAAAAACAAATTAAATAGAAAAAAGGAATATAGTCCCCGGCAGCGGCGCCAATTTGATGAAACGTTGTGAGGGTTCAATCAAATAATATTTGTTATTTAGCCAAAGGCAATCCACAACTACAACGAAAACCGTAGTGTAGCAGAAGAATGACTCGAGTGTCGTTCTCTCAGGACTATAACTAGCTTTATCTATTTAATAAGAAAATATAAAACAGCAGATAAAAAACAATAGGGGGTTTTCAAGCAGATAATGGAGGTTGGTGATAGTATGGTCCTTCTTAACATAATGGGTCGATAATCATGCATAAATTCCACGGTCTTGCATAGAGATCTTTGAATGAATCTAGGGTCCTGTTGTAAGTATTGTGTACTACGAAGATAGTATGGGTCTGACCTGTCAACACCTAACGTCCTATTGTGGTCCCTAATCATTCAACACTACGAAGATAATTAAGTCTGTTTGGCCGACAAGTGTCCTAGTGTGCATAATGATCAATACAACATACGAGAATTTTGGTGTTCAACTCATCAACGAAATAAAGCAATGACACGGAGTATAATGCGCGATATAGCCATTAGCATGATTATCTTCCCTCGCTAAGAATTCACATACTACCACCAACGATAAATTTAGCTACTCATAATGTGCATGCAATCAATAGCAATCATAGAAGAAAACATATTGAAAGAATATATAAAATAAGTACATAAAAGTTGCAAGATACAAAGTTACCGAAGGTTGTCAATCTCCGGATGATTGTGATCCTACGTGCTCCAATCTGCTATGAAAAAGTATCCCCTAAGCTACGGAACTCCCAGGACAGGCCCCGGGAAGTTCCTACCTAAAACTATAGAGAGAGGTGAGAAAGAAGGCTTGGAAAGATATGAATTTCGGAGAGAAAACTCGCAACTATATATAGGCCCGAAAAACTTGTGGGGCGGTTCGCCCGAGAGCTGGGGCGGTTCGCCCCCCAGTATTTCGCGGAATTTCCGCGTTTTTCGACGCGGATTTGGATTTCTTCACCTTTTCGGACTCGGTTTTAGACTTCTAATGGCCTTCTAACCTCCAGATTCGGCCCCTAGACTCCAAATCCTATCCGGAAACCTTCAGATACTCCAAATAGGCTTCTGGAACACCAATTCCTTGTAAACTTCAATATAATTGCCCGTAAATCTCCGAATTTCAACCAAAACCTGTAAAATAAAATCTAAAGGGAAACGTGACACTATTCTAATAAAATGTTCTAAAATATAGCTAAATTAACATAGAGGATAGCTAAATTAGGTGAAAAAGACTCGAATGAAAGTGTAAAATACACATTCATCAGTAGGATCTGTTTCCCCAAAGTACACGGGGTTTCTGTTTCTGTCCGGAGTTGTGCACCCTCTGGAGGGAGTTATAAGGGCATTCTGGGAGTAGGAGCAATAAGGCGGGCTGCACTAACGGTCTACAACGTATCTGTTCTGTTAATCTGTTATATGTGATCTATTCTGTTTGTTCGTTTCTGGAAAAGGATTTTGATTTCAAAACTGTTTACTTTCTGTTTTTAACTTAGAACCTCACTGAGATCCTTTGTCTCACACTCTTTTGTTTTCAAAATTCCTTCCTTCCAGATACTGCTGAGGATGTTCGCGAGTAGGATGCCAGCGACTGAGAGAAGAGTCTGGGGTTGTCTTGGGTTTTCTTTTCAAAATAAGAAGATGAACCTTTTTACTGTCTTCGTTCGTTGTTTCTTTTGAACTTAGTTATCGTTGGATATTTGTTTATTTCTGTTAACGCCGTGCACGTCAAGAATCATTTTGGCATTAATTGTCGACCGTTGCTATTAAAGTTATTTTTGATTTTCCTTTTCAAGAAATTATTTTTTTTTCTAAACCGGTACCGTTACAGAGTTGTAATTTTTCTTTTTGTTTGAGTGTCATCTGTTCTAGACCACCCTCGTCGTGCCATTCAGGAAGTGGTGAATAGTTTAAGGCTTTGCTTGAGAGATGGGTAGAATAGGGGAGTGTTATCTTTTTTAGGGAACCCTCCTTCGTTTGATGAGAGCCAGTATTGGTTCGACCTCTTTGAGGAAAAGTCTTAACTTGGTGAACAGCAGTAAGTCCTCAGTTTCATAGGTACGGGACAACCATTCGTATTTTAACATGTTTCATTACGTTGTCACTGACTAGGTCCAGGAAGAGAATGTTACGAGAGACTATCTTGTTTGACATAAGTACTTATGTGAATGTGTATGAGTCAATCGAGGCATTCTTCAACCAATATCCATGTTATGATTTGTATGGTTTGTGCTCATATGTTTTTTGATAGATTCAATAGATTAGTTCATTTGATTTGGCATGAGACTCCATTTTTTGTGTTGCATTGTCTTTTGCATTAGAGTCTAGCTTAGTTGCTTGAGGACAAGCAAAGGTTCGGTTTGGGGAGTTTGATGTACGTGTATTTTACACTTTCATTGGAGTCTTTTTTCACCAATTTAGCTATCCTCGATGTTAATTTAGCTATATTATAGTGCATTTTATTAGAATAGTGTCACATTTCCTTTAGTTTGCATTTTTACAGGTTTTTGGTGAAAAACGTGGTTTTCCGGGCAATTATATTGAACAGAACGAAGAATTGGTGTTCCGGGGACATTTTTGGAGTATCTAGAAGATTCCGGATAGGATTTGAAGTCTAGGGGTCGAGTCTGAAGGCTAAAAGGTCACTAGAAGGAAAAAACCAAGTCCGAAAAGGAAAAGAAATCCAAAAACGCGTTGAAAACGCGTCCAAGGCCGGCTAGAACTCCCGGGCGATTCGCCCGGGACGTGGGGCGGTTCGCCCCACACCAGGCGATTCGCCCGGTGACTCGCCCCACACCTTCTGAACCCCAATATATAGTTGCTTAGTTTTCTCCGTTTTTCATACTCTCTCAGACATTTTTTCATACCTTTCTCATTAGTTTTAGGGAAGAATTCTCCAGAGCCTGTTCTGGGAATTCCTAGCATAGGAGACACTTTTTCTTATAGTTTTGGAGTTTGTGAGATCGCGATTCTTCGGAGATTGACAACCTTCGGTAACATTGTATCTTGCAATTTTTTCTATTCATATTTATTTATCTTTCAACATGTTTTCATTCAATCTTGCTATGATTTCTGTTGATTGAATGACATCTATGCGTAGCTAAATTTATCGTTGGTGATAGTATGTGATTTCTTAGCGAAGGGTTAATAATTATGCTGATGGCGGTAAAGCGAATCAGACTTTGAGTTATTGCTTTATTTCTTTGATCTATCTAAGCTCTCTATCTTCGTAGTGTTGAATAATAACGGAACACATTGGACAATTCATGATCAAAGATCTCTATGCAAAACGATCGGGTACTTCATGCATGATTATTAACCTGCTATGCTTTGAATGCTCATACTATCACTAACTTCCATTATCTTGATAAGAAAAACATGTGCTAAGTCGTTTATTGATTTTATTGTTTAAGTTAGATTAGATAAAGCTAGTTATAGTCCTTAGAAATCGACACTCGAGGTTATTTTACTGCTACACTACGGTTTTCGTTGTAGTTGTGAATTGCCTTTGGCTAAATACAAATTTATTTGATTAATTAGAATTTGACAAATTCCGGTTCATCAATATAACACTCTCTTTTGATGGTTTAAAGAAGGAAAAATGGGAACATTTTGAAGAACTTTACAAACGCTATTCATCATGGTTGGATTTTCTGTTAGAAACTCGACAACAAGGACATACAAAGATAAATCTATCAAGGAAAAGTACTTTGTTTGTTCTCGTGCAGGCAAAGCACCTGTTAAGCAAACTCAACCAGTGGCAATTTCTCCTATGCTTTTGGGTGATACTGTATTAACCGGTATGATATGATTTGTGCACCATTGGTAGGAGTCAATAGCCACTGGAGTAATGTGGTTTTCCGTTGTGCCTTTCTTGCTAATAAACAAGCGGAGACATTTCTTTGGTTGTTGGAGACATTCTTGGAAGCAATGGACCAAAAAGGATAAAGGGTGGTATTGAAAAGAAACCAAGAAAGAAACAAGGTTCAAACACAGGGGAAACAAGTTTCCCTAGGAAGGAACAAGTTATTTGATTGATTTCAGTTTTCTATTCTTTTGTGGACTGTGTTTCTTGATTTCAACTGTATTTCTTCGTATAAGATTGAGAATTTTATAGACTATGTTCCTTAATATCGATACTCTGTTTTCTTGATTTTTCTCATGTTTATGTTGACAGTTGTTGAGCATTTAACTAAAACTAATCAAGCATTTGTCAAAGGTAAATTGAAAAAATTTCTATGAACATTAAACTCAGTCTGTGAGTAAACCTCAAACAACCACCACATAAAACTCAAACACACATCATATAAAACTCAAACATAAACTCAAGCCTCAAACTAAACTAAGGTATATTTTTTCTAAAAGCCTAGATGGATTAGTGAACCCCAAATACCCTGAAAATGAATTGAATTACATTCGGATTCTACGGTCTTAATTAGGGTTTAGGGGTTGGATGCGGTGCATTGTCAAGGGATCATGTATCATATTTCCAAGAATGTTCAAAGTTTAACTCAGTCTGTAATGCATATAAAAGTCATGGACAGTGGTAAACCTCAAACAACCACCACACAAAACTCAAACACACAGCTTATAAAACTCAAACATAAACTCAAGCCTCAAACTAAACTAAGGGTGTATATTTTTCTAAAAGCCTAGATGGATTTGTGAACCCCAAACACCCTGAATATATGTTTTGTCAACTCAATCTGTAATGCATATAAAAACTCATGGACAGTGGTAAACCTCAAACAAGCACCATATAAAACTCAAACACACAGCATATAAAACTCAAACATATAAACAGAAATATAAAAAAGTTTAGTAAATATGACTGAAAATAGTACTAATCTGAGTTATTACAGACAAATTTCAAATTAAAAACATGAACAAAATATCAAAATGATGGGGGAATAAACATGTACAACGAAGTTAAAACTTCGAAATCAAATGCAACAGAAATTGAGCCTCTTGTGCATAATTCACCATCTCTTGCCTGGTGGCTTGCCTTGGTTACTCATTGTCTCCTCTGAATCAATAACGTCCTTATTTACGCCCGCAGCATGGGAAGCACTAACATCAAGGACAGTTGTAGCAAAAATTGCCATCGTTCGATCAACCAGTTGTGGATCAATTCTTTTAGCAGTATCATCAACGGCAGCAGCATCAGCAACGGGAGAAATACCAGCAGCGGGAGCAACATCAGAATCATAACTGCAAATTTCAACCATGATTGCTGCAAATATATATATATATATATATATATATATATATATATATATATATATATATATATATATATATATATATATATATATATATATATATATATATATATATATATATATATATATATATATATATATATATATATATATATATATATACACATCAACCTCAATACAACGAGCATATAACACAAAGATATCAAATATATAAAACAGGAGAATAAAACAGACACATATAAATAAAATGTAGACTAAAACTTAAATAAAACTCAAACAAAATTCAAACCAGCACAATATAAACCTCATACAAACAAAATACAATACCCAGAGATAAAGCAGAAACCAAAATAAAAAACTCAAATAAACACCAACAAAACTCAAAAAACTAACATAGCACCCAAATCACTCAAACTCAAGTAAAACTCATGGATAGTGGTAAACCTCAAACAAGCACCATATAAAACTCAAACAGGCAGCATATAAAACTCAAGCATATATCAAAAAATATACCGTGCATCGACAGTGATATAACTCAAACAAGCCACATATAAAACTCAAACAGACAGCATATAAACTAAAACATATAAAACTTATCCTCAAGCACCTTATTAATGTACAAAAACATTCCTATAGAATTGAGAATTCTATTTCTATGAATGTTAAAGCTTAAACTCAGTCTGTAATGCATATAAAACTCATGGACAGTGGTAAACCTCAAACAAGCACCATACAAAACTCAAACAGACAACATATAAAACTCAAGCATATATCAAAAATATAACGTGCATCGACAGTGATATAACTCAAACAAGCCACGTATAAAACTCAAACAGACAGCATATAAAACTCAAACATATAAAACTTATCCTCAAGCACCTTATTAATGTACAAAAACATTCCTTTAGAATTGAGAATCCTATTTTTATGAATGTTAAAGCTTAAACTCAGTCTGTAATGCATATAAAACTCATGGACAGTGGAAAACCTCAAACAAGCACCATATAAAATCCAAACAGATATCATATAAAATTAAAGCATATATCAAAAAATATAACGTGCATCGACAATGATATAACTCAAACAAGCCACATATAAAACTCAAACATACAGCATATCAACCGGATTCTTAGTATTTAGTTGCATACACTACATTCATCCTAGGATAGTCTTGCATGTTTTATGTGGAGTTTATTGCCAAATTTTTTGAACTTTTTTATTGGGTAGATTAACTAATTATGACATTAATCATATGTTTCATCTCTATGAATTTGTTTGAGGTTTTTCTCGCTTGGCTTGTCACATTTATGTATTGCACTTAGTTAAGCTTGGTAGTCTCGACATCACTTAGTGGTGTTTTCTCTACTGCGGTTCATGAAGGCCTTTATAATAGGATGATGCATATTAGGGTCTTATGGTTGTTTTCCCGAGTAATTATGTACCTAAGAGGCAACAAGTCTTCACCTTGCTTTAAGATTGCTAAATGCCTAGGAAGGAGGTAGTGTGAGATTGTGTGATCCCTTTTTTGCAACCTATTCTTTCGAATAGGTTTGGGGAGGGGGTTACGCTATCATTAGCTTGTTTTTCAATTTTTAGTGTATGCTGTGAGTTTATTTTTCTTTTTCGTAAAGTTTGTACTCCAACCTATTCTTTCGAATAGGTTTGGGGAGGTCATTTGTGTTACATTGTTTCTTCTTCGTTGTGCTACTGCTGGCTAAAAAAAATCGAAAAAAAAAGATGAAAAAATTCCAGAATAAGAAAAAAAAAACTGGAAAAGAAAAAAAAAAGAAGAAGAAAAAAAAGAAAAGACCCTAAAAAAGCGAAGAAGGGTCCAAAAAACAAAAAAAAAACAAGCCAAAAAGCAGTTTAGCAAAGTATTGTCTCATTTTTCAATTCTTGTAATGTTCGTAATCGAGTTGTAATTTTTCTTTTTGTTTGAGTGTCATCTGTTCTAGAACACCCTCGTCCTGCCATTCAGGAAGTGGTGAATAGTTTAAGGCTTTGCTTGAGAGATGGGTAGAATAGGGGAGTGTTATCTTTTTTAGGGAACTCTACTTCGTTTGATGAGAGTCAGTATTGGTTCGACCTCTTTGAGGAAAAGTCTTAACTTGGTGAACAGCAGTAAGTCCTCAGTTTCATAGGCACGGGACAACCATTCGTATTTTAACATGTTTCATTACGTCGTCACTGACAAGGTCCAGGTAGAGAATGTTACGAGAGACTATCTTGTTTGACATAAGTGCTTATGTGAATGTGTATGAGTCAATCGAGGCATTCAACCAATATTCATGTTATGATTTGTCTGGTTTGTGCTCATATGTTTTTGATAGATTCAATAGATTAGTTCATTTGATTTGGCATGAGACTCCATTTTTTGTGTTGCATTGTTTTTTGCATTAGAGTCTAGCTTATTTGCTTGAGGACAAGCAAAGGTTCGGTTTGGGGAGTTTGATGAACGTGTATTTTACACTTTCATTCGAGTCTTTTTTCACCAATTTAACTATCCTCTATGTTAATTTAGCTATATTATAGTGCATTTTATTTGAATAGTGTCACGTTTCCCTTTAGTTTGCATTTTTACAGGTTTTGGGTGAAAAACGTGGTTTTCCGGGCAATTATATTGAAGAGAACGAAGAATTGGTGTTCTGGAGACATTTTTGGAGTATCTAGAAGATTCCGGATAGGATTTGAAGTCTAGGGGTCGAGTCTGAAGGCTAAAAGGTCACTAGAAGGCAAAAACCGAGTCCGAAAAGGAAAAGAAATCCAAAAACGCGTCCAAGGCCGGCTGGAACACCCGGGCGATTCGCCCGGGACGTGGTGCGGTTCGCCCCACACCAGGCGATTCGCCCGGTGTGTGGGGTGCCCCACACCTTCCGAACCCCTATATATAGTTGCTCAGTTTTCTCCGTTTTTCATACTTTCTCAGACCTTTTTTAATACTTTTCTCATTAGTTTTAGGGAAGAATTCTCCGGAGCCTATTCTGGGAATTCCTAGCATAGGAGACAATTTTTCTCATCGTTTTGGAGGTTGTGAGATCGCGATTCTTCGGAGATTGACAACCTTCGGTAACATTGTATCTTGCAATTTTTTCTATTCATATTTATTTATGTTTCAACATGTTTTCATTCAATCTTGCTATGATTTCTGTTGATTGCATGACATCTATGAGTAGCTAAATTTATCGTTGGTGATAGTATGTGATTTCTTAGCGAAGGGTTAATAATTATGCTGATGGCAGTAAAGCGAATCAGACTTTGAGTTATTGCTTTATTTCTTTGATCTATCTAAGCTCTCTATCTTCGTAGTGTTGAATAATAACGGAACACATTGGACAATTCATGATCAAAGATCTCTATGCAAAACGATCGGGTACTTCATGCATGATTATTAACCTACTATGCTTTGAATGATCATACTATCACTAACTTCCATTATCTTGATAAGAAAAACCTGTGCTAAGTCTTTTGTTGATTTTATAGTTTAAGTTAGATTAGAGAAAGCTAGTTATAGTCCTTAGAGATCGACACTCGAGGTTATTTTACTACTACTCTACGGTTTTCGCTGTAGTTGTGAATTGCCTTTGGCTAAATACAAATTTATCTGATTAATTAGAATCTGATAAATTCCGGTTCATCAATATACCACTCTCTTTTGATGGTTTAAAGAAGGAAAAATGGGAACATTTTGAAGAACTTTACAAACGCTATTCATCAATGGTTGGATTTTCTGTTAGAAACTCGACAAAAAGGACATACAAAGATAAATCTATCAAGGAAAAGTACTTTGTCAGTTCTCGTGCAGGCAAAGCACCTGTTAAGCAAACTCAACCAGTGACAATTTCTCCTATGCTTTTGGTTCATACTGTATTAACCGGTATGATATGATTTGTGCACCTTTGGTAGGAGTCAATAGCCACTGGAGTAATGTGGTTTTCGGTTGTGCCTTTCTTGCTAATAAACAAGCGGAGACATTTCTTTGGTTGTTGGAGACATTCTTGAAAGCAATGGACTAAAAAGGATAAAGGGTGCTATTGAGAAGAAACCAAGAAAGAAACAAGGTTCAAACACAGGGGAAACAAGTTTCCCCAGGAAGGAACAAGTTATTTGATGTTTTCTATTCTTTTGTGGACTGTGTTTCTTGATTTCAATACTGTATTTCTTCGTATAAGATATAGAATTTTATAGACTCTGTTCCTTAATATCGATACTCTATTTTCTTGATTTTTCTCATGTTTATGTTGACAGTTGTTGAGCATTTAACTAAAACTAATCAAGCATTTGTCAAAGGTAAATTGAAAAAATTTCTATCAACATTAAACTCAGTCTGTGAGTAAACCTCAAACAACCACCACATAAAACTCAAACACACAGCATATAAAACTCAAACATAAACTCAAGCCTCAAACTAAACTAAGGGTGTATATTTTTTCTAAAAGCCTAGATGGATTAGTGAACCCCAAACACCCTGAAAATGAATTGAATTACTTTCGAATTCTACGGTCTTAATTAGGGTTATATATATATATATATATATATATATATATATATATATATATATATATATATATATATATATATATATATATATCTATATATATATATATATATATATATATATATATATATATATATATAAAACAGACACATATAAATCAAATGTAGACTAAAACTTAAATAAAACTCAAACAAAATTCAAACCAGCACAATATAAACCTCATACAAACAAATACAATACCCAGAGATAAAGCAGAAACCAAAATAAAAAACTCAAATAAAACACCAACAAAACTCAAAAAACTAACATAGCACCCAAAACACTCAAACTCAAGTAAAACTCATGGATAGTGGTAAACCTCAAACAAGCACCGTATAAAACTCAAACAGGCAGCATATAAAACTCAAGCATATATCAAAAAATATACCGTGCATCGACAGTGATATAACTCAAACAAGCCACATATAAAACTCAAACAGACAGCATATAAAACTAAAACATATAAAACTTATCCTCAAGCACCTTATTAATGTACAAAAACATTCCTATAGAATTGAGAATCCTATTTCTATGAATGTTAAAGCTTAAACTCAGTCTGTAATGCATATAAAACTCATGGACAGTGGTAAACCTCAAACAAGCACCATACAAAACTCAAACAGACAACATATAAAACTCAAGCATATATCAAAAAATATAACGTGCATCGACAGTGATATAACTCAAACAAGCCACGTATAAAACTCAAACAGACAACATATAAAACTCAAACATATAAAACTTATCCTCAAGCACCTTATTAATGTACAAAAACATTCCCATAGAATTGAGAATCCTATTTTTATGAATGTTAAAGCTTAAACTCAGTCTGTAACGCATATAAAACTCATGGACAGTGGTAAACCTCAAACAAGCACCATATAAAACTCAAACAGACATCATATAAAATTCAAGCATATATCAAAAAATATAACGTGCATCGACAGTGATATAACTCAAACAAGCCACATATAAATTTCAAACATACAACATATAAAACTCAAATAAAACTCAAACCAGCACAATATAAACCTTATACAACGAGAATACAACACACAGAGATAAATCAGAAACCAAAATAAAAGAACTCAAATAAAACTCCAACAAAACTCAAAAAACTAACATACCACCCAAAACACTCAATCTCAAGTAAAACTCAAACATAATATACGTAAACCTCAAACATACTATACGTAAATATGAAACAAGCAACATATAACACTCAAACAACCACTTAAGATCATGTTAAGTTTACACAAACAGACACAGAAACTGTAACGCACCAGATTTCAGAAGCTTAAAAGGGTTGAGAACGCTACTTATACCATCAAGGTGCACATTTCTTTTCAGGAATCCACCTAGAAGAACTTCAGAGTTAAGCGTGCTTGCTCTGGAGTAATTCTAGGATGGGTGACCCACTGGGAAGTTCCCGGTGCGCGCACGAGTGAGGACAAAGTGCGCGGATTAGAACCCGTGTTGGTCTGTGAGGCCAGCATATCTCCCCGGAGAGCGCCCATGAGTAACCACGCCGGCCGGATTGGTCGGGTCGTTACAAATGGTATCAGAGCCTAGATCAACCCAAAGCCCGCACCGGGTGGACGGTTGGTAAATGTTATTGTCAGTTTGTCACCCCCACCACTTAAGGCGCTCGACGAGGACGTCGAGGCTTTAAGGGGGGTAGTTTGTAATGCCCCGCATCCCACATCGCTTAAGAGTGAGTGGAATAAATGGTATATATGTTAGACCACCACTGTCACATCGTATGAGGCCTTTTGGGTGATTCCAAAAGCAAATCCGTGCGGGCTCAGGCCCAAAGCGGACAATATCATACTGTGGGGACGTGTGTGGGTCCGTCCAGGAGTAACCACGCCGGCCGAATTGGTCGGGTCGTTACAGAAACACACAGAGAGAGATCCACATAGAAAATTGGAAACAAAACACAGATCAAACCACTTACTTGCATTAGGCTTTATAGAAGACAGAAAACAAACAGAAATGAAGAGATCGAAGCACTTACAGTATTTAGGGTTTCGAGAATCGAACAAAATCGAGCAAAATAGAGCAAAATGAACTGCAAAAACATAGAAAATGTACAGTTAGGGTTACGAAATCAATCGAACCACAAAAAGTCGTGAAGAAGAAGAAAAACATGGTAAAATTGAAGAAATGAGTAAACTACGGTTTTGAAAATGAGTGAAAAACAACAGAAAGGAACGAAATCAAACCTTCAACAGCTTGAAGAAGACGAACACGATGACGGCGAGCTTAATTCATGCGGAGGAGACGACGGTTGAAGCTTCGATTGCGGCGACGAGAACAACAAAGACTTTCTCTCTCTACTTTCTCTCTCTACTCTCTGATATTTCAATCGATCAATGCGGGAAAATGAAAAGAAAGGGGCCAATTCTATTATTTATACATAACCCGTTTAATGACCCGAAAGGAGTAAACCGGGTTATAACATGACCCGCTAGATTGGATATAATAGAATGGATTGATCCGGATTGCTTGCTCTCACGGTCTCAACTTAGAAAGTGGTCTTAAACAAGAAATTGTATTTCCGAAATTTGCCTCACTGAAAACTGACTCGTGCATGTTTACCTCGGTTTGAAATCTGATCTGTTAGCTAGCATTGATATTTCAGTAAACTAATTTAGGCTTTTTTTTTAGAACCAGCAAAATTTCATTCAATAACATCAACAGACGCAAATTACACAACATCAGCCAAAGGCTCCGGCAAAACTACCCCAACCGCCTCAACACTAACATGTCTAGCTAACTCATGCGCAAGTGCATTCCGAGTACGCCTAACAACACGAAAGGAGATTGAAGCAAAAGAGCTAGCACAACTTTTAATATCTAGAATTATGGAACCAGCAGGGGATAGCGGAAACGCAGACGATTGGAGTTGATTATGCAGCCGCAAACAATCCCCCTCCATCACCACCCGATCAAAACCGCGCTCTGCTGCAAACTGAACCGCGCGCCTCGCTGCCAGCGCCTCCGCTATTTCCGGGCACCGCACATGTGGAAGTAGACCACGTTTCCAACACAAAACTACCCCGTCCGAATTCCTAATAACGACACCAAAGCTCGCCGTATTAGCAGACACCGACGGATCGTAATTCACCTTGACCACATCTGAAGCTGGAGGCTACCAAACACCATGATCCTGCTGCCGACTCGGCCCTACAACCAGCACCCTAGCAGTACGGAATCGCTCCAAAAAACTCGTCACAAACCATAACAAATCCTGAGCCTCCATTTGTTGCGACTATACCACAGACTCCAACAAACACATACAAACATCTCAAACGTCGTACTATCCAAGCCGGCACGGACTGCCTCAACCCAAGAAACAACCTCCTGAGGTGAATTATAAATCACCGCATAAGGAATGTTCGACAAAGCCCAAACCAAACGCGCAAATGTGCAATCCTTAAACAAATGTATCACCGACTCGGGCATGGAACCACACAGAGGACACAACCCTTCTAATAACATGCCGCGACGCACAAGATTCGTCACCACCGGCAAAGCATTGTGCAGTAGACGCCACAAAAATACCTTCACCTTGTTTGGAAGATGAATCCTCCATACCCAACTCCAGTTAGAACTAACAAAGGAACTACTACCTCCACGTTGCTGTACATCCGACCGCTTCAACAACGCCCTATTCAACCAATATGCCGACTTAACAGAGTAGTACCCATCCTTAGTGTAATGCCAAACTCGAACATCCGGTAGAGAGTTGGTTGATAATGGAATTTGCAGAATACATTCCACATCATCCTCCCAAAAAAAACAGCCCGCAACAAGTTAACATCCCACACGCCATCAACATGAAAGGATGCAACAGCTAAGTCATCTATATTATGCAGATTAGGCGTATAAGGTGTGAAACCGTAGTCTCGTGGGATCCATGCATCTTGCCACACATTGATGTCAAGTCCATCGCCTACTTTCCACCGAACACCTTGTTTGACGAGATCCAAAGTGGCCGACATACTCTTCCACGTTAACGAATCACTAGCGCGAACAGTAGAGTCAAAGATATCGGTAGCAGGAAAGTACTTCGCTTTAAGAACCCGGCTCAATAATGAATTAGGAGCATGAACAATGCGCCAAATCTGCTTTCCAAGCATAGCAAGGTTAAAAGAGCGAAGATCTCGAAAGCCAAGTCCACCATCCCTCTTAGACTCACACAGCTTGTCCAAGTGCACCCAATGAATTTTCCGAGCACCCCCACTGCCCCACCAAAACTTCGACACAATAGCATCAATTTCCTGGAGTAAAGCGTTAGTAAGCTTGAAACAACTCATCACATAAGTAGGGATAGACAGAAGCACAGACTTTATAAGAACTTCTTTTCCTGCTTGAGACAGACACTTAGCATCATAGCCTTGAACCTTAGACCAAACTCTCTCCCGCAACCAGCTGAAAATCTCCCGTTTTGATTTTCCCATAACCGTTGGAAGACCTAGATACTTCTCATGCTTCGCAATAACTTGCACAGGAAGAATATTCGTAATTTCAGCAACCCTTTCCTCACTTGTATTCTTGCTAAACACCACCGAGGATTTATCAAGGTTGATCTTTTGTCCCGATGCCAAATTATACTTATCTAGAATATCACACACTTCCGCTGCAGCTCGAGAAGTGGCCTGGCAGAATAGAAAAGTATCGTCCGCAGAAAGAAGGTGAGAGACCCGCGGTGCCCCTGGAGCCACCGCCACCCGAATCACCGCCCTTCTCTCGGCATCACGAATCAACGCACTAAATGCGTCAGTGACAAAAAGAAACAAGTACGGAGATAACGGATCACCTTGGAGAATGCCACGCTCCGGAAAGATTGGTTCTAAAGGCACCCCATTCAGCAACACTGAATAAGAAACAGTCTTGATACTCAACATGATTAGCTCTATAAAACTAGCAGCAAATCCCAACTCCTCCATAACCTTCTCCAAAAAAAGCCACTCCACATGATCATACGCCTTACTCATGTCCAACTTCAGCGCCATCATCATGTCTCTACCCTTTAGTTTTCTTCTTCAGAAAATGATTAACTTCGTACGCAACTAAGACATTATCAGTAATCAAACGGCCAGACACAAAAGCAGACTGAGTCTCAGCAATAATATTAGGCATATGTGGCTTCAACCGATTCGTAATGGCTTTGGACGCTATTTTGAACATGACATTGCTCAAACTAATAGGCCGAAACTGAGTCATATCAATCGGATTCTTACACTTAGGATCTAAAACTCTATTGTTCAAAAAATCCAAAGCACACTTAATCACATTATCACCGACAATATGCCAAAATCACTGATAGAAAAGAGCAGAAAAACCATCCGGGCCAGGGGATTTAAGGGGGTACATGTCAAATAAAGCTTTTCTTACTTCGTCATCTGAAAAAGGTCGGCACAAATCAGTGTTGATCTCCTCTCCCACCCTCGAACGAATGACTTGCGTGACTTCAGTGATATGCTCCAAGGAAGGGTGCGTCGTTTTGAAAATCTCCCCATAATAGGCTGCTGCAATCCGTCCCATACCTTCTGGATCCTCACATAGCCCCCCATGTTCATCCTGTAAGGCTTGAATCTCGTTAACTTTCTGGCGTTGATTCGCTTGAGCATGAAAGAAACTTGTATTTTGATCACCATCGACAAGCCATCGAGTTTTGGATCTTTGACGCCACAAAGCCTCCTCCCTATCCAATTGCTCCTCAAGTTGCAGCTTCTTCTCCTTAATTCGCGCCTTGAGTTCTGCTGTAAAAGGCTGTTGTTGCTTCAAACCATCTAACTCACGCCTCAAACTCTTAAGTTGCTGCTTAATAGAGCCAAAAACAGCATGGTCCCAATCCACCAAGCCAAATCTTCATCTATCCGCATTCTCCATGAAATCAAAGCTCGAATCCCACAAATCTCGGATCACAACTTCACAATCAGCCGCGTGAAGCCACATGGACTCAAACCGAAATCGTCGGCTATTCTGTCGATGTCGTCTCTGCGCCACCCCTCGAAGTCTGAGAAGAAGTGCCGAATGGTCAGAATTGCGAGTCGGGAGATGAGAAACAATCGATGACGGGTACAAATGTGACCAAGTAGATGTTGCAGCAGCTTTATCCAATCTGGATTGGATATGATCATCACCCTCCTGCTGATTCGTCCAAGTGTATGGACCACGCAAAATCAAGTTCACTTAAGCCACAATAATGCAGCGCCTCCCTCATGTTGCGAAGGCGCCATTCCGGAACCAACTGACCCCCCATCTTATCTGATTGATGAAGTACTTCATTAAAATCCCCCATCACAACCCAAGGTCGTACAGCTTGATCCGCCAAACGCCGAAGTAAATTCCAAGTATGAGTTCGCTTACTAGCATCTGGCTCACCATAGAACCCCGTAAACCGCCAACAACCAATATTATCATGCAAATCGATGGAAGCATCAATATGAAATGAAGAGTAATTCTGAATCGTGACATTTATTGCTTTATTCCACATCAAGGCGTGACCGCTCGATCGACCATTACAAGAGACGCAAATACCATTAAAATTAAATTTCTGCTTCAGCCTTTCAATCCCAGAGAAGCCCAAACGTGTTTCCATGAGAAAGATTAGTTGTGGAGCATGAGTTTTAACAAACTAATTCAACGTGCGAACTGTCCAAGGGCCTCCCAGACCCTGACAGTTCCACGCGAACAGACTCATCCTGCTAGGTGGGGTTGCTCCACCGCAACGCCCACCTTTACATCAAATAAATCATCAAGATCAAGCCGTAGCTTCTTTACAGGACTCGACTGACCCAGACTCGACTCAAAAGGATTAACAGACGGACTCTTAGACACAAATTTCCTAACACCATGTTGTATCATAGGGCACCCGCATCGGCGTTTCTGTCCGGCCATAGCAACGCGTCCTCTGCCTATGCCGGTACCTGAAAGTGCTGCACTGGAAAAGATAAACTTGGGCGCCCCAAGTTCTGGAGCTGGAACAATGGCCAGAGCATTACTATCCACTTGCATATCCTGTACAGTCCCCTGAACAGAACTCGGCCGCCTAGTATCCATCGGTGTGGTCTGTGCACCATTACCAACTTGACTCGGCTCGTACACCACCAACGCCTGGTCCAATTTTTCTCCAACGTTCCTTGTTGACCTGACTTCCGTTGACTGACCATGACCCCCAGACCGATTGACTGAATCATTCCGTATAACCACCCCAGCATAGTCACTTTGGTCACTTTCCTGAAATGTAGCCTCAACCTCCCTATCTTTAGCTCCACTCAATTGACCAGACCCAGTCAAATCGGTTGTTCCTGAATTACCTGAACTACCCTCCGCAACCTCCTCTGGCAACGCCATGCCCAACCGTGGAACGGGAAGCAACAGCGCCGGCCGAACCGAAGTAGCACCGGGCACCTTAGAAAACCTCAACCAATCGCCATACGCAAACTGAGAAAGATCAACGTTGATGCCATCGCCAACCACCTCAAAACCATACTGACAATCCCGCACTAAATGGCCTATGACTCCAGAAAAATAGCAAAAGTTCAGAAGCTTATCATACCCAAAATGCAAAGTCGAAATCGTCTTCCGGTCAGGCCCCACCACCTCCTGGCTTCGCAGCAACGGTTTTGTTACATCTACCAACACCCGAATCCATATAGAGGTTGCCATAAAGCCTCTCATCGGCTGCCTATCAAACTCCACAAACGTCCCAATTGTATTACCAATCGCCTTCACCAACTCATCCTTGATTTCAGTCAGAGGAAGCCCCATTACCTTCACATTGAACTCACAGAAATTCAAATCAACCGCCCGTGGAACCCCAGAGTCACCAAGAGGCCGCATCACCAACAAATTATGATGAAACGACCAAGGGCTCAATTCCATAACACGTCGCTTGTCCACAATGTGTTGAAACTGTATCAACATCCTGTCATCAACCCCCTCCAAGCGTTCAAACTGCACGTCCCTGTCAATTCCCCACGCTCGCACCATTGTTTTCTAAAATGCCGGAAAATTAAATTGGCGTCGCGTGAGCAACCGCCCCACCACGCACAAACCCCTCTTGTCGACACACCAGCTTCCCTCCGGCAACACTAACGGGCTCTGTCTCTCAGTCACATTCAAACCCGACATCCCCCTATTCAAATCGATTCCCTCCATAGACTGAATCTCGTACACACTGCAAAGTCTCACACGGAACAGAAGAGCACAAAGATGTCGATAAAGAATATGCGGAGGAAAAGATAGAATGAGACACACCGCAACAAAACCAATATAAATAGCCCCAATCGACTGAATTAGACACTCATTTTGAATTTGAATTCAAAAAGGCGAAGATCAGATACGACCACTGGAAAATCTCTAACCGCAACCAGATCTGAGGAAAACGCAACCGCATCGTAGCGCACCGGAACCAGCAAACACGGACCTTTCAAACCGAAAGGGACAGGCTCCCGAGGGAGGGACAGACTCTCATATGAGAGATCAGGGCAACAAACGGGGGAAACCAGCACCGTCCGGGAGAAATCGAGGAGAGAGAATGAAGAAATAGGGGAATTTGGGATAGAGAGAGTTTTCATTTTTACTTTTTGTCCTTTCAAAAGTTATAAATCAAAAAACTAATTTAGGTTGGATGCTTGCTAATTGTTCCTTATGTCTTATCTTGGCGTAGTGTTTGTATATGTCTTCGTTTTCCGGAAAGTTCGGGGTTTAAGGGTAGAGTTAGAATTTATCCTGTTCACATGTTAAATAGAAGTTGTTTTATTCAGGGAGTCTGTAATTATCTCGGTTGTGGTCGTCAAGTTGAGGTGAGTGTTCTTTAAACCATTGCGAAAACTATAAGGAAGATTTAATGTTTTGATATTATTATAAGTGTTCTTTAAACCATTGCGAAAACTATAAGGAAGATTTAATGTTTTGATATTATTATAAATATGTACTGCATTGAGACACCAATTTCATTCTCCTTTAACAAAATTGCATCAAAAATATATTTTTGCATGCTTCCGCTCAATTATATATACTATATATTATTATTGGTTTGCGATTGTTTGTTTCTTCGGATCTTTTTTTTGAAACGGCAAAAATAATTCCATTAATCCAAACGAGTTGTACACAAGTAAGAGGGGTACACAAGTAAGAGGGGTATACCCCAATCATGATACAAGGTGTATCACTAGACCTCTAGTACATGGAGGACCCAAATAGCCAGAGTAGCTACTGGAAGATCAAACCGGCACGAAACTCACAAGACTCTAGCTATGCTATGATCTCTGAGAAGTCTAAAACTGAAGCCTCGACTGTAACCAACGGCTCTTTGAACTCCAGACACACATCTGTGATTCAAATCTGACACGAACCTATGTTCCCGTAGCTCCCAGGGCGATGATGCATAATTACAACCCCACTCCCAACTCACGAGAACAACAATCGATGAAGCAACAATTTCCTGTGTAATCACCCTCAGGCTTAATGAAAGCGGAGCACAATGAACCACGGCAAATAGAGAAAGAATAACAAGATGGCTACGAACCAAGCTGAACATGTCCGTCCCTGCTAAGAAAAAAGCACAAGAAGGAGTAAACAACAATCGCGACATACTACCTCAGCTGCAACTGGACCGCCCAACCCGCAACCAAACGCAATGCCTCACGGCCGCCGAGCAGAGCAAACAGAGCAACCACGGCCTGCAGAAACAACACGGCCTGCAGCGGCTGAAAAAGTACCCCTCCAGCCTTGCGTTTTCTTCCCCAAAGTCGTGCCCAACCTGCAAAGACGAAGCCAGCAAACTCGAGCAGAAAAAGGCAAAACAAAGTACACACTGTAACGAAAGAGAAGAGACTACAATCCAACTCCCTTGATGAAACTCCCCGTCACGGCTGCAGGCACAATCTGCTACGCCCAGCCACTGTAAAACATGGTCCGAACAGTAGCCACCGAGAATGACCTGTAATCAAAATTGTTAGTAGCCCCTCCGCAACGAGCCCCTACACCCCTACACCACCACTAAACGTCCCAGCCACGCCGCGCACACCAACGCACCCTCGAACAAAATAAAAAACCAAGGCGCTTACTGCTCCAACACCCACGAGCACCCAACTTTCACCTCTCCACTGCCCAACGCAACTATTTCCAACATAATCTTGGCTCTAACACCCACTCCGAATACGCATAACTAGCCCCGAGCATTCCTTTACAGCGGGCCCAATGCCACACCAAGAACTGCACTTTTTCGACCAAGTCAACAACCGAGCACACCTCACTCTTAAAAATCACCCCGTTTCAAACCAGCCATATACTCCAGCAGATTCCATGCGTAAGAGCCACGCGAAGTTTTCCATCTAACATATCATCCCCAAAACACCGGCCCTCCATGACCTCCACAACTGAATTAACCATGCGAAAATCACTCCCAACCAAGCAGCGATCCGCCTCCAAACCTCCCCGCCACTGAACATTGAACAAAGAGGTGGAATACCAACTCCGCGTCCTCGTTACATAATTTACATACGTTTACCACTGAGCTATGAAGTATGTCTCTACGCAACAGGTTATCAACCGTTGGCATGCGATTATAAGCCATTCTCCAGAAGAAGCCAGCAATTTTCAATGGCACCCACGACACCCACACATAACGCAACCAAGCTAAATTCACTCCAGTAGCATTAGCGACCGCCACGCCCGCCTCCTGAGCCGTGTACCCCAATCGGGCAGTATAAGGACCATGGAACCCTCCCCGCCAAGACCAACGATCAACAACCCCCTCATCTAGCACAACACCCTGATATAACAACTCCTACTCCGACACTAAAGCCTCCTCCCACACAAACAACCGTCCACGCCACTCCCATTGACCTCCTAACTCCACTCTATCGGCAACCGTACACTCGTTATTACTCTCCACACTAAAAAGCCTAGGGAACACATCTTTAAGAAACAACCCACCACCCAATCACGGATCACTCCAAAAACTCGGATCTGTTTTGTTTGATTGATTGATTCAGATTAACAGTTTGGTCAAACTCGGTTAGGGTAACCTCATTAACATTTTCGGGCAGTAGTGACTGTCGTTATGTTCGTTAATACTGTCGCCTATTGAGGCAGTGAATATTGTCGCCTATTCCCCCTTGTAATTGATCTTGGAGGGTCGTAGGATACCACCCCGTACCATGGCGGGTATTGATTGATTGAGTGGAGAGATATATAAGGGCTCGGATTGAGGTCATAAGAAGATTGCACCAGCAATATTGATTGATTCGTTTCGTTATTGATTGTTTTATTTATATATTGATTATTTTCGGATTGATTTGTTTTCTCTTATTATTATCTCATTGCCACTCTTCACACATGAACACCATTGAGATTTTTGTCTCACACTCGTTTTTATCTTCCTTCCTTGTAGGTGGTCAAATCGGCTCGTTCTCGTAGATGTTCAGCAACTGGATGAGAGTGGGGGTTCTTATTTTGGGTTTCGCTTTTCGCAAGAAAATAAAAGAACTTAGTTATTTGTTTTATTTTCGATTTTCACTATATTTTGTCGAGTTTATTGTTAGATTTTGGTACTCTTGTCGAGTGTTTTTTACTCGTAAATCTCTTATTAAATTGAAGTCTTTTCGTCTAAAAGTTTTAAATTTTCGGGTCGTTACAATAATAGTCCAATATACTACGGTACATGCGAACAACTGGAAGTTGATAATATCATTAGATCATGTTTGCTGTCACACTCCATTTCACATTAGGCAGGAATGGCAAAAGGGTCATTGATTATTGATGGGAACATTTTCTGTTCTCTGTCTAATACAACATATATCAAAATTGGAATCAATCAATCAATAATCATATTCTAAACAAAATTCCAAAATTGATTTTTCCATATTAAATTAATGAACAAAGGATAGGTGAAGGGCTCTAACCTCCAATGTTGGGAATTTTAGTAAAATGAAAGAGCTTTCAATTCGTTCCATCATGTATTGTTCATTTGGACCAAACACATTGAAAACAAGATTTCCACGATCGTGTATTTCTATTTATTGAAATGGATATCACTAAGGCGTTGAGTCACTAAAATCTCTTGTGGTGAAAGGTGATTAATGCACATAGTGTGTCGATCAATACATGAATGAATTAAGTCATTCCAAATACAATTGGATCCATTGTGCTAAAATGCATGGGAAAGAACAAATGAGGTTTGAAATATGCAACCAAATATGTAAGTAGCATTGTTGGAGTATGTTGATTAATTTGTGTTTAGTGTAATTAATTACTCAAGTTAAATGAGAAATTATTACACAAATAAACCATTTGAATTAGTGTATACGTGATGATTTCACAATGTTTCCAAAAAGAAAATAGTCCAAAAAGTCCAAAATTAATTATTGTGGACAATGGGATTCGAACATGGCACCTCTTCGTTAAGAGGCTTGCACTTCTGCCACTAGACCATCGTGTCTTTGGGTGAAAAGATTTGATCAGTTTCAAATTTATTCCATACCAACGAGTTTTTGTGACTTTTGGTGAAGTGGTTGCTTTTCGAAAGTGTATGACTCTTAATGAATAGTTGTGTGACTATTCATTGAAGCCTTTTGAAGGGTTTTGCACACTTTCAATAGAACCTCTTGAGAAGTATAAATAGAGAAGGAGATTCATTTCTCCAATACACATCCAATGCATTTGATACTTCTCTTCTCATTTGCTTTCTCTTTGCACTCAATCATAATCAAAGTAAGTTCGCCAGATTCAACTATTGGAGTGCTCCTTAGTCGACTATAGAGTAGTTTTATCCTGGGAGACAGATTGTCATTATTCCGTAAGAACCATGAGCGGGACAAGTATTTGTCTTAAGGAGAGTTGGTCCAACCATCGAATCTACTCGCCTTCTTGTTGATTTATTGTTGTTCGTCACCATGCCGGAGTTGCTTGAAGACATGACATTTTGTGGCGTGAAGAAAGAAAGGAAAGTTTACTTTGTAAATTTCTTTATTGTCGTATTTTAACAATGTTAATGTACAAGTTTCATTTTGTTATCATCTCTTGTTCCATCTTCTAACTCTCACATTTTTCCGTGTGAACACCGAGGTTCCAACACCGAAATGTCCCGTGACTGGGTAGTACGATCACCAATCTGCCAAATGTTTAATTTAGTGAGATTTTCAATTTATTGTAAATAATATAATTTCCTTTCTCTCTTGGTAATATTTTGGGTGTGGAGGTTTTGCCTAAGACGTTGGTCTTAAATGGATTGCCTAAGACGTTGATCTTAGATGGTTTACCTAAGATGATAATCTTAGAAATGTTAGAATTTAAGTTTCATTTAAATGGTTCTTATATTGAAGAAATGCTATTTCTTAAATATATAAGGAGACCATGTTAAATGTATAAATCTTGAAATTCTATGTTGACGTTTTTCATAATTGAGGTTATGACAAACATTTTCCACACCTTGTCTACACATAATAAATCAAAATTGATTTGTATCTTGATAAATTGATGTGTTGTTGAGAATATGAAATATTTTTGGAATATTTCATAAGCAGTCGATGTGGAAGTAATCTATACAAACATCGAAACAAGCTTGTAGCAAGAGGGAATACTTGGTATCTTGTATAACTTGCAATAAAGTCCACTTTCGAAGTGGTGTATTGGTTTGGAAAATTGCTTGTTCTAATTAATGGTGTAAAAGATTTTGACACGACTCCGTTCCGGTGAGGACTGCTAGTCGGTGCGTCTTCAACCTTGAAGCACAATAAACAACTCAATTCACCATGTAATTGTGAAAGCTAACTTGTCCAAACAAACCTTCTATTCTGTTAGTGTTGAAATATGTCCAGTCCAAATGTACGAACTGGAGCGGTCTAAGAGCGCGACAAAGCATCATAGGCGTCCCTCAAGGGGCGCGACCACACCCCAGTATGTCACTAAGGTGTGGTTCGACCAACATAGGGTCCGAACATCACTAAGAGTCCAACCCTCAAAATAAGCTCATCTCAAGGACAAGGCAGCTATTGAGCTCGAGGAGCATCTCCAGGGCTCGAGGAGGTCTTCCGTCAAGGTAACACTCTCTGAGAGAAACTAGGCAGAGCAGTACTCGGACCACATACGTAAGAGGAAGGCACGAGGACACCAGGGCGACCACCCATGGTCGCTCCTAAGGGGTCCCGCCTTCCAGATTACTACGTGGGACCCGAAATGTCCATGTTGCCCTCTCAACCCTAGCCAAGATGTTTGGGCCAAGGCCCATGGACCTCCTTAATGGTCTTGGGCCTAAGGAGGCTTCAATCCCGTCCGGACACTTGTCGCGATCCTACAAGGGATGACATTAAAATACTACGAGTATATAAGAAGCTCATTCATTACCCAGCGGGTAAGCATTAACACCTCTCACCTACCACTCACCCACCACATTTACTACTCGTACTAGGGAAGCCTCACAACTCCCTACACGTAAAGTCGTCACTCCGGTCTGATATCTTACAGACCTGGCAAGAGACACTAACCCCCCTCCAGTATATTTCAGGTACGAGGAAGTGTTGGTCCCTTTAAACAACAAGAAAAGACTAGAGGGGGGGGTGAATAGTCTTTTCAAACTTTCGTTGTTTAAAAACTTTCTCAGCAAGTACTTATTACTTTTCAGTAATGAGGTTGCTGATACTTAACTTTCTCAGCAAGCGTAAGTTACTTTACAGTAGCTTGGTTTGCTGATACTTGAAATCAGAGAGCGGAAGTCTTTGAAACAATAAGTGTTCTTTCAGCAAGTAAAGAGTTTTCAGCAAGTGAAGTGAGTGACTGTGTACAAACAGATATAATTTGCTGAAAGCTAAATGCAGTAAGTAAATCACACAAACGCTTTTATAGTGGTATCTGAGAGTGGCGTAATCTCTCAACTAACCACTTTGTCCTTTCTGGGACTGAATCCACTAAGATATGATTGAGGTTCCTTACAATCTCCTATCTAAAGCGATTCAACAGAAACCAAAGCACACTTGCTTTGTCTCCAACCTAAACTAGAGAACTCAACCTTGTTCTCCACCAAACTTGGTACTTTTAATCAGCAAAACTATGCTCGATTAAGTTCCCCCTGAATATCACGCCTGAAAGGGTGTATTTTAAGTTAGATAGTTTTGGGGTGAGATGACTTAATTATAACTTATTCAGTTACAACAAGTAATCTAAGAAACAAAACTTGGAATACTTTGCAGTAAACAAGTTTGATTGTTTCTGGTGTCAAGACTTGTTCTTGTTCGAAAGAAAGAACACTAAACTAATTTCTTAGCCGAGTTTGTTCTACTTCTTCACAAGTAGCTTTTTCAAGCTTTAAGTCTTGGAACGGATCAATGGCAGTAAGAGTGATTGAAGGTTTGTGAGTTTTTAAGCACAAGTGAGAGTTTGATCACGTTGTTGACACACTTCAACTCTTTGCCAGATGACCTCTATTTATAGTGCAAGTAAGGAGTCGTTTGAATTTCAAATCCTAAGGCTTTTGTTCCTTAACATGTCACTATCTTGCTTTTGTACTTTCAGTAGCGACTTTGATTGTCTTCTAGTCTTCATGTCCTTTGCGTGTAAGCTTTGCATTAAATGCCCATTTGAATAGAATTCAAACAGTAACATTGGAGCACAAATTCTCGTACATTCAGCAAGAGGTCACATATGTTCATCAGCAAGTGTTCAGTCTCAGTTTCTGCAAGCACAACCTACTCTGTCTTTCAGATTTTCACTTCTGCAATGTTGTTGCTGAACATTCCACTTTCTGAGTAAACACGTGCCTTACCAGTCTTCAGCAATCTTCAAGTCTTCAAGTCTTCAAATCTTCAGATCTTCAAAAGTCTTCAAGATTCTGACCGGTTTCTTATTTGCTTCAATAATTTGTTTGTAATAAACAAAATATATCTTCAGCAAATACTTCAATAGGTCATTTTCTTTTCAGAAAATAAGATTCATTAAAGCTAAGCATCAATAAGATATTTTCTTTTCAGAAAATAAAATACATCATACGCAAAAGAAATAACTTATCTAATACCTAACTAAGTCATCAGCAAACGTTCCTCTTTTACAATGTCCTTAAAATTCTAAATTCCTATGGACCTTAAGAGTACTAGTTACTGGACTGTTCTTAATTTAGCATGGTTAATTTCTCATCAAAATTACAAGTTTCCTAACAAATTTCCCCCTTTTTGATGTTAGCAATCCATGGCTAAATTAATTGTTACCCTTTTAGAGGTTTCTAATGTTGAATAAATCAGATGATTAATGCAAGCATACTTGAATAAATAAACAGTAAGCATAAGTAAGTTGCATAATCAAAAACCAATAAGAGTCAAAAGGAATTCACTGCTGAAAGTTATCAATCAGAAGTTTACAAGAAAGCATAGATAACAAGAAATCAGCAAACAAAATTTTTAACAAAAACTATTGTAGGGACTTAAGCTCTTTCAGAGGATTTTCTCAAAATCTCTCTTACACTCTTCTCAGCAAGTGTAGTGAATTCAAACAATCCTTCTCGTAGTTTTCCAGAAGCCTACGGACTTGTAGTTGAAGAATTCTTGCATTTTTGCAGGCAGTATGATGATGCTTTTCAGCATTCATTTCCATGTAGTTAATTACCCACAAATGCATGCCCCAATTGCTGGCATGGAGAAGTTGTGTATCTGAAATGCTTCTCGGATGAATCTTTCTTAACCAGAGAAGATCTTCTTCTTGATCCTTAGCAGTGAGATAGAAGTACTCATAAGGAATCAATCCAAGTTTCTTCTTAGGTTTCTTTGTTACCGGGTCAGCGTAGTAAGCAATGCCAGGTGGTTTGATCAGATTTGGTTCTTGCTTGTATGTCTTACCAATGTCAACTCTTCTTACATGGACCTCTAGATTCAACCATTTCCCAGCAACATTTCTTGGGAGGGATTCTTCCCTTTGATTTCTTTGGACCTTGAGTTCAATCCATTTGAACATTTGATTCAAAATGGCTGTAGGAAAGAACTCATTTACCAGCAAGTCTTCCAGCTTTAAAATCCAGCAACCATGAATGTTTCTGATTACATTCTGAGTGGTTTCCTCATTGCTGGTCTTAGTATATTCAATGCCGGAGCCAATAGCAATGTTGGCCAGCCTTTTCTCTTCCTGTCTTTGCCTTCTTCTTCTTGATTTAGCATTGTCATGATCTCTTGCTGAAGAGTCAGACGAAAAATGCCTTGAGTGGCCAGACGGAGTTATGGCTGTTAAGGGTCTAGCTCTTATGGCTTGAGCTATTGTTTGATTGTCATCATCTTCTTCATCATCTCCATTCAGATTGTGATGACTTTCAGTGTGACAGAAATCTTGAGTTTCAACAGCGGTTTTTCTCTTTTTGGTACTTGCTGAATTTAACTCAGATTCTGCTTGTCTTTTAGAACTTTGCTCTCTTTCAGCAAGAGGTTCTAATGGAAGTGGCGCATCAGCAGCAGGAGTAGGAGGGGTTTGATTGCTTTTTCTAGTGTTCTTCTTTTTCCCCTTAGACATGGATTGCAATATCGAAGTGATGTGCAGAGAATAAAACTCATTGCAATTTTCAGCAAGAGTGTTGAGACTGTTATACTTCATGATGATTGCTTGTTGGTCAGAGTTCATTGTTGCCAACTCTTTTTGAATATTCATCATGTTCTCTTCATGTCTTTTCTCTGTTGCGGCCTTCTCATCCATAATATTCTGAGCCTTGACAAGAGCATTCTTTGCAAGCTTGAGCGCCTGACTTACATCTTCTTCATAGCTCTTGTGATAAAGACTTATGTCTCTCTGAGCTATTGTCAAAGTTGTAGTGCGTCTCAGCACTGTAGCCAATATTTTTCCAATGTCAAGTGGGCTCTCAGCAAGCAATGCCTCATCTTCAGATTTGCAGGCATCATGGACTTGCTTTAGTGCTAGAATTCTGGGAGTAAACTCCTCAACTCTTGGGAACGGCACTAAATGAGGTGTTAAGGAATGAACCTTAATTTCAGAAGCAAACTGATCATCACGCGTCAGCAATTCGACTCTTAGACCATCGTCTAAATCATTGATGTAATCAGGAGGAGGAATCTGAACGACTTTTGGGTCTCGCTTGGATTGTTCATCATCATTTTCTGACAAGTCGTCATCATCCTCAGATTCATCAAGTTGAGCGACTTTTGAGCCTTTGTCAGTAGCTTCACTTCCTTTTTGTTGAGTGGTTGCTGATGGCAACACTTCAGACTCAACGACTGGAGTTTCACCAGTAGATAGTTGTTTTAATTGAGTTTGTGACTCAATTACTGGAGTTTCGCCAGTAGTTAGTTTTAATTGAGTAGTTGCTGAAGGCAACGTTTGAGACTCAATAACTGGAGTTTCGCCAGTAGTAAGTGGAAGGGATGGAACTTCCTTGGATTTTGGTCTTGAAGATTCACCAATTTCCAGATCTTGCGTATGCCTTCCATGGATCACGAGACTGTTTTGTAGAGCTCGTTGGTAATCTTCATCTTCTTCACCCTCATCTTCAAGGTTTTCTTCAGTAACCTTGGCATCAGAAATTGGACTCTTGCCATTTTTCAAGGAAGCCCTTTTTCTGGCGTATTCTTCTTCAATATCAGCACCTTGTACAGGTGCTTGATTTTCAGCAGCAGCAGGAGGAGGTTGAGATTCTTGCTGAGATTGTTGTTGTTCAGCTTGGTGATTGTCAGATTGAGTATTCTCAGCAACTGTTAACTTCAATCCACCAACGCCAGGACTTGGACCTTGATTGTCATCATTGTCATCTTTCTTGTCCTTAGAATCTTTCCCTTCATCATCATTGGGATCAGTGGGAATGTTCTCATCTTTTTCTTCTTCTTCATCATCTGTCAGAATGACTAGCTCAACATGCTTGTACAAAGCAACACTTGTCACTTCCTCTTCCTCAGTTAATTTGTGGGGATCAGCCACCACAGGAACAAAAAGACCTTTGAGCATCACAGCTTGTTCAGCTGGAGAGGCACTCTTAAATTTGGCCTTCATATTTAAGAGTGGAGTGGACAAATGTTTGAGCAATCAGATTTGAGCAATCAGATTTGAGCTCATTTGCTGAGAATATGTCATTTCTTCAGGAAGGATGGAGTGGACAAATGTTTCGAGCTTTAACAGTGAAGTTCTCTTTTTCTCATTTGAGAGATGAAGGTGAAGATCTGAGAAGTCCATTCTCCTGTATCCTTGCCAGTTGCTGACAGACTTAGCAACTCTTGACAAAGTTGTCCTCTTGAAGTTCAAGTAAAGTTCTTCAGAACTTACTTGCTGATCTTCAGTGATGAGTACCACTTCAGTGGTCTCCTTTTGAGCCTGAAAAAGAATTTTATTTAGATCAGGATTGGTTTGGAGAATTGTTTTAGAGTTTAAATCTGAAACATGATTTACCTGCTGAGAGTCAGCAAGCTCATGTAGTACAATTTCCATTCCATGAGGAGCTTGAGTAGCATCCTCCATTTGTTCATCCTGCTGAGCAGGGAGTGTTGGTTCTGGTGCAGAGGCTTCAGCAACCATCTGACTTGCATCTTGAGAAGTCTGTAGAGAAAGAATAATTTTAGCAAAAGAACAATTTTCAGAATTTGAAGTTTTACTGATGGTTGAATTAACTACCTGCTGAGGAAGGACAGGTTGTGGCTCTGTCCTTTCAGCATTAACAGTTTCTTCTGCTTCTGAGACTGTTTCTTCAGCAGACTTCTGATTTTGCTCTAACTGAGAAAGCTGTGCGGTTTCAGCAATCTCCCTTGTCTCTGAATTGACAAGTTGAGCAGAAGCATCTTGACCTTTAAGCTCACTGCTTGTCATGAAGAGATCAATTGACTTGTTGGATGATTCTTCAATCTCCAACTCCATTTGTTTGCTTAAATCTTCCAGTACAAGCTGGACTTTGTCAATTGAAGTCTTGGGTGAACTTGGGCCAGTATTCTCAGCATCAAGAGATGCGTCTTTGAATAGTGCTTCTTGAGTTTCAGCAACTTCAGGAACTGGAACCATTGCTATTTCAGCAACTGGTCCATCAGCAAGCTGGGTTTCAGCAAATTGATGAGTTGCTTGTTCAGCAACCATCTTTTCAGCAGCATCAGCTAGTGCCGCTCTTTGCAGATCATCAACAATGTCGCTTGCTGGTTCCATAGTTGGATCATTTGGAATATCTACAATGTAGATATCTGGGACTTGGGCAGGAATTTCATTTCCACTGCCTTGTGGTCTATTCTCAGTAGAGTTATCAACGTTAAGTTGATGGTTGAAGGCTTCCACAAACACTTCAACATTGCTGATATATGTTTCAGTAATTACTTCAGCAACATCTACTGGCAAATGCGTTTCAGCATTTGTCTGGGAAGTGACTGAGGAGTCTTGGACATTAGGGACTGACTGAGAAGCCAGTGTCTTCTTTCTTTTGTTAGTTGTCCGTTTCCTCTTAGGTACGGGATTTGCTGATGACGCTGCAGTCTGAGTGTCATCATCAGCTTTCCTCTTTTTCTTTTTAGATTTCTCCAGTTTCCCAGAGTCATCTATTGTTGCCTTTTCAGCAACAGGTGTTGTACACGTACCTTGTTGATTTTCTACAGCAGTTTCATTTGTGTTACCACCACCAACAGCAGTTTCATCTCTAAGTTGCTGAGTGGTAACATCTGCAGCTGTTGTATACCTTTCTTGCTGGCTTGTGCTGACAACATTTGCAGTTGTTGTCTTCTTGGTTTTCTTTCCAGCAATCTTAGGTACATTCTGCTTGTAGAAAGATCTTCCCACATTGCACACAGATTTCTTGATTGGCAATCGGTTTCTTAGCTGAATCCTGAAATGTTCAAGGATATAGCATATCTTGATTCCATACATAACTGGAAAGGAAGGTGAGACCTTGTTGTCTTCTACCTTTACCTTAAACTTAGTAACACAATCAACAAGCCTGTTGAAAATGTACTTAGCCCAGTTAAGTTCCGATTTATTTTCATAGATATGCATCAGCAATGGCCATCTTCTCAGGCCTACTTGGTCAATTCCTCCAACTTGGGAGTCAAGAACTTTTATTAGTAGCAGAGCTACTAGACCAAGTGAATGGCAGAGATGCTTTCTCTTAACGTGCTTTGTCCAAGTCATGGGAGCTATCTCGCCTTTCTTCATCTTTGCATTTCTGACGTCACTGTAGAAAGCTTCAATTTCTTCGTCAGAAGCAGTGACGTCATCTTCAGTTCCAGTGGTTGGAATCTGAAAAATCTCCGCTAAATCAGTCCATTTCAGGACGATTTGCGTGTTCTGAACATAAGTAAGGATCACTTTTTCAGTGACTCCATTACTGTCTGTAAGGGACTGGATTTCTGCATTGTTGTAGAATTCCATAGTATCAATCATGCTCACTTGCTTAGTGCGAGCAGAGATAAAGTTCATGAGGCCTTGCTGCTTGATGAACTCAAGCGCCTCTTCATTTTGGTCATCAAGTTCTTGTTCATAAAAGTACCTAATGTACTTTTCTTTTGCAAACCCTCCCCATTGCATCAACATCTCACACTTTGCAGTGTCAAGATATGACGGAGGCATAGGTTTTACAGTGATTCGGTCGTTTTTCAACACAACTTTCGTTGTGTCTGGGGTCAGAGTAGTCACCGGAGCAGTCACCGGAGTAGTGCGTGTTTCAGCACTATCAACCTTTGACGATTTTGAGGACTTAGATGACTGTCTCTTGGGAGCCATTTCTTATATAGAGCAAGAAAGATTGTACGAAAAGAGATAGTTTGCTTTTTGACCGGAGGTACAGTAGATTCAGGCTAGAATTTGCAGAGAAAGGAAATGTGAGTTAAAGAATTTTGTCATTTCTCTAACTCCTTCTTTATATAGTGTCTCTGGTGTGTGAGAAACTCAATCGATTTGAGCTCTCAGCAAGGCTAAAACAGAGAAACACTGGAGATAGTGGAGCCTTTGCATTGAATGCGTTAATGGCCCACTAACTAAAACCGTCAGAGCACTCTCTCTCTTTGTTTTGTTAGCCGTTAGATTAATAACTCCTTTAATCAATGGCCACGATTGAATTTCATGTCATGATTATTGCGAGTTTATCTGTGCCAGCTTAACGTCACAAATTGATTTTACCGAGTAATAAGGGATAGATTGCTTGCTGAAATAGACAAGAATCTTTTCAGCGAGTTTGAATTAACAATATAGATACTTGCTGAAAATTCCCCCTTACTTAGATATCTCATATTTTCTAAGTTTAAAAGACATTTCTGATTTCCTGTATCAGTAAATTCTTTTGCACTTGAGACATCCTTTGGTAAAATCTGAGAGATGAGCTTTTGCTCTTTTTCTGAGTTCCCGTCTCAGAAAATTCTTTTGATACTTGAATACCTGTTTCAGTATCTTTTGATTGTCTAAGTACCCGTCTCAGCAATCCTTAAGTTCTTTCACTTACTGAGTGCCTGTCTCAGCAAATGGTCAAGTTTCCTAACAAATACCTGTTTTGAAGGAATTACTTGCTGAATGCCTGTTTCAGCAATCATGTTGTGACTTATCATTTCTTAGAAGAAATCAGTGACTTGGTCTTTTGGACAGGAATACTTTGGCTTGCTGAATACCTGTTTCAGCATTCTGCCAAGTGTATCCTTTATTGAGGTAGTTCAATCAATCCAAGGTTATACCTTAGCATTGCGAACCTATTATCCGGTAGGGGCTTGGTAAAGATGTCAGCAAGCTGATCTTCAGTACCTACTTTCACAACCTCAATATCACCTTTTTCCACATGATCTCTAATGAAATGATGTCTAATATCAATGTGCTTGGTCCTAGAGTGAAACTTAGGATTTTGCATAATTGCAATAGCACTTGTATTATCACAAAAGATTGGTGTTTTCTTTGCAGAAATACCATAATCTCTTAATTGTTGCTGAATCCATAGGATTTGAGCTGTGCAACAACCAGCTGCAATGTATTCAGATTCAGTAGATGAATTGGCGACACACGTTTGCTTCTTGCTGAACCATGATATTAATCTAGTACCCAAAAACTGACAAGTTCCAGAGGTACTTTTTCTATCAAGAGTTGATCCACCATGATCAGCATCAGAATAGCCAACCAATTCAAGTCCAGAATCTTTAGGATACCATAATCCAACATTGACTGTACCTTTAACATATTTCAGTATTTTAATTGCCTTTTGTAGTGTGATTCTCTTGGATCAGATTGGAATCTTGCACACACACAAACAACATACTGAATGTCAGGTCTACTTGTTGTTAGATACAACAAGGAACCAATGAGCTTCCTATACTTGTGTTCTTCAACACTTTTGTCCTATTTAGTATAGCCCAATTTGGTACCAACACTCATAGGGATCTTTTCAGGTTTCTCATCCTCTTTGATCCTAAACTTTATGAGCATTTCTTTCGCATACTTTGCTTGATTTATGAATATTCCATCTTTGAGTTGCTTGACTTGCAACCCTAGGAAATAATTCAATTTTCCCATCATACTCATTTCAAACTTATTAGTCATGAGTTTGGCAAAATCATCACAAAGTTGCTTGTCCTTAGATCCAAAAATTATGTCATCCACATAAATTTGAACTAAGATTAATTTACCATCATGGTTCATGGTAAAAAGAGTTTTGTCAACTTCACCTTTCTTGAAACCATTTTCCAGCAAGAATTTAGCCAAGGTATCATATACAGCTTGCTTTAGACCATATACAGCTTTCTGAAGCTTGTATACCATCTTGGTTTCTGAGGGAAGTTCAAAGCCAGGGGGTTGTTCTAGGTAGACTTCTTCAGCAAGTTCACCATTTAAGAATGCACTCTTAACATCCATTTGGTAAACAATGAAGTCATTGTGAGCAGCAAAGGCCAAGAAAAGCCTAATTGCATCCAATCTTGCAACTGGAGCGTAAGACTCATCATAGTCCAATCCTTCAGTCTGACAGTAACCTTGAGCAACTAAGCGTGCTTTGTTTCTTGTTACTTCACCAGACTCGCTCTTGTTTCTGAACACCCACTTTGTACCAATAGCTTTCTTATTTTCAGCAAGTGGCACAAGTTTCCAGACTTTGTTTCTTTCAAATTGATCCAATTCTTCTTGCATTGCCTTTATCCATTCAGAATGCTTCAAAGCTTCTTCTATGGTTTTAGGTTCAATTTCTGAAACAAAGCAAGAGAAAAGATTCTACTTCTACGACAGTTGCTTCTTCAGCAAGTCCTTGAGTAGCTTTGGATCTAGTCACTTGGCGTTTATTAATATCGCCAATCATATCCGTAGAGGGATGATCTCTAATCCATTTATTAACAGGTTTCCTGTTTGTTGGATCAGGATATGTTTTGCTCATCAGCATGTGACTCTTCAGTT
>CM051457.1:80883231-81028746 GCA_028274465.1 Plantago ovata
ATTGCCAATCATATCCGTAGAGGAATGATCTCTAATCCATTTATTAACAGGTTTCCTGTTTGTTGGATCAGGATATGTTTGCTCATCAGCATGTGACTTTTCAGTATGTACTTGTTCAGTACTACTGGGAATTTGTGTCTCTGCTGAGATTTGTTCGTCAGCAACTACTTGTTGAGCATTGCTGGATTGAGGTAATTCATCAGCAGGCACTGGAGATTGCGTAATTTCAGCAACTTCCGAGCAACCGCATCTTGTGCTGGAAATTCTTTGTCGTAAACTATATTTATCTTGTCATGACATGGGAGAGGAGAGTCATTGTCAGAATCATCATTTAGTTCAATTGACTTAATTTGCCTAGCATCAGATTCAGTTCTTTGCTCATGTATGATTAGCTTTTTCATACATTCTGATATTTCTTCTTCAGCAGGCACACCTTGTGACTTTTCGTAGAATACAACATGCACAAATTCTTCAATCTTTTGTGGCTTTTTGTTGTAAACTCTATAAGCTTACTATGCAAGGAGTAGCCAAGAAATATCGCTTCGTCTGCCTTTGGTTGAAACGTTCTTAGGTATTCTCTACCGTTGTTAAGAACGAAACACTTGCAACCAAATACTCTTAGATGAGTGATGTTAGGAGGTTTACCAACAAACAATTCATAAGGAGTTTTGTTGTATTCCTTAGTAATCAAACATCTATTCTGAGTATAGCAGGCGGTATTAATCGCTTCAACCCAGTAAGCCTCACTTATTTCAGTGTCAGCAAGCATTGTTCTTGCGGCTTCTTTCAGGGTGCGATTCTTCCGTTCAGCAACACCGTTTTGCTGTGGTGTCCTTACTGAGGATAACTGATGTTGAATACCTTTGGAGGTACAATATTTAGTTATGTACTGGTTTACAAACTCAGTACCATGGTCTGTCCTTATGACTTTTACCTTGTCATTTTTCATGACTTCAAGCTTATTCAGCAAGTTAGGTATTTCAGTCTTGGTTTCAGATTTGTGCTTGATGAACACTACCCAAGTGAATCTTTAATAGTCATCTACCACAACTAGACCATACTTCTTACCAGCATAGCTTGTTGAAGAAGATTCAAACAAGTCCATGTGTAAGAATTGTAAAGGTTTTGTAGTTGACGGTACTGCCTTGTTCTTGAAAGAAGATTTGGTTTGCTTTCCTTGCTGACATGCATTGCAAACACCATCCTTCTTAAAAGTAACCCTAGGTAATCCAACTACAAGTGCCTTTTTAGACAGCTTATTCAGCGTCTTGAAGTTTAGATGACTTGTTCGTTTATGCCATAACCATGCTTTTTCAGCAAGGCAATCATGATCTGAGACAAGGCATTTTTCAATGTTTGCTGAAGACCAATCAACGGTGTACAAGCCTCCTGATCTTCTTGCAATCATTATAACCTTTTTAGTCTCAAAATCTACAAGTTTACATTCATCACTTTTAATTTCGATGAAGTATCCTTTGTGAGCAAATTGACTCATGCTGAAAAGGTTAAACTTAAGATTTTTGACATAAAGAACTCCAGAGATGGTTATGCATCCCAACTTCACATCACCATAGCCTTTTGTAGATCCGGAGCCTCCACCAGCAAACCTTATTGTTGGACCTTTAGACCACCGTCTATAGTTTATAAGGTTATTATTGTTGCCCGTCATGTGCTTTCCACAACCACTATCAAAGTGCCAGATTGCATCGTTTGTCTCCGTGGCTGCAGTCTGCACAATCAAGAGCAAACAAGTTAATTATCCAATGATGGATGTCCATTAACATGTTCAAGAATGCGTCCAGTGGAAACCCAAGTCTGAAGTTTTTCAACTTTGACTTGTTTTCTACTTGCTGAGGAACTAGGAGGATTTGAGTTGAAAGACTTTTGACTCGTGCTGGTCAAATCCACTTTCTGATGTGGTGTCTTGCTCTGTTGACCTTTTTGCTGACCATATTTTTCAGTAAGTTCTTTTCTAGCAAGGTTCCTTCTAGTCCTAGCATTGGGAGTCTTTTCAGAACTCTTAGGCTTGGTTTTCTTCATCTCTTTGAAGTATCTTTCCTGACTTTGCTTATACTCATGAAAGAGTTGACTTTGCTTGGTTTTGAAACCGAGTCCACTCTTTGGAGAATGCTGAGCTTTAGCTTCAGCAACCTTACTTGATTCAGGTTTGTCAGCAAAGGACTTCTGATTACTTTTGGTAATCTTTCCTTTAGTCTTAACAACTTGCTTTTCAGCAACTTGTTTGGCGGAATGCTTCACGACATTCTTTTTCTTTCCAGTTTGCTTCTCAGCAACCTGTTTTCCTTTTAAAGTCTTGTTAATTTGAGTAGCAACAGCGGGCTTTATGGTCATAGGTACTTGATTGCATGTTTCAGCAACCTTAGTTTGACCAAACTGATAGATCACTGGTGGACTACTATCAGTAGCACGTACAAAGGAGATAGGTGATTTATCTTTTCTCAAGATTTCTACGTTATCACCTTCACGTGTTGCTCCTAAACCTTCTTTCTGAGATGGATCTCTCAAGTAAGAGTTTAGTTCAGTCAGCGTATTACTTGCTTCCACATAGGATTTGAAATTGATTTTCATCTTTTTCATCTCTTGGATTTCAGCAAGTAACTTTAGAATTGAGGACTAATACTCTTCCAATTCTAATGCCATTTGAGAATTTTTCTCTGCAGCCTCAGCAATCAACTTCTTAAGACGCCTTATTTCAGCATCCTTTTCTTTTGTCTCTTCCTTCAGCAAAACATACTTTTCAGTAGTTTGCTTGGTCAGAGTTTCAGCAAGTTGAAATTTCTCTTGCTGTTTGCTGAGAGTTTTCTCAAATCTTTCGATTTCTCCTTGAATCTTGTCAAGGTCAATCTCGTCTTCACTTTCTGATTCTGAGTCAGAGGTAGAGTTATTTACCTGACCGGCCATGAGGCAGAATTCGTAGTTCGACACATCTGGATAAGCTTCCATAGCTATTCCACACACTTCTTTGCCAATCTCCACGTCTAGAGTGGCTTCTTCATCGTCGGTGTCTGAACTTTCATCCTCACTGTCTTCTGAGCTTGTATCAATACACAATGCATCGATTTTTGCTTGAAGCTTCTTCTTTTCTTCAGCAATGAAAGCTCTTTTGAACTTCTTCTTCTTTTCAGCAGACTTGCCTTTCAGCAAAGGGCAATTAGCTTTGAAGTGTCCAGGCTTTTTGCAGTAAAAACATAGATCATTTCCAACTGTTGGTTCTTCTGAAGATGTAGTTTGCTGAGCTTGCTTGTTCAGCGAGCTAGTATCATTCTTGTACTTATGGTAGTTGTTACCAAGATGCTTTTTCAGCTTCTCTTTTGCTTTTCGCCTTTCAAGTTCCTTACTGATGAACTTCTTCATGTTTTTAACAACTAAAGCATTTTCATCAGCAGGCTCTTTATCATTCTTCTTTTCAGAAGACGACGGCTTTGCAGCAAGAGCAATGTTTTGCGATTTTTCAGCAAACACATTTTCTCTTTGCTTTGTCTCATAATTGACAGTAGCAAGATGAGAGAACAACTCTGTTGGTGTAATGTCAGGCATTCCTTGATTATAATAGAAATTCTTAGTATGGATCCATTCTTGATTCAAACTTCTGATGATAGTTTTCACTTTCTCAGAATCTGAATAAAGATTTCCAACACCCAGCGCTGCCATTTCACTAACAAGAGTTGTGAATCTGAAGTCCAAGTCTTCTAGTGACTCGTTAGCACCTTGCTTAAAGTTTTGAAACTTTAATTTAAGTACTTCAAGTTTGTTTTCCTTGGTCTTGTCAGATCTAGCACAAAGATCTTGAACCATTTTCCAAGCTTCCTTTGCAGTCTTAGCACCCCACAGTTTGCACTGTATGGTATCCGGAGTTCATCTGATGATGATGTTTCTTACTTGGCCATCAAGACGGAATCTCTTAGCTTTGTCTGAAGTCCATTCCTCTCTTGGTTTTGGCACAACAGTATCTGATGGTTCGCCAAGGATGGTTTCCTTCCCAGCTTCAGTGGTCTTGTGAGGGAAACTCCTTTCAATATTAGTGATTTTGATAGGTCCATCATTAATGACAGTTACCATCTCATCACTAATGGCCTCAAGATGTAGCATCATGTTGTTTCGCCATTTCTCGTAATTTTCCAGCTTCAGCAAGGGAGCATCTCCTAAAGACATCCTGTCAGCAAAGCACTACCAAACTGATCAAGTGAGAATGATTTACGGAAAGCACTTAAGGGGATCTAGGTTCAGTGCAGAAGGCTAAAGAACCTCCTGCTCTGATACCACTTATTGGTCCCTTTAAACAACAAGAAAAGACTAGAGGGAGGGGGTGAATAGTCTTTTCAAACTTTCGTCGTTTAAAAACTTTCTCAGCAAGTACTTATTACTTTTCAGTAATGAGGTTGCTGATACTTAACTTTCTCAGCAAGCGTAAGTTACTTTACAGTAGCTTGGTTTGCTGATACTTGAAATCAGAGAGCGGAAGTCTTTGAAACAATAAGTGCTCTTTCAGCAAGTAAAGAGTTTTCAGCAAGTGAAGTGAGTGACTGTGTACAAACAGATATAATTTGCTGAAAGCTAAATGCAGTAAGTAAATCACACAAACGCTTTTATAGTGGTATCTGAGAGTGGCGTAATCTCTCAACTAATCCACTTTGTCCTTTCTAGGACTGAATCCACTAAGATATGATTGAGGTTCCTTACAATCTCCTATCTAAAGCGATTCAACAGAAACCAAAGCACACTTGCTTTGTCTCCAACCTAAACTAGAGAACTCAACCTTGTTCTCCACCAAACTTGGTACTTTTAATCAGCAAAACTATGCTCGATTAAGTTCCCCCTGAATATCACGCCTGAAAGGGTGTATTTTCAGTTAGAGAGTTTTGGGGTGAGATGACTTAATTATAACTTATTCAGTTACAACAAGTAATCTAAGAAACACAACTTGGAATACTTTGCAGTAAACAAGTTTGATTGTTTCTGGTGTCAAGACTTGTTCTTGTTCGAAAGAAAGAACACTAAACTAATTTCTTAGCCGAGTTTGTTCTACTTCTTCACAAGTAGCTTTTTCAAGCTTTAAGTCTTGGAACGGATCAATGGCAGTAAGAGTGATTGAAGGTTTGCGAGTTTTTAAGCACAAGTGAGAGTTTGATCACGTTGTTGACACACTTCAACTCTTTGCCGGATGACCTCTATTTATAGTGCAAGTAAGGAGCCGTTTCAATTTCAAATCCTAAGGCTTTTGTTCCTTAACATGTCACTATCTTGATTTTGTACTTTCAGCAGCGACTTTGATTGTCTTCTAGTCTTCATGTCCTTTGCGTGTAAGCTTTGCATTAAATGCACATTTGAATAGAATTCAAACAGTAACATTGGAGCGCAAATTCTCGTACATTCAGCAAGAGGTCACATATGTTCATCAGCAAGTGTTCAGTCTCAGTTTCAGCAAGCACAACCTACTCTGTCTTTCAGATTTTCACTTATGCAATGCTGTTGCTGAACATTCCACTTTCTGAGTAAACACGTGCCTTACCAGTCTTCAGCAATCTTCAAGGCTTCAAGTCTTCAAGTCTTCAAATCTTCAGATCTTCAAAAGTCTTCAAGATTCTGACCGGTTTCTTATTTGCTTCAATAATTTGTTTGTAATAAACAAAATATATCTTCAGCAAATGCTTCAATAGGTCATTTTCTTTTCAGAAAATAAGATTCATTAAAGCTAAGCATCAATAAGATATTTTCTTTTCAGAAAATAAAATACATCATACGCAAAAGAAATAACTTATCTAATACCTAACTAAGTCATCAACAAACGTTCCTCTTTTACAATGTCCTTAAAATTCTAAATTCCTATGGACCTTAAGAGTACTAGTTACTGGACTGTTCTTAATTTAGCATGGTTAATTGCTCATCAAAATTACAAGTTTCCTAACAGGAAGCTACAAGAAGGTTCCCTACCAATTCAAGAGGAACACTACATGAAGAAGAACTAGAATAGCTTATCGTGACGATCTACTGCGAACTTAGGAAGAAGTACGAATTACCCTTCAACATTTGGCGCCGTCTGTGGGAAATGACACAAAAGGTCATTCCTAGCCCTACTGGTCGAGCCACTTACCCTCCTCGTGACCCATCACGAATATGCCTCCCAAAAGAAGCAACCGTCTTGCTAATGCACCACCCAGAAATCCTCCTCGACCTAGGGGCCGTCCCCCTAGCAATGGTCGAGGAGGAGGAACGACTGCTGCTCCGAGGGCACCGAGAAATAACAATGTTGCAAGGAACCAAGATTATAAAGAGGGGGCATTCACCAATGTCACCAACTCCCAAGATGAAAGATCGGGGGAAAACAACCCGCAAGGAGTTCCAGTAGGAAGTTCCTATGGAGCGTTGAGAGTCACAAACAACGTCGAGCCTAGAGGGAAGCCTCCTCAAGTAGCAATCAATCAACCTCCCGTAGCAGTGAACCCACCTCAACCGGCCGCATTGAACTTCACCCTTCCTAATGGACGCGTAGTACGACCATCAGATTTTGGGATGGGCGAAGCTCAATACGGCTTGTTCCTTCTTACATTGCAAGGATATGCGGGGGACAACGAGGCTGCTAGAGTTAATGATGAACTCCAAGCTCGAGGAGTACAACAAGCACCAGTGCAAGAGCAACCTCGTGACACTTTGGTCGCTCCTCGTCAATCCCAAGGAAGAGCACCAGTGGTGCAAGATGAGGCACATTCAAGAGCCAACACAAGGCCAATCCAATCTCGATTTGGACCGTCGAGAGTTCAATCGAGATTAGGACCTCAAGGTGCCCTGGATGATTTGAGAGATTTGATCGATAGAAGGATACGGGCATCATTGGAAAATGTAGCTCAACAAGAAAATAGAGCTCAGGTGGTCGCTACACCATCCGCTCTCCACAATCAAGTCACGCCCAACTAAGTAACTCCTCAGAACCAACAAGAAGCGGTGGCGGAAAATCAAGCCTTGAGAAAAGTAGCTGAGGTAACCCCCTTGATCGACCCGATCACGGGGAGGAGGCTCACTCTGGAGGAACTCAACGCGAGAAAGTCCGCACTTGATGCTTGATGAATGTGTATTTTACACTTTCATTCGAGTCTTTTTCACCTATTTTAGCTATCCTCTATGTTAATTTAGCTATATTTTAGTACATTTTATTAGAATAGTGTCACGTTTCCCTTTAGATTTTATTTTACAGGTTTTGGTTGAAATTCGAGGATTTCCGGGCAATTATATTGAAGTTGACAAGGAATTGGTGTTCCAGACGCCTATTTGGAGTATCTGAAGGTTTCCGGATAGGATTTGAAGTCTAGGGGCCGAATCTGGAGGTTAGAAGGCTACTAGAAGTCAGAAACCGAGTCCGAAAAGGGGAAGAAATCCAAAAACGCGTCGAAAACGCAGAATTCCGCGAGAAAAAGTCTGGGGCGAACCGCCCCGTAGTTTTTCGGGGCCTATATATAGTGCTCAGTTTTTCTCCGAAAATCATATCTTTCCAGACCTTCTCTCTCACCTCTCTCTATAGTTTTAGGTAGGAACTTCCCGGGGCCTGTCCTGGGAGTTCTGTAGCTTAGGGGATACTTTTTCATAGCAGTTTGGAGCTCGTAGGATCGCAATCATCCGGAGATTGACAACCTTCGGTAACTTTGTATCTTACAGTTTTATTCTACTTATTTTATATTCTTTCAACATGTTTTCTTCTATGATTTCTGTTGATTGCATGCCTATTATGAGTAGCTAAACTTATCGTTGGTGGTAGTATGTGAATTCTTAGCGAAGGGAAGATAATCATGCTAATGGCTATATCGCGCATTATACTCCGTGTCATTGCTTTATTTCGTTGATCAGTTGTAACCAAAATTCTCGTATGTTGCATTAATTATTATGCACAATTGGACACTTGTCGACCATCAGACCAATTATCTTCGTAGTGTTGAATAATTACGGAACACATTAGGACAATCGTGATTGACTTGTCAGACCAATTATCTTCGTAGTGCTTAATATTTGCAACAGGACACTAGATTGATTCAAAGATCTCTATGCAAGACCGAGGAATTTATGCATGATTATCGACCCGTTATGTTAAGAAGGACCATACTATCACCAATCTTCATTATCTGCTAGAAACCTCCTATTGCTATCTATCTGCAATTTTATATTCTCTTGTTAAATAGATAAAGCTAGTTATAGTCCTGAGAGAACGTCACTCGAGTCATTCTACTGCTACACTACGGTTTTCGTTGTAGTTGTGGATTGCCTTTGGCTAAATACAAATTTATTTGATCAATTGGAATCTGACAAATTCTGGTTCATCAAATTAGCGCCGTTGCCGGGGACTATACTCCTTTTTTCTGTTTAATTTGTTTATATTTTCAGCTTTAGATTCCTAATTCTATTAGTTTTAGTTTTCCTTTTTAATCTCTCTCTAATACTGCTTTCCTAGTCTGTTTCTAATCACCTTTCCTAGTCTGTTACAGATTGTGTATGCCGCATACACGTTCTGCAGGAACACCACTTGCTGATTCAATTGCTGAGATCGATAGAGTCTACGACCAAAGAAGGCGACTACTTGAAAGGCGCGCACTATAGGAAATAGAGGAAACCGATTTCTCTGAATCTCTACACATTCTTTTCAAGGAAATCGACGGAATGGCAGAAGTTAGACCACTGAAGGCATGGGTTCAACCCACCAAGGATCGTATGAGGGGACCGGCGATTGTTCTTTCGTCTGCAACCCGAGATCTGGAGATCAAGAACCACGCATTCCAACAACTTCCGAGGTTCTATGGCTTATCAAGGGAAGATATGATGGGGTACTTGCACGATATCGATGATTTCGTCAACCAACTCCCACGACCCGGAGCTGACATAACAACGGATGAGTTGAGGATGAAGGTTTTTTCTATGGGACTTGGCGACAGAGCCAAGTCATGGCTGAGTTCTCTACCAGCCGACTCGCTGGACACTTGGGAGAAGGTTTTTTCAGCTTTCATGGAGAAATACTTCCCTCACACCTTGACTACCGCGCTAAAGGCGCAGATCACTGGATTCAAGCAGGACTATGATGAGACCATCTACACCGCGTTTGAGAGATTCCAAGATCTCACGAACAAGTGACCTCACCATGGTTTTGAACTTTCCGACCTAGTCCAACACTTCTACAATGGACTAACCTTCGAGAACCAACAAGTGGTGGATTTCCAATGCCGAGGCAATATTTGGGAGGAAACCGCAGAAGCCGTCTGGGCTGTTTTCGAAAGGCTTGCTAAGGGTTCACAGTTCAAGGACCCAAGAGCAATGGTTAGGAGACGTGGACCTGAAGCTCCACCGACTCAAGAAGCCCCTATGTATAGGGGGAATGGGGATCAATTCGAGTGCTTTACCAACGAATTGAAGCAAGTCCTCAAGAGCGCCACCGGAACAACTGTTTCGAACGAAGTATGCCGAATATGCAAGAACTATGGGCATGGGGCTCATATGTGTAGATCAGAGTTGGCATATGATGATGGCAACTGGGCTCGAGGAGGCGAAGAAGAAGCCTTTGCTATGGAGTTTGGTACTCAAGAAGTTAGCTACGGACAAGACGGTAGGAATCCTCGAGGTGGATTTTGGAGAAGAGGATACCGTAACAATCAAGGATATGCACCGGCTAACCAAACTTATGGACCTAACCAAGACCGTAGTAGGCTGAACTATGGTAATGATCACTGCGAAAACCCCGCTCCGAAAGAGCCACCGAAGTCGAAGTCGGCTCAACTGATGGAGAACTTGCAGAAGATGGTCGATCACACACAAAGTTTTCTCAAACGTTATGAAGAAGATTTTGAGAAGACTAGGGCAAGGCTTGATAGATTGGAAGAGAGCACTAGGCTTGCTCATCAAAAGATGCAAGAGTTGATCGACCGAGGAGCAAGTAGGGAACAAGGCAAACTGCCTAGCAACACTGTGAAGTTGAATGCCACTACATTGGCCGGTGATGTACCTGACGAAATCACCATCAAGAAGATTGTTAGGTGCGAGTGTTGCATGAAGGAAGAACTTCTACAGCCTGAGGAAGAAGAGAAGGACCTCGATTCGGACACAAGTGATGAGGAGCAAGAGGATCCCGAACCACTCCCTAAAAGTTTTGATGTTAAGGTAGGGATTGGTGAGCTTGAAGATGTCCGTGCCACACTAGACATGGGATCCTACTCAAACATAATCCCTTTGAATGTGTTTGAAAAGAGCAACCTTGGAAAACTATCTGATCAAAGGGCTATTGTGCAACTGGCGGATGGATCCTTTATGAGACCCGAGGGCGTGGTGAAAAATGTGTTGGTCAAGATTGGTGAAGCATCTATATACACCAATTTTGTAGTTATGCCGGCGTCTGCACCTGGAACGGGGGATGTCATACTCTTAGGGCAAACGTTCTTGACTAAACTACGCTCCGTGATGGAATCTACCAAAGAACTTGCACCATCGAAGTAGATGGCAAGCAACACGTGTTGCGAGCCATACCAGATCCACCTGAACCGCCTGATATTACTACTCACTATTGTGGTCTTGCAGCCTATATTCTTTCTTATTCACAGGTTTGTGGCATGGAGAGGAGATCAATGAAGGGGAAGCCTAGTACCCGCAAAAAGAAGAGATAGGCGCAGACAGGAGTCGAGTCAAAGACTTTAAACAATGACGCTATCCGGGAGGCAACCCGGAATTTTTATCGCTTTCTTTACTGCTTTTCTGCATGCATTCATTCTTGAACTAATTGCTTCTCGTATGCGAATTGTTCATGTGTGTCGTATGTGCTTTTGTTGAGTGAGATTTTTCGAGTGGTTTTTTGAAAAAATTGGTTTCGGGGATTAAAACCGCATTTTCTGTCGACGGAAGCCGTCTCCCCGCATCGGGGAGCACGGGGCGAACCGCCCCACGGCTCTAGAAGTTCAAAAACGCGGATTTCTTCCCCAAATCCTCATTTTCTTCATTCATCTTCATTCCATCTCCAAAAAAACCCGAAAAATGCGATTTTACATTCAAATCTTCATAACTTCTTCAATTCTTGACCAAATTTAGTGTTCTTTAGCTTAAATCGAACCCTATTACATGATCTATCATCCCATCCAAACAGATTTCATCCTTATGCGTTAGATTTTCATATCTGAGGTATCATCCTTAGAACCCTAATTTTCGAATTTGGGGGTTTTCTAATTTGAGCTTAAATTATGCTTATTTGATGCATGGGTATGTTATTAGTGTGATTAGACATGTTATTTACTATCAATTGCATGCTCAATTTTGCTTAAATTGTTGATTTGGGTATTTTGCTACTAGATGATATATCTTGTTATGCATTATGTCTTTATCTTTGATTTCTAGCATATGGTTGTGTTTATTGATGTAATGTTGGTAGATTTGACGATAGAATGCTTAATTGTTGAGTGTGAGGTTTTATGTTGGTAGAATTTTTCGCTACTATGGTATGAATTGAGCCTTGTTATCTAGGATATTGGTTGTTTAGTAAGAGCATAATGTGATGTACTGCATGTAGTAGTTACGTTGGTATGTTGCATGATGAAGAAGCTAGACTAGACATTATGGTTTGGGGAGCTCGATTGTTGATTTTATCACTTGATTATTTCATTCTTACATTAGCATATGCATGAGTCAGTCTTGTGTCATACGAGGTACTAACTGCTGTTTGTAGGGACCATAAGGGAAAGGAGGATTCCCGCATGATTGCTGTAAAGAACCATGTCAAGGAAGGTGACCTCGTTAGATGTGCGTTCGAGCCAAGGGGTTTTGCAACAACGTCGTGGATTATCCAAGAGGAGGAGCTAGAGTACACCTGGAGTAAGGACTCCTATGCCTATTCATGCACCACCGAAGGGACAGAAACCATTATTACGTCAGCACCCCGTCACAAGGACTGCAAAGTTCGGGTGAACAGGAAGGCACCGGGACAGTCTTGCCGCGACGGATTCAATCTTGAGTCCGCAGTTGCTCGAAGGCTCCGAAGCGCTAGCTTGGTTCCCAAAAATAATGACATGGGTACTCAGCACCTTTTTGGGGTACCCCTTGCCTACCTCTAAAGGGAGCATCATATAGACATCGGTCGCATCAACCATAGAGAATGTGGTCAACATTGGAAAAGATGGTAGAAGACTCCTGAGTATCCGAGCAGCTTACTGTAACCTTCTCGTGGTGTAAAACGTTGGAGGGAGAGGTCCTGATACCACTGCCCTTTCCCCTTCAACAGTTCACATCCTATTGGAGGGCTTCAGGATGAAGGATTCCATAACAGCGGTGGCCACTCTTGAGAATTCTACCTGCCACTACAACTCTACTAGTGAGGATGTGCGTGACAGTAGTGACAATGAAGGCCATACGGGCAATGATGATTCTGATAGAGGAGTTGTTCCTGTCCGGACTATAAATTGAACTACTGCACCTACCAGAAGACCTGATGACCACCTATAAAGCTCCCAGAGCAGGCCCAATAAATCACAAGCAGCATACTCAGCCGACCGAGGCCAAACCATGGGGTAACATCTAGTATCACATCTTATTTCCTCATTTTCTTACTGCTAGGGACTAGCGTTAATTTCATGAGGGGGGATGGGATTTAAGTGATCTGATGTTGTTAGTTTGGAGCTTGGTATTGGTAGGATGAGTATAGTATCTCGCATGCTTTATCCGTCTGCATTTGCATTTGCACGTTTACCGCTTTCTTAGATTTTTTAGGTTGCATTCACTACATTCATCCTAGGATAGTTTTGCATGTTTTATATGGAGTTTATTGCCGAATTTTTTGAACTTTTTTATTGGGTAGATCAGCTAACTATACCATTAATCGTATGCTTCATTTCAATGAATTTGTTTGAGGTTTTTCTCGCTTGGCTTGTCACATTTATGTATTGCACTTACTTAAGCTTGGTAGTCTCGACATCACTTAGTGGTGTTTTCTCTACTGCGGTTCACGAAGGCCTTTATAATAGGATGATGCATGTTAGGGTCTTATGGTTGTTTTCCCGAGTAATTATGTACCTAAGAGGCAACAAGTCTTCACCATGCTTTGAGATTGCTAAATGCCTAGGAAGGAGGTAGTGTGAGGTTGTGTGATCCTTTGTTTATAACCTATTCTTCCGAATAGGTTTGGGGAGGGGGTTACACCGTCATAGACTTGTTTCTGTTTTTCATTTTCGTATCGTGAGTTTGTTTTTTCTTTTTCCGTGAATTTTGTGCTCCAACCTATTCTTTCGAATAGGTTTGGGGAAGTCGTGTGAGTCATTTTGTTTCTCTTTTTGTTATGCTACTGCTGGCTAGAAAAATCGAAAAAAAAAGAAAGAAAAATTCCAGAAAAAAAAGAGATAAAGAAAAAAAAAAGAAAAAAAAACCTGGAAAGAAAAAAAGAAAAAAGAAAAGACCCCAAAAAAGCAAAAAAGGGTCCAAAAAAAAAAGAAAGCCAAATAGCAGTTTAGCAAAGTGTTGAGTCTTTTCCATTTTTGTAATGTTCGTAATCATGTTTTTATCTTTTATTTTTTTTTGTCTTGAGTATCATCTGTTCTAGACCACCCTCGTCCTGCCATTCAGGAAGTGGTGAATAACTTAAGACTTTACTTGAGAGATGGGTAGAATATGGGAGTGGTATCTTTTATAGGAAACCCTCCTTCGTTTGATGAGAGCCAGTACTGGTTCGACCTCTTTTGAGGGAAAGTCTTAACATGGTGGAACAGCAGTAAGTCCTCAGTTTCATAGGCACGGGGCAACCATTCTTATCTTAGCATGCATCATTACGTCGTCACTGACTAGGTCCAGGTAGAGAATGTTACGAGAGACTATCTTGTCTTGATATAAGTGCTTATGTGGATGTGTATAAGTCAATCGAGGTATTCTTCAACCTATATTCATGCTTTGATTTATATGGTTTTTGTTCATATGTTATTTGATAGATTCAGTAGATTAGTTCATTTTATCTGGCATGAGACTCCATTTTCTATCTTGCATGTTTTTTGTATTAGAGTCTAGCTTAGTTGCTTGAGGACAAGCAAAGGTTCGGTTTGGGGAGTTTGATGAATGTGTATTTTACACTTTCATTCGAGTCTTTTTCACCTATTTTAGCTATCCTCTATGTTAATTTAGCTATATTTTAGTACATTTTATTAGAATAGTGTCACGTTTCCCTTTAGATTTTATTTTACAGGTTTTGGTTGAAATTCGAGGATTTCCGGGCAATTATATTGAAGTTGACAAGGAATTGGTGTTCCAGAAGCCTATTTGGAGTATCTGAAGATTTCCGGATAGGATTTGAAGTCTAGGGGCCGAATCTGGAGGTTAGAAGGCTACTAGAAGTCAGAAACCGAGTCCGAAAAGGGGAAGAAATCCAAAAACGCGTCGAAAACGCAGAATTCCGCGAGAAAAAGTCTGGGGTGAACCGCCCCGTAGTTTTTCGGGGCCTATATATAGTGCTCAGTTTTTTCCGAAAATCATATCTTTCCAGACCTTCTCTCTCACCTCTCTCTATAGTTTTAGGTAGGAACTTCCCGGGGCCTGTCCTGGGAGTTCTGTAGCTTAGGGGATACTTTTTCATAGCAGTTTGGAGCTTGTAGGATCGCAATCATCCGGAGATTGACAACCTTCGGTAACTTTGTATCTTACAGTTTTATTCTACTTATTTTATATTCTTTCAACATGTTTTCTTCTATGATTTCTGTTGATTGCATGCCTATTATGAGTAGCTAAACTTATCGTTGGTGGTAGTATGTGAATTCTTAGCGAAGGGAAGATAATCATGCTAATGGCTATATCGCGCATTATACTCCGTGTCATTGCTTTATTTCGTTGATCAGTTGTAACCAAAATTCTCGTATGTTGCATTAATTATTATGCACAATTGGACACTTGTCGACCATCAGACCAATTATCTTCGTAGTGTTGAATAATTACGGAACACATTAGGACAATCTTGATTGACTTGTCAGACCAATTATCTTCGTAGTGCTTAATATTTGCAACATGACACTAGATTGATTCAAAGATCTCTATGCAAGACCGAGGAATTTATGCATGATTATCGACCCGTTATGTTAAGAAGGACCATACTATCACCAATCTCCATTATCTGCTAGAAACCCCCTATTGCTATCTGTCTGCTGTTTTATATTCTCTTGTTAAATAGATAAAGCTAGTTATAGTCCTGAGAGAACGACACTCGAGTCATTCTACTGCTACACTACGGTTTTCGTTGTAGTTGTGGATTGCCTTTGGCTAAATACAAATTTATTTGATCAATTGGAATCCAACAAATTCTGGTTCATCAATGCTCAGATAGAGACTCTACGAGGAACTGTCCAAGAAAAAGAGCAAGACCAAGATCCGAGCCCCCTATGCGACGAGATAAGAAGCCACCAAGCCAAAATCGAAAGAGGGTTCCCCACCTTCGAAAGTTATGATGGAACAAGTTGTCCGAAGGATTACTTGGTAATATTTGGTACTAAGATGGATGCTTATGGTCATGACTCAAGGACTAAAGCACTTCTCTTCCCGGCTAACCTTTCCGGAGAAGCCATGAAATGGTGGTCGCGCCTCCCTCATCGATCCATCAAGTCATATACAGATCTCTGCAAGGAGTTCTCTAAGCGATTCGAGAAGGTCATGAATACCAAGAGAAGAGTGAGGTACTTGGCCGAAATTGTTCAGAAAATCAATGAAGACTTGAGAGACTTCATCAATCGCTTTCATGAAGCAGCCCTCCAAGTTGAAGATCACTCGATCAATGAGAGAAAAGAATACTTGTACGGTAACACTACCAACATCAAGTTCCAAGACGTACTCTCAGCATCGTGCGTGGAGAATGAAGCACAACTGGCGAAAGTTTGCAAGGATTTCCTCGAGGCCGAGGAATTCCGAAAAACCGTCACAGTAAGAACCAATCCGCCCAAGGAAAAAGGGAAGGAAAAAGAAAAAGAGAAGGAGTATCCTCCCCGCCCGCAAAATCCCGGTAAGCAAAGAAAAGACCAAAACCATGGGTTGATCAGAGAGGGTCACTCAAGAAATGATTTCCGAGACAAGAGGTCTCCTCCTAGGAGGTCACCTCCAAGGCGATATAGCAACTACACAGACTTAAATAGGCCAAGATCCGACATCTTGAACTATAAAGTTACGAGGAAGCTAGACGTCTCCTGGCCACCCCCAATTCAAGAAAACCGAAGGAACAAGAGTTCGGAGAAATTTTGCAAGTTTCACAAGGGGAAAGGGCATACCTCTGATGAGTGCGTCGAGCTCAAGAACGAAATTGAGAGGATGATACGTAATGGCCAGTTGGTTAGCTACATCCGGAAGGAAGAACCTCTGGCAATCTTGCCTCCACCACCTCAAAGTGGGAGCGAGCACCAGTACCAAGGAAAACCTCATGATGATGATATTCATAATTACAACAATTATGAGAATCGCCCCGTGAACGGAAGCATCCACAATCTTACAATTGCGGGAGGACCCGCGGGAGGCGACACTCGAAATCAGAGGGAGATCCCAGCGGATAATCTCAGAGTCCGAGATGTGAAGTATGCTCAAGCCGCCCGACCGGGAACCAATGTTATCTCTTTCGATGATAGCGAGATACCTCTGAGGCATGTAGGAGGAGGAAACATATATGATCCTTGTGTTCCACTAGTAGTTTCTCTTGATGTTCAATCATACAAGTTGGGAAGGATACTCGTTGACACCGGATGTTCGGCTAACTTGATTTTCACGGGAACCTTGAAGAGGATGCAAATGAATCCAAGAGAAGGGCTTAAGGAAGTGAGGAGCTCGCATTGGTAGGGTTTGGAGGACAACCTATCATGCCACTCGGAATGATCAATCTCACGATGTCAATGGGGAGCGCTCCTCGACGAGTGACTCAACATGTTCCTTTCGTGGTCGTCGATATGCCCTTCGATTATTTCGCAGTCCTAGGCCGACCCGGTCTCTCTCAATTCCGAGCCGTAGTGTCTACAGTCCACAACAAGCTAAAGTTCCCCACTCCATTGGGAATTGGACAAGAAGTAGGAGACATAAGAGAAGCATGGGAATGCTATACCATGTCGGCCAAGTTCACTTCCAGGGTTGCCATTGGAGAACCCAACCCGGGCCAATCATCCGAAGAGCAACCTCTTGTTCACAATGCGCCTTATCGTTTCTACACGGTTCGGCGAGTGAAGAAAAAGTCAAAAAAGCCAAGTCCATCACTTAGGCGAAGGAAAGCAATTCTGAAGAAAGATAAAGATACCCTAGTAGGAGCTGTTAAAGAGCTCGAGGAGTATCAAGTAATCCCACCAATTCCACCATCTTCCAAAAAGAAGAAGTTCTTTGAGGAAAACAAAATTGAAGCAAGAGAAACCCTTGAAGAAATCCAAATTGTCGAAGGAAGTGCCGACAAGGTCACAAAAATTGGTACCGAGATGACTACAGAAGTAAGGATGAAACTCATCCAATGTTTGAAAGATAACAACGACATCTTCGCGTGGAGTACTGAGGACCTCAAGGGGATCGACCCACGAGTCGCGGTTCACCGTTTGAACGTTGACCCGTCGATCACCCATATCAGAGAAAAGCGAAGAGACTTCAGTGCGGAAGATAATGTCATCATTGAAGCTGAAGTCCAAAGACTTCTTAAGGCCGGTCACATCAAGGAGGTGAGATACTCCGATTGGGTTTGCAATGTGGTCCTCGTGGAGAAGGGTCCCGGTAAGTGGAGGATGTGCAACAACTTCACAAGACTCAACAAGTTTTGCCCGAAGGATCCCTACCCTCTCCCGCGGATCGACCAGCTGGTCGATTCCACTGCTGGATGCGCCCTCTTTAGTTTCATGGACGCATACCAAGGTTTCTACCAAGTCAAAATGGCTAAAGATGATGTACCCAAGACCACCTTCTTCGCTAATGACAATGTGTATTGCTTCAACGTGATGACATTCGGTCTCAAAAATGCCGGAGCGACCTACCAAAGGCTTGTCAACAAGATGTTCAAAGAAGAGCTGGGTAAAACAATGGAAGTATATGTTGATGATATGCTTGTCAAGAGCAAGACCGAGGAGCAACATGTAGGTTACCTGGCAAAGTGTACCTTTGGAGTCAAAGGGGAGAAGTTCCTCGGTTACATGGTAACAGAGAGAGGAATAGAAGCGAACCCCGAGAAAATAAAGGCCATCCTCGATCTTCCTCAACCTCAATCCATCAATAAGGTGCAACAATTGGTCGGAAAGTCAATCGCATTGAGTAGATTCATCTCGAGGTCTGCCGAGAAAAATCTCCCATTTTTCAAAGTGTTGAGGAAGAGCAACCACTTCGAGTGGACGAAAGAATGCGAGGAAGCCTTCGAGAAGCTTAAAGAGTATCTACTCTCTCCCCCACTATTGTCAAAACCCATAGAAGGAGAGGTACTTTACTTGTACCTAGCAGCGACTGGAGAAGCTATCAGCTCGGTCTTGGTGCGAATCCAAGGTAACGACCACTTGCCCATCTACTACTTGAGCAAAGTACTCGCCGGAGCTGAAACGCGGTACATGGATATTGAGAGACTATCCTTCGCCCTAGTCTATACGGCAAGGTTGAAGCCTTACTTTGGAGCTCACAAGGTTGTAGTCTTGACGAAGCAACCTCTCAAGCAAGTCCTTGGAAAACCCGAAAACTCGGGAAGATTAGCAAGATGGGCAATCGAATTGGGCGAGTACGACATCGACTATCAAGCACCCTTGGCCAAGAAAGCACAAGTCATTGCCGACTTCCTCGTAGAGTATCCCTCCAAGGGAACTTCAGAGGAAAACCCTTCGGAGACACAAAATGTCATGATGATGGTCGAGGAGCGACCACGGCAAAGCAACCCTATGCAAGCTCTCGAAGATGCTTTGAAAGAGCTCAAAGTGATGTCCCAAACAAAAAGAAAAAGGCATGAAGTGTTCCTGGCAGAGAAAATCGAGGAGCCAAAGGGCACGGAGACCGTCTCTCCAAAACCCAAGGAACTAGTCAACCATGGAGACGTCTGGATTCTTCATGTGGATGGATCTTCATCAGGAAAAAATGGCGGGATAGGAATATAGTTCAAGAGTCCCGGAGGAGATGAACTTGAGTACGCCGTCACTCTTAGTTTCTCGGTCTCCAACAATGAAGCCGAGTATGAAGCCATCCTCATAGCTCTACGTATGGGAAAAGCACTGGAAGTGAAGAAGCTACATCTCTTCACTGATTCTCAATTGGCCGAGAAGCAAATCTCGGGAAAATTAAAAACCAAGAAGGATTCACTAACCGAGTACAAGAGCGCCATCACGGGGGAAATCTAAAAATTTGAAAGTTGTGAGATTGAGAAGTTCTCAAGGGATCTCAATCAAAGAGCAGATGCCCTATCAAAGTATGCTTCAGCTTCCGGAGGAGTGGATACCCGGAATGTGATACTTACAAGAATCAATGCGTCATCCCTATGGTCATCAAAGCCAAACGTCTTGGCAATTGACACTCAACCAAGCTGGATGCAAGAGATCACTACATATCTCACAAATGGAAGCCTTCCTCGTGATAAGGCTGAATCAAGGAAGATTAAAGGAAAGGCAGGCCGCTACATCATGCAAGGAGACTACTTGTACAAGAGATCCTTTGAGGGAGTCTACTTGAGATGCATCGCCGAACAAGAAGTCCAGAAACTTTTGGGAGAGATGCATTGAGGAAGTTGCGGGGACCATGCCGGAGGAAGAACCCTCGCGCAAAAAATCATTCGACAAGGATACTACTGGCCCGCTGTTCGTGAAGATGCTGCTCAATTTGTAAGAAGGTGCGAGGAGTGTCAAATGCACGCCAACTTGATCAATGTCCCAGCGAAACCTCTCATGCCCATTACCATCACTTGCCCTTTTGACATATGGGGCATCGACATAGTCGGCCTTTCCCAAGAGGCACGGGTCAAAAGAAGTTTATCATCGTTGCGGTCGAATACTTCAGCAAGTGGGCGGAGGTTGAGGCAGTGTCTACCATCACCGAACAGAGGGTGATGAACTTTGTGTGGAGAAACATTGTGTGTCGATTTGGCTTGCTGAGAGTCCTCATCTCGGACAATGGTGCTCAATTTTGTGGCCAAAGGTTAAATGAATGGTGCAAGGAAATGAAGATTGAGAGGAGGTATATCTCGGTAGGACATCCTCAATCCAACGGGCAAACAGAGACCGTTAACAAAATCCTTGTTAACAACTTGCAAAAGAGGTTCGCCACCAACAAGGACTGGGTCGACGAGTTTGATGGAGTGGTATGGACATACCGCACAACTTCAAAAAAAGCTACAAGAGAGACTCCCTTCTCGCTAGTTTATGGTTCTGAAGCAGTCATACCAGCGGAAGTGGCGGTAGAAACCCTCAGAATCCAAGGGTATCAACCCGAGGACAATCATACCGAGAGGCTCTTCGATCTGGAGACGGTAAGCGAAGCGAGGACCAACGCCTTGTCCAACATCCTCAGATATCAATCACTGATCGTGAAGACCTACAACAAGGGCGTAAGAGAGAGAGACTTCCAAGTAGGAGACTTAGTACTCCGAAGAGCGGACATCCTGGGCAAAGTTGGAAAGATGCAACCCAATTGGGAAGGCCCCTACAAGATAATTGAAGCAAGGTCCAATGGAAGCTATCGTCTCCAAGACATGGAGGGAAGAGTATTGAAGAACCCATGGAATACTTCTAATCTCCAAAGATTCTACGCTTGAGTTGTTTGGTGAACAAGCTTTTTGAAAAGCTCCTGTGAAAGGTCCGAAGATCGAGCAGGATTCCTCACAAGCTTGTGTGAGAGGTACCTCATGTTTTTTTGGTTAAGAAAATGTTGTAAGAAAGCTGGCCGCGAAGCCCGCATTGTAATTGCATTTCCGACAAATCAATACAATGTCTATCTTTCAACAAAGAAAATGTTCAAGTATAAAACTACTATACTCAAAAAAGAATAAAATGCTACTCGATCAAGAGAGCTTGCTCGATCTACATAAAAGCTCTCCGATTTTCAGGATGGGAGTAAGGCTCCCCGCTCTCTCATCTCTAGGAGAGAACTAATCGGGACGCTTTTTAAAGAAGTAAAAGCGAGGAGTAGAAAAGAAATCGAGGAAGAGGAACCCGATTCTTTCTGACTCAACACTTGGAATTTTTTCTGAGTTCAACACTTAGAGCCTTTTCTTGGTTGTCAAGAAAATCGACAAGCGCGGGGATTACTTGGATAGCTCGAGGAGCTTAATTCGAAGTATTATTAGCGAAGATCACTTTGCCGACCAACAGTGCGAGGAACTTCTATACTCGATACTAACTTATACATGTTTAACTACTCTATCAAGTTATACGTCATAACAGAAAAAGAGTTAGTGGAAAACATAAGTACGAGTAACGAAGAGCAACAAACTTTTATTGAAGAAACAAGAAGCGAAAAGACAAACAGTTGACAACATATATTACAAGGATATATGTTTCGAGGATTGCCACAAAGGGCCGAATGGAAATAAGAGATTGTTTGAAAAAATGACAAGTACAGAATGGAAAAATTACAATATGCCCGAGTATGCTCGGTCTTCAACAGCTCTCCGATTTTAGCGAGTCCGACTACCGGTAAAGTCAGTGACTGGGCCGCTCGCGCTGGTAGCTCCTCGCGTAGGGCTCAGCAGCTCTTGAATCTCGGCAGTATCTCGCTCTAGAGCCTGGGATTCTTTGATGGCCTTCTCGTAAAGGACAAGCTCTGGCTCGACGAAGTCTGTTGCTCGCCCGATAACATGCTAGTGATTCAATGCAAGAGAATACAAAGGCTCATGACATTGAAACTAAAGAACAAATATTTGATCCTCATTTTCAAACCTTGTTTGCTAGAAAATGTTTGAAGATAAAGAATTGTCTATTGTTGGTACTCCTTCTTGGAAGGGTGCCATCGAAAGTGAATAGGTTCCATCCTACAAGATCAAGCTTGGCAACTAGTTGATCTTCCTATCTAAATGAAATCACTAGCTAAGTTGCAAGCAAGTGCAGTTTTGAACAAAAGTAGGAAACGAGTGGAACTATTTACGCATCCATGATACGGATAACATCCATAAGAGCGTTCATTGTCACATCAACTTTGCATGACTTTGAGATACCTCACATGGATGTTAAGGTAGCCTTCCCAAATGCTGATTCAGAAGAAGAAACGGACATGGTACAGCCCAAGTGGTATTTTATTTCTAGATAAGAAGACAATGCTTGTCTTGAGAAATAATGGTGTGGGTTGAAACCGATGGCAAGAGAAATTCGATAATGTGTTATTATCTTGAGATTTCTCTACAAACGAGTAGTGCAAATGCATATACGCGAAAGAGGATTAAAAACCTTTCGTAATGATTTGTCTCTACGTCGATAATATGCTCATAACTGGGAGTAGTAACAAAGAGATCTTGGAGATCAAGAACATGTTGAAAACGTTGTTGACATGAAGGATCTGAGCATAACATATGAGATCTTAGAAATTGAGATTTCTAAGAATGCTGATGGGTTAGCACTTTCGTAATCTCATAAGATCGAGGATGTTTTGAAGAGATTTAATGTTTTCAATGTTTTGTTCGGTCACCTCTGAAGGTGTTGTTGAGTATGAACAAATAGTATTGCAAAGAATCATGTTTAATGTTAGTAATTGTAGGAAATTACCTCTAAGGTTAATGCAGCGGAATTTGAAAATTTTCCTACATGGATCATCGATTGAATGATTATTTAACATGCTCCACATAAATAACATACCCGTTATCCAGCCTCCAGCTTCCATTAATCATTGATCTAATCATTCGATTATCTTCTAAAGATTGTGACTGAACTCAGAACAATTCTAAGCTGCCTACGTACCCTCAGGATCAAGTCAAACGTAGTTCAATTCTTCGTTGATGAATTCTCCATGGATGCTAGGAAATCCATGTTCAAAATCTACATTAAGCAAAACAAGAAATCTCAAAGATCATAATAAAATGAGAATTAATCAAAGAAGAAAACAAAAGAGTTAGAACGAATACAACCGTGTAGAAGAAACCAAAAAAAAAAAAGGAAAGCACTAAGCCATACTCAGCAACAACACGTAAAAACCTTTTCTTACTGATCTCAGCCGCCGACTGATGGATATATCTGTATAAAACGCATAACCTAGATTACATGGGCCTAGCCCAGTCGGCTGGTATACTAGTTAATGAGCTGGAGGTCTTGGGTTCGAAACCCACTACTATCAATCCTTTTCTTTTGGGCTTTTAACACTTGAACCTCATTCTAAATTGGTTCAAATGCACATTCTAACTTTAATTAATTAAATCCAATTTAATCTAATTATTCTTTTCTTCTTTTATTAATTAATTTAATTTCTAAAAGTATAAATTAATTAAGTACATTGAATTCAACTCAACTTAATTAATTAATTCTATCAAATAGAACATTCTCAACAATATTAAATTAAATATTTATCAATCCAATTGATATTTTATTTAATATAGTAATTAAGTCATAAATCCAATTTTAACTTAATTAATGATTTCCATCAAATTAAATGTCATTGATAATAGTATATCAAATCTTATCAATCCAATTGACATTTAATTTACCCTAATGCTTAATCGGGAGAATCGTCACCTAGTTGTATATGACCCATAGGCCCTCACATATTAGGCAACGATCAAATCAAGGTCTCAGTGAATATTTCTAGACAATCGTCACTAGACAATACTAATATGTAAGAAACGTTTGTTGAGGAGATACAAACTGCCTGTGATGTAGAGTACTTTGATGATACGGTCATTTCATTCTCGAATACTCGAATGAGTCTAGAATATGGATTAGTGTCTATTCCAATAACTCATCCATTGTCTCTCAATCTTCTCAGTCGATCTAGATGATTATGTCCAAACACCATTTTGACATATATCTTTGCAGTGGGCACTGACTAATGATCGCACTAAATATGAGATGTAGAGTATTCTCTCCTTGAATCTATTCGGATGAATGAATCCTGATCTTGGTCCAGTCACTCACACCATATGCTTCCTAATATACCCAACGCATGTCGTATCTTCCCTACTTTAAGAGTGCAAGCGTTGCGCATGGTCAAAGTATATTATTCCACATATGATGTAGTATTGACCTCAAGTCTGAGGACTATTACATCACCCTACAATCCGATACTCCCATAGACACTTATATAGAATTTACCAAATGGTTTCTCGGCTGGGTATGCCAACACTCTCCAAAGTGTCCATGTGTTCATCATGAATAACCAAGCTATTCGCAACAGTGAGAACTACTACATCCTCGAAGGATCTGATGCAACACATGTTAGTCTCTATCGCATCATTGATATCCCATATCTCAATGACCATCAACTAGTGGCTAATTTTAGGACTTAAGTTCGCAAGCTCCCACTAACTTGGTGATTATCTTTAGTCCTTGGGAACATCTTACAGAATAATTCAAACAACCAAATAATCTATCCATTAAATGTAATGCCAACTGTATTTATGTATGCTTAAATAAATGTAACATAAATAAATACCAATAAGCTGAATGCGGTAAAGTACATATCGTCCTTAATGTTGGTTGTCTCTAGGACATATATACTTTCAATCTCCCACTTGGCCTAGAGTCAATCACTCATGTGTGTCCAACATTTAGATTCCTGGAATGGCTAACTTGTCTCTCCAAAGACAAGGTTTTGTGAAAGAATCAGCGTAGTGTACTCACGGAAAAATTACTTTATTTGTTTATGTTGCAATCTATCAGTAGTTTCCAAACCAATGATAGTGTCTCAGTAGATCATGCTAGTATCATAAGATCTTGGTTCCTTTGCATGTGCAGTTGCATTAGTATAATCGCAAGTTCACAATTCGATTACTAACACTTGGAACTACCCCTTGTTCTTCTAAGAACCTTCTAGCATAATCATACAGTACATAGGTTGTTGAATCTATACATCATTAGATCTAATCTAATATGATACTATTACTAAGATGAATACAAAATTATAATTGTGATGAGTCCAATCATCATATTTATAATGAAGCGTACTACTCATATATCTAATATATATCTAAGCTAAGCTCCCACTCTCCACGAGATCCGTTCATAATCATCAGTCACCTTGACTGTTTTATGGATCACATCTGTACATTTTAGGCGACAGTTGTACCATACAACATCATGTATATGTACGAAGTTCATACTTCAATAGGGCAATTTAATATTGACAGTATAACCATGTGATAATAATAACAATAATAAATTCTCCTAGAATTCGATTATTGTTCACCAACACATTACTTATTCAAAATAGCGAACAGTGTGTAGAGTTTTAATATTCTCTCAAACCTATACAACAAGGTTTCAATATGAGAATATTCTAAATACTTTCATTCAAGCCTCTCACAATGAAATTCTTGGATGACCAATACCTTGACTGTTAATGTGAAAGCCATCTCATATGATGTTGGTGTCAAACATTTTTTTTTTTTAAGATTATAAGAGCTTCTCACAAACACTTCTAAAGATGTAAATATGATTTATCTACTTTTGAAATAAGTTAAACTAACTTACTTATTTCAAATGTAAATGATCAAACTCCTAGAGGCTTGCATAAGTCCACAATGGTCCTATTTGATTTTGCATATCCATACATGATTTGAATTCGACACTAAGGCCTATAACTCTGTCAAACACACTTTACAATAAAGTTTCTCCTCAGAAAGTGGTATAGGCTTGTTATCGAATATATCATGCAATTATTAGATGCTCATGCAAGTAAAATCTTATAGGACTGGTCTATAATCCAACCAATAGATAATATATAGTATGTCTCCCAGACTCAACTATATAATTCTGATTGTCCTACACTATGTAGGCATAGACTCCGTTGTTGATATAATACTTTCCTGAAAGAAACTACTACTATGTAATAATAAAATATCAATTTACTTGAGTTCTAAACTTAAGTAATTTCTAGTCCATCTTTTAAGATCCTATGGCTTTAAACCACCTCTCAAAATCGATATCAAATATCATTTTGTTAGCTATAGGTTATAAACTCATCCCTGCGAGTATGACAGTAAATAATCGTGATCCTTCTAAAGGATTCCATACAATTCAATTTGTCACGACAATTTACTTAACCTAGGAGTTTGCTCATTTGCGTTCGAATTCGTTTAATAATCCTGAATGTTATGAGGCACTCTAATATTGGGACACCCAATAAATTATAGTGATCAAGGTAACACTCAAATGCTATCCTTGTTACGAAGAATGTGCAACCTTTAAGTTGCACTGTTTCAACTTATGGGAATAACTTATTCATAAAAAGATTACTCTCCAAATGCTTTCATTAGCTTATGGGCATTACCAAGTAACTTACTCCCACTAACCTCAAGCACCGTTGACTCTTCCTCTGAATCTTTGTCATAGTTAAGTGACAAGTTATCAGCCTCATTAGTTAATTTGTGCTTTTGAAACCATTTCAAATTTTGTACTTCTATCCAGTTTATTCCTTGTAAACTCCAAGTCCTAAAAGAATAGCATGTATCAAGGAACAACATCCAATTTGTCTCTTATAAAGATAGAGATAAAGTTTCACAAATTAACACATTCTAAAATCCTATTAATCATGAAGAACTTTAATACATATATGGGACAACCCCATATTCAGCTATGTAACGACCCGGCCCACTAACGGGCCGAGACCCAGCCCAACGGGCCGACAAGGTTACTCATGGGTGCTCTCCGGGGTGATATGCTGGCCCCACAGACCAACACGGGTTCTAATCCGCGCACTTTGTCCTCACTCGTGCGCGCACTGGGAACTTCCCAGTGGGTCACCCATCCTAGAATTGCTTCAGAGCAAGCACGCTTAACTCTGAAGTTCTTCTAGGTGGATTCCCGAAAAGAAAGATGCACCTTGTTGGTATGAGTAGCGTTCTCAACCCTTTTTAAGCCTCTGAAACCTGGGGCGTTACAATCACCCCCTCTTAAATTGCGCAACGTCCTCGTTGCGCGCTGTCCCGAGACCAACCATCCGTGCAGGATTCTAGAGGTGGCCCCTCCAGGCTCAAGAGGTGGCTCCCACCGTCGATACGGTGTAGCACTTTGCCCCAGATGGCACTTAGTTCCTGCAGTTCCGGATAGTCCCGCTCTGCTACCACTTGTAACGACCCGGCCCACTAACGGGCCGAGACCCAGCCCAACGGGCCGGCAAGGTTACTCATGGGTGCTCTCCGGGGTGATATGCTGGCCCCACAGACCAACACAGGTTCTAATCCGCGCACTTTGTCCTCACTCGTGCGCGCACCGGGAACTTCCCAGTGGGTCACCCATCCTAGAATTGCTCCAGAGCAAGCACGCTTAACTCTGAAGTTCTTCTAGGTGGATTCCCGAAAAGAAAGATGCACCTTGTTGGTATGAGTAGCGTTCTCAACCCTTTTTAAGCCTCTGAAACCTGGGGCGTTACAAGCTATGTAGTAAAGAATCTTACAACATAACTATTATGTGTCTCTAAGACTGATTTAGTAAGGATATAATTAGGACTATTGAGTTTCAATTGCACGTGTAACAAAGTATATGGGTTAATATGTCGAACATAGCATTTCCGTTTCAATGGAACCCACCATGGGAGATTAACCATGTCTAACAAGGTTTAATTAATTCCACTCTATTAGAACCCATGGCCTTTCATAACAATCCATAACCATGTTCTAAGTATTATTCTATTTACCCAATCAAAGAATAAAACACTTCGTATAACATGTTTAATCTATTCAACATTGTGACCTTGTACTTCTCAAGGGCAGTGAACTCGCATCTTCATAAGCGCAAGTGTTTAGACCAAGGGAAATATAAATCACATGGTGAATTAGGACAATTTCCAATTTAAATGCTCACACATGCCTTGCAATGTGTGTCTTCTCAAATTGTTATTTGGTATTCATCCTTTTCCAAAAAGATCTAGTGAATACAAATTAATTATAAGATAAAACTACAATCCATATGTTTCAAAACAAATGGTGTTAAGTAGTCTAACTTACTTAACACTTGTCATTCTTATCTCACAAGTTCAACCAAGTTGACAAATAACATAATTTTGGGAAATTGGTTTGTTATGTTGGTCTTCTTATCGTGTATTGAGAAAGTCATGTCTTATGGTTAAGAACTTTTGATCCATGTTCTTGAAGACGTCTACCTCTATACTATTAGTGTAACTAAATAGCAGGTAAATCCATTATCGTCTTAACAAGTACGGGAACAATGTTCTTAACATATGAAATTAATAGTCAAATAATTTCATCTGTAATTAGTATCCAACACTAAAATTACTTCATAGACATAACCAACTTTCAATACGCAATAATGTGCTTGAATCTCTAAGCAATAATTGCTTTAAGTTCAAGGAATCAAACTTTGCTACCCATACTCTCATTGAATTACTATAGTTTCGATAGAGTGAATTGTTCGTTAGACATTTACTCTTTCTTCCAAGGTCATTTTAAGATAAATGGAAATATACTTAGAGCAACTTTTAGTATATTTATTCTACTTTTCATTCCTTGCGGATTGGTTTAATAGAACCGCTCACTATGAGCACCATTACCCATGGATGATGTTCTTGCAAAAGACTATGAGTAGTAAGCAGCTTTAGTCAATCTTACTTCTATTGTATTTAATATTCACTATGAAAATTAATACAAATCATGAAGTGACTTAATAACAAATTAATTGAAGAAATGTTAAGCAATATTCTCTAAGAATTTCAACATCCTCAATTGACTTTCTTATTCCAAATAATTATGAGAGCTTGTGAGAGAAATCAAATTTCAACATTTAAAGACAATACACATTAACTATCATAAGAACTTGTACTCCCACTGAGTTAGCCAAACTCTATAATAGAGGTTGACCAAAGTCATTGTTCATCATACATGTTCTAAGAGGTATCTTCTATAATGTCTTCATATTCTCATGTTGTGTAAGGTACTTGTGTACCATACACGCCTAAGTCAAATACGTTACGTAGTTGTCCTTGTCTTTAATATAAGTATTCTTGTCCAACTCGAAATACTCAAATTCAAACACAAGACAATCTTGGGTACGTGCTTGTCCAAGACAAACTCAATTAAATCAAACGCAAATCACAGTACAGTCAAAATGTCATTGGTAAATAAATTAAACTAATAGTATTCATCAATGCCATTCTGCAACAACCTTATAAAACATAATGTAAATAAAGCGTGAATTAAATTTAACTCAACTTAAATAACAATTCACAATATCCTAATTCAGCGACTAAATAATCAAGGCCTTTTGACTTATTTAGTTCCATTAATTTTATCATATTCACCGACCCCATTGGAAGAATACGGATTCATTTCTAATATGAATCTTAATGACCAAGATCCAAATCTGCACTACTACAGCCCCTGCTATGGCTGATCACTGTAATAGCCAAATAAGGTAGGTCTCTAAACCAATTGTACAATACAACTCTTGATTGACCAAAGCTACTTTGATCGACGTCGTATAGGCTATGCCTGACGCTATGGCGACTCGACATAGCCCAAGTAAGTCACAACCATCACACAGTACCAACTATGGACCTATGAAAGAGATTTTTCATCGGCAAACAGAGTAAGCACTATGGTGCATATTACTCATGAGATTAGATGGTTCCATTCATCATTCAATTATGATGGGTGACGTCGTGCGATCAAATCGAGACTTAAATTTTAGATGGGGAACATTTATGTCGGGGTATTTAATCGCTTAAACAAGATCTTAGATAACTATCAAACATAGGGCGCCGCCTACCCACACATACAATTCGCGGGCAAACAAATAATGAGTGCCGCCTACTCATGCATACAATATGCGGACAAGCAAGTAATGGGTGCCGCCTACCCATGCATATGACAGATGCGGTCCGGAAACTAGTGGGTGCCGCCTACCCATACATAGCGGACATAAAGTGCTATACTGATTTAAAGTAAATCATATAGACATTCAAACATATGTGAGCAAGTAATTGTGAGTTAATGTTTGCAAGAAAATATAATTTTTCTCCTCTTTATGCTTCTAAAGTAATAAATGCTTTACTTCAAAAATAAAACATCTACTAATTTCCAAGAAATTAAAATATATTATATATCAAATTTATAATAATTTATAAGTCATAAATCTAATTTATGAATTATCTAAAATTTATAAATATTTAAAACAAGATTGCTATAATAATATAGTCTTCTAAAGAATATATTAATATTTAAATTAAACATAGTTTATAAACTATTTATAAGCTAACCATCAAGTTTCTAAATATTATAAACATCAAGTATGCCACCAAACATTAATATAAGCCTCCAAACGTTATATTAGGACACAAATCTAATTTATAAACTATTTACAAATCAAATATTGAGTTTCTAAAACTCTAGGGGTCCAGTTTAAATTTTCAGAGGGCTTATACGAAGTTTTAAAAACTTATCAGGGTTAAATTTAACAGACCAAGTATTAAAGGGTTAATGCACAATTTTCAGAAGTACAAAATCTAATTTTATTGGACTGAATTGAGGTTTTAAAATTTCAAGAACTGAAATTGGCAGTTTAAACAGTACAAGGGCCTCAGCCACAATAAGACAGAAGAATCTGTCAAATTGTAACAGAGGTCCCTAATCTTCTGTATCCTTCAAACCAACCCCAGTACTTATATTACATTCAATTCAGTCCCTGGTCTTTTGAAATCGTGCAATCAGGTCCCTGCAAATATTCAAAGCTTGCAATTATGTCCAACAATGGAGTTTCAACTCCGAATCTACAATCCCTATTCGATTAGTGTTCAAAACACAAATCTAACCATCAATCTTCCGTTATACATCATCCCTCCACTCAACACATCATTCAATTCGAATCTAATTCGTCAAGAATCAAAACGCCCAAAAAGTTTTTTTTTTATATGATCGATCCAATCGATCTGTCCATATCGCGATTCTATTTCGCGATGGAACACGCGATTCCCGTTCGCGTTTCCGGTGATATGGGAAAACGAGCCGAGCTCCAATGATTCTGATGGAGAGATGAAGGAAGCGCCGGTGGGAGGCACAGACCCGGAGCGGAGAGGCCAAGCTTCCGGTGATCGAACTTCCGTGAGATAGAAGTCGAATCCAGTATGGGTCCCAAACCCAGTTTACACAATTTTGCAGATAGAGCAATTTTGCAGATAGAGGAAGTCAAGTTCTCAAGAACCCAGTTCAAGCAAGCAGGCGAATGGAGAAGAGAAACTTAGTTTAATTGTTGATTATCCAATATTGTGTTATCATAATCTAATCCGATAATTATCAACCAAGTTGATAGTAATAACACAAACAACATTGTTCATCCGTGACCAACTCCAATTTCAAAACAAATCCCAGATTTTATGATAACAAATTAATTTTCTTCAAACATTAAATCACAATAAACATAAAATAACATGTAAATAAGTCATTCAATCAGCCTAGCTCTGATACCACTGTTAGTAATTGTAGGAAATTACCTCTAAGGTTAATGCAGCGGAATTTGAAAATTTTCCTACATGGATCATCGATTGAATGATTATTTAACATGCTCCACATAAATAACATACCCGTTATCCAGCCTCCAGCTTCCATTAATCATTGATCTAATCATTCGATTATCTTCTAAAGATTGTAAATGAACTCCGAACAATTCTAAGCTGCCTACGTACCCTCAGGATCAAGTCAAACGTAGTTCAATTCTTCGTTGATGAATTCTCCATGGATGCTAGGAAATCCATATTCAAAATCTACATTAAGCAAAACAAGAAATCTCAAAGATCATAATAAAATGAGAATTAATCAAAGAAGAAAAGAAAAGAGTTAGAACGAATACAACCGTGTAGAAGAAACCCCAAAAAAAAGGAAAGCACTAAGCCACACTCAGCAACAACACGTAAAAACCTTTTCTTACTGATCTCAGCCGCCGACTGATGGATATATCTGTATAAAACGCATAACCTAGCTTACATGGGCCTAGCCCAGTCGGCTGGTATACTAGTTAATGAGCTGGAGGTCTTGGGTTCGAAACCCACTACTATCAATCCTTTTCTTTTGGGCTTTTAACACTTGAACCTCATTCTAAATTGGTTCAAATGCACATTCTAACTTTAATTAATTAAATCCAATTTAATCTAATTATTCTTTTCTTCTTTTATTAATTAAATCTAATTTAATTCATTTACTTTCTAAAAGTATAAATTAATTAAGTACATTGAATTCAATTCAACTTAATTAATTAATTCTATCAAATAGAACATTCTCAACAATATTAAATTAAATATTTATCAATCCAATTGATATTTTATTTAATATAGTAAGTAAGTCATAAATTCAATTTTAACTTAATTAATGATTTCCATCAAATTAAATGTTATTGACAATAGTAAATCAAATCTTATCAATCCAATTGACATTTAATTTACCCTAATGCTTAATCGGGAGAATCGTCACCTAGTTGTATATGACCCATAGGCCCTCACATATTAGGCAATGATCAAATCAAGGTCTCAGTGAATATTCCTAGACAATCGTCACTAGACAATACTAATATGTAAGAAACGTTTGTCGAGGAGATACAAACTGCCTGTGATGTAGAGTACTTTGATGATACGGTCCTTTCATCCTCGAATACTCGAATGAGTCTAGAATATGGATTAGTGTCTATTCCAATAACTCATCCATTGTCTCTCAATCTTCTCAGTCGATCTAGATGATTATATCCAAATACCATTTTGACATATATCTTTGCAGTGGCCACTGACTAATGATCGCACTAAATATGAGATGTAGAGTATTCTCTCCTTGAATCTATTCGGAGGAATGAATCCTGATCTTGGTCCAATCACTCACACCATATGCTTCCTAATATACCCAACGCATGCCGTATCTACCCTACTTTAAGAGTGCAAGCGTTGCGCATGGTCAAAGTATATTATTCCACATATGATGTAGTATTGACCTCAAGTCTGAGGACTATTAAATCACCCTACAATCCGATACTCCCATAGACACTTAAATAGAATTTACCAAATGGTTTCTCGGTTGGGTATGCCAACACTCTCCAAAGTGTCCATGTGTTCATCATGAATAACCAAGCTATTCGCAACAGTGAGAACTACTACATCCTCGAAGGATCTGATGCAACACATGCTAGTCTCTATCGCATCATTGATATCCCATATCTCAATGACCATCAACTAGTGGCTAATTTTAGGACTTAAGTTCGCAAGCTCCCACTAACTTGGTGATTATATTTAGTCCTTGGGAACATCTTACAGAATAATTCAAACAACCAAATAATCTATCCATTAAATGTAATGCCAATTGTATTTATGTATGCTTAAATAAATGTAACATAAATAAATACCAATAAGCTGAATGCGGTAAAGTACATATCGTCCTTAATGTTGGTTGTCTCTAGGACATATATACTTTCATTTAAACCCATAGCAAAGGACGGACACATAAATCATTGGCCTACTTATGTACATTAGTAATTGTACATGACTGGACTTGGCATACCCGGTCAACAAGATGGCAAGATTTATGCGTGATCCGGGCCAAGATCATTGGACTGCGTTGGATAGGGTATAGAGATATCTATAACACACGCTCAAATATGATCTTCTCGATTCGAGATTTCCAGTTGTATATGAGGAATACAATGATGTTAGCTGGATATTCGAACGCAAGAACACCAATTTCACAATGAGGAATGTTTTTACCATTGGTGGAGTTGTGATGTGTCTTGGAATTCGTGTCTTCAAGAAAAACGGTTTACTGTGGCGGTAAAACTACACTTGGAAGAGCACGAAGTAGAATGGTAAGTCTAGACACACTTGTCATAGACATAATACTATTAAGAAGTTGATCTCCATGGGAGTTATCTCTTTGGATTTTGAGAAATCAAAAGATAACATTGTGGATCCGCTAATAAAAGCATACATGGAAGATCAAGAGATACTGGTTGTCTAGAGGAATGGGGTAAACCCCACTTCATCAAGAATCATACGGTGGAAACCCAACCATACTGACTGGAGATCCCAAGAATTTGGTTCAATGTGGAAAACTAAGCGGTACGAATTCAGTTAAGCGCTTCGAGAGTGTGCTTGATATACTAAGAAGTAAGAGCACTTTGGATGATGTCACTTGTGACTATAACTCCAAAGCCCATTCCCGCGTAAGACACTAAGTGCTATCCTGCAGAAAGGGTAAATGGTGAGTTTATGAACTCTTAATGAATCCCAAACTTGAGCTCAACATGGTTCAAGTGGGACATTGTCAGGATGTCCTTGTTGGGATTCACCTATCTAATTGCGAAGACGGGCCGCTTCAAATGAAAGCACTTATGAGAAACCAGGAGCTGTCCACAGCCAAAACGGACATACCATAAGAACATGAAACGAGTACAGGGTTGTGATAGTGTGAATTATCTTTGTCTTGATATACACAAAACGCCGACCGATTCAAGGCCTCAGGTCCACCGCGTGGCAAGTATATCCGAAGGTAATTTACTAGGGAGATTCAAAGCGGAAGCTATCGACCCCGATGCTATCACTTCTCTCCGAAAGAGTGCATGTGCATCAATTCCCTTTCATGTGGGGATTGTTGGGAATTTTAGTAAAACGAATGAGCTTTCAATTCTTTCGATGTATTGTTCATTTGGTCCAAAACGTTGGAAACAAAATTTCCACAATCGTGTATTTCTGTTTGTTGAAATGGATATCACTAAGGCGTTAAGTCACTAAAATCCCGTGTGGTGAAAGGTGATTAATGCACATAGTGTGTCGATCAATACATGAATGAATTAAGTCATTCCAAATACAATTGGATCCATTGTGCTAAAATTCATGGGAAATGACAAATGAGGTTTGAAATATGCAACCAAATATGCAAGTAGCATTGTTGGAGTATGTTGATTCATTTGTGTTTAGTGTAATTAATTACTCAAGTTAAATGAGAAATTATTACACAAATAAACCACTTGAATTAGTGTATCCGTGATGATTTCACGATGTTTCCAAAAAGAAAATAGTCCAAAATTAATTATTGTGGATGATGGGATTCGAACATGGCACCTCTTGGTTAAAAGCCTTGCACTTCTGCCACTAGACCATCGTGTCTCTTGGAGAAAAGATTTAATCAGTTTCGAATTTATTCCATACCAACGAGTTTATGTGACTTTTGGTGAATTGGTTGCTTTTCGAAAGTGTATGACTCTTAATGAATAATTGTGTGACTATTCATTGAAGCCTTTTGAAGAGTTTTGCACACTTTCAATAGAACCTTTTGAGAAGTAAAAATAGAGAAGGAGATTCATTTCTCCAATACACATCCAATGCATTTGATACTTCTCTTTTCATTTGCTTTCTCTTTGCACTCAATCATACTCAAAGTTCGCCAGATTCGACTATTGGAGTGCTCCTTAGTCGTCTATAGAGTAGTTTTATCCTGGGAGACAGATTGACATTATTCCGTAAGCACCATGAGCGCCTTCTTGTTGATTTATTGTTGTTCGTCACCATGCCGGAGTTGCTTGAAGACATGACATTTTGTGGCGTGAAGAAAGAAAGGGAAGTTTACTTTGTAAATTTTTTTATTGTTGTATTTTCGCAATGTTAATGTTCAAGTTTCATTTTGTTATCACTCTCTTGTTCCATCTTCTAACTCTCACATTTCCCCGTGTGAACACCGAAGTTTCCAACATCCAATGGCAGAATCATGGCAGAATTCGGCTTCTACACCATGCTCTATGCGTACATTAATTAAACATTCCCCAGAATCCTTGTTAATCTCACTTTACCGTGATGAATCCACCATTCAATGCCATTTCCTAAATGTACATCAAGAGCAAAAGCATATAAGTATGATAATGAAATGTATTTGAACTTTACAAATGTATCTCATAAGCAAATGTATTTGACGTTTATTACCCGTGCAAAAAAAGAGTGAAGAAGTAGGTAGAGTATATAGAAAATAGATTAGCTAAATGGGGTTTACATACTGGAGAGGGATATATGTTATGTTGAATCTGTTCTCTATGAGCCTGTATAGGAAATTGTTCCAAAGGGTCATAGACAGTTCAAATTGATTGAGGTTAACCAATACTCCCAACAAACAAACACCTGGCAAAAGTAACACACTAAAAAAACCTCTTACAAAAGAAATCTAAGGCATGCCTATTCAATAATACTCCATTTTTCTATGTTTTAGTGTTATGTTATCTATGAGAGTGTGTATAGGAAATTGTTTCAGTTTAACACACTTCCAACAGTATAATAAATCAAAGAGAAAATTACTCGGACTCCCCTGTTAGAGAGACTCCCCCTGTTAGAGACCTAACTTTGCGTTTTTCTCCCTACTAGTTCAACAATTACATCTAGCCCCATTTGTTTTGACCAACTTTAGAAAATTCTGAATTTTTCTATCTCCAAATACACCCTTATGATATTGTCAGATTTTTAATTTTTCTTTTTTCCTTTTTATTTAATTTTCTGTTTTCTTTTTTTCCTTTTCTTTCCTTTATTTTTTTACTTTCTCTTTTCTTCAACCTCTGGTGCCGGAATTTTTCCGGCAACGGAGATTCCATAAACCCAGCTCTGATTGGAGCTGGGCACGCTCCAATCGGAGCTGTTTAAAGCTCCGATCGAAGCTTTTTATAGCTCCGATTTGGAGCTCAGCTCCAAATTGGAGCTGGGTTACGTCCCCAGCTCTGATTGGCTTCTTTATATTTTTTTTAATTTTTTTTATATTTTTTCTTTTCTAAACAATATTATAATTGAAAGTTGGCTATAGAGACTTTTATGCAATAATAATTAAGATCGTTTTGAAACTTTGATAAGTTATATGGGTTAATTTTAAATAATTTATAGTCAGTTTTGTAAATTAGAAAAAAATAGAGGTAAATGTGTAATAAATAATAATTGAAGGTGTTTGGTTTTTTTTAAAAACTGAAACTTAAATGAGGGCAAAATTGTCTTTTTCAGGTATTAGTTCGCCAAAAGTCAAAGTCCCTGGGTTGGATGTAATTAAATTGTGCTAAGAGGGGGGTCGATGAAAGAAAAAATCTAACAATGATAAATCTGTAATAAAAAAATCTAACGAGTGTAATGTACATTATCTAATAAACATATGACACATATTCTTATCAAGCATGCAACTGTTAACGTTAGAATAAGAACTTGAAATCTGGCCATAGGCCCATAGACAATCCGCCCATGTGATTAGCAGCAACAACAAAGTAATTAGGCAATTCAATACAGAGTAATTAGATCAGTTTTCATAATCTAATTCTTCACAATGTGATTAGCAGCAACAATAGAGTAATTCAACAATGATCATTACAAACTTCATGCCATAAATAGATCGTAAGAATGTGAATCGATGCCTTCTCATTAATCACCAAGGATATATGTATATACAACGAAATCCACTATTCTAGGCTATATTCTAGGAAAGATATACATTCGTAACACATTCCTAATAAATTCCTATCTCTACATTGTCGGTGTTGACCAAGGAGTTAACATGTTCTGGTTTAACTCATATGTGCTGTCTGGTTCAACTCCTATGTTTTAACACTCCCCCGCAGTCGAAACGGGAGGCGGACGAACATTGAGACTGGAACGAAAATCTTCAAACAAGACCAAAGGCAACCCCTTCGTAAAAATATCTGCAATCTGATAACGAGAGGGAACATGATGAACACGAACCTCACCACGGGCAACCTTTTCGCGAACAAAATGTATATCTAACTCGATGTGCTTTGTACGCTGATGCTGGACGGGATTGCCGGTGAGATAAATTGCAGAGACATTGTCACAGTAGACAAACGTAGCCTTGCGCACCGGACACAGAAGCTCAAGGAGAAGATTCTGGAGCCAGCATGACTCGGCCACAACATTAGCGACGCCACGATACTCGGCCTCAGCACTCGAGTGGGACAATGTTGCTTGACGCTTGGCGGACCAGGAGATCAGGTTGTCACCCAAGAAAACACAGTAACCGGAGGTAGAACGGCGAGTGTCGGGGCAGCCGGCCCAGTCGGCATCAGTATATGCCACAAGATCGTGAAAAGCAGTATTATCAAATTCGCCACCATTATCACATTGAACGGTCTTAATCTTCCGTTCGAATTGAGTAGATATATGAGAGTAAAATTTTTGAAAGATGGAGAAAACTTGGGATTTTTTAGCAATAGGAAAAATCCACACAAAATTCGTAAAATCATCCAAAAATAAGACATAATATTTATGGCCATAGGAACTCAAAGTCGGAGAAGTCCAAATATCACTATGTATTATATCAAAAGGCATGCATGTGCTAGAATTTGAGGGCACAAAAGGAAGCTTAACTTGTTTGCCAAGAATACAAGACTGGCATGTAGTAAATTGAGACAACCTATTACAATCAATAAGCCTATTATTCTTAAGAACGGATAAAACTGGATCGCCGGGGTGACCCAAACGATGATGCCAGGTGGAAGAAGCAAGACAAGTTGTTGATGGAGCAGGGGGCGAGGGGCTGGGAAGAGTAACTGGATATAAGGGACTCGAGCTCTCACATCGCATTATACGGGTTCCGGTTTGTAAATCATGCACAGAAAAGCCAGTGGGATCAAAAACTACGGAAACATGATTATCAGTGGTAAATTTACGAACAGAAACTAAGTTTTTGACTAGGGCAGGCGTATGTAACACATTTTGGAGGGCTAAGGGGTAGGTTGAAGTGGAAATAGATGCATGTCCATAACTAGAAACAAGAATTAACTGACCACTACCAACAGTAACACCATGTATATTTTTGCTCGTATTAAAATAAGACGATAAATTACCTCGGGAATTGGTCATATGAGAAGAAGCACCAGTGTCCATGTACCAGTTGGAGTCCTGCTGGGACAGACTCATAGTATGCATAGCGGCTTCATCTGTGGGCACCCATTACTGCGCATTATAGGCCTGAGAAGCATGGGAGTCAGGGCGAGGGCCGAGCAAGCCAGCCTGACTGTTCGGGCGGGAGGAGCCGGGTGAAGCAGGCTGCGTGGGATAGGAGCAAGGCGGCGGGGCCCATGGTGGATGGGAATAGTGCCACCAAGGCGCATTGGACCAGGAAGAGAGACCAGCAGGCGGCATAAAGGAGCCAGGAAGCTGGTAAGAACCGCGCCCCGCACCACGACCATATGATTGGCCAGAGGAGTTACCATTATTCCGAGATTGAGGAGGCTTTGAAGGGTTGCGAAACTGCTGCTGCATGAGGATAGAACTACCGTAGAATAGGATGCGGGAAGAAGAAACAGGATTCAACAATCAAATCAATTAATTAATTAATTAATTGATGGTAAGAAAAATTCGACAACCAAAAAATTGAAGAATTGATTAATCAAGGGAATGGATTAAGCAAGGTAATGATGGATGGATTAATTAATCTATGGATTAATTAATTAGTAGTGTGGAGCAGGGAGAGGATATAAATGTACGGCAAGGAGGCAAGTATATATATGTACGGGAAGACCAACTCAATGATTAGGGAGGCAAAAGTCTATGCGGCTAGTATAAGTAATTTTGGAGGAGGTAGCGGCGCCAGTCATGGTGTCAGCTGAAAAAGAAGGAGAGGGTTATAGAGAAGAACGAGAAGGCAGGGTAGGCGGAAGCGTAGGTCGGAAGCGTAGGTCGTAACCTAGTTTGATACCATGTAAGAATGTGATATATGTATATACAACGAAATCCACTATTCTAGGCTATATTCTATGACAGATATACATTCGTAACACATTCCTAATACATTCCTATCTCTACATTGTCGGTGTTGACCAAGGAGTTAACCTAACATAGATTACCAATGCCAACAAAAGCAGAACTGTGACCAAGAAACCGATTCCAAGGATTATTAAGTTTGTAATGACCATTGTTGTTGTGATGAGTATTTATAAGGCCATTCAGTTGGGTGACTTCTAAATTTGAGGTAATAAGGCCATTTTGTCTCTGCGAAATAAACTACCATGCAATCAGAAGCAGAAGAACTGTGACCAAAACAAAGGTACCAAGGATTATAAAGTTTTTGATGATGATGGTCGAATATGCAAGGATCCTTATTGTATGAAGACAACATTAGATTGCACATTTAACTGCAAAAAACTGTGTTCATTGATTGCTTTCTCTTGGAAACATATTTACTTATTTATTTTTACACAAAATAAAATAAGTGAATATGAATTAAAAAAAAAACACCCCGAAAATACAACAAAACATATGAAATCAGAATCAGATGGATGCTAATTCGTGTAAACACCGTCGATGAATTATCTCACGAATCTACAGAAAACACAAACGGGGAAAAACTCCAGTAGACGATTAAGAAGGAATCAACTAAAGTAGACATACCTGAGAATGTGCTAAGCACAGAAAACGCAAAAAACGCAGCCAACAATCTAACAGAGCAAGAGTAATGTGTAGACATCACAACCCACCAGCATAGTGAATTCACATCTTCTAATCAAGGGAGAATAAAGAAGATTGATGGAGATGAATTGTGATATGAAGTGATATTAGATAATATGAAAATAGACATCACCTGAATCGTCTAAGTAACTGCAAAGATGCATCACAGAATCACAAATCGACGGATTGATTCGTCTTCCATTCCCTCTGAAATCCTCCATTGACGATGAGTGTACCAACTTCCAATTCAGAGCAAAGCAAACCTAAATTCAATGTTTTTCGAATCTGTTGTGTTGTAACCCATTTCAATTTGGGGCCGGAGTTACAGTCGGGGGGGGGGGGAATCTTCGGTGGTGGAAAGGAAAGGGACAAAGGGGACGAAGTTAAGTAATTTTGAGAGAAAGAGAATGAATTTGTTAGTGAGAGAAAATAAATAATTTTTGTCTGAGTATGAGATTCGTTTCAGAGTCTTCAAAAAATAGGTTTGGACGGAAAAATATAAAATTCTAAATTCTGACACATAGGCTTGGAGAGGCTTGGAATTAGGTTTGGAGTAAATAACTCATTTTTATTGGCTCATTGAATGGCTGAGTAGGAATTGAGAACTCTCAATTCATGAATAATATAGATGATGCTTAGTTGGCAATTTAAAATGTTCTAATTGGTTGTTCGTTTTCTTCTGCTGGCTGAATACTACAATCTGATTCGTCAATTTTTATTCTTATCTCCTACGTGTCTCTCTACCTCATCTCCATCGGACTCCTGCATCGGCTCTTCTTTTCTTCTTCAATGAACAAAAGTCTTAAATCAATCGATCGATGTGCAGGTTTCAACAACATTTTCCCTTCCACGTAACTATAATTTTGATGGGTATCAATCATCGACCACCACTATGTCAATCTCGGTCTGCTCCCAGTGATATCACGGTGGTTGCACCTGACCGCCGGTGCCGGTCTGCTTCCCGTAATCACGGCGAATTTACGTCACCATGGACTTCGGTATGCTTCAATCTATAATCAATAGATTCTTTGTTCCTTTCTTCAGGATATTCTCTGAAATTTCGCTAATTATCAGTACCTAATTACAGTAATTAGTCAATCTGAGATGTATAAATCTTGAAGGATTGTCTTTGTGCTGATTCTCAAGGTTCAATTCAGGGCACTAATTATTAAACATTATCAAGATTAATTAACCCATACAAAATTGGAAACTTTTGGGGAACATTTGCAGGGTCGATTTGTCCGTTGAGCGGGGGACTGACGACTGTCTTAGGATTATGTATTAGATCAATTCATTTTTTTAAATATAGTAATTTGTTTTCAGTTTTGTAGATATTAGACTTTAGCAATGGATTCTAATTTGTCTGCAGATTTTTTAGAAGTACTATATTTTTTCGTGTGTTATGTTAAAGAGAGTGTTAAATGATCAATTTTTGAAATGAATCAAACAACAACTGATTTTCTGATATACAGCTTACTCAACCAGCTGAATTACAGGAAGAATATTAGAAAACCAGAGAGAGATTTCTCAGATATGCAGATTTCACATCAAAATGGATGATGCCCTAAACAATCGATCCCAAATCAATAGATGTGCAGATTTCAACAACATTCTCCCTTTCCCGAATCAACAATTATGAGATTTAGGTATCAATCATCGACCACCGCTAATTCGACTCTCGGTCTGCTTCCAGTAATCACGGTGAATTCAGCTCACCATGGACCTCGGTATGCTTCCATTAATCAATAGATTCTCTGTTCCTTTTATCACCGACCTCGGTATGCTTCCAGTAATTGACCTCAGTATGTCCACTACATTCTCTATGATTTCGATAATCAGTAATTAGTCAGTCTCAGATGTATAAATCTTGATGGATTGTCTCGGTGCTGTGTTGTAAGAGTGGAAGTCTTATTTTTATGAAGTTAATTTATAATTTTTCTGGTATGATAATGTTAATTTGGTTTTCTGTTGCGGCTTGCCTTTAGGATAATAATGTCTATTATTTATTTTATTCAGTGATCGTTTGCTGTTTATGTGTGTTTACAGTATAGAGAACCATGTAAATAGTTTGTGACTGATGTTCCGCGACACTTAAATGGCTATTAGGTTCCAAATCGTTACAGTATGTTTATGTGTTCCAATTTCCAAATCTTTCGTTTCTTTTTGGTGGCAGCAAAAAAGGAAGTCAAGAAAAGTTCCAGGAAAAAAAATCTTAATTAAAATCCATACTATGGCTGATGTAGGTTTGGAGTTAGTAGTAGTAGATTTTCTGTCAAAAATTGCAATGGTCACTCTGGGATGTCCTCATGTGAATTTTCATGATGCCTTTGACCAGGGTTACTTCTGAGTCCTGACTACATGGGCAAAATGTTTTTTAAGCAAATTATAATATGAAAAGCCCATGATATGAATTTTCATAATGTAATTTTCTTACATTCTTCACTGGTATAGTACATTCTGTATAAATTCTCTGTTGTAAATTGCTTCCAAGTATGTTATTTCTGAACTCACCATTTTGTTTTTAATTTGGTCTTTTTTGTTTCTTGTGAAGCAACATATATACATGACCATGATGATTCTCAGGACAACTTCAGCACAAGTTCAGGTAAAGCATATAAATGTTTCTCATGTACTAAAGCTTTCTGGTGTAGAACATATTTTAATTGAAAACTTTTGGTAACTTTAGGTGAATATTTTTATTGTGTAAGATTGTTTCCAAGTAAGATTTATCACTTAATTAATCACTCACCGTTTAGGCTTAATTTTGTCACCTACACAATCATATCAAAGGAACTTTTATGTATTACGGAGTAAGTTCTAACTTAGTCTGAACCCCTAATCTTAGTCTGAACCAAAACTACTGGTATATCAAAGTGTATGAGATAACTAAGCTGGAAATTTCATTGCCAATTCTGTTATGTAACAAATAGTGTAGCTCATGATGGTTTTACTGAATGCAACAAATAGAAAAGGCTTATGCTGAGATCTGATTTGTATCGAGATCCAGGGATCAGTGCTACAGAATTCAAAGAGATGCAGCTTAGAGAAATCGTGAATAGCTTTTCCTCCCTTATACACCTGCAATATCTCTTACCAGGTTCAGGTGTGTTTCCAAAGATGTGATCGCTTACCTGCAAGAACTGTTCTGATATGGATCTAAGTGAGTTTCAGTGAGTTGAATTGGTTTGTATGGATGGTGTGAATAAAAGGAACATTAACAGAGTTAATGTTAAAATATGTCCAATTCGCTGTACAAACCAAGAGACGACTTAGCATTACATAAGTCCGACATATAGGGTACAGATGTCCGAGATGTCCGATACATGTTGATGAACGTGTATTTTACACTTTCATTCGAGTCTTTTTCACCAATTTAGCTATCCTCTAGGTTAATTTAGCTTATATTTTAGTGCATTTTATTAGAATAGTGTCACGTTTCCCTTTTCTTTGCATATTTCAGGTTTTAGGTGAAAAACGTACTTTTGATGGGCAACTATGGTAAAGAGAATGAAGTTTGGGTGCTTCGTGGTCATCCGTGGTGTATCTAGAAGTTTCTAGACGAGTTTTGAGGCCTAGGGGACGAGTTTCAAGGGTTAAAGGTCATTAGAAGGCAAAATCGAGTCCAAAAAGGAAACCAAAACCAAAATCTCGCTGGCCACGACACTGCAGGTCCCGGACGGTTCGCCCCGTGCCAGGCGGTTCGCCTGGCACCGGGGGCGGTTCGCCCGGGAGGTTTCGACAAGTATATATAGTTTCGCCAATTTAGTTCGTTTTTCAGACCTTTTCACCTTATTCTGAGAGACAAATTCTCCAGAGCTTGTTCTGGGAATTATTAGCATAGAAGACTCTTTTTCTTATTGTTTTTTAAGCTTAAGCATAGAGATTGGACATCTTTGATTCTCGATTCTTGCTTGTGAGTTAGCAATTCATCGGAGATTGACAACCTTCGTTGGTAACTTGTATCTCACGATTTTTCTGCTTTTATTTATTTCATTCAACATGTTTTCATTCAATTTTGCTTTGATTCTTGTTGATTGCAATTTATCTATGAGTAGCTAAATCTATCGTTGGTGATAGTATGTGATTTCTTAGCTAGGGTTCTTAATTATGCATGAGTGGTTTCGCGTGTTTAAGACTTGATTTATTATTTTATTTCTTTGATCTATCTAAGTCATCTATCTTCGTAGTGTTGAATTGAAAGGAACACATAGGACAATTCACGATCATAGATTTCTATACAAACTTCAAGTACTTCATGCATGATTATTACCCGTTGCTTTGAATGATCATACTATCACTAACTTCCATTATATTGATAAGAAAAGTCTATGCTTTGCTTGATTCCTGATTTATAGTTTAAGTTAAATTAGATAGAGCTAGTTATAGTCCTTAGAGATCGACACTCGAGGTTATCTTATTTCTACACTACGTGCCTTGGTTTTCGTTGTAGTTGTGTGTTGCTTTTGGCTAAAAACAAATTTATTTGATTAATTGAGTCTGACAATCTCGTTCATCACATGTGCCCTTGTCCGACTAACAAAAGTACCTTCAGACGATTCTTGACGAGATCATGGTCCGACATACCGGCCGAGTAGTATGATTTCAAGGACCATGATCAAAGTCTACTACAAGAAAAGGTGTCTGACACACTACTTGTATCGGACTCATTGGCGAGACATCTAAATCACGATACCACAAGGGAGAGTGTCCGACACACTACGGGTATCGGGCTTGTTGGCGAGACATCTAAATCACGGTACCACAAGAAAGTGTGTTCGACACACATCTCATATCGGATAATAAGGTGAAATTATACGAGCCATCTATAGTTCATATTGCAATTGGAACTCGGACGTTCCAGTCAGACTGTATCTCGGACGCTATGTCGGATACAGTGACGGGACGAAATTCTGGAATGTTCCATGGGACGTAAAGTTACTATCTTAGCCTTGTGGAAACCCTAATTTGGTACGTGGGTCAAACCCATTAGCCAACTAATGGGTTTTTACCCTTTGAGATTCAATCTTGGCCTGACACTTGGCACAATCTCGGAGACCTTATCACCATTTGGGAAATATTATAAATAGGGGTCACTATTCACCCCTAAAGGTAATCAATATCTTACCCACTTTAATAGTACATACACTAGAGAATCATTCAACCCTCTAACCGTAAAGTCGATTATCCGGTTTGATCACTAGACAAACCGGAAAACCGTTATTAACCTCCCCCTCAAGTTTCATTTTAGGACTTCTCAACTATGAAAGGAAGCTAAAGTCAAGAGTACCGTGGATTGAAACGAACTAGAAGGACTTAGTAATTTACCCATCAACAAACTCGATGGGTCATTCGTTTGTTTACTTTGAGCTATGGTAAGTTGTATGGGTGCAGAATCTAATTCAACTAACCCAAATCCCTTATCGATTAAGCTCCTTAATCAAGTTTGATGCTACTACCACCTCGTAACTAATTTCATTCATTTTTCTCAAGAAAAAGAAAAATAAATTATGGATTAGTTGGGTATAGGTTCTGTTATTGTTAATGTAGATCATTTTATGTTCGCTTCACTCTTTGTTTCTCAAAGATGTAGTATTGTTTGCTGTATATTACTTACCTTACTGCCTCCTCATTCATTGTTTATCAGGAAAAATCTGCTGTTCTACAGTATTATTATGACAAATTAAGAATTGTTGGATGCCTGGTGGTGAATGAGATAAACTCTTTGACGAGCTCATAGCTTTTAGACATTTCTTTGTAGTTCATTCCGCTGCAATAATTCTCATTTTGCTGGTGTCATGATCGTGGCGAGATTTAAGTCTTCTGCATAAAGCTTTTCCTTTCCCCTTATGTACAAAATTTATCTTCTCAATTCAAGTTGTTTACATGCAGTAGCTTATATTGTGTATAACAACATATCATGTACATTCTTACAATCAGTTTGCAAGTAGCCTCTCAGGGTGTGAGGTGTTATCTCAACAACTGTTTCCGAATGCAATCAGGAAAAGGTAATTGTCTCCATTAGAAAATCAATTTCTATTTGAATTCAATTCCTATTCGAATTTCTTTAGGTATAGCTGCAAAATGAAGGATATATAAAGGGGTGATTAGTGCATGCTCATAACCAGATCTGGAGATATAACAACACGGCATTGAAGGCTTGTTCGACTACTTCGACAAGTGATATATTATAGATTATAGGTTCTAGCTTTGAGAGACAGATTTGTTCTTGTTTCTTGCATACTGTTAGGGACTTGTAATTGGGATTGATATAATATAGTGGCAGCTGTTTGATCTCCGTGGACGTAGGTTATTTAGAACCGAACCACGTTAAATCTTGTGTCTTTCTTTGGTTTGCGTTTGTGCTCTGTTTTCTGTTTTGGCTGCTTGGGTGTGTGTTTGATTGGTGCAGCTGGTTCTTGGTGGTTTAGTTGTGTTGTGAGCTTTTGTGATTAGGTATAATCGACTATTGTTGAATCGAACTCAACAATTGGCGCCGTCTGTGGGAAGAAAGGTCGAAGGAATTTACCGGGAGAATCCAAAGCTTGATATAAGCAATGTCATCAACTAAAATCGAGATTGAGAAGCTGACAAAGCACACAGATTTCAGCCTGTGGGAACTGAGGGTTAAGGCTTTGTTATCGAATTACGGAGCTGACGATGCTCTGTTGGGGGATGAAGGTCTTAAGGATATTAAAGACGATGCAAAGAAGAAGGAAATCAAGAAGAAGGCATTCAATAAACTAATTCATTCATTGAGCGACGAAGCATTGAGGGAGGTTATCAAGTGTACTGATGCAAAAGAAATCTGGGATAAACATGAAAAAGTTTATATTGGAAAATCATCAGCCCAGATGATGTATCTCAAGCAGAAGTTTCTTGGTTTTAGGATGGTTGAAGGGAGGTCGATATTGGAGCAGTTAGCAGAGTTTGACAAGATCACAACACACTTGGAGAATGTTGGTGATAAGACTACAGACGCAGACAAAGCTATGATGTTGCTCAACTCCCTGCCCAACTCCTATGAGAACTTCAGAGATTCGTTGATGTTTGGTAATGTTGAAGTAACTTTGGATTTGGTACGGGAATCATTGAAGACTAGGGAGTTCCATAAGCAGAAGAATCTGCAGGAAGATGGACATTCGGCTGAGAGTCTTGCTATGAAGTACCATGGTTCCAAGAAGGGTCCTTCAAGGGAAAGATTACAAAGGAGAAATATAAGAAGCAAGAGAGTAAGAGGTCGTCAGATTTTGTGGAGAATAGGAGGTGCTATCACTGTCACAATAAGGGACATCTCAAGAAGGATTGCCCTGTGTGGAACAACAGGAAGCCAAAGCAATCTGGGGGAGAGGCAGGAACATTTGACATAGCAAAAGCTACACAATCTTTTGACATCTCAGAGGTACTTACGGTCTCTACTTCTAATATAGACTTATCCTGGATACTTGATTCTGGGTGCTCTTTTCATATGAGTCCGGTTAAAGAATGGTTTACAAACATCAAATATGGGAAAGGTGGAACTGTACTTTTGGGGAACAATCAATAATGCATGGTCAAAGGCATTGGTGATGTTAAATTGAAGTTGCATGATGGAACTGTTAGATTGTTAACTGGTGTAAGGTACATACCAGATTTGAGGAGGAATCTCATCTCACTTGGTCAATTTGATGCTATGGGATATTCATGGAGTTGTAGTCATGGTGTTCTGCGGGTTATGCACGGGGTTCAGGGGGGTGTTGGGTCAACACCTCAGACAACCTTGCTGGAAGGTGTTAAGAAGAATGGTCTTTACTATTTATCTGGTAACACGGTAGCTGGAGAAAGTGCAGCAGTTCATGGGAATGACAACACATATCTATGGCACAAGAGGCTTGGCCATCTTGGAGAGAAAGGATTGAAGGAACTTACCAAGCAGGGATTACTTTGAGGAGACAAGTTCACTAAATTACCATTCTGTGAGACATGCGTGATGGGGAAGGCGCACAAGACCAGTTTCAACACAGGGAAGCATACTACTAAAGCTAACTTGGATTATGTGCATTCAGATTTATGGGGACCATCCAGGACACTCACTCAAGGTGGAGGTAAATATTTCATCTCATTCATAGATGATTATTCAAGGAAGGTCTGGGTTTATATTATGAAGTCTAAGGATCAAGCGTTTAATCAGTTCAAGGAATGGTTAGCTGAGGTAGAGAATCAATCAGGAAGATCATTGAAGTATCTCAGGACTGATAATGGATTGGAGTTCTTATCTACTGAGTTTACTAATTTCTGTAAAGAGAAGGGTATTAGTAGACACATAATAGTTGCAGGTACACCACAACAGAATGGAGTTGCGGAAAGAATGAATAGAACTCTATTGGAGAGAGCTAGGTGTATGTTACTGAGTTCTGGGGTAAGCAAAGGTTTCTGGGGAGAATCTATGGTTACAGCAGCAATACTTATCAATAAGAGTCCAGCTGTGTCTTTGGAGTTTAAGACGCCAGATCAAGTATGGACTGGAACAACTGGGGACTATTCAAAACTCAAGGTGTTTGGCTGTTTGGCTTTAGCACATATCAAGCAAGATAAGTTGGAAGCTTGAGCATTGAGGTGTATCTTTATTGGTTACCCAAAGAGGGTTAAAGGATATAAGCTTTGGTGCATAGAACCTGGAAAGGGAAAGTGTATTATAAGCAGGGATGTCTAGTTTAATGAAGATATGTTACCTCTGAAAGATAAGCAGGCAGGTGTTGACAGAGGGGGTTTACCCAACCCCGCACTCAACCTCGACTCTGCAGAAAATACCAGAATTGAGTTAGAAGATGAGAGAGTTCACTCTCAGGTGGAACCCACATTGGAGGATGATGTTGCAGATGCTGAGCCTATATTACCAGTGAATGGGGAGTCTAGTAGTAGCTCAGAATCAGATGGTGATGATCGAATTGATGAGGAAGTTGGTGAAACTTCAAACTATCAGCATACAAGAGATCAAGGATATGCACAGGGAATTTCAGTTGAGGTGGAGTCTGAGGATGAAATTGATATAATACCAGGAGAAGTTGTTTGGGATATGGAGCAGGTTGATACACTAGGTGTAGGACAAGGGGTTGACGCAACCCTGACCGGAACTCCAGAACAACAGGTTTATAATCAGGTCCCAGAATACTCAGGTACTGAATATGAAGCTCTGGATGATGAGTTTCAGGAGAGTGCAGATGGAATGATCTTGTATGTGAATGATATGTTGATTGCTAGCAGGTCAATGGAGGAGATTGAAACACTTAAAGGGAAGCTGCAAGAAGAATTTGAGATGAAGGATCTTGGGGATGCAAGTAGAATTCTTGGGATGGATATCACTAGGGACAGAAAGGAGAATAACCTGTTTCTATCTCAACCTAGTTATCTCATGAAGGTTCTAGCCAAGTTCAATATGTCAAATTGCAGTAGTGTGGTTACTCCTATTGCACCTGGGGTGAAGTTATCTGAGGAACAATGTCCTAAGGATGATGCTAAAGCAAGTATTATGTCTATAATACCTTATGCAAGTGCAGTTGGAAGTATTATGTATACTATGATTTGCTGCAGGCCTGATCTTGCATATGCTATGAGTGTTATCAACAGATACATGGGGAATCCTGGGAGAAGGCATTGGGATGTTGTGAAGGATGTTCTCCGATACTTAAGTGGCACAAGGATGATGGGACTGAGGTTCAAGAAAAGCAATGACTTGCAGAATCCATTTGTTGGATATGTGGATGCAGATTTTGCAGGGAACTTGAATGGAAGAAAGTCTATCACATGGTATGTGTTTACTTTGTTTGGCACGACAGTTAGTTGGAATGCAAGTCAGCAATCTGTGGTTGCATTATCTACAACAGAGGCGGAGTTCATGACTATCACTGAAGGAGTTAAGGAAGCTATCTGGTTGGGTGGATTATTGAATGAGTTGGGTGTCCAACAGGATCACGTGAATATTCATTGTGACAATCAAAGTGCTATTATGTTGACTAAGCATCATGTGTATCATGAAAGGACAAAGCACATTGATGTAAGGTTTTCCTTCATCAGAGATATCATTGCCAAGGGAGTTGTGAAGATAAAGAAGATTCATACATCTTTGAATGCTTCGGATGCTATGACTAAGGCGCTTCCAGGACCAAAGTTCAGGTTTTGCCTGGGACTTGTGGGTGTCAAGACTTTGAGGGGGTCATCCTAACCGCAGGGATGGAACATGGAGTCATTTTAACCTTAGAGGTGCATACGGGGAGGCATTTTAACCTTAGAGGTGCATATGGGGAGGCATCTTAACCTTAGAGGTACATGGGGGCGTGTCTTAACCTTAGAGATGCAAAGAAGTGTGTCCTAACTTCAGGGATACAGAGGTCATTGGTGTTGAGCTAAAGGTGGAGATTTGTGAGGTGTTATCTCAACAACTGTTTCCGAATGCAATCAGGAAAAGGTAATTGTCTCCATTAGGAAATCAATTCCTATTTGAATTCAATTCCTATTCGAATTCCTTTAGGTATAGCTGCAAATTGAAGGCTATATAAAGGGGTGATTACTGCATGCTCATAACCAGATCTGGAGATATAACAACACGGCATTGAAGGCTTGTTCGACTACTTCGACAAGTGATATATTATAGATTATAGGTTCTAGCTTTGAGAGACAGATTTGTTCTTGTTTCTTGCATACTGTTAGGGACTTGTAATTGGGATTGATATAATATAGTGGCAGCTGTTTGATCTCCGTGGACGTAGGTTATTTAGAACCGAACCATGTTAAATCTTGTGTCTTTCTTTGGTTTGCGTTCGTGCTCTGTTTTCTGTTTTGGCTGCTTGGGTGTGTGTTTGATTGGTGCAGCTGGTTCTTGGTGGTTTAGTTGTGTTGTGAGCTTTTGTGATTAGGTATAATCGACTATTGTTGAATCGAACTCAACACAGGGATACTTGAGATTTGTTTCTTTCATGGTATATTTCAACACTAAAAGTGACACTAAACCTCTTCCACTTCGAGGGCTTGACAGCCATGTAGTTCATGTAGATCACAAAACATAAGTTAGTCTGACAACAATTGTGGATATTGACCTCGGGGTTGCTGAACCCCGGTTTGGTACGGGCTCAACACCAATGTTATCTCAATTCTAATATTCTCACGAGCGTTCTAATGGATCCTGGAAGCTTCTAGATGGAAATAAACATGATGAGATGCCAGCTAATGGGTTTGGTATGCATGCACCCAAATCTTTGTGGTTGTGTGTGAACGCATAGTTGTCACTATTGAGGGAATGTTGGTTGGAGTGTTGTGAGTGGCTATTAGGGAATATTGAGGTACAAGGGTCATATATGCACCTTGTTTGCTTGTATAATTCTGGTGATAAGGTTGTACACACGGTTTTAGTGTGAGGATCATGAGATAGTGCTTACCTAGTGATAGACACATATTGCTTGGAGAGTAAGCTGAGATTAGGTGAGAGAAAATCAGTGAGATTGCAGGGAAGAACACTTCCAGATCTGCTGAGTCTTGTAAACTGAGGGTTTCTTGTAATCATCTATCTTGTTAGTTGATTGAGATCTACAGATCTCCGTGGATGTAGGTTTATTCATAACCGAACCACGTTAAAACGTCTCTTGTGCTTTACTTTCTGTTCTTATCTTGTTTTCATTGTTATCTGGATATTAGTCTGTCATATTTCTCATATTACTTCTGTATTGCTCTGGGGTTGATATTGTGGTTGAGTGAACCTCTGTGTCTTGTTGGAACCCAACAAGAGGCGTCGTCCCGTGGGAAACGTCAACTGTGAGCATGGCTGCGAAGTATGGGATTGAGAAGCTGACGGAGAAGACTGATTTTGGGTTATGGAAACTGAAGATGGAGGCTCTGTTGGAGCAGGTGGATCTTGCGGCAGCTTTGAAGGGTGATGATGTCTTTGACAAAAACTTTGATGCTGCAGATAAGGCAAAGATCTTAAGGAAGTCATACACCACGCTGATTCTGTCCATTGGAGATAAAGCACTGAGGGAGATAACAAAAGAGAAAACTGCTAAGGATGTCTGGGAGAAGCTAGAGAATGTTTTCATGGTCAAAACTACAGCTAATAAGATATTCTTGAAGCAGAGGTTACTTGGTTTTAAGATGATTGCGGATCAGTCTGTGTTGCAGCAGCTTGGGGAGTTTGACAAGCTCGTGGATGATCTGACCAATGTAGGAGATAAAACAGGTGATGCAGACAAGGCTCTTGTATTGTTGAACTCCTTGCCAAAGGAATATCACCATTTCAGGGAGACAATGGTGTTTGGCAATAATGGAGTGGCACCAACGTTGGAGGTTGTCAGGGATGCCATCAAGACGAAGGAGAGACATTCACAGTCAAAACAACCTGGGAGCAGTGCTGGTGAAGGACTGGTGGTCAAGTATGCTAGGAAGAAACAACAGAATAAAACCAAGGGAGCTTACAACAACAAACAGTCAAGAGAACCTAGAGGGGTTGGGTCGGGGTTGATGACAGGGTTGAGAACCGCAAATGTTTTCATTGTCACCAGAAAGACCACCTCAAGAAGGACTGTTATGCATACAAGAATGCAAGGAAAGGCAAGTCTCCTCAACGAGGTAATACTGTTGTTTTGTTGAAGCTAATGATGAATATGATAATGCTGAAGCTTTAAATATTTGTGAGTCTAGTATAGATGGATCATGGGTATTAGATTCAGGTTGCTCGTATCATATGAGTCTGGTTAAGGACCGGTTCTTTGATTTTGAACAAGGTGATGGTGGTATTGTGTTGCTTGGTAACAATATGTCTTGTAAAGTGAGAGGAGTTGGTAGCATTAAGCTTAAACTAGATGATGGAAGTGTGAAGATACTTATAGATGTAAGATATATCCCTGATTTGAAAAGAAACTTGATATCTCTGGGTGTTTTGGATACATTGGGTTACACATTCATTTCAAGGAATGGTGTATTGAGAGTGTTGAACGGAGAAACACTTGTAATGGAGGGAATCAAGAGGAATGGGTTATATTTTCTGAATGGTCACACTGTCATTGGTACTTCTGATGCTATTACACATAACAACAGTGGTTTGTGGCATAGAAGATTGGCTCATCTTGGTGAAAAAGGGTTGAAGGAGCTATCTAAGCAAGGGTTACTCTGTGGAGATGAGGTATCCAAGTTGCCATTCTGTGAAACATGTGTAATGGGGAAGTCTCCCAAGATAATTTTTGAGACTGGAAAGCACACAACCATGGCCAGATTAGACTATGTCCATTCTGATGTTTGGGGGCCAGCTAGGTCACAAACTCTATGTGGAGGAAAGTACTTTATGTCACTTGTGGATGATTACTCAAGGAAGTCATGGGTTTATGTATTGAGATCCAAGGATCAGGCATTCAATACATTCAAGGAGTGGCTTGCTGAAATTGAGAATCAAACAGGTAGGAAGCTTAAGGTGTTCAGAAATGATAATGGGATGGAGTTCCTATCTGAAGAGTTCAATGATTTCTGTAAGCCCAAGGGAATTACCAGGCACAGGACAGTGGCAAGTACACCACAACAAAATGGAATAGCTTAGAGACTCAACAGAACATTACTTGAGAGGGTGAGATGCATGCTTCTCAGTTCTGGATTGAGCAAGAGGTTTTGGGGTGAAGCAATCACTACTGTTGTGATGTTGCTAAATAAGAGCCCATCTGCACCTCTGAAATGCAAAACACCGGATCAAATGTGGTATGGTTCAGCTGGAAATTACTCTCATTTGAAGGTGTTTGGTTGCTTAGCATTTGCCCAGATCAAACAGGACAAACTGGAATCAAGAGCACTCAGGTGTGTATTCTTGGGTTTCTCTAAAGGTGTAAAAGGCTACAAGCTATGGTGCATAGAGCCCGGGAAGGAAAAATGCATAATAAGCAGGGATGTGGTATTTAATGAGCAAGTGTTTCCATTAAAGAAGAAAAGCACATCTGGTGAGTAGGAGAATGCTCAGGATACATCATTTGAGGTGGAGTCTGAGGATGAAGCTGATGTTACACCAGAGAATGTTATCAGGAATGTGGAACAGGCTGGAACAGAGGGTGAGGTTGAGCAAGGTGTTCAGTTAACCCCTGCCTCAACCACAAGACAACATATCTCAGATCAGGTCCCAGAAAGCCCAGGTGAGGAATTTGAAGCTCTGAATGAGGAGTTTCAGAATGCTGCTGAGAAAGAAAGTGAAGGGTATCAACTGGTAAGGGCTAGAACCAAGAGGGGAACAAAGCAATCTTCGGACATGTTTGGCTTTGGCAGAATTGGCAAGAGTTATATGGTTGCTTATGCTCTGAATACTGCTGAGCAGCTAGTGTCTACTGAGCCTAAGTCCTATCAAGAAGCAATCAGTTGCAAAGAAAAGGACAAGTGGATACGGAAGCTATTATGGATGAACTTAATTCTTTAATCAAGAATGAAACCTGGAAGGTTGTAACTATGCCTAAAGGGCAGAAACTAGTCAGTTGCAAGTGGTTGTTCAAGAAGAAGGTGGAGTTCAAAGATAGGGAGTACATCAGGTTCAAGGCTAGGCTGGTTGCAAGGGGGTTCTCTCAAAAGGAAGGCATAGATTACAATGAGATTTTCTCTCCAGTAGTGAAGCACACTTCCATTAGAGTTCTATTGTCACTTACAACTCAGTTTGATCTTCATCTACAGCAAATGGATGTGAAGACAACATTCTTAAATGGTGAGCTTGAGGAGAAAATCTTCATGACAGTACCTGAAGGGCTTGATGTAAAGGATAGAGCACAAAAGGCTTGTTTGCTCAAGAAATCACTTTATGGTCTGAAACAGAGTCCTAGGCAATGGTACTTGAGATTTGACAAGTTCATGACAGAAATTGGCTTCACAAGAAGCAAGTATGACAGCTGCATATACATGTCAAGGTCAGATCCAGAACTTGGAGTGTTCTTGTTGCTCTATGTTGATGATATGTTGATTGTCGGGAAGTCATTGAAAGACATTGATGCCTTGAAGAGAAAACTCAATAAAGAGTTTGAAATGAAGGACATGGGAAAGGCTCAGAGGATTTTAGGGATGGAAATTTGCAGAAATTTATCAGAAGGAAGCTTGTTCCTTTCACAATCAAGCTATTTGTTGAAGGTTCTGTCCAGGTTCAACATGAGAGATTGTGGGGTTCAGTCAACACCTATGGTGTCAGGGATTCAACTATCTGATGAGCAATGTCCCAAGACTCAGAGAAAGTTCAGTTACATGTCTAGGGTGCCATATGCAAATGCAGTAGGGAGCATCATGTATGCTATGGTTTGTTGAAGGCCAGATTTGACATTTTTGATGAGTGTCATTAGTAGGTACATGGGGAATCCTGGTTACAAGCATTGTTAAGGATGTGTTGAGATACCTTAAGGGATCAATAAACACTGGGTTACAGTTCAAGAAAAGGGCAAAATGAGAAGCACCTTTGGTTGGTTATGCAGATTCTGATTTTGCTGCAAACTTGGATAATAGGAAGTCGGTTACAGGGTGTGTTTTCACTTTGTATGGTTCAGCTGTGAGCTGGAAATGTAACCAGCAATCTGTAGTGGCTTTGTCAACTACTGAGGCTGAGTTCATGGCCCTTACTGAGGCTGTAAAGGAAGCATTGTGGCTGAAAGGTCTTCTTATGGAGTTTGGGATCAAGCAAGAGTCAGTCTCCATTTACTGTGATAATCAAAGCGCTATCATCTTAGCCAAGCATCAGGCACACCATGAGAAGATAAAAGCATGTCGATGTAAGGTTGTATTTCATCAGAGATATAATTGGAAAAGGCGTGGTTAGAGTTCTGAAAATTCACACATTTGCAAATGCTTCAGAATGTATGACAAATGCACTACCAGGTCCTAAATTTCGATTGTGTCTTGGTATGGTGGGGGTACGGAGCCTGAAGGGTTCATCCTAACTTCAGGGGTGATAAGGGGATGCGTCTTAACCTCAGAGATGCATATGGGGTTGTGTCCTAACCGCAGGGATACAAGACTGTTGTCAGAATTGAGCTAAAGGTGGAGATTTGTGGGTGTTGACCCCGGGGTTGCTGAACCCCGGTTTGGTACGGGCTCAACACCAATGTTATCTCAATTTTAATATTCTCACGAGCGTTCTACAGGCTCCTGGAAGCTTCTAGATGGAAATCAACATGATGAGATGCCAGCTAATGGGTTTGTTATGCATGCACCCCAAATCTTTGTGGTTTTGTGTGAACACATAGTTGTCACTATCAAGCGAATGTTGGTTGGAGTGTTGTGAGTGGCTATTAGGGAATATTGAGGTACAAGGGTCATAAATGCACCTTGTTTTCTTGTATAATTCTGGTGATAAGGTTGTACACACGGTTTTAGTGTGAGTATCATGAGATAGTGCTTACCTAGTGATAGACACATATTGCTTGAAGAGTAAGCTGAGATTAGGTGAGAGAATATCAGTGAGATTGTAGGGAAGAACACTTCCAGATCTGCTGAGTCTTATAAACTGAGGGTTTCTTGTAATCATCTATCTTGTTAGTGAGATCTACAGATCTCCGTGGATGTAGGTTTATTCATAACCGAACCACGTTAAAATGTCTCTTGTGCTTTACTTTCTGTTTTTATCTTGTTTTCATTGCTATATGGATATTAGTCTGTCATATTTCTCATATTACTTCTGTATTGCTCTGGGGTTGATCTTGACGGTTGAGTGAACCTCTCTGTCTTGTTGGAACCCAACAACAATCATGTCTTACCAATCATCTGATTATTTCACTAACTTCTGTTTTCAGTTTAATCAAGATTCATTGCTGTAGGTACTGTTGTGATGAAATTGAGATTGACTAATCCTTTTATATTATGATGCTTGGGTGTAGTGTTCATTTCTTACTGGGTGTGGAGATGGGTCGAATAGTCAACAACTCAACTAACCTTGGCTGTATTTTGCAACTTCTGATGAAGCTCTAGGAAATGTAGTTTCACTTCCTCTGAGCTTTCAGCAGTGTTACATGTGGTTTTATTGGGGTTGTTCGTGTTGAGCACTTCACTTTTCACTTTAGAAAGTGAATAGTGTTGGAACTTTGGCGTTCAGACGGGGAATTGTGAGAGTTAGAAGATGGAACAAGAGAGTGATAAAAAATGAAACAAGTACATTTACATTTTAAAAATACAACAATAAAGAAATTTACAAAGTAAACTTCCCTTTCTTTCTTCACTCCACAAAATGTCATGTCTTCAAGCAACTCCGACATGGTACGAACAACAATAAATCAACAAGAAGGCGAGTAGAGTCGATGGTTGGACCTGTAAGAAAATACGGTCAGAGTTACCCCTAGGGTACGCAACGGAATTTCAAAAATTTCTTAACATACAGGTTAATTGATTATGCATATGTCGTATATACATAAACACGTCAATTAGAAGACTAACCTTACTTCCAAAGCAGCTTCCAAGTCTTCGTAATAATCCGGTGTATCTTCGTCGAAGTCGAAGATATCTACAATGCTCCTTATATCTGCAAGACAATAAGAGTTAGTTTCCAGCTCCTAGAACCTCAACCTTGGTATCCACGGATGAACAACCTATCGGAAGAATGCTAGGATATTCTTTATGTGACCAAGAAGACGGGGCGGCAATTCCTCCGGTGGTGGTGCGCGCGCGGGTGGCTAAGAGGAGGGGAGAGTTTTTATTTTCTCTAAGAAAACTGGGTAGAATGATTGTCAAAGTCTATGTCAAAAACTCTCTAATAGTCTACTATATATATTAGTCAATAGAAGCCTAAAGCATAAGCAATTAGACTTCGTAAAGGAATAAGAACCTAATTCTTATCGCACAAGGAAACCAATATCAAGTCTAGATTCATTCCCAATCAAATTAAAACTCAATCAGGAAAATCTAACTTATCCCTTGGACTTCTAATAGAGGAAGGAGTCGAACTCCTTCCCCTACCCAGCTCCTGCGCGCGCGCGCTTCCTAGGGACAGTAGGTGGGTCCCAATTTTGGGATCCACTTATAGTTCTAAGGCAATTCAAACTCCAAGTAGATTTTGCCCAAGTGCATATGTTAATTCTAAATTAACATATCCTTTCTAATCAAACCTCCATTATATTTCCAAAATATAATCTTTAATTGTATTTACATAAAATACAATTAATTAGCCAATTCAATTAATAATTCCAAATCATTAATTGAGCCACCAAATATTATAATTAATTCCAAATCAATTATAATCCATCAATAACAATTAATTCCAAATTAATTGCGATTCCATCTTCAAGGATATTCTGATAGACTGAATCACCACATAGTGTGACCCATAGGGCCTCACCGTATTAAGCAAGTCCTAGACCAGGCAACATGGAATTCCTAGACAGTTCCATTTGCAATATTAATACGTGAGGACGTTTGAGAGGTTTCTCAAAGCTAACCCTTTCGTTGCGAAGCCTGTTGCGCTCAACGCGGCGATGGTAACGTCCCTTCATCTGACTTGCTCGAATGTATCTAGGATCGATGAAGTGTCTATCCCAATAATACATCCACGGGCGTCTCAGGGAGTTGCTTGGTTAAGATATACTTATGACCATCATAATATATCATTTGCACTGGCCAGTGACTTTACCAACACAACTATGCAGACTATGAGCAGTGCTCTCCTGTGCTACACTTGAGAGATGAATCCTTCACAGAATCACTTATCACCCCCATTTGTATTTAGCCATAATCCTGGATCGTGTCTTAGGTCAGCTGCTTATTCAGAGCTGACATCGACGGGTCCACCAAGGATATGGGGCAACAAATGTGATGATAAAGTCCTTTAAGTACAAAGGACGAATGGCATCACTTCGACAACTCACCGGTTCCCATAGACACGTCGGTGTAGAGTATACATCGATGGGAGTGTCCGGTGGGTACTTCCATTGTTCGATAAAGCTTCTTCGAACAATTATGCGCAGTTATGGGAACGTTTCTCAATTGTCCAACAATCCGTTCCGTGGCCGTGGGATCGACTCACACTTGCTCCAACAAGTATAACCTCCACGCATACTAGTCTTGTCAGGTTCATTCAGACCCCCACATCCGAGATGAACCACGACTAGGGAGAGTTTGGGATAGATGATAACTCACATAGCTCCCACTAACTGTGTGATCGGTCATCTATCCGAGGGGACATGTTTAATATCAATACAGACAGCAATAAAGATATGACATGCTGCAGCCTGGTGTAATATAAATATGAAAGCGATACTCAATAGTAAAATGCAACAAACATATATTATATTACGTTGACCTGTGTAATAGTACATATATGCCCTCTATAAGGGCACCATGCCCTTAGTAAGGACTGTCTCTAGGACATATACACTATCAATCTCCCACTTGGACTAGAGCCAGTCACCTTTATGCCTAATGCCCAGATTAGCATAATGTCTTAAGTGGACTTCCACTGATAAGACCTTGGTGAAAGGATCTGCCACGTTGTCCGTGGTAGAGACACGTTCTATACTAACTTCTCCTCTATCTATAATCTCACGTATAACGTGATATTTTCTAAGTACATGTTTGTTCTTGTTTGTATATCTAGGCTCCCTAGCTTGAGCGACGGCGCCCGTATTGTCACAATAAATCGTTATTGGACTGGGAGCAGGAACAACCCTCAATTCCTTCAAGAACTCTGAAATCCAGACAGCTTCTTTCGATGCTTCTGATGCAGCAATGTACTCGGCTTCTGTGGATGAGTCAGCAACCGTGGCTTGCTTAGAACTCTTCCAACAGACAGCTCCTCCGTTCAATTTAAATACGTATCCTGTCTGTGACTTAAAGTCATCAGGATCTGATTCAAATCCAGCGTCGACATACCCAGACATCTTTAATTCTGGTTCTCCACCAAACACCAAGAACATCTCTTTAGTCCGTCTAAGGTACTTAAGAATGTTCTTCACAGCAGTCCAGTGAGGTACTCCTGGATTCTGTTGGTGTCGACAAGTGACACTAAGCGCATATGCCACATCGGGCCTTGTGCAATTCATTGCATACATTATAGACCCTACTGCCGAAGCATAGGGCACACGACTCATTGCATTTCTTTCTTCATCAGTTTTTGGACCATCCTTAACTGATAAGACAATCCCATGCCTAGCTGGGAGAAAGACTCTCTTTGAGTCGTCCATCTTATAACGCTTCAGTATTTTGTCGATGTAGGTGGACTGTGTCATTCGCAACATCCTCTTGGATCTATCTCTAAAGATCTTGATCCCTAGGATGTAGTTCGCTTCACCCAAGTCCTTCATCGAGAAGGTACTTGATAACCAAACTTTAGTCTCTTCTAGCATAGAGACATTGTTTCCCATGATCAAAATGTCATCTACATAAATGATCATGAAAAGAACTCCTTTGTCGCTGTGTCTCGCATAGACACAGGGATCTTCCTTGCTTCTGATGAAGTCAAACGATTTGACAGCTTCATCAAAGCGGATATTCCAGCTCCTTGACGCTTGCTTTAGCCCATAGATGGATCTTTGTAATTTGCATACAGCAGTTGGCCTGGTTTTACTAATAAAACCTTCCGGCTGTACCATATAGACCTCTTCCCCAAGGTTGCCATTGAGGAAGGTTGTCTTTACATCCATCTGCCAGATTTCATAATCATAGTAGGCAGCTATCGCAAGTAGAATTCGAATGGACTTCAATTTTGCTACTGGTGAAAAGGTTTCATCGTAATCGATGCCATACCTTTGCATGTAGCCTTTCGCCACAAGCCTAGCTTTGTGCGTTTGTACCTTGCCATCGACATCTGTCTTTCGTTTAAAGACCCATTTGCACCCAATTGGTCTAACCCCTTGGGGCAAGTCTACCAAGTTCCAAACTTGGTTCTGGTACATTGAATCCATTTCTAATTCCATGGCCTCTTTCCATTTGTCTGAGTCAATATCAATTATTGGCTCTTTGTAGGTCTCGGGATCTTCCCGATCTGATAAACCGACATCAAGTTCACTGATGTCTTCTATCATAAGGCTTTGCTTCTGAGGTCCTTTTAGGATCCTCTTCGACCTACGGAGCTCGACTTGTTCTGGTGCTTTTCTTTTCTGGCTTCGTGTAACACGAACATTATCAGTGGGTACTGATGCAGCTGGTCGTTGGGCGCGACCTTGTTCCCTTGCGGGAGGCTGCTCTTGTGCAACTTGTAGCACAGGTTGGTTGACAAAGGGTACTATTGGTGTGGTTTCAACTGATGATCTAATCACAGGACTCCCACTAACTATGACATGCCTAGCAAGTGTCATATCATCACCCTTATCTGCTTCGAAAGCTCCCACTGAACTTGAGTCCAAATCAGAAGATTTAGAGACCTCATGTTCGCGCGTGTCAAAGTCTTGAATTTCTTCAAGTTCTATCATATCATCTAACCTCTCTTCTTCGAGGTATTCAGCTTCTAAAAACTTCACGTTTCTAGACACGATCACCTTGTGATCTTCAGCATGATAGAATTCATAGCCTCTCGTCTGACGAGGATAGCCTATGAAATATACTTTGACACCCTTGGCATCTAACTTATCAGTGAGCATCAGCTTGACTATCGCAGGACAGCCCCAAGGTCTAAGATAGCCTAGAGAAGGCTTCTTTCCCTTCCATAACTCATAAGGAGTTTTCTCCACTGATTTAGATGGTACACGGTTCAGAATGTAGATTGCAGTTTGTAGTGCATATCCCCACAGATACTTTGGAAGAGTCGAGAATCCAATCATTGATCTTACCATGTCCAACAGGGTTCGATTCCTCCTCTCAGACACACCATTTAACTATGGTGTTCCAGGAGGAGTCCATTGCGATTGAATTCCATTTTCCTTCAAGTAGTCGATAAATTCTTCACTAAGGTATTCACCTCCTCGATCTGATCGAAGAGTGACTATCCTTAGGTTCAATTCATTCTCGACCTCATTCCCAAACTCCTTGAATTTCCCAAAGGTCTCGGATTTATTCTTCATAAGATAAATATATCCATGCCTTGAGAAATCGTCAGTAAAGGTAACGAAGTAAGGACAACCCCCACGCGCATGGACTTTAAAAGGTCCACATACATCAGTATGTATGAGCTCTAAGCAGCGAGTGGCACGAACACCTTGTCCAACAAAAGGTTTGTTCGTCATCTTATCCTTAACACATGATTCGCATGTACCATATGATTCAAAATCAAATGGTTCTAAGTAGTCCAACTTCCTTAGTCTTTGAATCCGTGTTTCATTGATATGGCCTAGCCGACAATGCCATAGATAAGATGGATTATTCTTCCTACTTGAAGACGGTTGTTTGTTATGTATTTGAAATAAAGGTAGACTACTTTGCAAAATATATAAACCATTCACCAAGTGAGCCTTTCCATAATACTGATCATTTAATGAAAAATAACAAGTATTATTCGCAAATCGAAAGGAAAAACCCATATTGTCCACCAATGGAATGAAAATAATATTTCTGACAATGGATGGAACAAAATAAACATTATCAAGTTCTAAACATTGTCCCGAAGATAAATCTATCTTGCTGCGTCCAACGCGTTTGGCTTCAACTGGATTGCCGTTCCCAACATGCAAGTCGATTTCACCTCGCTTGACTAGCCTGTGATTAATTAGCTCCTGCACATTATTACAAATGTGTGAGCCACAGGCTGTATCTAGTACCCAACCATTGGAGTCAAAAGTAGTCATGTTCATTTCAATAACAAACATACCTAAGCCAGAAGCTGATGACTTCTTAGCTTGATCTGCCCTAAGCTTTGGGCAATCTTTCTTCCAATGTCCTTTCTGCTTACAGAAAAGACATTCATCTGTGCGCACCGTTCCGCTTCTCTTGAACTTCCTTTTCTAGTTCGGACGCTTAGGCTTATCACTCCAAGTGTTAGCCTTGGCTCCCGACTTTCCCTTACCCTTAGCACCTTTGCTTTTCGGGTTTGAGTTAGACGGTTGCCCAACAAGCATGATCGACTTTTCCTTCTTAGGAAGAGTTTGATCATATGTCTTCAGCAGATTATGAAGTTCAGGCAGTGTTACGTCCTTCGCATTCATCGTGTAATTAATGATGAATTGCGAATACGAACTTGGCAATGATTGAAGGACAAAGATCACCATGATCTTGTTCTCTAGCTTAACGCCGGCATCGGGAAGCTTTTCAAAGAGACCAATCATTTTGAGAACATGCTCAGACATGTTACTTCCTTCACTGAGCTTGCATCTGTGTATGTCTTTGATCAAATCAAATTCAACACTTCTAGCTGTCGTCTTAAAGAGCGACTCAAGATGCTTTAACATCTCATACGACAACATGCTTTCATGTTGCCTCTTCAGCTCATTGCTCATTGCCGCCAGCATAATACACTGCGCGGATCTAGCATCCTCAAGATGCTTATCAGACCTTGTCTTGTTGGCTTGATTCCAAGCAGCAACCTGATCGGCAGTCTGATTTTCGTGGCACACGGGAATGACCTCGTCCAAGACGTACTCAATCTTTTCGTACCTCAGCACCAAACATATATTCCTTATCCAATCTAGGAAGTTTGGTCCGGTCAAAATTTGCTTCTCTAAGACAGCACGGAGCGAGATTCTCGCCATTTCGGTTTCCAAGAGAAATAATATAGAACGAAAATAATAAATTAACTATTGAAATATTATTTCTAAATACACAGTCAACATAACTAAACAACAAGGTCCTTTAGCTGTTTAGCTCCCACTATTTTCACATATGCTTGCCCCCACAACAAACATACGGGTAATGTCCAACAAGTTACCGTAGTGGTCAAGATCCAAATCCATATTATGCCATACTCCAACGGGGGCTGGTCGCATAGCATAATGTGACCGGTAGGACTAGTTATACTATCCAATTGCGTCACGCAACTCTTGGTTGTTAAATCTAATTTAACCCGATGCCCTACATATTGTACCTATCGAGGTCGCTAGATACAATATGCAGTAAGTCATAACCATAGGCTTACTCTAATCCGATGATTACTGCGAGTCTGTAAGGACGAGGTCGCCAATACAAGAAAACGCAATGAAAATTCAGAATTAAAGCACCATATGGAAAGCATCTCAGAAATATATATATATATATATATATATATATATATATATATATATATATATATATATATATATATATATATATATATATATATATATATTTCTGTACTTATATTGGTTGGGGCTTGTAGCTTGAGGGTTGTTATCAGTCATCTACAAACAAATAAGGGCGCCGCCTACCCATCATGCATGAACGGTCTACACGTAATGGATGTCGCCTATCCATTCTAGTTCTAAACGCGGTCAAGCACATAATGGGTGCCGCCTACCCATAAATAAATATGCGGCCCGACATATAAGAGGGCGCCGCCTACCCTCGCATGCATAGCGGTCGAACGGAATGTAAAAACATGGTATTTAAACATGCATTGTCAAACAATAACATATAGAGCATATGAAACAAGTAGTAGCCTATGTGGATGACAAAAGACTTCATAATTTTATTATGAAAATCATAATCCCATACTTATAATCTCTATGAAATAATTGAAAATTTGGACTAGATTGAATAATCAAAAATTCTATTGACCAAGTAGCAATTTTCGAAAACTCGACGGACTTAATTGTAATTTTAAAAACCTTGGAGGTGTTAAATCTAAAATTCAAAAGTAGAAGGACTAATTTGCAATAAATAATAAATTGATAAATTACAAATAGCCCTTTAACTTTATACTAATTAAATTTAACCCCTCTAGTTTAAAACAATTACAATTAAATCATATTTATATTCCAAATATAAAATTCAATCCTCAAAACTTTCAAAAATTCGATTTTGGGTCCAACCCGAAAATATATGTAATTTTTTTTTTCTTGAAAACGTGGGACGGGTACCATCCCCCCGGTGCCCGCGGCACGAGGGTACCGGCGCCGCGGGTGCAGGCGCCTGCGTCCGCCTACGTCGCGCAGGCGGTCGGTCCGTAATTATATATATTAAAATTTTATTTTTTTTTGAAAAAATATAAATTCTAAATTTATATAAAAAACAAAACTTTTAAAAATCGAATTTATCGTAGAATCAATTGCATCCACATATCTACAAAATCATACAATATATATATACGTATATGCGTAATCAATTAACCTGGCTCTGATACCACTGTAAGAAAATACGGTCAGAGTTACCCCTAGGGTACGCAGCGGAATTTCAAAAAATTTCTTAACATACAGGTTAATTGATTATGCATATGTCGTATATATATAAACACGTCAATTAGAAGACTAACCTTACTTCCAAAGCAGCTTCCAAGTCTTCGTAATAATCCGGTGTATCTTCTCCTTCGTCGAAGTCGAAGATATCTACAATGCTCCTTATATCTGCAAGACAATAAGAGTTAGTTTCCAGCTCCTAGAACCTCAACCTTGGTATCTACGGATGAACAGCCTATCGGAAGAATGCTAGGATATTCTTTATGTGACGAAGAAGACGGGGCGGCAATTCCTCCGGTGGTGGTGCGCGCGCGGGTGGCTAAGAGGAGGGGACAGTTTTTATTTTCTCTAAGAAAACTGGGTAGAATGACTGTCAAAGTCTATGTCAAAAACTCTCTAATAGTCTACTATATATAGTAGTCAATAGAAGCCTAAAGCATAAACAATTAGACTTCGTAAAGGAATAAGAATCTAATTCTTATCGCACAAGGAAACCAATATCAAGTCTAGATTCATTCCCAATCAAATTAAAACTCAATCAGGAAAATCTAACTTATCCCTTGGACTTCTAATAGAGGAAGGAGTCGAACTCCTTCCCCTACCCAGCTCCTGCGCGCGCGCGCTTCCTAGGGACAGTAGGTGGGTCCCAATTTTGGGACCCACTTATAGTTCTAAGGCAATTCAAACTCCAAGTAGATTTTTCCCAAGTGCATATGTTAGTTCTAAATTAACATATCCTTTCTAATCAAACCTCCATTATATTTCCAAAATATAATCTTTAATTGTATTTACATAAAATACAATTAATTAGCCAATTCAATTAATAATTCCAAATCATTAATTGAGCCACCAAATATTATAATTAATTCCAAATCAATTATAATCCATCAATCACAATTAATTCCAAATTAATTGCGATTCCATCTTCAAGGATATTCTGATAGACTGAATCACCACATAGTGTGACCCATAGGGCCTCACCGTATTAAGCAAGTCCTAGACCAGGCAACATGGAATTCCTAGACAGTTCCATTTGCAATATTAATACGTGAGTACGTTTGAAAGGTTTCTCAAAGCTAACCCTTTCGTTGCGAAGCCTGTTGCGCTCAACGCGGCGATGGTAACGTCCCTTCATCTGACTTGCTCGAATGTATCTAGGATCGATGAAGTGTCTATCCCAATAGTACATCCACGGGCGTCTCAGGGAGTTGCTTGGTTAAGATATACTTATGACCATCATAATATATCATTTGCACTGGCCAGTGACTTTACCAACACAACTATGCAAACTATGAGCAATGCTCTCCTGTGCTACACTTGAGAGATGAATCCTTCACAGAATCACTTATCACCCCCATTTGTATTTAGCCATAATCATGGATCGTGTCTTAGGTCAACTGCTTATTCAGAGCTGACATCGACAGGTCCACCAAGGATATGGGGCAACAAATGTGATGATAAAATCCTGTAAGTACAAAGGACGAATGACATCACTTCGACAACTCATCGGTTCCCATAGACACGTCGGTGTAGAGTATACATCGATGGGAGTGTCCGGTGGGTACTTCCATTGTTCGATAAAGCTTCTTCGAACAACTATGCGCAGTTATGAGAACGTTTCTCGATTGTCCAACAATCCGTTCCGTGGCTGTGGGATCGGCTCACACTAGTCTTGTCAGGTTCATTCAGACCCCCACATCCGAGATGAACCACGACTAGGGAGAGTTTGGGATAGATGATAACTCACATAGCTCCCACTAACTGTGTGATCGGTCATCTATCTGAGGGGACATGTTTAATATCAATACAGACAGCAATAAAGATATGACATGCTGCAGCCTGGTGTAATATAAATATGAAAGCGATACTCAATAGTAAAATGCAATAAACATATATTATATTACGTTGACTTGTGTAATAGTACATATATGCCCTCTATAAGGGCACCATGCCCTTAGTAAGGACTGTCTCTAGGACATATACACTATCAGGACCATCTTTCCTTAAGACAATTACTTGCCCGCTCATGGTGCTTACGGAATAATGACAATCTGTCTCCCAGGATAAAACTACTCTGTAGACGACTAAGGAGCACTCCAATAGTCGAATCTGGCGAACTTACTTTGAGTATGATTGAGTGCAAAGAGAAAGCAAATGAGAAGAGAAGTATCAAATGCCTTAGATGTGTATGTGGAGAATGAATCTCCTTCTCTATTTATACTTCTCAAGAGGTTCCATTGAAAGTGTGCAAAATCCTTCAAAAAGGCTTCAATGAATAGTCACACAACTATTCATCAAGTGTCATACTCTTTCGGAAAAGCAACCAATTCACCAAAAGTAACAAAATTCGCTTGCATTGAATAGATACCAATCCGCACAGCTTTCTTCACCAACAGACATGTTGGTCCAGCGGCATAGGTGCAAGGTTTGTAACCAAGAGGTTCCATGTTTAAACCTTTTCGGCCTCAAATTCAATTTTTGGACTCTTTGGACCTTTTTCCCTTTTGGAAACATCGTGAAATCATCACGAATACACTAATTCAAATGGTTTATTTGTGTAATAATTTCTCATCTAATTTTGAGACATTATTTACACTAAACACAAATGAATTACACATTCCAATAATGCAATATTTGGTTGTATATTCAAATCACATTTACTCTTTTCTCCCATGAATTTTAGTACAATGGATCCAATTGTATTTGAAAGACTTAATTCATTCATGTATTGATCGACACACTATGTGCATTAATCACCTTTCACCACAAGGGATTTTAGTGACTTAACGCCTTAGTGACATCCATTTCAACAAACGGAAATACACGTTCGTGGAAACCTTGTTTCCAACGTGTTGGGCTCAAATTACCAATACATCGAACGAATTGAAAGCTCATTCGTTTCACTAAAATTCCCAGCAATCCCCACATGAAAGGGAATTGATGCACATGCACTCTTTCGGCGAGAAGTGATAGCATCGGGGTCGATAGCTTCCGCTTTGAATCTCCCTAGTGAAATACCTTCGGATATACTTGCCACGCGGTGGACCTGAGGCCTTGAACCGGTCGGCGTTTTGTGTATACCAAGACAAAGATAATTCACACTATCACAACCATGTACGCGTTTCAGGTTCTTATGGTATGTCCGTTTTGACCGTGGAGAGCTCCTGGTTTCTCATAAGTGCTTTCATTTGAAGCGGCCCGTCTTCGCACTTAGATAGGTGAATCCAAACAAGGACATCCTGCCAATGTCCTACTTGACCTATGTTGAGCTCAAGTTTGAGATTCATTAAGAGTTCATAAACTCACCATTTACCCTTTCTGCAGGATATCACTTAGTGTCTTACGCGGGAATGGGCTTTGGAGTTATAGTCACAAGTGACATCATCCAAAGTGCTCTTACTTCTTAGTGTATCAAGCACACTCTCGAAGCGCTTAACTGAATTCGTACCACTTAGTTTTCCACATTGAACCAAATTCTTGGGATCTCCAGTCAGTATGGTTGGGTTTCCACCGTACGATTCTTGATGAAGTGGGGTTTACCCCATTCCCCTAGACAAGCAGTATCCCTTGATCTTCCATGTATGCTTTTATTAGCGGACCCGCAATGTTATCTTTTGATTTCAAAATCCAAAGAGATAACTCCCATGGAGATCAACTGCTTAATGGTATTATGTCTATGACAAGTGTGTCTAGACTTACCATTCTACTTCGTGCTCTTCCAAGTGTAGTTTTACCGCTACAGTAAACTGTTTTTCTTGAAGACACGGATTCCAAGACACACAACTCCACCAATGGTAAAAACATTCCTCATTGTGAAATTGGTGTTCTTGCGTTCGAATATCCAGTTAGCATCATTGTATTCCTCATATACAACTGGAAATCTCGAATCGAGAAGATCATATTTGAGCGTGTGTTATAGGTATCTCTATACCCTATCCAACGCAGTCCAATGATCTTGGCCCGAATCACGCATAAATCTTGCCAACTTGTTGACCGGGTATGCCAAGTCCAGTCATGTACAATTACTAATGTACATATGTAGGCCAATCATTTATGTGTCCGTCCTTTGCTATGGGTTTAAACATGATTCTTTACGATACTATTTGTTCATACTCAACAACGCCTTCAGCGGTGGCCGAACAAAATATTGAAAACATTAAATTTCTTCAAAACATCCTCGATGTAATGAGATTGCGAAGCTAACCCATCAGCATTCTTAGAAATCTCAATTTCTATGATCTCATATGTTATGCTCATATCCTTCATGTCAACAACGTTTCAACATGTTCTTGATCTCCAAGATCTCTTTGTTACTACTCCCAGTTATGAGCATATTATCGACGTAGAGACAAATCATTACGAAAGGTTTTTAATCCTCTTTCACGTATATGCATTTGCACTACTCGTTTGTAGAGAAATCTCAAGATAATATAATAACACATTATCGAATTTCTCTTGCCATCGGTTTCAACCCACACCATTATTTCTCAAGACACACATTGTCTTCTTATCTAGAAATAGAATACCACTTGGGCTATACCATGTCCATTTCTTCTCCCAAATCAGCATTTGGGAAGGTTACCTTAACATCCATGTGAGGTATCTCAAAGTCATGCAAAGTTGCTATGACAATGAACGCTCTTATGGATGTTATCCGTATCACGAATGCGTAAATAGTTCCGCTCGTTTCCTACTTTTGTTCAAAACTGCACTTGCTTGCAACTTAGCTAGTGATTTCATTCCGGTAGGAAGATCAACTAGTTGCCAAGCTTGATTTTGTAGGATGGAACCTATTCACTTTCGATGACATCCTTCCAAGAAGGAGTATCAACTATAGACAATTCTTTGTCTTCATATATCTTTCTAGCAAACAAGGCTAGAAAATTTGGATCAAATATTTGTTCTTTAGTTTCAATGCCATGAGCCTTTGTATTCTCTTGCATTGAATCACTAGCATGTTATTTCCACCGATTTCAATGTCATGAGCCTTGGTTATCTCTTGCATTGAATTTTCAGGAAAATCACTAGTTTCAAGATCATGAGCCTTGGTTATCTCTTGCCTTGAACTAGATACGATGCTAGGAGTCCCCACATTTGATCCATCCTGTTCTTTTGGTGCAGAATGTTCATTCTCACCAAGATTATTCAGCTGACTCTTAACAGAGACCAAGTCTTTCTCTTCCTTTTTAGGGAAGGTATCTTCAAGAAATTTCCACATTTCTTGTCTCATTGATTGTCCCCACATGAATATTGCTTACCTTAGACCGATGGACTAAGAAGTAATGCGTTGGACCAATCCACTTTTGCTAGGGCATTTCAACCTTTGCCAAACGTCCCCACACTTTGAGGTAATCGTAAGTTGGGGAATAATCGCTCCATAAATCATATGGAGTCTTGTTGTTATTTATGTGAGAAATTCTGTTCAGAATTTTATTGGCCATTAGGATAGCCTCTCCCCACATTTTCTGAGTAAACTAGAAGTCAACAACCATCTTACTTCAAATAGACTTAACAAGTCCATTTCTTCCATCAACACATATGTTGGTTAACTTTTGCAAGTACCTTGCTATTCTCAACACCAGTGTTGGATAAATGTAGCACAAGGTTGCTAACAACATCGAAGTAACTAAATTACTTTTTTCATCTTCTATTCTTTACAAGCATGTTCATAGAATAGAAGGTTTGTTTGGACAAGTTAGCTTTCACAATTACATGGTGAATTGAGTTGTTAATCGTACTTCAAGGTTGAAGATCTAGACGCACCAACTAGCAACCCCTTCAAGAACGGAGTTGTGTCAAACTCTTTTTCCACCATTAATTAGTACAAGCGATTTTCCAAACCGATATACCACTTCCGAAGTGGACTTTATTGCAAGTTATACAAGATACCAAGTATCCATTCTTGCTACAAGTTTGCCTCGATGTTTTTAATTCACATATTACTTCCACATCGGTTCTTATGAAATATTTCATGTTCTCAGCAACATCAATGTATCAAGATACAAGTCATCTTGATTTATTATGTGTAGAAAAGATGTGGGAAATGTTTGTCATAACTTTAATTATGAAAAATGTGAACATAGAATTTCAAGACTTATACATTTAACATGGTCTCTTTATATATTAAGAAATAACATTCTTCAATACAAGAACCATTTAAACGACACTTCAATTCTAACGCTTCTAAGATGATCATCTTAGGTAAACCATCTAAGATCAAAGTTTTAGGCAATCCATCTAAAACCAACGTCTTAGGCAAAACCTCCACATCCACAATTTTCCAAGAGAGAAAGGAGAGTATATTTACAATAAATTGAGAGTCACAATAAATTATAAATAACTCCATACCATTGTTCAGAATTAACGGATCAAGTTTGCTCCACCAACCTTCTTCTCTGGAATTTAACTATCTGCCTTTACCATTTGCTTACTGGAAAAGTATCTCGTGGATCTTGCATTATGCCAGCGAGTAAGTATTATCTTGTTAAACTTTCACGAGTCACAACTTGATGAGGCTTAGACAGTAACACAAAGAAATTGTGAGATAGGAAACACACATATACAATGTATATGTGCTTAAACAAATAAATAAAGGAAATAAACACCAAACAAACTTTCATGATTTTGTCCATTTGCTAGTCACTGGTGCACTAGCATGTACACCATACTGGACTCCATGAACTCCACGTATAATAGTGAACCAAGAGATGATCGATCACTATTTCATACTGTATACCAGCGTTTCAATATCAAACGAGATACTCTCCTCCAGAGTCAGAATCCTGCGCGACATCTTCAAACGTCTCTCACAGACAAAGTATTTGTCTTAAGATTGTTGGAACTTTGGAGTTCACACGGGGAATTGTGAGACTTAGAAGATGAAACAAGAGAGTGATAAAAAATGAAACAAGTACATTTACATTGCGAAAATACAACAATAAAGAAATTTACAAAGTAAACTTCCCTTTCTTTCTTCACGCCACAAAATGTCATGTCTTAAAGCAACTCTGGCATGGTACGAACAACAATAAATCAACAAGAAGGCGAGTAGAGTCGGTGGTTGGACCATCTCTCCTTAAGACAAATACTTGCTCCGCTCATGGTGCTTACGGAATAATGGCAATCTGTCTCCCAGGATAAAACTACTTTGTAGATGACTAAGGAGCACTCCAATAGTCGAATCTGGCGAACTTACTTTGAGTATGATTGAATGCAAAGAGAAAGCAAATGAGAAGAGAAGTATCAAATGCCTTGGATGTGTATGTGGAGAATGAATCTCCTTCTCTATTTATACTTCTCAAGAGGTTCCATTGAAAGTGTGCAAAACCCTTAAAAAAGGCTTCAATGAATAGTCACACAACTATTCATCAAGTGTCATACTCTTTCGGAAAAGCAACCAATTCACCAAAAGTCACAAAATTCGCTTGCACTGAACAGATACCAATCCGCACATCTTTCTTCACCTACAGGCATGTTGGTGCAGCGGCACAGGTGTAAGGTTTGTAACCAAGAGGTTCCATGTTCAAACCTTTTCGGCCTCAAATTCAATTTTTGGACTCTTTGGACTTTTTTCCCTTTTGGAAACATCGTGAAATTATCACGGATACACTAATTCAAATGGTTTATTTGTGTAATAATTTCTCATCTAATTTTGAGACATTATTTACACTAAACACAAATGAATTACACATTCCAATAATGCAATATTTGATTGTATATTCAAATCTCATTTACTCTTTTCTCCCATGAATTTTAGTACAATGGATCCAATTGTATTTGAAAGACTTAATTCATTCATGTATTGATCGACACACTAAGTGCATTAATCACCTTTCACCACAAGGGATTTTAGTGACTTAACGCCTTAGTGACATCCATTTCAACAAACGGAAATACAAGATCGTGGAAACCTTGTTTCCAACGTGTTGGGCCCAAATTACCAATACATCGAACGAATTGAAACCTCATTCGTTTCTCTAAAATTCCCAACAAATAGAATTTTACTCAAAACTGAAATAATCAAATCTTTTAAGGATTGTCATTATATATGCTGCTATACTTGAGAGTAAATTTGTTGATTCATGTGACTGGGTAAGCCCAAGTCCTCTATGCATGTCAATTGTACTCTGTAGCATTACTCCACTAGGCTAAATGGCTAATATTATCCTTGTATTGTTATACATTAGTTTCTTACTCTGGGCTCATATTTCAATGTATATATATATTTTTATTCTATTTAATAGATAAGTCACTGAATAATAATGTCTAAATGCATTTTGACCACTGGTGTTGGACGGGTCTATTCCGCAATAATTTTGAGCACTAGCGGTATTAGACGAGTCTATTCCGTAATATTATGAAGAACTAAGTGTTACACAAATCTACTTCGTAATAATTTAGAGCACGAATTGCATTTGATGGGTCTACTCCGTAATAATTTACAACACTAATTATATTCGACAGGGCTATTTACAATAATTTGGAGTACTAACTGTAACGCCCCAAAACCAAGAATGGAACGTTTGGCCGTGTATCGTGAGATGGGCTCACGCCAACACGTAGCATATCCTTTTAATACTCTGATACAGTAAAAATCAACTCGAATGGTACATCAGCGCGTCTATAATCCCAGTACGATTTCAAATGAAAACCTCAACAATATAATGAACCATCCAAGTACAAATATCTAAAACATCAAATAATACATATCCATTCAATAACCTTCCAATCTTCACAGATGCTCTAGCCCGCTTTACTCCAACATAAATGTCCTCAAAATCCAATCACCACTAAACACTGAAAAGGGGAGCAAGTGGGTGAGCTGGGAGGCCCAATATGCTTCCAACCACACTCACAATCACACTAATATATATTTAAATTAAAGTCTTTAATAAACATTAAATTACCCACGGGCGCGTGGAGATAATATCGGCAACTTTCCTCTTTCTCATTTCATCTTTCCGATTTTTTCACAAGACAGAGACAATGTCGGTCACTTCCCATTTTCGTCTTTCCTCTCTCACGGAGCTGGAGGGTTTCTCCAATCCTTACAGTCGCACCGGAGCTGGAGCCATCGGATGTTGTCGGTCCCAATTCCCCACAACTGTCAGCGGAAGAGACTGAAGCAGCAGCGACACAGAAGACTTTGCCAGAGGTAAACACCATTCGATGTTTGGTTACTTTTACTATGTCTCGAGTTTATTGAGTAATTACTGATGATTAGGGCTCTTCAGGGGCGTGTTGTGGAGGTGATAACGCCAGATACCTCATGTTTTCAAATCTCAATTCATCGTTATGCCCTAGAGTTACCCGTTATCTTCTCTTGTTCCGACAAAGCAGGTACTCTTCATGTATCACTTTGATTTATTGGTTATGAGCTTGTTGTTGTAGCAAATTAGCACCTGGATGGATTAAGAGAGAATTTTAAAAAAAGCTTGAGTTTTTCCTTAACACCATGTTTCTAATTCTTGGTTTTACTTGAGTTTGTACATTGTTATTGAAATATTAAACTGCTTAGAATTTAGAAATAATAAGAATACAAAGAAAAACACATATACAATATTGAGAATATGGTTAACAAATATGTTTGGCACTCCGTCAGTAGCATGTGGGCTTTGATGGACATTGAAAATTTGAAATGTCTTTTGTTGTTAATGAGAAGTTGGTTGCTTTCTGAATATTTTTTTATCAAATATGGTGAAGAATTTTGCAACAATTTCTCAGCTAATTAGCCACTGGTAATATTATGTTTCAAAACTCGATCAAAGGGTCCAGAAATGCATGTTGATGAAGAGAGAAACATCAACAGGCATTGGATAATATAGTAAATTGTTGGTTTCACTATAGCGTATGGCGCATATGCGGTGCAGTATTGTAAATTACCAACTAGCATGTCGATAATATGGTTTATAACATGCATCAATGGTCAAATAATGAAATTTGGAGTCAGAATGTCGAACATCTCCATCATATATTGAGGTGGATATCTTTATTATTGCATTCCATTAGCTGTTGGTCTGCTTTACATGTTATGCATTTTCGTGTTGTTTCTTCAAGTGACCTTCGTGTAAATGAGTTCTTTCTGTCAATGGTAGTTCACAGTTCTAGCAGTACATGTGTATACTTTACAAGGACTCTTGTTATAGTTCAGTCATCAATCAGTTGTCATTGTTGCTTTGCGGAAGATGGTGTTACGAGGGAGGGTTGAAGCTTTCAATTTCAATAGCTACTTTTAACTGATGTTGGTTACATGATATAGTGGATCTCTATATTCATAATAAGACAGTTTCTGGAAAGATCAGACTAAGATACTATAGTACTATGTCTTGAGATTCACCTGCTAATGGATGGTTTCCTGGCCAAAACAATGCATCAGTTTTGTGGTCAACAATACGGTGGTTCATGGTGCAGCAATATCTGAGAAATCGTTATAATAATAATAATAATAATAATAATAATAATAATAATAATAATAATAATAATAATAATAATAATAATAATAATAATAGTAATAATAATAATAATAATAATAATAATAAAGTGCTATTATTATAAAATAATAATAATAATAATAATAATAATAATAATAATAATAATTATTATTATTATTATTATTATTATTATTATTATTATTATTATTATTATTATTATCATCATCATCATCATCATCATCATCTTGGTTCTGCGACTATATCCTTCTTCACTGTATGGTAGAAGTCCTCTACTGGCTATAGTTTTAATAGTTAGGAATTGTGAGTGATCACTCATGTTTATTAATTCATGGATTGTTTTAGTTATTGTCCTGGTACAGTCAAGTACATGGTGTGATCTGCTAAGAACGGTAGAAATTTTCTTTCACTTAGCAGCTCAAGTTCATCTTAGTTTTATGTACTGTGATTTGTTTTATTTTATGTATATATGTGACAAGACTGCATGAATACACCTTGCATAGGAAACTCTATTTAGCACCATGATCTTTTTACTTGTTTAGGGGTTGTTAGTGGTGGTGGTTGTTGGTGAACTTGTTCCTGTATATCAGAATTATCAATTGATTTGTGTCTGCTTTGCAGGTTTAGGAGTTAAAAAAGTCCAAGGTAGCTCTTCACAAGTTCAACTAGCTCAGGAACTCATTGAGGTAAATTCCTTTCCATGTGTCTTCTGCTTTCTACGTACTGTCTTTTCTTATTCTTCTGATCTATATTGTTTTCTTGAATGATCCTTGAACTTTGAAATTAGAAACAAATGACGCAATCTTCAGTTTCTGCGAATTGATATTCAATTTTGCTGTTAACTACTACATGATTGGTTACATTAAGTTAAGATAATTGGATCAGGTAAAATTATATCTCGTGTGAAGTTTTATGTACTATGATTTGTTGATTGATTCGTCAACCGAGTTCCATTAGTTTAAATTTTGTGAATGGTGTGATCTGGTAAGAAGAGAAACATAGGTAGGATTGGGTGTTGTTGTACGGAATGACAATGGTCATAAAGTGATTTGGCAACAAACCATCAGTTGATGTTCGTTTCTCTCTCTTGACAACAGAAAAGTTAGCAAACATCACTTGATGTTCGTTTCTCTCTCTTGACAATGAAAAAGTTGGCACTTCGTCATGCTTTATTGTACCATACATGGTTTTCCTCCATTATGGTTGATCTGATTGTGAAGTATCTATTGATAGGATAAATGAGCAGGGCGCGAATTCGTCTGAGCATAGCGTGATTGTCTTTGAAATTTGTTTTCTTTTTGTAACTGTTCTTTCATTCCTAGAACTTGCAACTCCTTAGTTCATGGTCTCTAGCTTAGAGTCCATGGGTTTTTTGACATTGTTTTGGTGAAGAGTGTAATTTATATTTTCAGATGATGAAATGAAATCACTTATTCCCTCAAAAAAGAACTGACATGTACCCTGTTTCTAAAAATGGCAGCATATTGTAGCCCAAATCATATATAATCTGCGTCGAGGGCAATTGCAAAAAGAATTCAACTTCAAAATAAGGTGGGTCTGCATCTGCAACATGGCCGAAAGAGGTGTGCAGGATTGCTGCTGATCTATTGGTTAATCCTGTTCAGGTTAACATTGGAAATGTGGATGAATTTGCTGCAAATAAGGCTATATAACCCAGGTATTCGTCCCCTCCCTCCCTCCAAAAGCACACACAGCACTGTTGAAAATATAAGCTCAATTTATAATTAAGAGAATCTAGAAGGATCCAGCTGAAAGAGCATGAATCTAGAAGGACCTGGATGCAAAATAAAAGGTAATAAACTATGGAAAATTCCAGAATGGCGGCAGGATCAATTTGGAGACATCATGCAAGAAGAAACAAGAGAATGAGGTAGAAAATTCCAGAATGGCGGTTGGAACATAATTAATTAAAGTAATCATGCATCAAGAATTTTCTAGCTAGCTACAAGGATCGACATATGCAAGTATAAATATGAATGTATGACTGAATGAAATGAAGTAGCTTTAAGAGTGAATTGAAACAAGCAGCAACTGGATAGAGTGATCAAGATAAGCAAGAGAGAAATAGAGTAAGAAACAGAGCAGCAGCTCGTGTGTGAGTCTTGTAACGAAATTGTTATACTTTCTTGTGTAAATAAAAGTTGAGATTTTTCCGTTGCGTCGAAATTAATCGATCCTGGTACCTGTAAGACGTTGAAACGTCCAACAAATTTGGCATCGGAGCTGAGTTTAAGGAGTGCAAGGAGGTACGTTATTCTCATATATGGCGTCCCTATCGAATATGTTGCAGCCGCAAGTGCCGAAATTGGAGAAGCATAATTATGGAAATTGGAGCATTCAAATGAGAGTCTTGTTGCAATCACAAGACTTGTGGGATATTGTTGAAGCGGGATATGATGAACCTGCGTCACCGGTGGCCGAAGCCGCATTGACGAATAATCAGAAGAATGCATTAAGGGAGGCGTGGAAGCGTGACAAAAGAGCGTTATACGTTATCTATCAAGGAGTAAATGAAACAATGTTTGAAAGGATCAGCGCAGCGGCCACATCAAAGGAAGCATGGGAGATTTTGAAAAATTCGCACACGGGTGTAGACAAAGCGGTACGTGTTCGACTCCAAATTCTTCGAGCTGAATTTGAGTCATTGAATATGAGCGAGTCAGAGTCTGTTGTTGATTATTGCACGAGAACGTTGGTGCTCGTAAATTAAATGAAAAGGCTTGGAGAAGAAATTAAAGATGTTCGAGTTGTGGAGAAGATCTTGAGGTCATTGACTGGAAAGTTCGAATACGTAGTAGCGGCAATTGAGGAATCGAAGGACCTCAATACGATGACGGTGGACCAATTGCAAAGCAGTTTGGAGGTGCACGAGCAAAGGATGGAGAAGAAGAGTTCTGCATCATTGTAGAAAGCTCTAGAAGCAAAGATGAATATTGGAGAAGAGAACAAGTTGGAGTTCGCAACAACTCGAGGAAGAGGCAACCGTGGACGCGGTTATTATCGTGGTCAAGGAGGTCGTGGAGATTATCAAAGACAGGGAGGACAAAATTACGGCGATGGTCAAGAAGTATTTGCACCACGAGCCCGAGGTCAAGGATGTGGGCGAGGCTATAGACGAGGCGGACGCAACCAATCGGTAAGTCGGCAGACTTTTGATAGAAGAAATGTTGAGTGCTATAATTGTCATAAGTTTGGACATTATAGCAATGAGTGTCGACAAGCACAAAACCTCGGAGGTCGGCAACAAGTAAATTATGTAGATGCCAGTGTCGAAAGAGATGATGGAGCAACATCGTTGTTTATCCATAAAGGAGTTGATGGAGATGAATATACCACGTGGTATCTCGATAGCGGAGCAAGCAATCATATGTGCGGAAAGAAGGAGATGTTCACGGAGTTAGAAAAAACTTCACAAGGAGATGTATCGTTTGGAGACTCCTCCAAAGTTCCGGTCCAAGGCAAAGGTACGATTCTTTACAAATCCAAATCTGGTAATCATGGTGACGTATCGAACGTTTATTACGTACCAACTTTGAAAAGTAATATTTTAAGCCTTGGTCAACTATTGGAGAAAGGTTTTAACATCACTATGAAAGATTCACACTTGACACTTAGAGATTCACGTGGAAATTTAATTGCACATGTTAAGATGGCGAAGAATAAGTTATTTCCGATAACATTAAGGCATGATACACTGAAGTGTATGAAAAGCATCATAAAAGATGAGTCGTGGTTGTGGCATCTACGATTTGGACACTTAAATTTTGGAGGCTTGAAGTTGTTGTCCACAAAGAATATGGTGAAAGGTTTGCCTCATATTGATCCCTCGAATGAAGTATGTGAATGATGCATTCTGGGAAAGCATCATAGGCCGAGTTTCTCGAAGGAAAAAAGATGGAGAGCCTCACGTCCATTGGAGATAGTGCACACTGATGTTTGTGGTCCACTCACACCCGTCTCACTTGCAAATACTTTCTTACTTTTATTGATGAGTTTTCTAGAAAGACATGGGTTTATTTCTTGAAGAGAAAATCAGAAGTATTCGAAGTCTTTAAGGAATTTAAGAATTTGGTGGAGAAACAAAGTGGTTACCGCATAAAAGTTTTAAGGTCTGATCAAGGTGGCGAATATACATCGGAGGTGTTCGAAAGATATTGCAAAGATCATGGGATCATTCACCAATTGACGCCTGCTTACTGCCACAGCTGAATGGAGTGGCAGAAAGGAAGAATCACACGATATTGGACATGGCAAGGAGCATGGTGAAAGGGAAGAACTTGCCAAGACAATTCTAGGCTGAAGCCTTAGCGACGAGCGTGTACCTGTTGAACCGTTGTCCGACAAAAAGTGTACGGTTCAAAACACCGGAGGAAGCATGGACTAAATTCAAATCAGGCGTCTCACACTTGAGAGTATTCGGATGCATTGCATATGTGAAAATCCCGGAGGCCAGAAGGACCAAGCTTGACGACAAAGGTGAGAAGTGTATTTTTGTTGGATATGGAGATAGAACGATGGGTTATAAGCTATATAACCCACTTACGAAGAAGAATATTATAAGTCGGGATGTCGTTTTTGAAGAAGATCAAATGTGAAATTGGAATGATCCACAAGATAAAGGAAAATCTATTGTCGTCGAAGGTGAAGCAGAAGCTCACATAGAAGCCGTAGAACCGGAGTCGCTACCCAGAAGAACACGAAGCTTAAGAGATATATATCCAACAACGGAAGCACAAGAGCAAGATGGAAATGCAAATCTGATTTGTCTTCACGCAAATTGTGAACTTAAAACATCCGAAGACGTTACAAGAGGGATGAAATGGTGTAGTACTGTGAATAAACGAAAGAGAGTCATTAAGAGAAGAGATACATGTTTTTGGAGGAAGCCGCCCAAAGGCGGGAATATAATTGATGCAAGAAGTGCAAGGAGAAAAGGAAATACTTCATTGGAAAGGCTTAGAAATCATGATTGGTGGAGAACGAAATTGAATGCAAAGAAGTGGAGTCGGTACATTCCATACGAGGTGAGCAAGTTGCACAAAGACGGAGCAAAGTGAATTTCGATAAATTGCACTCAAGGGGGATGTTGAAAATATAAGCTCAATTTATAATTAAGAGAATCTAGAAGGATCCAGCTGAAAGAGCATGAATCTAGAAGGACCTGGATGCAAAATAAAAGGTAATAAACCATGGAAAATTCCAGAATGGCGGCAGGATCAATTTGGAGACATCATGCAAGAAGAAACAAGAGAATGAGGTAGAAAATTCCAGAATGGCGGTTGGAACATAATTAATTAAAGTAATCATGCATCAAGAATTTTCTAGCTAGCTACAAGGATCGACATATGCAAGTATAAATATGAATGTATGAGTGAATGAAATGAAGTAGCTTTAAGAGTGAATTGAAACAAGCAGCAGCTGGATAGAGTGATCAAGATAAGCAAGAGAGAAACAGAGCAGCAGCTCGTGTGTGAGTCTTGTAACGAAATTGTTATACTTTCTTGTGTAAATAAAAGTTGAGATTTTTCCGTTGCGCCGAAATTAATCGATCCTGGTACCTGTAAGACGTTGAAACGTCCAACAAGCACTGCTACGCTGTCCATTATATAATAGTACACAATATTTTGAGCAATAGGCATCAGATCGACCATGTTTAAATTTGTTCCGAGTTAATTCTTATATTTTTGGTACAACATGTTGAAGTTGTGCCAATGATGGAGAAGTGAAGGCGCCTTGAGTAGATATTAAGATCTCAAGAACCAGGATCTAAGATCATCATTTTCTGCTCTACTAAGAAAATGTGCGATCAACTTGCAGGAAACTTAACCCGGCAATTCAGAATTGCTGTCATCCAATGAGACAAATCTCTGGGAGAGAAGGATCATGTGCTGAAGCAATTCCTCACAGGGAGATCCCCAGTGTAGCCACTGATGTCGCTACTCGTGGCTTGCACATCAAAGATATCAGGTTGCTTTTGAAATTGATTTTGTGTATTCTTCCCCATAACTTTCACTTCAGAATGAGGACTGTTTTACACATGGATGAGATCATATGCATGAGCTCACCAGATACTCGACTGAATCCGGTGTGACAAATCAATACCCGCTCTTTGCAAAGTAAATTAAAAGAGGAAAAAAACAGAAGAGAAATCTTAGCTTCTTATTGAAGTTGGACCAATAACACCTTAAAAGGCCTTATTAAGGTGATAAGGTTATCCAACTAATATATGTGCTAATTATAGCTCTCACAAGTGATGTGGGATATTCTAACACGCCCCCTCACGAGTAGGCGGCGGTTAGTCGGCTCTACACGTGGAATCATAAATGCCATCATTGGGCAAGTCGGAATTAGCATCGGTTGGGGCACCCATCATCAACCTAGCTCTGATACCATATTGAAGTTGGCCCAATAACACCTTAAAAGGCCTTATTAAGGTCATAAGATTATCCAATTTATATATGTGCTAATTATAGCTCTCACAAGTGACGTGGGGTATTCTAACACTTCTGAATGAGAACCTAATATGATATCATATAAGTTTAATTTAGTCAAAGTTCATTAGGATTCTTGAATCTGATTACCTTATTGTAGTGTGTAGTTGGCTAGAGCTTATATCCTCTTTTGCTCAATATTGTGTTTTCGTTTGTTTTTGCTCAATATTTGCATTTGTATTGCTTTTTGTATCGTAATTTCTCCCGTCATGTTACAAAGTGGTGATCACTTTGACTTCCCAAGAGGAGTATATGACTATGTGCACAGAATTGGAAGAACGGGTCGTGCAGGTCCCACCGGAGAAGCTTACACATTCTTTGGTGATCAATATCCCAGGCATGCATCAAATCTTGTAAAGCTTTTGGAAGGTGTAAATCAAGGTATTCCTCTTGAACTTAGTGATATGGTTTCTCGATTTGCCGGGGGAATGGCAAGGTCCGATCAGGTTCATCACGATAATTAATTATTATTATCAGTATTATTATTATTATTATTATTATTATTATTATTATTATTATTATTATTGTTTTTTTAATAATAATAACAACAACAATAAATCAGAAATAATGAAAGTTTACACAAAATTAGAGGGCAACCGAGAAACAAGCTATGCCCCCACTCCCTTAGCAATTGCAAAACTAATCTTAGAGAAAATATGATAAGCAGCACGTGTCCCAGCATCCTGAGACGAAGCAAAACCCTGGATTCTAACAAGCAAATCCATAGGCTCAGCATCCAACTCCCCAAGTGTCGAGAAAGAGAAAGGAAGAAATCCATATCCCTTAGCCGCACACAAGTCCCGATACTTCGCGCACTTTCGCTTGGCGGCATCAGCAACCGCATGTCCAGGCGCAAAGTCCACCAACCCAGGCATATCCCTTATTATTATTATTATTATTATTATTATTATTGTTATTATTGTCTATTTCTCAATTTTTTAGAGTTAGAACATCATGTATTTTTAAGCATAGAATTTTATTATAAAGAAACGATAATATTCTATAAGATGACACGAACACACACACATCATGGATAATAACAAATTCAGAGGAGCCACATATTGTAATTGTGCCACAAAAACACAACATTGTAATAGGAACAAAGTATATTGTTCAGATGGAGGGAGTAGGATTGTGAGTAAGCATGTACATGGATTGAGTGATGGTGAAAGTCAAAACGTATAGTAGTTTATTGAGTATTGTTAGCTCTAGATGAAGGCTTTTGTCGTTATACCAAAAAAAAAAAATGTACATATTCCGTGTATATGTTAAATTTAACACTTTATTTTATTCAATTTCAAAAGTTTGTTTGACTTCAGATTATTACAAATCATATAGAAAATATAATTAAAAGGTTTTATTATGAAGTTACAACATTTTGAACTTTCATATTACAAACTTTTTTTATATAACTTTTGGACAAAATTGTTTACTTTATTCCAAAAAATCACTTCAGTACATCATGTCGATCCTCAGGTCCAGACATTCCCAGTGGAGCTCTATTCGACTACATAAACTGCTACTTACAAATTAATCTAATCTATACACATATGCCAGCAGTTTTTCATCTCCTATACAACGTTTCTTGACTACACTCTTTATGTCATCAACTATATGCATGTTGAAAGGTGTTTCACTACAAAAAATCAGAACTTTACCGACGGATAAAATGACGGATTTTATCCGTCGGTAAATAGCGACGGATCGGGCATTATTAGCGACGGATGACGGATAACGAACAAAGTTGACCACTTTGTTCGTCATCCGTCGCTAATAGGTTTTTATCCGTCGGTATCTTAGCGACGGATAACAAAAAAAAAAATTAAATTAAATTACACTTACCGACGGATAAGCTTATCCGTCGGTAAGCTCCATTTATACCGGCCGCGACTGGCAGAACGCCATTTCCATCTTCTTCTCCTTTCTTTCTTCTTTCCGTTTTTCACACTTCTCATCTCCATTTCTCCTTCAAAACTTCACCATTTTCATCCATTTTGGTAGCAAATTGAAGCTTATTGCACAAGGAACAAGGAACAACTTTCAATTTGGATTTTTTTTGGTCAATTTGTGCAAAATCAAAGGTATGAACTCTAACCCTTATTTGATTTTTAATTTGGGAATTATCTAATTGTTGGTTACATTGTCAAATGTATGTTACATAGTAGTTGATACAAGTATATTTTGCTTAAATGTGTAGTTGATTGTTGTTAAAATTGAGTAATGAATCGATTTTGGGATTTTATTAATTTGGGGATTTCTTAAATTATGGAAATGTATGTTAGTATTAAGTAGATATTAGTTGTTATAGTTGAATGTTAGTTTTGGATTATGTTAATTTGGGTTTGTTAATTAAAATCGAGACTTAGATCAATTTAGGGCTTTTTTTAGTTTTGTATTTAATCGAATTTAATGTTCCATAACTAGGTTATGTACTTATATAAGGTTAATTTTGTAGTTGAATACGATAAAATAGAGTAATTTATGAAAATCGAGACTTGTAGCTCAATTTGGGGGTTTTGAAATAAAGTGAAAATGGGTTCGAGATGATGATATGATGATGATGTTAGGTTAGAGATGATGTTCATATGGTTGTTGTTGACAATGCTAGGCTAGAGATGATGTTGTTAATGGTTGGTTGATTGGTGATAAGGTTGATGATGTTAGGCTAGAGATGATGTTGTTATATGGTTGATTGGTGATATGGTTGATAATGTTAGGCTAGAGATATGTTCATATGGTTGTTGTTGATGATGCTAGTCTAGAGATGTTGTTGATGGTTGGTAAAATTAAATGAAATGATTATAACATAATAATAAAATGATTATAATGTTAACTTCAAATCTGTATAAGACATATAAATATCCTTAAAACTACATTTCAATTCTAAATATGAATATTGAAAATGTATGAATTTAATAATTAAAGAATTTCAGGTTGGTCATTGTTGAAATGGAACCCGATCGGTCTTGGATGTATAAACGGACCAAGCATGGGATGATTCTGCCTAGTTTCGAGCAGGGGCTTGATTCATTTATTGCATTTGCACTTGCACACCCTGATTGTTTGAAATGTGGGGATATGAAGTGTCCTTGTAGTGCAAATAAATGTAGAAACACGCAATGGTTGAGCCCCAATATGGTTAAGCAGCACGTGAGAAGTAGGGGATTCGTGCCTGATTATATTTGGGTGATATGTTAGTCACCATTGTGCTTACGTTGATCTTGTTCTTGTTGTATTGATTGTTGTGTCGTTCTAAATTGGTTGTTTTGGTGGTTAGAAACACTACTACTTGCCAAACGTGCTATTGAAGGAGCTTTGGTTTGTTTTCAACACTGTTGGTGCTCGTTGTTACCGAGACAAGGTCCACGACCTTAAGGAGTCTCGAGTGAGGCCTAGATTCATCCACGAAAGCGAGTGGCCTCTGTGGTTGGCTTACTGGAAGACACAGGATGCCGAGGACCTAGCAGATCAGAACAAGAAGAATCGAGCACGGGCGGACAGAAGCAGCTCCGGTGAAGACGAGGACTATTCGAAGCACCATCTCGGCACACAGTCTCAGGCCACTCGTGACCTCAATGCAGTAAGTTAACTTGTGCTTTACTCCAGTCACTTTCAATATTCTTAAAATTTTATTGTAAACACTGACACTTATTACTTTGCAAAATGAACAGAGGCTCACTGGACAAGGATGCTTGTCGTACTTGACCATGGTGAGAAATGCCAAGTTCAAGAACGGCAAGTGGACATGCAAGAAAGCCAAGAAACTGAATGTAAGTACATAAATGAGTACTTTGAGTTACTTGTACTGTATTTCTTTTTAAAAAGTTTCTATATGTATTGTAATATATCAACTCATGTATTGCTTAACTGCTTGTAGGAGGAGGTTGAGGCTTTTTACTTGGTTAAGATGCAAGAGAAGGGTGACATACTTACGATGGAGGAAGAGAACGCTGCCTTCCTCGAGGTGAACCCTCCTGGCCCTAAGTGGTCGATCTATGGCTTAGGGAACTTGGGACGTTCTCTTGCAGCTGAATCATTTCAGCGCTCTTCCGGTTTTACCTCCAGCACAGATTCTCGATTGGCTGAGGAGCTGGCAGCACTTAGGGCCGAGAATGCTATGATGAAGAGCATTCAGGACACACTTGTGTCTCAGGTATATTCATTTGTATGCTAATATTATGTTGATATGTCATGTAGATGTATAACCACTTGTATGCTCATTTACATTGCTTGCATCTATCTTTCATATTCTTAACTACATCGATCATTACTTGTGTCAGGTGGAGACGCAGAATTTGGTGCTGAAGAAGATTCTGGAGAAGCATCCCATTGGCATGGACCCGTTCGCAGAGGGAGCTGTGTTTCAGACCGGGGAGGGGAGCCCTGGTACGGCGGGGAGTGCGGGTTTGCAAGGCAGTTCTCATGCTCCTTCGGGTTCCAGTGGTCGTCGTCCCTAGATTTCTACATTTTAGTTGGGCATTTGTAGTAAAACTTTCACATTTACATTTGTAGTAAACGTTTTTCTATTTTGAAGAATCGAATTTTATTGAATTTTATTTTCAATTCAAATTTAATGATTTTTAATTTTTAGTACGTACGTAAATTTATATTATTAAACAGGTTGTTGTACAATTATCAAGAAAAATAATAAAAAAATTTTTAAGAAAAAAAAATATACCAACGGATAAATTTATCCGTCGGTAAATTCCGGTTGACTAAGTCAACCGGTCATACTGACGGATAACGTTATCCGTCGGTAATCGTCACCGACGGATAAATTCATCCGTCGGTCAGACGAATAAGGGGCTGGTCAACGCCCCTATTCGTCAGTCCATCGGTATTATTCGTCGCTAAATTTAGCGACGAATAAGAAACGACGGTAACGGCATTACCGACGGATAAAATAGCGACGGGCTATTTATCCGTCGGTAAGTGGTTACCGATCCGTCGGTAAGTACTTACCGACGGATCGGTACCCGGATACCGACGGGTCGGTATCCGTCGGTAAAGTATCCAGTTCTTGTAGTGTTTGCACAAATAGCTTCATATTGCGGACCCTCCATAATGCATAGATAGCCTCTGTAAAGCACATTTTCAACAATCTGGCCTTATTTGATTTCCCTTTTGCTGTACACAATATCCAGTTCAATTCCTCTTCAAAGTTTCTGGGTACATGTGTAACTTTCATCCATGACAGCAGTCTTGTCCACACTGCCCGCATAGCACTACAACAGAAAAACAGATGCAACAAACTTTCCTGTTCTGCGCATAGCACACAGTCATCATTTACTGCAATTCCCATTCGGACTAGGCGGTCTCGAGTATATAATCGATCATGACAGGCCTGCCAGGTAATAAACATTGCAAGAGGTCGAGCGTTATTACCATAAAACAATTTTCTCCAAGTCACTACAGGTCTGTCTCCCCGCAATTCCTGATAAATGAGTCGAGTTTCAAATTTTCCAGTCACCAGCGCATCATTCCAAACTTGCAAATTTTGCATTCTGTCTCTTATCTCAAATAGATTCTTTAGTAACCAAGAACACGCAGTAGTAGGCTGATAATTCTCAATTGAAGTACCCCTTAGATAATAACTATGAATCCAACGAACCCATAATTTATCCGTCTTCATGCTAAGGTGCCACAACAACTTAACAAGTGCCGCCGTATTCCATTCTTCAAGAAAAATAACATTTTGCCCACCTTGTTTCTTTGGTCGACAAATCTTATCCCAAGCAATAGGTGATTTACGGGTTATCTCAGATTTGCCACTCCATAGGAAAGTTCGACAAAGCGCTTCAATCTTCTTCAGAACTTGTTTAGGCAGCGGGAACAACTGCATCCAGTAATTAGTCGTGGAGAAGACAACACTTTTAATAAGTTGTATCCTCCCCGCATAGCTCAACAATTGGCCAGACCAGTGCTTTATTCTATACACCACCTTATCAATTAGTACTTGATAATGATTCACATTCAACTTTTTGCTCGCCAAAGGCACACCCAAATGTTTGAAAGGCAGATCACCTTTCACAAATCCTGTAGTATGTAAAATAGTATCTTGCAAAGGCAAAGAAACCCCTCCAAAATAAACCTTACTCTTACTGGGATTAGCTACAAGACCCGTGGAACAAGAAAAGATGTTGAATTTCTCCATCAAGAGCTGTATGGAAGTATTATCACCACGTGAGAAGATCAAGAGATCATCAGCAAAGCATATATTTATAATCTTCTCTCGCTCACATTTTGGATGCCAATTGAAATCAGGCGTATCTTTCTACGTTTGCAAAAATCGATGGAGATACTCCATATAATAACAAAGAGAAGTGGTGAAACCGGATCCCCTTGTCGTAAACCCCTCTTAGCAACCAAAACCTTTGAAGGCACCCCCTGAATATTGTATCTTTAAGAAACTGTCGTCACACAAAGCATAATCCAATCAATGAACTGTCTAGGAAAATTCATTTCTTGCATAATACTTCTGAGGGCAGACCATTCAACAGAGTCATACGCCTTCTGCAAATCCATTTGTATCACACATCTAGGAGAGATACCCCTTCTACCATAACCTCTGAGTAACTCTTGAGCAATAAATATATTATCATGTATAACCTTGCCAGGCAGAAAAGCAGATTGATTATCATGAATAACATAATTTATTACCTTCCCCAGTCGTTCAGTGAGAATCTTTGAGATGATTTTATAGATAGTAGTACAGCAGGAAATAGGTCGCATCTCTTTCATAATCTTGGCTTCTCTTGTTTTTGGAATCAAGGTGATTAGAGTACAGTTAGCAGCTTTATACAATCTATTTTGATTGAAAAACTCCAACACAGCTCTAATAACATCCTCCTTAATCACAGGCCAGGCTTCCTTGAAGAATTTTGCATTGAATCCATCAATTCCCGGGGCCTTATTATCACCAATTCCACGCAGAGCATTGACAATCTCCTCCCCTGTAGTATCTCTACATAACCATTCACCATCTGAAACACTGAGTTGCTTACCTTGTCGAAGAGCCGGAATATCCACCATTCTCAAATCTGTAGAACAGCTGCCAACTAAGGTCGAATAAAACTGGATAATTTCAGCTTCCAGTTCATCCTGCCCCGTCAGTATTACTCCATGCGAGTTCTCCAACTTGTATAGCCTAGTTTGTCGACTTTTCTCACGAACAATAGAGTGAAAGTAAGCATTATTCTCATCACACAAACGAATCCAATCCACTTTAGATTTCTGTTGCGCAATCTGTTCATCAAGAGTTACCCATTTCATCAACTCAGCAGTAAGCCGTTTTACCTCTGCTACAGACTGTAAATCCGATCTGTTACTGACCAAGGACTCTTGGGCGGCCGCCAACTGCTCCCTAGCATCAATAACCTTTTTATGTACACCATGAAATCTTCTCTGAATCTGTAGCAAACCATTCTTCAACCCCTTCAATTTTTCCCAAACTACATACATAGCTCTCCCCTGCATATGAATATTCCATCCATTCCGCACAACATCCTGAAAGTCAAGCGCCTTAGCAGTGCAGTTCAAGAACTTAAACATAGGTCTTAAACGCGGCCGTGCAACCTGTAAGGTCATTTTCAAAGGAGAGTGATTAGAGATATGAGGAGGCAATACTTCAACAATATACTGAGGAAATTTCAGAAACCAATCCTGATTCCCAATGACCCTATCAATCCTGGAATGAATGCGATGATTTGTCCATGTGAAGTGATCACCAATAGTGTCACATTCATATAGCCCATGTTGCAGCATCATTGATTCTAGATCCTGATACTCATGTACAGAAACCATACACCCTCCAGTTCTATCATCAACAGATAACACATTATTGAAATCCCCCATGACAATCCAAGGGCCATGAACAGTAGAGGCAATATCAGCAATATCATTCCAAAGCATACGCCTTTGCTCCAAAGTATTATGCGCATATACAACAGTTAACCAATACTTCAAACAACCATTGACTTCATTAATAGCAACATGGATCAATTGATCAGTACAGGTTACATAATCAACTACTACCCTAGTACACTTCCACATTAACCAAATCCTACCATTATCATGCTTACTATAGTTATCAAGATATGACCATTGTTGACCAAATCTCGATCTTATTCTACTAGCATTACAAGATTTAACTCTTGTTTCTAACAACGCTACACAGGCAACATCAAGAGCTCTAAGGTGGGAGCAAACCTCAGCATGCCTGGCCAAAGCACTTGCGATCTTACCTAAACTCTTCTCCCCCCACAGATGTAATGGGAGTTGATGTAATGGGAGTTTAGGCAGAGTTACCCAGATTGGAAGAACTCGAAGCAAGTTTTCCTTCAAATCAAATTCTGCGGTCCACTTTGTCATAAACATTGGCATGTTAAATATCGAATAAGGACCATTTTGCAGAATAGCATCTCTAGATTCAGCAGAATTAAAACGAATGATGAAGTAACCATCATCATGATAAAACAGATCAGGCAGTTCCTCCAAACCCCATGATTTCATCATGAAGTGTTTCACCGAAGTTAACGTTAATTCAGTACCAATAACATACATAATTACCGCAAACCTCCAAAAGTTCATCTCCGAATGCACATCCTGTGCCGCTATTGAGACTTCGACTCCTGTTTCAACAATTTTGGGGGCAGTATCAGAAATTTCCAAGCCATTAGTTGGCAGGCGGTTGCCGCGCACGACGTCCACCCAGGCCTGGGGCTGTAGCGCATCAGACTGCCCATTCTCAGACAGATCATACGCCATCTGAGAGTTAGAATTCGCGATCTGCTGATAATCTCCATCAACAGCTTCATCAATCTCGTTTCCTTTTTCCATACTCTGTTGCTTATCAATTGCAATAGTCACCGCTGTGATCTTCTCTACCAATCCAGGATCTTCGGCGTCAATGGGTTGCGTCACAGCCGCCGCTTTTTTCGGGCGGCCACGGCGTTTAGCCATGATCGACAGTTACACCGTTAGTGTTTGTAAATCGCCCCTAGTTGAGAGAGAGTAAAGACGGTTTTTTTATTTTTATTCCTCCAAATGTGTTTTTTTATATAACTTTTTTGATATGATTGAATTAATTAGAGGTCAAATAGACCGTAAAAATTGTGAATAAAATGAATTATTAAACTAAAAATGGGATAATGGAAGTAGTTCATAAACTGATTCTCGAGATAATGTAGAGGAGATCATAATTATAATTATAAGACAAAACAATAATAATGTTTAATTAAATACAACGCATCACACGCGTCTCTTATAATTAGTCTCTTAAGACTAATAGTTAAACTTTAGAACCCGTATGGATCTTTGATCTTGTGTGCACTCCTGCATTTATTATTTTAACCTCAATGGTTTTAGTATCATGAAATCTCCTTCTCTTGCTAATTTGTATCCACAAATAGTTATAATTGTGTTTAGTTGTACTATTCTTTACTGGAATGTGACTTCATCATGTGTAACAATTATGGGACAAGTATTTAGATAAACTACATGTCAACAACTGATATAATATTCCAAATGAGTAACAACTATTAAACTTTGTTATTAAACAAAATTACATTCAAAATACGATAATCGTTTGCGAGCAGATCTACGCGTGTGACTCGAATTCTAGTAAACATATATACGTAATATCCAAAATATAATAAAATAAAATTAATAAGCATAATTCACAATCAAAGTCAAACGCATTCCAACTGATATCCCGTTGGCGGCCAAAATATCCCAACTGTTATCCCGTTGGTGGCCAAATGTATTTCCAACTGTTATCCCGTTGGCGGCCAAATATGTTTCCAACTGTTATCCTGTTGGCGGCCGAAGTATCAAAACAAATCACAAATCAAATACCACATATAATATATATACATATATTAATATGACCAAGTATGAGTAGAGACATATACAAAACTACTTATACTTATCAAACTGGTATTGTATTCTCGGACAAATCAATCCACAGTCTACTGTACACTGTAGAAACGACTGCAAATATCCAAGATCCTCAAGACTGAACCCACTTCAGAGTTTAATCACCTACATTCCCATAACTAACCACGACGGGTTGAGGTAACAAAAGGGGAATATTAAAATAATGGATCAACGTAGCTAAGTAAATATCATGGAGTAGTACCTTAATCTTGAAACTACTAAAACCAATTCATAAATCACGTACCGCTCAACTACTCAAATATAAAGATTGCTCCATGTCCTTTGTCCTTTTCCCAATTCGGCTGAAGAATTAATAACGTAATTAACCTAGTTCTAAGCTGATCCTAAATAATGTAGACTCCAATTAGTCCGTAAGGCCCACTCTAATGCTTGTACAAATTAGATCAGTTAAGCCCGTCTCGGTTTAGCGGTTAGTTGATCCAATAAAATAGTGAATAATAAAATCCAACTCATCAATCTCCTACGTAAATAAATGTACGGGTTATCACACTAACTACATACAACGGATTTATACCGCAATAATTTAGAGCATTAATTGCATTTTTAAGGTCTATTTCGTAATAATTTAAAATACTATTATCTTTGATGGGTGTACAATGGAGTCATAGCTTATACTTCTCGAACTTGAACGCCAAATGAAATGTTGAGCTCATTGGTCCAAAATAAATCATGGTTCAAGCAAGGTTCCAAATGTTATGGGTTGTAATTGGGATCAGCCCTACAGTAGGCTCAGTTAAAAGTTACGTGTGAAAATGCATTAGGATTGGTCCAAACTGGATTATTGAGTCTCTTGAAGGTACGTGCAGGCGCAGATAAAGTCCTTTCCATCTAGAATTTTTTTCTTAGAATGGTTATTGTTTTTTATGGTTTTATTCCATAATAATGTAGAATAATTTTTTATTCTTTTTTAAACGGTAAAATAATAATGTAAAATAATGAATTTAAATCAATTTATATGATCGTCAGGCCCCTCAAACGAGATGAAGTTACTTTGCGATGCTAATCAATAATATAAAATCAATCAAGAGAAATTTACATATCGGGGGTTCCTTGTGAGGTTTCATATCATTTTAGGGAAATTTAGTTCAACAATAACATTTTAGACCAAAATCATGGTTTCTGGAGTTGACCAACACACAATTATAGTAATGGCATCACTCCAAAATAGACAAACTGATGATGTCGTTTTTCACCAATTAAATTTGTTTTAAAAGCCTAAGAACACTTATCACCACACAAACTAGAGTGCAGTGGCAAGTTGTCCCCGAGTGTCGTTCTCTCGGGACCTAACGTGGCTTTGCTTGAGGTTTTTGCAAGTAATTTCAGTCAACGAGTTCAAAAGTTGATAGAATCGTTTCCTTTGAACAATGGCAACGAGAAATCAGATTTATGTAAACAAGATTGGAAAACGGTTGGTGGTAGAAATCAAATACACATGCATGGGTTACGAATATGCTCACAAGTTCAGTGCGTAGAACATTCGAGCAAGTCTGCTAAGCAACTCGTCTAGGCAAATTTAACACACACATCATGAAAGATCACTATCAATAATTTAGAGGTGCTTGTCACCAACACCATTTATCTAGCATGCTGCAAATCTCTAACATACAATCCTATAGCTTTCATTGACCAAGAGTTTGTCACTATACTCAATTCGAATATATTTTATAGGCAACTAAGAATCATATGAAGGGATTTGCAGCAAGATTGAATCACAATCTCATGTAAGCATAAACATAACCCATAGCATGCATATTCTACATTCTACCACCAACACAAAAGATTTAGCTACTCATATTCATCAACATAGACATCAATTCATATGAATAATAATTGGAATTCATCATATCAAACTACAAGACAAGAGAGTGATACAAGTTACCACCAAAGTTGTCACTAATCGGTGGGGATCAAAGAAAACCTCTCCGTAGATGATTACAAAGGATGAATCTCAATCAAAACTTTGAATTCCAAGCTAAAATACAAAGAAATCTGAATATTCTCTGAGTTTTGGGGCTTAGGAGCTCTCCAAAACGAAGTTACAGTTCAAAAGATATTCAAAAAATGATCAAAGATTAGATCTAAGAAGGAAAATCCGAAAACGTAACCGCTGCCAAGCGGAGCGCTTGGCAAGCGAAGCGCTTCTGGCACACCAAGCGCTTCGCTTGGCTCCTGTGCTAAAGCCCCTGGAAATTGAAGCGGAGCGCTTCACTATTCCAGGCGCTTAGCTTGGCTCCTGGGCAGATTTTTGTCTTCAAACTCAATCTTTTTGCTCTCGCATGGCCCTCGGGTGCCTTGGACTCATCCTTCTCGATGCTTATTGATACTCAAACACTCACGAACAAGCCACAGAGATTGGGGAACTTCAACGGGGCCATCTTTTCCATCAAAAAGGCTCGTTTTTAGCTCCAAAACGCCGTTTCGTACCTAAGTGCCTGAAAATGCAGAAAACACAAACGTGACACAATTCTACAAAACTAACCAAAATACAAGGCTAGAAGATAGCAAAAGAAGGTGAAAAAGACAAGATGAACGCGTCAAAAATACGTTCATCAAACCAAACACGCCCTTAACATAAATGTTGAGGCTTAAAATGTAATTGTTTTTTAAAGTTAATTTCTGGTTAACTTTTGCATCCAAACCTTTGATAAAATTTAAATTTTACCCCCAAACCTATTACGAAGTCTAAATAACCTCCAAACCTTTATCAAAATTTATTTAATCTACCCGAATTCATCATATAATTACTATAATTAACTACTAATCACATCATTAGCTCATTAACAATTTAAAAGCTAAAAATAAAAACTACAACAAAATCTATTTCCAATATAAGCCGCTAGCTTCCTCTAGATTCCAGTCCAATCGTTTGCCATTATTCAAGCTTTTTAAAGTTTTTCTTTTTAATTTTTTTTATTTGTAAATGAGTTTTTTTAGCTTTTTAATTTTTCTTTTTAGTTTTTTTTTATATTTTTAATGAGTTTATGATGTGATTAGTTGTTAGTTATGATAATTTAGATAAGTTCGGGGTAGATTATAACTTTTTGCAAAGGTTTGGAGGTTGTTTAATTAGCGACTTTATGTTAGGTTTGGGGGGTAAAATCTAACTTTTGTCAAAGGTTTGGGTGTAAAATTCAACTTAGTATACTTAGTAACCTTCTATTTTTTTTAATGTATAAATTTTTGATTATTTATAAACTTATTGTTTTTTCAAGTATTAGCCCTAAAAGATAGAGTAATTTAGTTCTTTAAGAAAATTAAGTGAATGAATGAAGTTAGAAAATAGGAATAAAAATGAAATTCACTTGAAAATAAAAGTATTTCTAACAAGTAACAAGTAATTTGAATAAATTATATGAATGATATATATGTGTTATTATCAAAAGCTTTTGACACCATATATTATATATTTTAATGTATGAAGTTAAATATAACAATAACATATTTATAGAAGGTAAAAAATGAGTTCTCCGGAAAAAACTCCCTCGTCCATAAGGCCACCATCCCTCCTACCAAAGCCACCCTTCTATCTGAATCCAGTAGACTCTAATCTCCCAAGCTCTCAAAAATTTCATTCCTTGCTAACTGGTTCTAAGATCACAACCTCTGCAACTCACAAACCGGATTCTCAGCAACTTAATCCCCCTGTTTCTTTAAATACTCCTACAGTTTCACGAGCTCCCCCACATAACACTTCCACATCTTTGCTTATAGATCAAGATCCAACAGATCACTCTACTATTGACAGCAACATGAACAAATCACCTACTTCAACAGTACATAGTCCATTCCAAAAATCACAAAAAAATGAAAAAACAGAAAAGAACAAAAACAAAGATACACCAGAGCCGTCAACACGAGCTCCATCTTTCAAAGAAGCTTTACAGAAAAGTTCCTCAGCTGAGCAAGTCTGGGAAGATCTGCTTGCTCAACCGGTTTTTGGCCAAGAGGATCCAATGGACTTCACCCAACAACTTGAAACCACAGAAACAAACACAATCTCTCCATCAGAATCGCAAGACCAAAAATATATCTCTTTTACACCTCAGGAACTGGAAGAGTTATACAAGCCATGGAAACAAACCCTCATCCTACAAACTGTGGGCTATAGTAAATCAATCCCACAAATCCATAAACACCTACAGGGCCTGTGGAAAATTTCAAACACAGTCATGGCTATGGAACTTGGCAAGGGATGCTACATTATTCGTTTTGCCACTCAAGATGAATATTTAATGGCAATTACAGGGGGACCGTGGTTCCTCTTCAATTACTTCCTTGCAATCCAACAGTGGAAGCCGGATTACACGCCGGCATCCGGATCCTTCAAAAATTTGGCCATATGGGTCCAACTTCCAGAACTTCCAGTGGAGTATTATGAACTTAATGCTCTAACAAAAATTGGAAAAGGAATTGGCAAGCTCATACAAATTGATTGGCATACGTCCCAGGCTACAAGGGGAAAATATGCAAGAATTTGCGTTGAAATTGATACATCAAAACCTCTGGTTAAATTCTTGCAAATAGGTACAAGGAAGCAGAAAATCACATATGAAATCAACTTGGAATTCTGTTTCAGTTGCGGAAAAAATGGACATTTAATTTTTCAGTGCACCAAACAGAGCAACACAGACTCTCAGCAACAATCACATTGCTCACCGGAAAAGGAGCCCGAAATAAACCCAGTTCAGGCGAAAACAAAAAAGAACAACGAAGAAGATAAGTGGCATGTAGTCCAAGGAAGAAGAACATGAAGGAATTCACACGCAAAGAAGCAGAACTCTGATACAAAATCTGAAAAATCTGCAGCACCTAAAATGGTCAGTACAGACAAAGATACTAGGGGAAAAATTCCTCAGACAGAACAGAGCCTAGATCCTATTCTAGAAAAAGACAAACCAGACACAAATAGGGAAAAAAACGGCTTACAAACTGAGTTTAAAAAATCCAACCAAAATCGTTTTCAGCCAATAATTGTCTCTGACACAGAAAATAAAATAGAAAGCAAACAAACTGCAACTGCAGTTACTACACCTACAAGCATGCAAGCTATGGACCAATCAACAGACATTGAAAGACCAAAATCAGTATTTACTGCCTCTCAAACCATCTCTCTCGCCTCTCCTCCACCCCAAATAATCAGACCTCATACAAAGATTCCCTTATTTACACCAAGATCCGAGAGAGACTGTACCACTTCCCCACACAACTTTAATTCTCCTATAACACCACCAGTTCAATCACACTTAAAGCCAAAACCTGTCACTTTCACAGCACAAAAACAGCAAAACAACAAAAATAAAAATGTCTGCAAGACAAACTCACCTGCTGTCACGAAGCTCACCGTCACCAAACCTCAACAACTCACCGCCAAGATCCCCATCCCCAAGAATGTCACCGGAGTGTCACCTCCGACCGTCAATGACAAGAGTCGAATCATCAACATCAATGATGAATTCGATTCTCGACCAAACCCTAGACCACTCCCCATCCAGAAACAACCTCACAATGCAGATACCGCCCACCTCCCTACCGGAAGTAAACAGAGCGGTGCTCCAAGGCACGCCGGTGAACCCGCTGATAATAGAACAAGAGATGAGGAGAACCGGAAAGAGAAAAGAGCCGGCGCACCCTCCAGCTCTAAGATATACAAGAAGGACGACGAGAACCCAATCGTTGCAGCAAGTTCTGGACAGAGCCGCCCAAGTAGCATCCAATTCCAAAATAAGAGCTCAAAAACCACGAACTTACAGAAAGAGAGGAGGGAGGATTTCTGCGTCGACATCACGACCAAGGGAGGACCAAACAAGGTCTCCATCAGTGGAGGAAATACCAAAGATGCCCTCACCGAATCGGTCCAACCAGAAAACCAGAAAACCCGAAATCCAAACCCAAAATCTCAATATACTCTTCAGCCAACCACCACCGGCCCAAAACTCGCCAGCTTTGAACAAAACACCGATAGCCCAGTTGCTACAACAGCCCAACTCTCAGACAAGGCCCAACAACCCACAACAGGCCCAATCATCTCTTCTGGGCCACGAAAACCAGATCAAGACAATGTCTCTGGCCTAGTGTGTCCACTTGATGCTGAAATCCAAACCAAACCAAAACCCATTTGTACCAAGCTCGTCAACGAACCCAGCACTCAATTCGCCACTGAACGCGAATTTCCAGTCCAGATCAACAAACCACCAAGTCTTTCCCTCAACCCTAATTCCACCACTTCACACCCAGACCTCAAACGTCAATCCTCCTCCACCACAACCAACATCGGAATCTCCGGAATTCCAACCGGCACTGATCCAAACCCAAATAAGAAACCAAAGATCGGATCTCACAATTCCGATCTTCTCGGAAATGTCGCCTTATCTGTCTTTCCTATCGGGACAGAGTGGGAAGACGAAGAAGGAGCCGCCGACCCCGAACTTGAATTTCAATTTGATGACGGATGCGATGATTACGGCGTTGGAGATGGAGAATACGATGAATGGGAAGCTGCACAGAGTGAGTTGGAACGAGTTCAACCTCCGGCCGCTACACTCGGAGGCGGTGATTGTTCAGATGGTGAGACTAGCCCAATCGGCGGAGTTCATGTACAGAATGATTCCGGTGGTTCAGGCGACGGGAACAGCAGTGATGCACAATTGTACACTGAAACCTCTGGTAAACGGAATCACTCCTCAGATAACACCGGTCGAGCTCAAAAGCGCCAAAGAATGCGAGATGAGGCACCAGGAAACTGGTAAGTGGATCCCGGTTATTGAAAGTTCATCAATGAAGTTTATTTACTGGAATGTGAGAGGAAGCCTCAGAAAGGAAATAATACGGGAGATTAGAGATTTCATTCAGGAATATAAGCCAATAATGATTCTTCTGCTTGATACCAGAGCCACTTTGAACAAAACTCACACAAAAACGTCTAGCATCGCTAAACTAGGTTACACTGGCCACCACATTGTTTCTCCATCGGCTGACAACCCTAAAATGGGAGGAATGTGTTTCCTTTGGAAGCCAAATGAAGTCAAAGTTGGGATCAGAAAGACAACGGAGAGATTAGCTCATTTCGATCTTAGCTTCCCGGACCAGGATGATACTTTCGCCTCTATGACCTCAGTCTACAACTACACTCAACCAGCAAGGCAACAACAGGTATGGAACGATTTAATCTCTTTAAGTCACTCTATTACTGGTCCTTGGTGCATTGCAGGTGATTTTAATGCTATTCTAAGCCCTGATGAAAAAGTTGGGGGTTTAGCTCCTAACTGGAACAGACTTGTTAGTTTTAGCAATTGTTTAAATTCTTGCAATCTGGTTGACTTAGGTTTCTGTGGCCCTGCTTTTACTTGGTGCAATAAACAATTTGCCAGGAATTTTATCTGTAATAGATTGGATAGAGCCTGTGGTAATTTAAGTTGGCTTAGGCTTTTCCCTAATTGCAAAGTAAAAAACATTGTAAACAGTAACTCTGATCACACTGCTCTTCTGCTTGACACCAACCCCTTAAACTCTTCTGTGATCCCAACCTTCAGATATGAAAATTTTTGGAAAGAAAGAGGAGTGTTCCAGATCTGTTTTGAAACCTTCTGGAGGCAAGAAATTTTGAAAAATGATTTTAACCTAGCCTCTGGTCTTAAAAATCTGGGGGAAAATGCTCTCAAGTGGTCTTTGACTTCTTTATCCCAAATTAACAAGGAACTCAAGCAGAAAAAGGTTGATCTTCAAAATCTTAGCTTCACAATTCATACTGACCCCCTTCATTTAGGACCAATTGATTTGGCCTTAAGAAATGACATAAATAATCTTCTAAAACAAAAATCCACCTTCTGGGCTCAAAGAGCTAAAGGGAACTGGATCAAACATGGAGATACCAATTCCAAGTATTTCCACGCCTGTGCCACTGACAATAAAAGAAAAGCTTTCATTCATGGAATCAAGAATACTAACAATCAATGGATTTACAACAATGAAGAAATTCTAAATATCTTTTCTAATTTCTTCAAAGATCAATCTCAGGCTGAACAAACTAATCTAAACCCTTTCCTCAATCTAATAACCCCTACGGTCTCAAGTGAGGAAAACTTAGAGCTAACAAAACCTGTAAGTGAGGATGAAATATTCCAAGCTTTGAAAACAATTGGTATTGATACAGCTCCAGGATCAGATGGTTTCAATAGCAAATTCTATATTGATCACTGGGACACTATCAAACCTCAGGTAACTCAAATGATAACAATTTTCTTTGAAACAGGAATGTTGGACCCTAACCTTAATCTAACTACTATCTGCTTAATACCTAAGAAAACTAATGCACAACACCCTTGTGAGTTTAGACCCATAAGTCTGTGCAATGTGATCTACAAGGTAATAACAAAGATACTAGTTAAAAGGATTAGACCTCTTCTCAAAATCCTGATCTCACCTTTTCAAAATGCTTTTGTACCTGACAAATTGATAAATGATAATGTTATGATTGCTCATGAGTTACTCCACACCATGAGCAAAAAAAGAAAGAACTCAAAAACTCATAGCTTTGCTCTAAAGCTGGACATAGAAAAAGCTTATGACAAGCTAGATTCGAAATTCATTGAATTTACTCTCCAAAAATTCAATTTCAACAACCACACCATTAAATTGATTATGACTTGCATCAAAACAGCCTCCTTTAGAGTAAAAGTAAACAACCTGTTATCCCCTGCCTGGAAGCCATCAAGGGGGATTAGACAGAGAGATCCAATCTCACCTTACATTTTTATCATGTGCCAAGAACTCTTGGTACATGCTCTAATGGTTAAGGTTGAGTGCAAGGATTTCTCACCTCTTAAACCCTCCAGAAATGGGCCAGAAATCCCTATACTTTGCTTTGCTGATGAATGCCTTATCTTTGGAAAAACAAATAAAAAGTCTATCACAGCTATAGAACAAACTTTGAAACAATATGCTTTAGCTTCTGGTCAGAAAGTTTGCTGGAAAAAGAGTAGAATCCTTTTTTCTCCAAACATCCCCACCAGAACTAAACAATAAATAATACAAAAAATGGGAGTTATTCCAAACAAAAGACTGGACAAATACCTAGGTCTGCCTTTTCTGCTTGGTCATAAAAAGAAAGATATGTTTGACCAAGTTGTAAACAGAGTTATGGCCAAAGTAAATGTCTGGTTTGCAAAAAATTTATCCTATGCTGGAAAAGTCACCTTGATCCAGTCTGTAACAAATGCCATACCATCCTACTGTATGTCCATCACAACCATCCCAGCCTCTTGTATTTCCAAAATTGAGGAACTCAATAGAAATTTCCTTTGGAATAACAAAAGTAATGGAAAATCTAGAGGAAAGATAAAATGGTCCAAAGTCTGTAAACCAAAAAAACTAGGAGGACTTGGTACAAGGGACTTGTCTATTCTTAATAAAGCCTTCTCTTTCAAACACTTGTGGAGACTTCTTTCTGACCCTTCATCCCTTTGGAGTAAGGTTTATAAGAACAAATATTTGCCTAATACTACAGTCTTACTAGCAGAATCCAAACCCCAGAGCAGCTGGTTCTGGAAAAACTTGGTAAAATTAAAAGAGAAATTCTCAGAATGCCTCAGCCACCACATAGGTAATGGAAACATGACCAATTTCTGGTATGATAGATGGATGAAAAACAAAATCACAAGTGATTATGGTAACTCTATACAAGACTCACACATGCTTGTGAGCCAAGTTATCCAAAATGGTACTTGGAACACTCAATCTCTGCTAAACATCATCCCAAATGAATTAGCAAATGAGATAATTGGTATTCCACTACCCAGAAACCAAGTCAATGACAGAATTGTATGGGGAGAATCAGAAAATGGTAAATTTTCAGTAAAATCCACATACAACTCCCTCATACACAAAAACAAATCACAAGACACTGACTGGCCCTGGGAAAGAATTTGGAACCTTAAGCTCCTTCCTAAAATAAAAATTTTCCTTTGGCTCCTGGTACATGATAGGCTTCCAACAGCCTCCAGACTCAACAAACATCACATCTTACCCTCACCCACCTGTAGCCTTTGCAACAGCACGGATGAAACAATGGAGCATCTCCTTTGGCACTGCCATTACTTTAACAGAGTCAGAGAACCCCTAATTTCCATCACTAACCAGCACCAATCTCACATTCACTACATTTTCAATGAAAAAGCCAACACAGAAGAGCTGTTAAAACTCTTTGTTTTCTGGTGGTTAATCTGGAACTTCAGAAATGACAAAATCTTCAACCAAAATTCTCTTAACATTCATCTTTTTAACACCACCCTCATCAATACCTTACAAGATAATGCAATTCTTCAAGAAAAAAAGACCAAAATAAAATACCCCCTTATGGTTAAATGGGAACCACCACCACAAGGTTTCTACTGTTTAAATATTGATGGTAGTATGTGCCATGTTAATAAGAATGCTGGAGCAGGTTGTATACTAAGAAACCATAATGGGGAATTTATAAGAGCATCCGCAACTTACCTAGGAGATGTTGATGTAAATACGGCTGAATGTTATGCATTAAAGCTAGGAGCACAACTTTGTTCGGATATGAACATTAAGAAACTCATTATTCAGACTGACTCACAATATCTCCTTTCTTGTTTAAACAGGGAGGAAGCAGCGCACTTAAGGCATCAGGTGCTTACGCAGGACACAATTGAAAGGTTGCAAGACTTGGAACAGGTGCAGATCCGTTTTGTCTATAGGGAAGCTAACTCCGTAGCTGATCACTTGGCCAATGAAGGAAGAAGAAGATCGTTTGGAAGAAATCAAGACTTTTGCCAATCTTTTCATTTTGTTTGGGATTCTTCCCCTTTTTGGTTGAACAATTTATTGCTTTTAGACTCTTTTCATTCTGTTCGGTTTGTAACTTAAGTATTCTGAACTCCGCTTTATTTCCGTAATATATGTTGACTTCTAAAAAAAAAAAATGTATGAAGTTAAATAGAAATAATATAAAAGAAATTATTGTGGTAAAAAAGTACTTTTAAAATTGTGGTAACAAAATACTTGTAAAATTACTTTTTTCATTGAAATTTAATTACATTTTAGGTCAAACGGTTACTTTTAAAATTACATTCTAGGCTTAAGACTAAAGGGTGTTTGGCTCTTTCAAAATCCGATTTTGCTACAGTACCTTAGTTCTTGCAAAGTCAAATTCGTAGCCTAAAATGTCATTGTTGATCTAAGTGACCCTATTTTATTATTAGGGAGACTAATAGAACCCTAAAAAGTAATGGACCCAATCACAGACGTCCTTTTTTATGTTGGCTTGATCAACCTCCCTTTAAATGGTCATAATAAATTTACAACAATTCTTTGTTGCAATTTTCAAGATGAACGAAAATAAAGTTATTAAAATAATAACTTATAAAAAAATGGTCTATAGTATGATAATAGGATACACTTATTTAAATCAATGTTGAACAAATTGTGAAGTAATTTAATATTGTTTCCTCTTCATTCCCGTCGAAACTCGACGGGCCTCTAACTTGTTTCACAGTAATTTAATTAGAGTACTAATTGTATCAACGAGTCTATTCTACAATATCATAAAGCACTAACTGCGTTTGATGTGCCTACTACACACTAATTTGAATTACAAGAAGTTACGACTCACGTAATAATTAAGTAGGCTTAAATTTACATCTTGTAGACAACCCTATGTCCGGGAGAAGAGTTAAAACTTATAAAGATATACAAAATGTGGATCACGCAAGGTGGCATTAAACACGTACCTTCTCAGAGAAGCAAGAAGCTACCTCCACTTGGACATGGTCAAGCACATTATGTAAACGTTGGGCCTAGTATCACTAAATGACAATACCTTGTACGTACTCATACAAAAAAGTTCCTCCTTTCTTTTCAATAATCAATTAATAATTATATACTTATTAAGGGGTGAACCTAAAAGTCACCCTCCCAAACGAACCTCCTTTAAACCTCACTCGTAGTCAATTTTTTGTTATACCTGCACACGTATAGAACTTCATTTAACTTATGGGTGGCAGTTGACGGTTGAAACCGGCCATTACCTGATCCGTCGATTATTTATATAATTTTCTTTAATATATCTTATGTTAACTCTGATAGGTTTAAAATTTTCACACTCAACAGTCATTTGAAAAGTCTGTATGTCCTAGAGGCAACCATTTACAAGATGATATGTACTTGGACCATAATCAGTTTATTATTATTTATATTGCATATTAATTGACTCTACATCTTTGGATTATTTATTTGGTTGTTTTAAGATAATTCTATAAGATGTTCCCATGGACTATATGTTATCACCAAGTGTGTGAGAACTTGAATGACAAAACGTAAGTCCTAAAATAGTCCCAATCGAGGTCATTGGGATTTGGGATATCAATGACACACGCTAAAGATTGGCATGCGATCTGCATCATATTCTTAGAGGAATGTAGTGGCTCTCACAACTACGAATGACTTGGTCATTCATGATGGATGCATGGAACACCTTAGAGGGTGTTGATTGAGCCACCGAGAAACCGTTTGATTAATTCTATTAATGTGTCTATGGAAGTATCGGTGTGTAAGGTAATTTAACAGTCCTTCGACTTGAGGTTAATACTGACTACATGTGTGGAATAATATATCTTGACCATGACCAATGCTTGCACTCCACTTGGGGTAGATACGCCATGCGTTAGATATATTATGAAGTGCATGGGAGTAGTAGTTGAACCAAGATAGAATTCATTCCTCGCAATAGACATTGGAGAGAATACTTTACATCTCATAGTTAAGTTGATCGTTAGTCATTGACCAATGCATTACGATATATTCAAAATGGTGTTTGAATATGATCGAAGAGCAACTAACAAGAATGAGAAAGAAATGAATAAGTTATTGGAACAGACACGATATCAAGTTCTAGACTTATTTGAGTATTCGAGAATGAAAGGACTATATTAACCTTACACTAAAGGTGATTTATATATCCTTACAAATGTCCTTATATATTAATATTGTCCGGTAAATCGTTTAGGAGTTTCGCCGTGTACCTAATTAGATTAGTGGTTAATATATGAGACCCTACGGGTCACACTACATGATTAGTACTCTACCAAATTGGGATTGATAACAAATAGATATTAATTAGATTAATCTTCTATATATACATGAAAGCTAGTGGTCTAGGAGAGCCCAATTTCATTCTCAAAAGCTTTCACACTATGTGGCAAAAATTTTGAGCTCATGGAAAAGATTCAATTTCATTTGTTTTGGTAAGTTTTCATTCATCTAATTTTGGTAATTTTAATTCTTTTTCCTTCTTTCTTATAAAAAACGTCCAACCATATATTTATGCGTTTTTTATTTAAATGTTTAATTAAAATAATATGTTAATTGAACTATACAACAAAACAAATTCTGGAATTTAAAAATAAATCATTTATTAATTAAATATTGAATTATGGTGTCAATTAAATTCTTGGCAAAATGAATTTTATAATTAAAAATAAATATATTTTTATTTAAACGGTGAATTAAAATGTTAATTAAAATCTGGGTAAAATATATTCTGGAATTAAAATTAAATTCGTAGACACAATTGTACGAAAATCAGTTTAATTTTTTTTTAGTTTATTCATTCACAATTAATTTTAATTATTGAAAAATGATATTTAATAAATCAGTCATTAAATTATTTGTGTTTTTGATTTTAAGAATAATCTCTTTTGCGAATTCATGGAAAGAATAAATTAAAAAAAAATTGCAAAACTTGTGGCCAGAGGGAATTGAACCCGGGTGGCATATATCATGAACATCACCACATTCCACTAGGCCATAGCTTTTCAATCGTTCATTGTTGACAACATCAAGTATTGATGTTTGATTTAATATTTTATGCTTTTAATTTTATTTATTAACAATTAAGTTTTTTTCCGTAACAATTACTCTAGAATATTAAATATTAAATCAGTGATTAATCGAATAAATCATTTAACTAAAAAGACAAAAACAAGAAGCTGTGGCCAGAGGGAATTGAACCTAGGTGGCATATATCATGAACATCACCACATTCCACTAGGCGACAACTTTTCAATCATTCATTATTGACAACATCAAGTATTGGTGTTTGATTTAATATTTTGTTCGTAACAATTTCTATAAGTTATTTTGGTAAGTCTTAAGTTTTATTGTCTTTCCTTTCTTTCCATGCACGCCTCATCAATGCTGAAAATCAAAATATATGGAATGTTTAGTTTTTTTGCTTTATTGTGGCGAGTAATTTCTATTTAAATTCAAACGGAGCAAAAATCATTGCCTGAATTAAGGATCTTCTAAACCTAAAAAACGATTATATATAGCTAACCTCATTCTATATCCTATCTACCAATTTTCGCATTTGTCTTTAGAAATCAGTCTCTTCGAACTAAGAGGCAATGAGTGGTCCGCAGGGTTCCGTAGGTTCAGTTGCTTCGTATGAACACCATAAGAAAAGTCATTTGAAATGTTTGTTACTTCTTGCATTCAGTGGCTGGATCGACTCTATTTCGATCATTATGTGGTAAATTCTCAATTCTCAAGTTCTTTGTCGATTTTATTATTGTTTTCATTCGCTAATAACTCTTTTTTTTCTTTTTAAGTATGAACTCATTCAGGACCGTGTTTGATTACGAAGAATTTTATGAGAGCTTTGATCTTTCATCTATCTCTAACGAGCCATTAGCAACTCCTAGTTTCTACTACATGATGCTAATTGTAAGTTTCATCTTCTGTAATGATTTTTCATTTTGTACAATAATTGTTTAAACCTGTTGTCTAATGTTTGCTTCATTTTTTATCGTAGATCGATGTGTTTGCGTACCGTAACTTTCATAGGGTCGAACGCCTTCTAGGATATTTAACCACTGCTAAACATCGAATGGTCAGATATGCATCATGCATAGTTAGAATGTTGAGTGATGAAGAAGAAGTAAGACAACGAGGATTATGTCTCTTTAAAGAAATTGCAACGGTGCCTGGAGGATTGTTTTGTTTGAATAAATTTAGACAATATCTCTTAAAGCAGCTTTGCCAATTAAATCATGGTGTGTTTGCTTTGAATTTGAACATTCCGAAATTTTGTTGTAAGGATCATATTGTTGGGGAGGGGGGATTAGATGACGGTTTGTGTCTTGATTGTTTGGCAGATCGTGAAGTCCTATGCTATAGTCGTTCTAATGAGTTTCACGCGGCTATAGCTGAAATCTAATCTTTTGAATCATGTAATTTTCCAATTTCCAGAGACAATTGATTCGTTTTATGAACATGATTTATTTTCGCCTCATGAACAATTGATTATTATTTCGATTAATGTCGTTTTTTAGTTTATTCCATATACATATTCGTCTTTGTGTGTTCGAGATCATGAATTTTACATAGCTATATCTGAAATTTAATCTATGAATATTGTTATAGTGGAATTTTTGCATAAGCTTTCATTTGTGTTTTGAATTTGGCTTCATCCGTAACTGTTTATTTCATCATATAATATGTTGTTATAAACATGATTAAGTTTCTGAAAATTTACAATTGAATTTGCCGTTTAAATACATTACTATACATTTGAGCATTAAGAAAAGTTGGATTTGGAAGCATATTCATTGTCACGTTCGATGTTTTTTTTCCTTAAAAATTAATTATATTTTTTGACAATTGCTATATGTTTAAATCAGTGGTTATTTTGTTTATGTTCTCTATTTAACAATAATGTCTTTTTAGAATCCGTCGTATGATAAAAAAACAATCCATAAGTAAATGCTGTGGCCGGAGGGAATTGAAACCGAGTGGTGAGGATGATGAAGATCCTACATTCCACTCGGCCACAACTTGTTATTCGTTTATTGTTGATAACATTTGATACTGGTACTTGGTTTACTATGCTTCTGCGTTTAATACTCGAAGTCGAATTTTTCAAACTTGTGGAAGTAAGCATAGGGCGTAGACCTTCCATCTTTCATAAATCGTTTAAATAAAGCAATGTATTTCACTACACGCTTTATCATGATTATGGTATTGATTCTCGATCCTTTCTGTATTTAAAACTCTCTAAATTTAAAGGATTTAGTTTGACTGAATCCTAGGTCAGTATCTTTGTAAAAATTCGTTTGATTGCTTGAGATTTTGCATAATCAATTCACTTAACGTGCCAACTTATATACGGAAACGACATGAAAATCTCGAGCACCATATTTTTGTTGATGCCAAAACTCTCGAGCACCATATTTATATACGCAATCTGTGATTTAATACATTTCAATTAGTCTAACACTTTTACAATCTTAACCATATTTAGAATTCAATATTTTTGTTAGTCAGACATTATATATGAAGAAATTCAATTTTACAGTAATGAGAGTACCATATTTAGACTACTAACAATGTACTATAAAATTGAAGTCTGCTTAATTGAAATCATCACTACATAGTGCGAAAATGAGGACTCGATTTGGTTTGGAGGCGGCTCAGTCGAATATTGAGAATCGAGTTCGAATGTTCCAAAAAATAATTGACGAGGGAACGTTTGAGCACTCTATCTTGATGTTGATAGTCACTCTCAACAGTTACGTTTATGGTGGTGAAGTGCTCATTTGGTATGAATAATATTTTGATTTCTTAGATTTTTTATTTTTAAATTATACGAATTTCTTACTATTGGATCTTGATGGATGTTTGTATTTCTGTTAACTGCAGCATGAAAGCGTTCAAGATCATGTTTGGTATTGATCGATTTTATGAGGATCTTGACGTCTCTTCAATCCCAATTCATCCATTGGCATCGTTGGACACTTACTATAGCATGCTCATAGTATGTATTTGGTTGATTACTTATTTCTGCATGTATATTTGAACAAATTTTATATTCAACTTCTTAACTATATTCTACAGGTTGATGTGTTCGAGTACAAGATTTCTCGCAGGGTGCCTTATTTGCTTGAGATGCTTGAGAAGCACTCTCACAAAATGGCTGCATATGCTTCGTGTATTTGTAGAATGGTCGATCCGAATAGTGCAGTGAGGCAACAAGGCTTCACTGCCTTCAAAGAAGTAGCGAGCAGCCGTGGAGGATTGACGAGTATCAAGTTGTGGCGACAGTCGCTATGCACTCAAATTTACAAGATACATGATGGAGTATTCGAGAACAATTTTGATATTCCTTCATTTTGTAGTAAAGAGTGGACAAAGTGTGGTCACTATAACGATACTACATGCTACGAATGCCTTGCTGACATTGAGATTCGAACATTCAATCGTTATTTCTATTTTCAGTCTTCTATTGAAGGCCTTTAGTTATGAAGTAATGATCTATGTAACCTTGAATCTTTTATTTTTATTTTATTTATCAAATCAGATTACATTATTATTATTATTATTATTATTATTATTATTATTATTATTATTATTATTATTTTGCTTTAAATTTCGTAATAATCGAATTATTAGAAATTATCTTAATAATCGAATTATTATTATTTAGAACTGTTGTATTAAAATGTTAATTAAATTCGAGGCAAAATACATTCTGAAATTAAAAATATATAAGTTTTAAATTTAAATGACGCATTAAAATGTTAATTAATATATAGACAAAACACTATAAGTAGTCTGATTAAAACAAAACATTTTTATGAATATGCATAATAAAGATAAATACATGCATAGTCATTAATGTTCTGTTTTATGTGAAAATTAATAAATTATAATCATTAAATTTTATTTAAATTCGACCAAATATTGATGAAACATCAGGTCTTTTGATATTCAAGAGACAAAACACTTGGATTAAATCTGTAAAGGAGTGCATCTCTTTAAATTAATGTTTGCAAATGAAAAGTCACAACTATTGAAGAAGGTGTCTCTTCAAATTTGGTATCTTTCTTCCATCTATAAATAAGATACTACACAAAAACGTTTTTCATCATAGAAGAACACTAAATTCTGAAATAAAATCAGAGCAGAAGGAACTACTAACCAAAAGAATCGAAAGATGGCGCAAGTTCAGGCAAAAACCATTCTCATCGTTGGCAACAATGAAATTAGTCACCACAGAGGTCTGGCGTGCTGCAAAATTATAAACATCAAGAGTCAAATGAAGATGAGATCAAGTTTGTATGCAAGAAAGACGGGACGAATAACATGTTCGATGAAACAGAAGAACATCCATCTCCATCAAGAGGAAGAGACAAAAATGATGTGGATAAATGTTGCACAACCAATTGATGAGCCATCTATTGATTTCACATCCTACATGAAAGAGAAGATCATGGAGAATAATCCCAACGTGTTCATCCTATCCTCAACTGGTTCTGGATATGATCCTGGATTGATGAAAAAACACATTGAGGCAATTGGTGGTACAATCCATTTTCATAACAACATTGGGAATGAACCTGGTGGCTTTTGCGTCGCTACATCACGTGGTGCACTCAATGGCACAGGAAACTCCGTTGAGGTGTCTGGCTTTCGATTCACTTATGATCATACAGACTGAATCATGATCATAAGCCTCGACCCCAATAATTCTCAATGTTCTTCTTTGATTGATATGGTTATATATATGATGTAATATCAATATAAATAAAGTTGTTTCAAAAATTTTATCTTCTGGGTTCTACAAATACTTTTATCGAGAATGCAATACCTGATGATTAATTTGTTTATGTTTTATTTTCAAATATTTGTTTTGTTTTTAATTGACCGAAAGAAAAAAAATTGCAAAGCTATGGCGAGAGGGAATTGAACCCGAGAGGCATATACCATGAACATCACCACATTCCACTCGGCCACAACTTTTCAATCGTCCATTATTGGCAACATCAAGTATTGGTGTTTGATTTAATATTTTATACTTTTAATTTTATTTATTAAAAATTAAATTTTTTTCCGTAATAATTACTCTAGATTACTAATTATTAAATCAGTGATTAGTCGAATAAATCATTTAATTAAAAAAAAGCTATGGCCAGAGGGATTTGAACACGGGTGGCATATATCATAAGCATCACCACATTCCACACAACCACAACTTTTCATTCGTTCATTATTGATAACATCAAGTATTGGTGTTTTTGATTTAATATTTTATGCTTTTTATTATATTTATTAACAATTAATTTTTTTCGTAACAATTACTCTAGAATATTAATTATTAAATCAGTGATTAATCGAATAAATCATATAATAAAAAAAAAAAAAAGCTGTGGCCAGAGGCACTTGAACCCGGGTGGCATATATCATGAGCATCACCACATTTCACTCGGCCACAGCTTTTCAATCGTTCATTGTTGACAACATCAATTATAGGTATTTGATTTAATATTTCTTTTCGTAACAATTTTCTATAATTTATTTTTGTAAGTCTTCAATTTTAGTGTATTTGAAAAATGTCCATGCACGGCTGAATCAGTCACGCCAATTCACTGATGATTTAATCTAAATATAGAAAACATATACTACCCGTTTTGGTTAGTCCTATTCTCATCCATTCCATTCCATACACGCCCAAGCCTCATCAATGCTTCTATACCAGTATATGGAATGTTTATGAACTTGCTTATTTGTGGGGAATAATATCAAATCAAATTGATACGAGACTAAAATTAGTGTACTGATTGAGGTTCTTTTTTAAGCCCTAAAAACCTCTTATATATAGCTAGCAATCGGGATGCTCTTCTTCCTTTTAAAATCAGTGCTATATTTCATTCGACATTTTACAACCGAACCTATATTTTTAAGCGTTCAAGAATTATGGGGGGTCCGGTTGATTTCGTGGCTTCCAAATCTGTTGAAGAAGAGAGGAAGATTCATTTGAAGTATTTGTTGTTAATTGTGTTGGGTGGTTGGATCGACAGTATTTCGATCACTATGTGGTGAGATTCATAGTATAATGAATTGTTTTATTCGTTAGCACTGATTTTAATGGTATGTGGTAATACTAATTAATCATTTCTTATTTTACGTAGCATGTATTCTTTTGGGCGTTTGTTCAATCAGGGTGGCTTCTATGTGAGGTTTGATCTTTCATCCGTCCGGAATGAAGAACTAGCAACTCCAAATTTCTACTACATGATGTTACTCGTAAGTGACATTTTTTTGTTCATACCACTGTTTTAAATATTTATTTTCTAAACCTGTTTGCTAATATTATTTGATTTTATATTGTAGGTGGATTTTTTCCAGTATGAGATCTTCCATAGGGTCGAAGAGTTGTTGCGAATTCTAACCGAAGCATCACATCCAATGGCCAAATATTTATCATGTATAGTTAAAATGTTGAATGGTGATGAACAAATTCGACAACATGGTTTACGTCTCTTCAAAGAGATTGCAACAATGCCAAGAAGGTTGTCCCGTTTGAAGAATTATAGAAAATTTTTATTAGGCCAGCTTCACCTTTTAAATCGTGGTATCTTTGCTTTGGATTTCAATATTCCAAAATTTTGCAACGATGATCATATCGTGGGGATGGATGATATAGATGACGGCTTGTGTTTTATTTGTTTGGCAGACCAGGAAGTATTATGCTATAGTCGTGCTTATGAATTTCATACGGCTATAAATGAGATTTAATTCATTTAATCGTTGTATAACTCATTTTTGCTTATATCGATTATCTACGATTACTACAGTTTCTTTTTCTTTTTCTTTTTTCTTTTTTTTTTCGTTTTTTGTGTTTTTATTTTTTTACCTTTATAAAACAGATTCGATATTAAAATAATATTTATTATTTCCACTTGGTATACTATTAAATGTAGCACTATCTATTTCGTTGAGTGATTGAACTCATTTTTTTTTTTTTTTTTTTTTTGAAAACGGCAAAATTTTATTACGAAACAAAAGAAAACAGGTACAAACAAAGTGCATAAGAAGTGCACAACCCACGTCCTCTATGTTCCAATCCATAAACCGAGAGAAACATAAAAGCATGTTCAACCTTAGACCCGTTATGGCTATATCAAAACTTAACCACCCACTTCGTCTAGTACGTCAACCTTAATAGCAAGGTGCCAAGAGTCGAGGGGTGACGAAAAGAACCACCAATTCTAGTTAAGTACAACAGAGGGGAATATCTTTCGTTGCAAGTTTAGGAAACTTAGCAAGAAACGAAAGATGATGTCCTCTAAAGGGATATAAACCATTCACAGGAAAAGGAAGACACATGATATATCTCACTTAGTAATGAAAAAGCACACAGAAGGAAAAAGACAATCCTAACCTCAAAACAGCAGACCAAACGGCAGCAAGCCCGGCAAAACAAAGATGCCACAAAACAGAAACAGTGAGCAAAGAAGAAAAAGATAGCAGCCTGCAAAGCCACCGCACTCCCAAAACTACTAACACAGTAGATCAGCTTAAGGTGGTTTCCAGCACTGAGTAGGAGCCATCCACCAATCCACCAACCTAAATCCTTCCTTGATCAAATCCTTATTGCGCAACCAATGCCAAAGATTAATCTTTATATGCTCAGCAATGACGTTAATAGAGGGCGACACACCTTTGAACACCGCGTCATTCCTTCCTTCCCAAAGACACCAAAGGGTACATTGTACAAGACTCAGAAAATAAGGTTCTATCTTTTCGACAAAACTCCAGGATATACCCATTCAAAAGGTCAACAACCGACACACACGACCTCCTATTTACACCCATCCACTTCGCCACAACATCCCAGACCCTTATCGTCAACGAACAAAGAGAAAACAAGTGGAGTGCACTCTCTTCTTCCTCCTGGCAGAATTTACACAAGGAAACGGTGTCAACATGAATAATATTTCGCTTCTTCAAGTTGTCCACAGTAGGAAGGCGATTCCAAGCAAGCTTCCAAACAAAACCATTAACTTTCAATGGAGCCAGCTTAACCCAAATCTTACGCTTCCAATCGAAGTCAAAACCAAACGAATTTTCAACCCCTACCAAATCTAAATCTGCCAGTTGAGCGTCATATCCAGATTTAGCCGAATAGCTTCCTTCACTTCCAAAATTCCATCTCCAAGAATCAACCTCTGTAGTTAACTGAAAATTAAAATTACTGCAAAAAATCATTAGATCCACAACAAGACCAGACTCCCACGAAGACAACTCTCTATACCAATCCCACCTACAACCTTGACCAACTCTATCAAAAACAGAACACTCTTTATTATTTTCAATCGCAAAGAGACGCGGGAACTTTTCTTTCAAAATGATACCTTTACCTAACCAAGGATCGACCCAAAACTTAGAATCCCGCCCCGACCCAACGACTTTGCTCAAATTATTGAAAAACCAAGGACTAAGATCAACCTTAGACACCAAATTTTTCCACCACAAAGACCACCCCCCACAAGGCCTTTTCCCCTCTTTTAAACGAGAAACACAATCCCACATTCCTCCATACTTAGACTTAACAACTTGAACCCACAACGCCTTAGACTCGACGAGAAGATTCCACACCCATTTTCCCATCAAAGAAAGATTAAAAAGACTCAAATTCTTGACACCTAAACCTCCCGACTCTTTCGGCAAACAAACCCTCTTCCAACTAACCCAAGCAACCTTATTCCCTCCCCCCCACAAGAAGCTCCCCAAAGAAAATTTCTTTGGAGAGAGGTTATGGATCCAAGAACCGATTTAAGTAAGGTAATCCGGCCTCCGAAAGATAAAACTTTATTTGACCAACGCCCTAATCTCTTCTCCAATTTCTCCACAACCACCTTCCACATTCTAGTCCCATTTTCTTTATCGCCAATTAGTAGGCCCAAGTAAGAGAAAGGCAACGAATCAACCTTACAATTCAACCTAGTCGCCCACAACCGCACTTGCTCACTTTCCAGCCCTACTCCAACCAAACAGCTTTTGTTAAAATTTATTTTCAACCCGGACAGCCCCTCAAACACTCTAAGAATACCCTTAAGAGCCACAAAATTAGAATCCACCGCTTCGCCAAAGAATAAAGTGTCGTCCGCAAACTGAAGATGAGAAATTGCCAACTCCTCCCTCCCAACTTTATAAGGCCGAAAAAGATTCGACTCACAAGCCTTTTCCATCAAAAGCGAGAGCCCTTCCGCAACTATGAGAAAAAGAAAAGGTGAAAGAGGATCACCTTGACTCAGTCCTCTTTTCAAGACAAACTCCTTACTCAAAACCGATGAAGAAGCAGTAGACAGGCACTCCAAGATCCACCCAATCCACTTATTTCCGAAACCCAAGAGCCTCATCATTTCTTCCAAGAAGTCCCAACTTACTGAGGCCTTCTCAAAATCAATCTTAAAGGCAAATAAATTCCTCCGACTCTTCTTAGCCTCACTAAAAATCTCATTTGCCACCAACACGCCATCAAGAATGTTCCGGGCACCCACAAAAGCTGATTGATTAACATAAATCAGATTTTCCATCTTTTTGCTCAATCTATTCGCTAAAAGCTTTGCCAAAATCTTATAGCCACTAGAGATCAGGGAGATGGGTCTGAAATCCTCAATGGCAACCGGATTGGATTTCTTAGGGATAAGAGTAATAAAAGAACAGTTGAGACCCTTAGCCAACTTTGCATTACTATAAAACTCGTTGACAAACCTGATAACGTCCTCCTTGACTACCTCCCAGAAGAATCTGTAGAAATGAAAAGAAAACCCATCAGGCCCAGGACTTCGATCTAACCCGCAACTCCAAACAGCAGCCTTGATTTCTTCCTCACTAAATTCTGATTCCAGCTCCTCAGAATCTGACACTGAGAGACGTCGCCTACAAGCCGGTCCCCCAAAACACGATCTATCAACATCCTTTTTGCAAAAGAATTTCATGAAATGAGCTCGCGCACCCTCTTTCACCTTATCAACCTCATCAACCCAAATGCCATTGATGCGAAGGCCCTCAATCATCTTCTGCCTTCCTTTATATTCAACACAACGATGAAAGAATTTAGAATTAACATCCCCCTCTTTGGCCCATTTCTCCTTAGCTTGAATGAATTTAACATTGTTTTGCAACTCCAAAGCCTTGCCTAACTTTTCTTGAACCTCCAAGTACTTCAATCTCACAATACTAACCTCGTCAGAAACAATTCGCCCGTCGGTAGGCAAAACAGTACCACCATGCAGCGAAGAAGGAACAGAAAATTCTCCGCACAAGATACCATCACCCACAAGACTATCCAGCCCTTCAAGTTCAGCAGTCAGAGAATTAATCTGCCCTTCGATACTACCCGCATCCTCCCTTAGCCAACAACGAATTTTCTCCTTCAGAATTTTAAGTTTTTCCTTAAGTACAAACCCACCCCATCCTCGAACCCGAGTCTCATTCCAAGTTTCCTTTACCAAGCTCACAAACTTCGCGTCCTTTTGCCAGGCACACACATATTTAAAAGGGCGTGGGCCCCAGTCTTGAATTTCAGCTCGTAACAGGATCGCTGCATGATCCGAAACCTTTCGTCGTAACCCAACCTGAGCAAGACCCCTCCACCTACTGACCCACGACTTAGAGAGAAGAAAACGATCAATACGACTACAACAGGAGCCATTTCTACGGTACCACGTAAAACTTCTACGGTGAAGCGGTAAGTCCACCAAATCCAAGTCCTCAATGAAGCTGTTAAACGCACGCATGTCTCTGTCCACTTCCCCTTCGCGAATTCCCCTTCTCTCCGATGGAAACCGGACAGGATTAAAATCCCCAACCACACACCAGTTCTCAATCCCACTAGAGAGCAGCCTATTTCTAATTCTTCCCCACAAACTTTCCCTACCTGTCACCGATCTAGGACCGTATACATTAACAATGCAAACCCTTTCACCACCCCAGACACCAACCACTTCCAACAACCCTTCATCCCCCCACAAACTGATTTTTTGAAAACACTTAGTATCCCAAATATAGAGTAACCCACCGGAAAAACCATTAGAACTACTAAAACCCAATCAAAATCCAAGTTACCCCAAAGAACCTGAACAAGCTTCCTATCGACACTCTGAAGTTTAGTCTCCTGGATACATAAAAATTCAACCTTTTCTTTTTTAACTAGATCAGCAATTTCTCTTCTCTTAACAGCACCTCCTAAACCCCGAAATTCAAACTTAGAATTCTCGTCATTTAAACACCAGACACAACACCCTTACCTGAAGAAAATCCAACCCACCCAGCACGATCTCTTTCTTCGCAAACTTTGAGATATTCCACAGTTTTATCCCTTTCACCACTACTCACGAGCCCCAACCCTTCACACGCCTCCCAAATCTTCAAAGCTTCCTCCTCAGCAGACCAATCTTTCCGCCGCCCTGCTTCACCTACCTCACCCTCCGACTCCAAATCAGAAAAACTCAATCTTCCTTCGGAATTTACCTCCACAGCAAGGCTCTTTGTCGATCTATCCATCTCTGCTAAAGAATTGCTAATAGCCTTTGGATCCCACACAATTGCTTGTCTCCTTTTTTTCTTGCTCCTCACACTTTGCTGATTACACCCAAAGAATGATTAATAGGAACAGAAGAGCACAAAACGCTATCCTCTTGAATTAAAGGCTGAGTTTCGACCGGGTCGGTACCGTAACCCGGAAAGGCAACTAGATCTCTAATAAACTCAACTGGTCGATCAATAGCCACTAGCGACTTGGACCCAGAAAGTAACCCACTAACAGATTCAATCGTTGGGCCCACAAAATTAGACCCTCTGATATCAACTTCCTTCCTAGGCCCAACACCCAAACCCAACGAAAGGCCCAAAGAAGAAGTGACATGGTCCATTTCAGGAACTACACCACAAGCCGCAACATTTAAATCCAGTTCAACAGAATTCAACTCCCTAGACTCATTTGACTTACCTTCTCCATTTTCCAACAACAAATGAGTATTAATATCACTAATTGTAATCCCATCCACCGAGTTAATAAGATTAGGGACAACATCATTAACAAGACCATTGGAAGTTACAAAAAGATTCTCCTTCCCAAGTTCACCAGTGCCACCATTCTCCGATGACTCAATCTCCACCATCTCCGAACCTTCATCCGAATTGATCGACGAACTCGACTTCTCAGAAAAAGCAGGTTCTGAACCCAAACTCTGAACGTCCATGAATTCAATAGTAGCTTCTTCAACCAAATGAATTCTAAATAATTCATTAGCTACTTTAAGGAACACTAATTTCCGAATAACTTCGAAAATCTTAGTTTCAATACAAACTCTTCCGCAGCTTAAATCATCCCTTGAACAAGTAGAGTCACTAATCATCACAACCTTACCCAAAGGATTGCAAAGTTGTTCGAACGTACTACCTTTCCAACAAGATAAAGGGACTCCGTATACGTGAATCCAAACAAGGCGTTTAACCGTTGTGGAAATTGTAGACCAAGGATAAAATTCAACGATACCTTTCGTCAAGCGCTTCGAAAGAAACTCTTTCAACTGCAAACCAGCTTCAGCGTTTTCCGGATCTAAGACCACTAGTTCAAATGAAAGCCTAGCCAACTTCACATTAACTAGACCTTCCTCAAGCAACCAATCCTCGACCTCAAGCAGAGTAACATTGTTGTCCAGCTTGCAAACCCAACAGCCTGCCGCCCTTGACACCAAACTCTCATCCACATCAACTTCTATAACCTTGGTCGCAGGCTGAACAGCAGCATTCACGTTACCTGAGTTATGCAAAGTCCCAGCAGACGAAGAACCAGCCAAAGCGGAACAGGAACCAACCTGAGGTCCTCCAAACGAGTGAATCACATTACTACCTCCTCTGTTTGCCGTCACAACAACATCCACAAAGCTTCTGTCATTCCTCCTCCAAGCTTCACGCGGAACCCAATCTAAAGGAGGAGCAGCAGCCGCCACCTGATGACTCCCGTTAGTAGCTCTTGAGAACCTCGAGAAATTTGCCAAAAGTTTGTATTGACCAATCCAACATTTCTTCACCTTCTCAAGAACAACAAACTTATCTCTGACATTCTTAAACCTGACGAAAGCATAAGGCTTATCTTCCTTATTCAACTTGTTGGGGATATAAACATCCATGATTTTTCCACAACCAGCAAGTCTTTCCCATATGACCTTAGCAGAAACATCAGCCGGAAAGTTAGTAACATAAACCGAGAACACATCGGCAAAAGAACTACCAATCCAAGACCTAGAAACCTTACTCAAACCGGTTCTGGAATGATTTGGGGGGTGGGGATTAAGGTTAGCAGGGTGAGCGGCCGGGTACCTAAGGTTGGGGCTCCTAAAGTTTCTCTCCCTCACACCACTCATGTTTATTGGGGTTTTTTAGTGATTGATCTCATTGTTCTATATCTTTGGTATGTATTTAATAATACCAAAGTTTTGGTAATTCAGCAAATCGTTTAGTCAACACATTAATTGTTTAAATTAGGAGTTAAATACAATTGCATAAACTCCAAAGATACATACATTTGGAATAAATAAGATACATACATTTGGTTATTGCATAATCATTACCTAATATACTCTATACATTACATTATAAATAGTCTTTGCTACTATCATAGTTTATGTCCACGAATTAAGAGAAATATATATTAAAACCGACGTTCAGATGGATGTTGACGTCTCAAAGTCAAAAACAGGATCTGCAGGGCCATCGTTCATGTTCGTAAGCGCAAAGAAATCACCCGTAAACAACATAGTCGGCTATTATCTATTCCAACGGATTTGGTTAGAAAAATCATTCAACGTGTTGCTGTGGACTCATCAGAATCGATTGTTGTACTTCAGTTAACGTGAGGATTTATTACATTCAACAAGCTATTTCGAATTGTATGATTTCCATATAATTTTTATTTTATCGCATTGATTTATCTACAGTTGCAAACGTCTGAATAAACTATCATCTGAGCCCTTCGTTTACCGCTATATGAAGTTCGAGTTATCTCATTCAAAGAGTGTTTCATCATCCGAATTACTTCTCCATGCCAAGTGTCTTCAACATGGTAACCCAGACTTACTATACAGATACGCCTTGGTAAGTCGAACTTACTAATTCTTCAGCATAAACATTTTTTTCTTACATCCTTACTAACACAAATTTCTACAAATATTGATGCAGATAGATTACTTCTTCTATAAAAAATATGAAACGGTCCAACAGTTCCTTCAACGGACAATGTTAGGTGGTCATGTGGAAGCAGCGTATTTGAGTTGTGTGTTCAAGATGTGGCACATGCATGATCCACAAGTTAGGGAAGACGGTATATCAATAATGTGTGCATATGAAGGCACATGTAGTGGACGGATAACCGAATGTCGCAAAAAACTGAATGAAATTCTAGGGGCCATGGAGGTTAGAATATTGTGGTTCATACGTGTTTCAATGTGTCGTATCCATACACCGAGTGGAAGTGGATCAAGCACTAGGTGTCACTACTGCCTAGCGAACACAGAATTGATGATCCTATTCGACACCACCAATTGGCCCCGTTACTGTAACTGTGGCTAATAAGTTGATATAATATCTTAATATGAAACATCAATATTGATTTATTTTTTCTATTAGGCGTCCATATTATTTAGTAACATGTTTGATGTACAATACTACAATAGTCTGCCATAATGTATTTAAACTTCAAGATAACATTTAAAAAACAATAGGTGCATTGATGTTTTGTTATAACAGATTATGTCATCATACAATTTCTTATATCAAGTTGTCTATTTTGAAATGTGTAGTAGACTAAATAATGTATATACAAAATGATTAAGCATATAATACAATCAAAATAGTAGGAATTATTAAGTTCCTTATGCAGTCGTGTATAAAACCCCAAATATCGTATGAATTCGTCTTCAGGTTAACAATGAGTTGGATTCACTCCTTAGTCGATAGGGAACAACATCCACTACAAGAAATACCATAAACAGCGACCGAAATTAGCGACGGATCGATCCGTCGCTATCTTTAGCGACGGATCGATCTTTTTACGACGGATGAAATAGAAATAGCGACGGATAAAGACAATTCGTGATAATGCGCGTCCCTAAACCCTTGGGACGTTTGAGAGTTGCGACGGATGCTTATCCGTCGCATTATTAGTGACGGATGACTCCATCCGTTGTTGGTTTCTGCAACGGATGGATTCATCCGTCTCGTAATTACGACGGATTACTCATCCGTCGTATATCTCATTGACCATGGAAAAAAAGAAAAAAATAGAAAAATAAAAACAAGGGACGGATGGATTCATCCGTCGTTATTTTACGACGGATGACTCATCCGTCGCAGTTTAGCGACGGATGGCTCATCCGTCGCAGACCGTAAATATAAATACGGGACTTAGTCCCAGATCGTCGATAACAAGAACAGAATCTCTGGCCCCCTCGCGTTTCCTCCACCGACGAAAACCCCTCTTGCCATTTCTTCACCATTTCAAGCAATCTTATAGGCATTTCGAAGCTCTTCCACCAAGGAATAAGGGTAGCTAGTTAATTGCTTGATTCTTTCACTATTTATTCCGCAATCAAAGGTATTAACTTCTAACCCTAACTTGTCTAAATTTGAGTATTCTTCATTCTTTTTCAATTTCATTGAATGGTATGCATTTTTAGTAGTATCTATTATGTTATGTAGCTCAAATTAGGGGAGATGCACAAGTTTTGGTTGGTGAATTGATAGATTTGGGATGAATTGGGTATTTTAGGAATTGAAATTTTGTTTTAGTAATTGAGAATTTGATTGGGTTGAATTGATATTTGGAGTATTGAGACTTTGTTTGGGGTTGATTGGAGACCTCTAGAATTTAGTTGTAGTATGATTCGATCGTAATCGGCCGTAATTAGTTGTAATTAGTTGTTAATGAAAATGTATAATATAGACATATCGTAACTATAATGCTATGTTCGAGATCTCGCCGGGTCAACCCGGGTTGACCCGGTTCAACCGCTTCTCGGAAGCCTATGCGGGACGAAACACTGAAAACTCGGAAAAATCTCGGAACCCGGGATTTTTCCGAGTTTTTGACCGGTTAACCGGGTCAACCCGGGTTGACCCGGGTTTTTAATTAAAAATTTTTTTTTAGGAGAAATTGGAAAATACTCAAATAGGATCAGCTAAAAAGGAAAAATGTGATTGTACTTGTTTGAACCTTGAACTTGTTTGTTTGGATCGTTGTTATGTTTGAACCTTGAACTTGTTTGTTTGATTTAAATCATCGTAATGTTTGAAGTTTGAATTTCTTTGTTTGATTTGGATCATTGTAATGTTCTAATGATATGCTACTATGAGTCTATGACTTTATTTTGGTTTCTATGAGTTTATATGATATTTATGTTTGAATTTTCTATGTCATTTGTTGATAAATATGTATAGTATTTGTTATATATAATTTTACGTATTTTTTTTCTATTCCGAGATAACTCCGAGACAAATGTCCGAGATGACCCGGGTTGACCCTTCTCAGGAGGTCGTCCGAGATGGCCTCCGAGACGAGATCTCAAACATAGCTATAATGCAAAGTAATTAGTTGTAATTTAGAAATATTATAACTATAATGCAAAGTAAAAATTAATAATAAAAATGAGTAAGAATTTTGGGTATGTTAGCAAAATATAATAAATTATATATATAAAAATTTTCCTTAATTACACATATCTTAAATGGCAAGTAAAAACCTCGATAAATAGAATGAAATAATACGTTAGCAATGAACTAAACTTCGATTGGTCAGGTTTAGCATTCAAATATGTCAGAACGTACACTGAGGATTTCCTTACTTGAGGTTTGGAAAGCCAACTGGCTTTTGGGAGTTCCGCCCAAAGAGTGGATGCCGAGTCCCCTTCATGATGTTTGGGAGTCCTACTGGCGTGACCACCCGAATGTCTAGTGTCGTTCCTTGCTATATCTCTGATTGTACATGTTTTATATCCAATTCTGTATGTACTAACACATATCTTTGCTTTAATTTGCAGATGCCGAAACCCAGACTGCCTTGTTACACCATACAACCGGATGAGATTCCACGCACTCCTCAGTCACCACGTACTGAGGGAGATGACACCGGGCCTAGCTCACAGCACGGCTCCCCGACTGCTCGTGGGACTCCAGGTGAGTCCAGTAGGGGCTCGAGCGATCCCCGTGACCCATGGGCCCACGTGCCAGACGATGACTGTCCCTACAGATCACCCATGGACGGTCTTCAGTGGAATGGTAGGCCTGTACTCTACCCCAACGGGGACAAGTAAGTATTATGATTTAACTTATATATTTACGTAAAAATGTTGTATTATGGCTTGAGTTCATTACTATATATTAGGAAGGTTTGCTTAATGATTGCCTTATTCTTTGCAGGTTATTTGCGGAAAAGGCGGCTCACAACCTAGGCAAGATCATCAGGGCCAAGATGCTCCCACCACAACAGGGTGGCGCCCAGTGGACTACCATCCCTGACCAGTTAAAGGGAGAGTACTTTGAGGAGCTGAGGGTGAGTTAATAATCATACTGCTGGCTGTTTCATAATTGTTTTTTTGTCTTGAGTGGTATGTTACTGTATGTGAGTGGTATGTTAGCCACTATATTTGGGTGATATGTTAGTCACCATTGTTGTAGTAAAATATAGGACAATGTGAGTGGTATGTTAGCCACTGTGATATGTTAGTCACCGATATAATTGTTGTGCATGTGCTACACTTGTTATAATTGACTGTTTTTAAGTTCTCACAATTAGTATGTTTTTGGATGTTTGTCTGTACTTGTGTAGAAATATTACTTCCTTCCCAAAGCTCTGTTGTGGCCACTCTGGTACTACTTCAACGCCCATGGTAGTTCCCTTTACAAGGGGATGGTTAATACCATGAAGGCCAGGCACACTGACGGACTGGGGAAGCCGAGTTGGCTAGGAGATGAACTGTGGGTTCAGTGGAAGGCCTACTGGCCTGATCCAAAAGTCCAGCGTGCGGCTGAGCAGAACGCTTCAAACAGGAAGGCGAGGCCCGAGGATGGGACCAGGAGCATGGTCACACATCGATTTGGCTCTCAGTCCATCGCTACAGCCAACATGAATAGGCTGGTAAGTGTATAATTAATTAACTTTGTGGTTTTAATATTATTCTTGTACTTGTAATATCAGTTCGAACTTTGTGATTTTATACATCATGCCTCTTATACTTTGTGATCTTTTTTATCATGCCTTTTATACTTGTAATTCATGTGTCATTCAGATTGAGGATAACGAGAGTCTTCTCTTCACGTTCTTCACGAAGTCTCAGATGGGCCCTGATGGCGAATGGTTGTCTACTAAGGCCGAGAAGATTGCGGTAAGTTTTGCAATACTTGTGTTCATTAAATACGGTTGATTTCAATAATACTTGAATTCACTAACGCCTTGCACTATTGATTTATCCTTTCAGAAGGCCTATACAGACAGGATTAGTGACAAGGACCTCACTGTCGAGGAGATGAACAACATTTTCTTGGAACTGGATCGGGAGGACGAGAAGGGTCGTCGCTTGGGACTAGGGAGTTTGGCTGCTACCACCAGTAGCGCGAGGCATGCGCGTTCCCGTCATCTCGGGAACTCTGCCTCATCACGGACCACGTCTTCTAGTACTTCTTCTGAGGCCGCCCTCAGAGCGGAGTTGGCAGAGATTAGGAGGCTGGCCGAGAGACAGGCTGAGCAGGAGGCCCACATCGCTGCCATTTATGCGAAGTTGGGGACGCCACCTCCTTCCTCCAGCGCACCACCACCGCCACCCCCTTCTCCATGATCCAGTTTAGTTTTTTTATGTTGTTTTTCGACTCATGAACGAATATTATACTTCCTATCGGATATTACATTAGATATTTATTGTATGAATGATTTTTATTATGATTATTGGATCGTTTCGTTATTGAAAATGCTTTTCGCATTTATTATTGGAGAATTTATTTATTACGAATATTAATGATGTGTGTAACAGGTTCAATGGGTTTTTTGGTTTGGATTTTATTTAAATATAAAGAATTTATTTTAAACAAAAAAAAAAAAAGAAAAAAACCAGCGACGGATAACTCATCCGTCGCTAAAGTCCTGGTCAGACTAGTAAGCTGGCCATGACCTTTGCGACGGATGAGTCAACCGTCGCAACACGGTCAACGAATCATCCGTCGCTAATTCGTGACGGATCGTTGATTCGTCGTTAATTCGTTTACGACCAATGTATTGGCGACGGAATTCTCATCCGTCGCTATATTTAGCGATCCGTCGCTGAGCCTAATCAGCGACGGATCGCTTATTTTCAGCGACGGATGAGTCCGTCGCTGAACATCAGATCCCTTGTAGTGATCCTATTTCCTGCAATAAAGAGTAAATTAAAATTCTGATTTACGCATACATGACAAGTGTTGACTGCATTCAGTATATATGCATTATAGACTTCAAAGGTTAATTGCCAAGTGTGGTTGAAATTGCATGCATTGACAAGTGTGGTGAAGTTGCATGCATTATAATGCATGTGTGTGCACAACTTCTATAAATTGTAAGCCAATTCACCAAGAATTATACTACTCATCTGTTCGATTTTAACTACATACACTTATTCACTAACGTTTTTAAGAGCTACTATGTATAATCAGCCTCAGTTTGAAGCTATTTTTCATGAACAACTTCAGCACATGCTCAAATGGGGCGTAAGGTAACATTTCGTAGTTGTTTATTGTTTTAACTATTTTTCCTACTTTGTTCTCACATATTTTAACGTGTAGGTATCATGATGTTCATGGTAATAGGATTGAAAAACCTTATCTACTTGAGCAACTTAAAGTTGTTAGAGCAAAGGCCAAACTACGTGAACATCAAAGAGGACCGATCTATCAAGCTGCAGATGTTGTTGCACAACTTCATGTTATATCGTGCCAGAACCCTTCTGTTGAGGAGTCGGCTAGATGTTTGAAAGAAACGATTTTGGACTTGGAAAAGGATTATATTACATTTGGCCTAGCTGAGAAGAGCATGCACAACTATGTTGTGCAGTGTAGGGTTACAATGTTCCACACAGTGAAGAATCACGGTGGGTTTCGAACTCCAAGAAATGTCTAATACGATATCTATGACGACTCGAGTGTATGGTGTAGCATTTTTACACTTATGTGTTGTGCATTTATGTTTGTTGTAATTTCCGCATTTGCTACTAATTCCGTTATTACGTTTCAAGTTAATTTGTTTTGAGATGACAAGTGTAATCCATGCTACATTAATAATAAAACATTATTTTTAAATGTTGAACTAAAAAAATACAAGTGTTTGTATATGAGCATGCAAACCTTCTATAAATACACGTGGCTTCATTCTATCATCATCCGGGTATATAAAATAATTATAATATAAAAAATGAAATGAATAATAAAACATATGAAAACAATAGCAAAATATTAGAAAATCAAAGTTTGATTATAATAAATATACGAAGTAAAAAAAAAAACTGCTAAATAATAATTATAAAATATAGTTGCTTACATTCAGTATAATATCAAATCGATTATATGTTTTATTTATACCTCTCCTTCGAACAATGCTATTGTTATCAAAATTATTTCCATATTTGTTTCTCCAATAATAATAGCATTGCGGATGGAGATGTATAAATATGACATTATAGATTGCTATTTTCATCCTCACATAAGCAAATAAATATTTACGGGGAGTTATTCAATTTCAAACCTTAAATAAAGTAACTAATCTGCTCCACATGGTGAAGTTCGGATACAAAAAAATATGTAATCGACAAGTGTTGAAGATGAGAGTAGAGGCTGCAAATGACAAGTGTGGATGGTGTTACAAAAATTCTAATACATGCATTGATAAGTGTTTGTCACAATTCATGCAATGGTTCTATAAATATAGTCTTCCACCTAAATCCTACTTCATTCACATTCTTCTTCATTTACTTGCTTCTTCACTCAAAGTCTATTCACTATGAATCAGTACCCTCAGTTTGAGGCAAGGTTTGATAGAAATCTCAAATTTATGCTAACAAAAGGAGTCAGGTATTTTACTTATTGATAAAAATCTTTTTTGTTGAATATATTTATCCTGTCTTTTCTCCACTAAATTTAGTTTGAAAACAGGTATTACGAAGCAAATGGAAGAGCGGATTCTGACCCTACTCTGCTTATCAAGCTTTTGGATGTCAAGGAGAAGGCCGAAATCTATGAGCACCACTACGGTCCCATCTTTCAAGCTGCTCAAGTTGTTGCACAACTTCATCTCATCTATCCCGAACATCCTGTGATTGAGCAAACCATCAAAGATCTTAAGCAAAAAATATTAAATATGGAAAAACGAAACATTGAAAGGGGCTGTGCCGAAGCTATCAAGTACATCTATAAAATTGAGTGTTGCGGTCAATTGACTAAAATGTTGGCTCGATTCTGCCAATACGATTGGAATTGAATCGATTATGAAGGATCAAGTTCAAAAATCACGGTGAACATCTATGTTTTTTAATTTCAATAAGTGAAGTTATTATTATAACAACAACACTCTGTCTTTTTTATTTGAAAGTTTGTTTTGTTTTCCTTTAGTATGTAATAAAAACATTCACCGGAGATGAACATTCACCGAAGGAGTGGTATGAAATAAACATTTGAGATCAAGTATTTTGATCATAAAACCCTTTTAAACAACATATACTATACCATGAAATCAAATAGATGAGTAAATAAATATTTAATAAAAAATTCGATGCGTTCAGTAAGTCACAATATATTTGCCCCTTTCATTAGAACTGGTGATGGTTGAGGATAACATTTATGCATTACTTTTAATGTGTTAACGTATAATAGTCACCCTCAACAACCACCGGTTCAATTGCCATGGTGCAACCATTGTAATCGCTTTCATCATAACACAAAGTTTAGGGATATTAGTTTAAATATATGTATTGAAATATAAATTAATTTTTAAAATAAAATTACAGCTATGAGTTAATCATATACAAATAACCCTTTATTGAAACATAGATAAGGCAAGAAGCCTCCGGCAAAGGCAATATTACTATTATTTCCAGCTAATCAACGTATAATAAAGACTTCACCGGAGGCTACTTGCATTATCTTAATACAAGGATTATTATCTCATCATCAAGTACAAAAAATATAGTTGTTACAATCCAGTAAATCATGTTCACACAAATAAGTCGTAACAAATGAAATAACAATTCCTGTCACAATTATACATTTTATTGATTAGTGTTTAGACATTTCAATGTTTTAGGACAATGCCACACGTATCTGCTTGAGTAATTATTACTTTGAATGGAATCATTCAAAATGTGTAATAAGGACTTCAAGGAGATACGTGCGCCATTGTCACATTTTCATATAAATTGATTTTGTCATCATAACACTATTTTGAAAAACATACATATCAACATGAAAAGTTACATCAAAACTGTGGTTTAAAGTAAAATAAAATAATATCAATATAAAATAATATGAAATGGTAAAATATGAAAAGGTAGAATGTGTTAATCAAATTCGATATCGACAGCTTAAAAAAATCAATTTAAATCGGAGGTGTGTTCAGATAATTATAATCTCATTGTCAATTTAATACCTCTCCTTCGCACTATGCTATTGTTATAATATCAACATTGTTTTCGTGTGATAATAATAGCATTGCCGAAGGAGTGGTGTGAAATAAACATTCGAGATCAATCATTTTCATCATTACACCCTTTTAAAGAACAGAAAAGCATAAAAGAATTGGTGAAAGTAATAATGTGAGAAGTATATATAGAGAAAGAATGTATAGAGAAATAGTAGTGCTCAGACAATTCAATCTCACCGTTTTAGCTAATCCTGCCAGCTGCCCCCAGAGGTAATATTAACGTGTCATTTCTTACTCACCCTATAATAATGACTCTGAGGTCAGCGGGCAACATTATCTTAATGCAAAGATTGTAAATTGTTCATCATCACACAATGTATAACATGACACACTTGGGTTAACCATAACATGAATTTTATACAAATTTGATGAAGTAGTGGTGTTCAGACAATTCAATGTTACTGTTTGAGAAATCCCGTCAGCTGACCCCAGAGGTAATATTGTTGTGACTTTGTCTTAGTCAGACTATAATAATAACTCTGAGGCCAGCAGGTGGCATTGTCTCAGTTGAAGGATTTTGAAGCTGTCATCATCACACAATTTATGCAAGACACATTCTATTTGCCCCGCTTCAATGGCACACGTGGGAAAGTGTGTTTGTAAAATTTTATTTTATGCAAATGATATTAGACTTTAAATTAAAAATCTATTCCATTACATTTGTTGTCCAGGCGATCCGACTCATTATAATTGACAGGGTCCGTTACATAGATGTAATGGTACCTGTCGATGATAATGAGTCGCAACGCAGGACCACCAAAGATAATGGAAATATATACAATATGAGATAAACAACATTTTGAGAGAAATTATATATTGGAGGTGTGTTATGCAAAATGATGGAAAGGATTTAAGGATATAGTTGTGCTCAGTAAATTCAAACCTTATTAACTATGTTTGATGTACACCATTACACTTACAATTATTGTTTACATGATAATCAAAGTACAAACACACTACCCCAAGCGACACCGCCTGCTCTTGATGTAAGTGCAGACGGTGCTGGTTGGGGTAGTGTGTTTGTACTTTTATTACGTGCAAACCTTATTAAATTGCAAGTGACATTGTTGCCATTCCATCATAATTTGTGGCCCGGAGATCCGAATCACTATACATGACATGGACCTCTACTGGAATGTAATGGTACCTTCACGGACAGTGAGTCGAAACGCAGAGCCACAAAAAAACGATGGAAAGGATTTAAGGATGTAGTTGTGCTCAGTATATTCAAACCTTATTAACTATGTTTGATGTACACCATTTGAGAAGGTTCGCCTATTATTACGTTGAATGTTAATTTGTTAACGTTAAATAGGCAGAGCTCCTCCAATGGTGGCCATAAAAAGGACTAAGTATGCTACAACATTTACTATGAGTATACAACTACAGAACTGTGAAATTTAATTAATGAATATTGTATTTTCTGGCTTCACAAGTCTTGATTATAGACTTATGAAGCAGAAAACACCAAAATCATTAATGAATTTGGCACCGTCCTGCGTTATATAAAATTTGAAGTAATATGATATGGTTAAATATGATGTTATATTTTATATCTATTGTTTACGTTCAACCAAATATAACATTTTTAACTTAGACAATCATAACACATTAGTAGTGCCAAATCATTAGTTTATAAAATATAATTATTTTAAAATATTTTATATTTAGTTGTTTGTGTTCAGTCAAACACTATTTAGACCGAGATTAAGTATATATTGATTAAGCATAAAGCTATGAATTTGAATAAAAACATGAAAGATCGAGAGTCAAATTCAAAACGAACCTGATTTGCCACGGCATAATCATCATCACTTTTATTTTCTTCTATGACTCCCATAGCTTTAACTTTTCATTTCCAAACACCTAGCAATAAAAAATACAAATCATAAATCAAAATGATAATCGAAAAATGCAAGAAAATAATTTATAGATATGAGAAAAATGATAATCGAAAAATACAAGTTGACGAACACTAACCAATTTACAGATAGACAAAACAGTTTATGTATGCTCAATATTTCATTCTCATTTTACTATAAATTTATTAACCGAGACTAAGAATACATTTATAATGAAATTTACTAATGAAATTTATGTCATTGTAGTCGGACACAATTTATTTTACGGTACTCTATACTACGCCTCTTCATAAGTCTTCTAACTATGCATATTAAGAAAATAAATTGGTCAACAACTTTAAATATTATAGTAGGATGTAGCACTCACCAGATCAGTGTTTGAAGCTGTTGTAAGCTCGTGGAAAAAATGAAATCCCGCTTCATAGTTAAGCCACGAAATACCTCATTACAATAAACGCAGAGGAATTAATCAAATTTGAAAACTTATATATGGAATCATAATCGAATAAATTATCAGATTACGTAACTCACCGTTAGAGATTTCCGATGAGACTTGAGATGAATGGATGGCAAAAAACGGAGGCGTGAAATTCACAAATAAAAGTTGAGATTTAGTGAATAAATATGGGAGATATATGAAAAAAATAAATAGAAGTGTAGTGATATACTTACCAACATAGATTCAAGAGTAGATCGATTCACCCGATAGCATTGTCATCGTCGATTCTTCACAAAATAGTCAACTTGATTTTGGATTTTTCATATATGATGGAAAGAGATATCTTAATCTTTATTTGAATAAATTGGGTTGATAAATTGATCGGAGAGATTAGAATGGAGAAGCCGGCGCCGATTCGGATGAGAAAAAGGAATCGGATGAGAAAGATGAAAAATGGAGATTTGGGAATGTCAGAGAAGGCGGAAGAAGAAGAGCAGATTGATGTCGGCTCAAATCGGATAAAATTGCCGAAAGAAGAAAACGGAGAAGGAGGAGTATATGTTGTGTCGGCTCAAATGGGGAATGCTCCCTAGGGTTCAAGCCCTTTTATAGATAGGTAATTCGCCGGTTACACTTAGTTCGTGAGTATTAATTCTCCTTAATTCGCGAGAGGTCAAAAAATGGCTTTTTGTGTGTAATTTATTCATTTACTAGCTATAATGTATTGTATGTTTTACTTGGATATCTATAGGTTATTATCATTGTTATAAAATTGGAATTACTCGATATATTTTTATTATAATATCATTTTGTAAACAATTTATGTTATTACGTCATGCAGAAGATCGACCGGGCATGCAGAAGATCGACCGGTAACAAAACCTGGATCGTCTGTAATACTATCACCAAATAATGGTCTGTCGGGTGAACTTGCTAATCGCGTTTTTTAACATTTGTAACATCTATGTTTTTGGTAGTTGACTTTTATTTTATATTTTATGTTAGGAAACTTGTAATTTTGATGAGCAATTAACCATGCTAAATTAAGGAAAGTCCAGTAATTAGTACTCTTAAGGTTCATAGGAATTTAGAATTTTAAGGACATTGTAAAAGAGGAACGTTTGCTGAAGACTTAGATTAGGTGCTAGATAGGTTGGTTTTTACCGCTTATGATGTATCTTATTTTCTGAAAAGAAAATAACCTATTGAAGCATTTGCTGACGATGTACTTTGTTTTTACAAACAAACTATTGAAGCATTTAGAAACCGCTCAGAATCTTGAAGATTATAGAAGATCTGAAGACTTGAAGAATTCGAAGATCTGAAGACAAGAAGATTTCTAAATACTGGTATCTACAAAGGCACGTGTTGCTCAGAAAGTGAAAACTTCAGCAACAACATTGCATAAGTGAAAATCTGAAAGACAGAGTAGGTTGTGCTTGCTGAAACTGAGACTGACCACTTGCTGATGGAACATATGTAACCTCTTGTTGAAAGTACTTACTTTTGCGCTCCAATGTTACTGTTTGAATTCTATTCAAATATGCATTAAATGCAAAGCATGCACGCGAAGGACATGAAGACTGGAAGACAAACAAGGACGCTGCTGAAAGTACAAAAGCAAGATAGTGACATGTTAAGGAACAAAAGCCTTAGGATTTGAAATTCAAACGGCTCCTTACTTGCACTATAAATAGAGGTCATCCGACGAAGAGTTGAAGGGTGTCAACAACGTGATCAAACTCTCACTTGTGCTTAAACTCACATACCCTTCAAATACTCTATACTGCCATTGATCCGTTCCAAGACTTAAAGTTTGAAAAAGCTACTTGTGAAGAAGTAGAACAAACTCGGCTAAGAAATTAGTTAAGTGTTCTTTCTTTCGAACAAGAAAAAGTCTTGACACCAGAAACAATCAAACTTGTTTACTGCAAAGTATTCAAAGTTGTGTTTCTTAGATTACTTGTTGTAACTGAATAAGTTATAATTAAGTTATCTCACCCCAAAACTCTCTAACTTAAAATACACCCTTTCAGGCGTGATATTCAGGGGGAACTTAATCGAGCATAGTTTTGCTGATTAAAAGTACCAAGTTTGGAGACGAAGCAAGTGTGCTTTGGTTTCTGTTTGAATCGCTCTAGATAGGAGATTGTAAGGAACCTCAATCATATCTTAGTGGATTCAGTCCTAGAAAGGACAAAGTGGATTAGTTGAGAGATTACGCCACTCTCAGATACCACTATAAAAGTGTTTGTGTGATTTACTTACTGTACTTAGTTTTCAGCAAATCATATCTGTCTGTACACAGTCACTCACATCACTTGTTGAAACCTTTACTTACTGAAAGAGCACTTATTGTATCAAAGACTTCCGCTCTCTGATTTTAAGTATCAGCAAACCTAGCTACTGAAAAGTAACTTACGCTTGTTGAGAAATTTAAGTATCATCAAACTCATTACTGAAAAGTAATAAGCACTTGTTGAGAATGTTTTAAACGACGAAAGTTTGAAAAGACTATTCACACCTCCCCCCCTCTAGTCTTTTCTTATTGTTTAAAGGGACCAACAAGTGGTATCAGAGCTGGAGGTTCTTTAACCTTCAGCACTGAACCTAGATCCCCTTAGGTGCTTTCCGTAAATCACTCTCACTTGATCAGTTTGGTAGTGCTTTACTGACAGGGTGTCTTTAGGAGATGCTCCCTTGCTGAAGCTGGAAAATTACGAGAAATGGCGAAACAACATGATGCTACATCTTGAGGCCATTAGTGATGAGATGGTCACCGTCATTAATGATGGACCTATCAAGATCACTAAGGTTGAAAGGAGTTTCCCTCACAAGACCACTGAAGCTGGAAAGGAAACTATCCTAGGCGAACCATCAGATACGGTTGTGCCAAAACCAAGAGAGGAATGGACTTCTGACGAAGCTAAGAGATTCCGTCTTGATGGCCAAGCAAGAAATATCATCATTCGATCAACCCCAGATACCATACAGTGCAAACTGTGGGGTGCTTAGACTGCAAAGGAAGCTTGGAAAATGGTTCAAGATCTTTGTGCTGGATCTGACAAAACTAAGGAAAACAAACTTGAAGTACTTAAATTAAAGTTTCAAAACTTTAAGCAAGGTACAAACGAGTCACTGGAAGACTTGGATTTCAGATTCACAACTCTTGTTAGTGAAATGGCAGCCTTGGGTGTTGGAAACCTTTACTCAGATTCTGAGAAAGTGAAAACTATCATCAGAAGTCTGAATCAAGAATGGATCCACACTCAGAATTTCTATTATAATCAAGGAATGCCAGACATTACACCAACAAAGTTGTTCTCTCATCTTGCTACTGTCAACTATGAGACAAAGCAAAGAGAAAATGTATTTGCTGAAAAATCGCAAAACATTGCTCTTGCTGCAAAGCCATCATCTTCTGAAAAGAAGAATGAAAAAGAACCTACCGATGAAAACTCTTTGGTTGTCAAAAACATGAAGAAATTCATCAGCAAGGAACTTGAAAGGCGGAAAGCAAAAGAGAAGCTGAAAAAGCATCTTGGTAACAACTACCATAAGTACAAGAATGAGACTAGCTTGCTGAACAAGCAAGCTCAGCAAGCTACTTCATCAGAAGAAACAGCAGTTGGAAATGATCTATGCTTTTACTGCAAAAAGCCTGGACACTTCAAAGCTAATTGCCCTTTGCTGAAAGGCAAATTTGCTGAAAAGAAGAAGTTCAAAAGAGCTTTTATTGCTGAAGAAAAGAAGAAACTTCAAGCAAAAATCGATGCATTGTGTATTGATACTAGCTCCGAAGACAGTGAGGTTGAAAGTTCAGACACCGACGATGAAGAAGCCACTCTAGACGTGGAGATTGGCAAAGAAGTTTGTGGAATAGCTATGGAAGCTTATCCAGATGTGTCAAACTACGAATTCTGCCTCATGGCCGGTCAGGTAAACAACCCTACCTCTGACTCAGACTCAGAAAGTGAAGACGAGATTGACCTTGACAAGATTCAAGGAGAAATCGAAAGATTTGAGAAAACTCTGAGCAGACAGCAAGAGAAACTACAGATTGCTGAAACTCTGACCAAGCAGACTACTGAAAAGTACGTCTTGCTGAAGGAAGAGACAGAAGAAAAGGATGCTGAAATAAGGCGTCTTAAGAAGTTGATTGCTGAAGCTACAGAAAAGAATTCTCAAATGGCATTAGAATTGGAAGAATATCAGTCCTCAATTCTAAAGTTACTTGCTGAAATCCAAGAGATGAAAAAGATGAAAATCAATTTCAAATCTTATGTGGACGCAAGTAATATGCTGACCGAACTAAACTCTTATTTGAGAGATCCATCTCAGAAAGAAGGTTTAGGCGCAATGTATGAAGGTGATGACGTAGAAATCTTGAGTAAAGATAAATCACCTATCTCCTTTGTACGTGCTACTGATAGTGGTCTACCAGAAATCTATCAGTTTGGTCAATCTAAGGTTGTTGAAACAAGCAATCAAGTACCTATGACCATAAAGCCCGTTGTTGCTACTAAAAGTAACAAGACTTTAAAAGGAAAACAGGTTGCTGAGAAGCAAACTGGAAAGAAAAAGGATGTTGTGAAGCATCCCGCCAAACAAGTTGCTGAAAAGCAAGTTGTTAAGACTAAAGGCAAGATTACTAAAAGTAATCAGAAGTCCTTTGCTGACAAACCTGAATCAAGTAAGGTTGCTGACACAAAAGCTCAGCATTCTCCGAAAAGTGGACTCGGTTTCAAAACCAAGCAAAGTCAACTCTTTCATGAGTATAAGCAAAGTCAGCAAAGATACTTCAAAGAGATGAAGAAAATCAAGCCTAAGAGTTCTGAAAAGACTCTTAATGCTAGGGCTAGAAGGAACCTTGCTAGAAAAGAACTTACTGAAAAGTATGCTCAGCAAAAAGGTCAACCGAGCAAGACACCACATCAGAAAGTGGATTTGACCAGCACGAGTCAAAAGTCTTTCAGCTCAAAACCTCCTAGTTCCTCAACAAGTAGAAAACAAGTCAAAGTTGAAAAACTTAAGACTTGGGTTTCCACTGGACGCATTCTTGAACATGTTAATGGACATCCATTATTGGATAATTAACTTGTTTGCTCTTGATTGTGCAGACTTCAGCCACGGAGACAAACGATGCAATCTGGCACTTTGATAGTGGTTGTGGAAAGCACATGACGGGCAACAAGAATAACCTTATAAACTATAGACGGTGGTCTAAAGATCCAACAATAAGGTTTGCTGGTGGAGGCTCCGGTTCTACAAAAGGCTATGGTGACGTGAAGTTAGGATGCATAACCATTACTGGAGTTCTTTATGTCAAAAATCTTAAGTTTAACCTTTTCAGCATGAGTCAGTTTGCTGACAAAGGATACTTCATCAAAATCAAAAGTGATGAATGTAAACTTATAGATGTCGAGACTAAAAAGGTAATAATGATTGCAAGAAGATCAGGAGGCTTGTACACCGTTGATTGGTCTTCAGCAATTGTTGAAAAATGCCTTGTCTCAGATCATGATTGCCTTGCTGAAAAAGCATGGTTATGGCATAAACGAACAAGTCATCTAAACTTCAAGACGCTGAATAAGCTGTCTAAAAAGGCACTTGTAGTTGGATTACCTAGGGTTACTTTTAAGAAGGATGGTGTTTGCAATGCATGTCAGCAAGGAAAGCAAACCAAATCTTCTTTCAAGAACAAGGCAGTACCGTCAACTACAAAACCTTTACAACTCTTGCACATGGACTTGTTTGAATCTTCTTCAACAAGCTATGCTGGTAAGAAGTATGGTCTAGTCGTGGTAGATGACTATTCAAGATTCACTTGGGTAGTATTCATCAAGCATAAATCTGAAACCAAGACTGAAATACCTAACTTGCTGAAGAAGCTTGAAGTCATGAAAAATGACAAGGTAAAAGTCATAAGGACAGACCATGGTACTGAGTTTGTAAACCAGTACATAACTGAATATTGTACCTCAAAAGGAATACAACATCAGTTATCCTCAGTAAGAACACCACAGCAAAACGGTGTTGCTGAACGGAAGAATCGTACCCTGAAAGAAGCCGCAAGAACAATGCTTGCTGACACTGAAATAAGTGAGGCTTACTGGGTTGAAGCGATGAATACCGCCTGTTATACTCAAAACAGATGTTTGATTACTAAGGAATACAACAAAACTCCTTATGAAGTTTTTGTTGGAAGACCTCCTAACATCACTCATCTAAGAGTATTTGGTTGCAAGTGTTTCGTTCTTAACAATGGTAGAGAATACCTAAGAACATTTCAACCAAAGGCAGACGAAGCGATATTTCTCGGCTATTCCTTGCATAGTAAAGCTTATAGAGTTTACAACAAAAAGGCACAAAAGATTGAAGAATCAGTGCATGTTGTATTCTACGAAAAGTCACAAGGAGTGCCTGCTGAAGAAGAAATATCAGAATGTATGAAAAAGCTAATCATACATGAGCAAAGAACTGAATCTGATGCTAGGCAAATCAAGTCAATTGAACTAAATGATGATTCTGACAATGACTCTCCTCCCCTAGTCATGACAAGATAAATATAGTTCACGAAAAAGAATTTCCACCAAAAGACGCGGTTGCTCCGGAAGTTGCTGAAATTACGCAATCTCCAGTGCCTGCTGATGAACTACCTCAATCGAGCAATGTTGAACAAGCAGTTGCTGATGAACAAATCTCAACAGAGACACAAATTCCCAGTAGTACTGAACAAGTACATACTGAAGAGTCACATGCTGATGAGCAAACATATCCTGATCCAACAAGCAGAAAACCTGTTAATAAATGGATTAGCGATCATCCCTCTACGGATATGATTGGCGATATTAATAAACGCCAAGTGACTAGATCCAAAGCTACTCATGGACTTGCTGAAGAAGCAATTGTCGTAGAAGTAGAATCATTATTCTCTTGCTTTGTTTCAGAAATTGAACCTAAAACCATAGAAGAAGCTTTAAAGCATTCTGAATGGATAAAGGCAATGCAAGAAGAACTGGATCAATTTGAAAGAAACAAAGTCTGGAAACTTGTGCCACTTGCTGAAGACAAGAAAGCTATTGGTACAAAGTGGGTGTTCAGAAACAAGCTGAGCGAGTCTGGTGAAGTAACAAGAAATAAAGCACGTTTAGTTGCTCAAGGTTACTGTCAGACTGAAGGATTGGACTATGATGAGTCTTATGCACCAGTTGTAAGATTGGATACAATTAGGCTTTTCTTGGCCTTTGCTGCTCACAATGACTTCATCGTTTACCAAATGGATGTTAAAAGTGCATTCTTGAATGGTGAACTTGCTGAAGAAGTCTACCTAGAACAACCCCCTGGCTTTGAACTTCCCTCAGAAATCAAAATGGTATACAAGCTTCAGAAAGCTGTATATGGTCTAAAGCAAGCACCAAGAGCATGGTATGATACCTTGGCTAAGTTCTTGCTGGAAAATGGTTTCAAGAAAGGTGAAGTTGACAAAACCTTATTTACCATGAACCATGATGATAAAATACTCTTAGTTCAAATTTATGTGGATGACATAATTTTTGGATCTAAGGACAAGCAACTTTGTGATGATTTTGCCAAACTCATGACAAAAAGTTTGAAATGAGTATGATGGGAAAATTGAATTATTTCCTAGGTTTGCAAGTCAAGCAACTCAAAGATGGAATATTCATAAATCAAGCAAAGTATGCGAAAGAAATGCTCATAAAGTTTAGGATCAAAGAGGATGAGAAACCTGAAAAGATCCCTATAAGTGTTGGTACCAAATTGGGCTATACTAAAGAGGACAAAAGTGTTGAAGAACACAAGTATAGGAAGCTCATTGGTTCCTTGTTGTATGTAACAGCAAGTAGACCTGACATTCAGTATGTTGTTTGTGTGTGTGCAAGATTCCAATCTGATCCAAGAGAATCACATTACAAAAAGGCAATCAAGATACTGAAATATGTTAAAGATACAGTCAATGTTGGATTATGGTATCCTAAAGATTATGGACTTGAATTGGTTAGTTATTCTGATGCTGATCATGGAGGATCAACTCTTGATAGAAAAAGTACCTCTGGAACTTGTTAGTTTTTGGGTACTAGATTAATATCATGGTTCAGCAAGAAGCAAACCTGTGTTGCCAATTCATCTACTGAATCTGAATACATTGCAGCTGGTTGTTGCACAGCTCAAATCCTATGGATTCAGCAACAATTAAGAGATTATGGTATTTCTGCAAAGAAAACACCGATCTTTTGTGATAATACAAGTGCTATTGCAATCACGCAAAATCCTAAGTTTCACTCAAGGACTAAGCACATTGATATTAGACATCATTTCATTAGAGATCATGTAGAAAAAGGAGATATTGAGGTTGTGAAAGTAGGCACTGATGATCAGCTTGCTGACATCTTTACAAAGCCCCTACCAGATAATAGGTTCGCAATGCTAAGGTATAACCTTGGATTGATTGAACTACCTCAATAAAGGATACACTTGGCAGAATGCTGAAACAGGTATTCAGCAAGCCAAAGTATTCCTACTTAAAAGCTCCATCTACTAATTTCTCCTAAGAAATGATAAGTCACTACATGATTGCTGAAACAGGCTTTCAGCAAGTAATTCCTCAAAACGGGTATTTGTAGGAAACTTGATAACTTGCTGAGACAGGCACTCAGTAAGAGAAAGAGATTAAGGATTGCTGAAACAGGCATTCACACAATCAAAGATACTTAAACAGGTATTCAAGTATCAAGGGAATATTCTGAGACGGGAACTCAGAAAAAGAGCTAAGCTCATCTCTCAGATTTTACCAAAGGATATCTCAAGTACAAAGAAATTACTGATACGGAAAATCAGAAATATCTTTTAACTTAAGAAAATATGAGATATTTGAATAAGGGGGAACTTTCAGCAAGTATCTAGGTTGTTAATTCAAACTCGCTGAAAAGATTCTTGTCCATTTCAGCATGCAATCTATTCCCTTAAAACTCGGTAAATCAATTTGTGACGTTAATCGGGCACAGATAAACTCGTAATAATCATGACATGAAATTCAATCGTGGCCATTGATTAAAAGGAGTTACTAATCTAACGGTTAATAAAACAAAAAGAGAGAGTGCTCTGACGGTTTCAAGTTAGTGGGCCACTACGCATTTAATGCAAAGGCTCCACTAACGCCTGTGTTTCTCTGTTTCACCCTTGCTGAGAGTTCAAATCGATTGAGTTTCTCACACACCAGAGACACTATATAAAGAAGGAGTTAGAGAAATGACAAATTCTTTAACTCACATTTCCTTTCTCTGCAAATTTTAGCCTGAATCTACTGTACCTCCGGTAAAAAGCAAACTATCTCTTTTCATACACATTTCTTTGCTCTATAAAAGAAATGGCTCCCAAGAGACAGTCTTCTAAGTCCTCAAAGTCATCAAGGTTGACAGTGCTGAAACACGCACTGCTCCGGTGATTACTCCGGCTACAAACACAACGAAAGTTGTGTTGAAAAACGACCGTATATCAGAAAAACCTATGCCTCCGTCATATCTTGACACTGCAAAGTGTGAGATGTTGATGCAATGGGGAGGTTTTGCAAAAGAAAAGTACATTAGGTACTTTTATGAACAAGAACTCGACGACGAGAATGAGGAGGCGCTTGAGCTTATCAAACAGCAAGGCCTCATGAACTTTATATCTGCTCGCACTAAGCAGGTGAGCATGATAGATACTATGGAATTCTACAACAATGTAGAAATCCAGTCCCTTACTGATAGTAAAGGGGTCACTGAAAAAGTGATCTTTACTACAGTACAGAACACGCAAATCGTCCTGAAATGGACTGATTTAGCGGAGATATTTCAGATTCCAACCACTGGAACTGAAGATGACGTCACTGCCACTGACGAAGAAATTGAAGCTTTCTACAGTGACGTCAGAAATGAGAAAATGAAGAAAGGCGAGATGCTCCCGTGACTTGGACAAAGCACGTTAAGAGAAAGCATCTCTGCCACTCACTTGGTCTAGTAGCTCTGCTACTGATAAAAGTTCTTGACTCCCAAGTTGGAGGAATTGACCAAGTAGGCCTGAGAAGATGGCCATTGCTGATGCATATCCATGAAAATAAAACGGAACTTAACTGGGCTAAGTACATTTTCAACAGGCTTGTTGATTGTGTTACTAAGTTTAAGGTAAAGGTAGAAGACAACAAGGTCTCACCTTCCTTTCCAGTTATGTATGGAATCAAGATATGCTACATCCTTGAACATTTCAGGATTCAGCTAAGAAACCCATTGCCAATCAAAAGTCTGTATGCAATGTGGGAAGATCTTCTACAAGCAGAATGTACCTAAGACTGCTGGAAAGAAAACTAAGAAGACAACAACTGCAAATGTTGTCAGCACAAGCCAGCAAGAAAGGTATACAACAGCTGCAGATGTTACCACTCAGCAACTTAGAGATGAAACTGCTGTTGGTGGTGGTAACACAAATGAAACTGCTGTAGAAAATCAACAAGGTACGTGTACAACAGCCGTTGCTGAAAATGCAACTATAGATGCCTGGGAAACTGGAGAAATCTAACAAGAAAAAGAGGAAAGCTGATGATGACACTCAGACTGCAGCGTCATCAGCAAACCCGTACCTAAGAGGAAACGGACAGTACCACAGGAAGAAAACACTGGCCGCAAGTCACACCAGTTCCTGCTGTCCAAGACCTCTCAGACAATTCCCAGACAAATGCTGAAACGCATTTGCCAGTAGATGTTGCGAGGTGGTTACTGAAGCCTATGTCAGCAATGTTGAAGTGTTTGCGGAAGCCTTCAACAATCAACTTAACGTTGACTTCTACTGAGAATAGACCACAAGGCAGTGGAAATGAAATTCCTGCCCAAGTCCCAGATATCTACATTGTAGATAATTTAGATGATCCAACTTTGGAACCAGCAAGTGACATTGCTGCTGATCTGCAAAAAGCGGCACTTGCTGATGCTGCTGAAAAGATGGTTGCTGAACAAGCAACTCATCAAGTTGCTGAAACCCCGCTTGCTGAAGGACCAGTTGCTGAGACAGCAATGGTTCCAGTTCCAGAAGTTGCTGAAACACAAGAAGCATTATTCAACGACGCATCTCGTGATGCTGAGAATACTGGCCCAAGTTCACCCAAGACATCAATCGACAAAGTCCAGCTTGTACTGGAAGAAATAAGCAAACAAATGGAGTTGGAGATTGAAGAATCATCCAACAAACCATTGATGTCTTCATGACAAGCAGTGAGCTCAAGGGTCAAGATGCTTCTGCTCAACTTGTCATTTCAGAGACAAGGGAGATTGCTGAAACCGCACAGCTTTCTCAAATAGAGCAAGACAAGAAGTCTGCTGAAGAAACAGTCCAAGAAGCTGAAGAAACTGTTAATGCTGAAAGGACTGAGCCACAACCTGTCCTTCAGCAGGTAGTTAATTCAACCATCAGTAAAACTTCAATTTCTGAAACTTATTCTTTTGCTAATATTATATTATCTCTACAGACTTCTCAAGATGCAAGTCAGATGGTTGCTGAAGCCTCTGCACCAGAACCAACACTCCCTGCTCAGCAGGTAGTTAATGTTTTTGGTATTAAAACTAAGTTTGACAGCTTAGTACTTGTATCTAACTCAATTTATTTCAGGATGAACAAATGGAGGATGCTACTCAAGCTCCTCAAGGAATGGAAATTGTACAACATGAGCTTGCTGACTCTCAGCAGGTAATCATGTTTCAGATATGAACTCTAAAACAATTTCCAAACCAATCCTGATCTAAATAACGTTCTTTTTCAGGCTCAAAAGGAGACCACTGAAGTGGTATCATCACTGAAGATCATCAAGTAAGTTCTGAGGAACTGTACTTGAATTTCAAAGGACAACTTTGTCAAGAGTTGCTAAGTCCGTCAGCAACTGGCAAAGATACAGGCGAATGGATTTCTGATCTCCATCTTCATCTTTCAATGAGAAAAAGAGATCTTCTCTGCTAAAGCTCGAAACATTTGTCCACTCCATCCTTCCTGAAGAAATGACATATTCTCAGCAAATGAGCTCGAATCTGATTGCTCAAATCAGAGAGAATATGAAGGCAAAATTCAAGAGTGCCTCTCCAGCTGAACAAGCTGTGATGCTCAAGGGTTCATTTGTACCTGTGGTGGCTGATCCCCACAAAATCAATGAGGAAGAGGAAGTAACAAGTGTTGCTTTGTACAAGCACTTGAGCTAGTAATTCTGACTGATGATGATGAAGAGAAGAAGATGAGAACATTCCCACTGATCCAAGTGATGATGAAGGGAAAGATTCCAAGGACAAGAAAGACGATGATGATGACAATCAAGGTCCAAGTCCTGATGCTGAGGATTAAGTTGAGTTGCTGAAAATGCTCACCCGAAATCAGCATGAAAATCAAACTGAACAACAACAACTCAGCAAGAATCTCAACCTCCTCCTGCTGCTGCTGAAAATCAAGCACCTGTGCAAGGTGCTGATACTGAAGAAGAATATGCCAGAAAAAGGGCTGCCTTGAAAAATGGCAAAAGTCCAGTTTCTGATGCCAAGGTTACTGAAGAAAACCTTGATGATGATGATGAACAAGATGAAGATTACCAACGCGCTCTCCAGAACAGTCTCTTGATCCATGCAAGGCATACGCAGGATCTAGAAATTGGTCAATCTTCAGGAGTAAGATCAAAGGAAGTCCCCTCCCTTCCATTTACTACTGGCGAAACTCCAGTAATTGAGTCTCAAACTCAATTAAAACTAACTACTGGCGAAACTCCAGTCATTGAGTCTCAAACGTTGCCTTCAGCAACTACTCAATTAAAACTAACTACTGGTGAAACTCCAGTTGTTGAGTCTGAAGCGTTGCCATCAGCAACCACTCAACAAAAAGGAAGTGAAGCTACTGATTTAGGTTCTAAGTTGCTGAACTTGATGAATCTGAGGATGACGACTACTTGTCAGAAAATGAGGATGAACAATCCAAGCGAGACCCCAAAGTTGTTCAGATCCTCCTCCTGATTACATCAATGATAAAGATGATTCCTAGAGCCGAATTGCTATTACAGGATGATCAGTTTGCTTCCGAACTAAAGGTTCATTCCTTGACACACATCTAGTGCCGTTCCCAAGAGTTGAGGAGTTTACTCCTAGAATTTTAGCACTAAAGGAAGTCCATGATGCCTGCAAAGCTGAAGATGAGGCATTGCTTGCTGAGAGCCCACTTGACTTTGGAAATATTGGCTACAGTGCTGAGACGCACTACTACTTTGACAATAGCTCAAAAGACATCAGTCTTTATCACAAGAGCTATGAAGAAGATGTAAGTCAAGCGCTCAAGCTCGCAAAGAACCGCTCTCGTGAAGGCTCAGACTTTCATGGATGAGAAGGCCGCAACAGAGAAAAGACATGAAGAGAACATGATGAGCATTCAAAGAGAGTTGTCAAAAATGACTTCTGACCAGCAACAAATCATCATGAAGTATAATAGTTTAAGCACTCTTGCTGAAAACTGCAATGAGTTTATTCTCTGCACATCACTCCGATGTGCAATCCATGTCTAAGGGGAAAAGAAGAGTACAAAGAAAAAGAAACCAAACCCTGCTGTTGATGATGCCACTGCCCATAGAACCTCTTGCTGAAAAAGAGCAAAGTTCTAAAAGGCAAGCAGAATCTGAGTTGAATTCAGCAAGTACCAAAAGAGAAAAAACCGCTGCTGAAACTCAAGATTTTTGCCATACTGAAAGTCATCACAATCTGAATGAAGATGATGAAGATGATGACATCAAACAATAGCTCAAGCCATAAGAGCTAGACCCTTAACAGCTTGACTCCGTCTGGCCACTCAAAGCATTTCTCGTCTGACTCTTCAGCAAGAGATCAAGACAATGCTAAGACAAGAAGAAGAAGGCAAAGACAGGAAGAAAGAGGCTGGCCAGCATTGCTATTGGCTCCGGCATTGAATACCATAAGACCAGCAATGAAGAAATCACTCAGTAATGTATTCAGAAACATTCATGGTTG